>JAZGLO010001986.1:0-1200000 GCA_036873155.1 Biomphalaria sudanica
CCAAGCCACAGTCCCTAAGAATAAATAAGAAACAATATGAAAATAGTGCTCATAAAAAAAAAATTCTGCTAATAAACTTTAAGTAAATTTTCTAGTGTCATCACTATGCTACAAAGGGTTTGCTTCTCTAGTCATAAAAACATCAAATTACTTTTTTTTGTCCTATTCTTTTTATGAACAGTATATCATTTCCATTACCATTAAAAATTATTGAACCTTAAAATGAAAAGTATTTAAAATTATTCAATACTTAAGAACATTGGTTTATAGAGTTTATCTTATCAAATTAAAACCTTGTACCTAATCAGTAACATAAATTTAATCACAAGTTGGTATTATGTGGTTATTGATGTAGAGCCGTGATGAGTATTTTATTATTATATAAGATATATAGACGTAAATTTTTATTAACTTTGGATAATATGAAAGTTGAGTATATAATTATAATACATGAATTTTATTGTTGTAGACCTTTCTCATAGGTGAGAAAGTCAAATAGTATGTTCAAGTGATTGAACCAGTGCATCATTTAGTCAGACATATATTCCATCAGTAATTCAGTGAGAAAGAAAATTATTGAGCCAGCTAGTGAGTGATTCAATCAAAGAGTGAAGTAAGCGAGTGAAGCTTTAAATGGACAGTTGAGGTATTAACTGAGTGAGTTAGTAAAGTAATTCATTGAACATATGAGTCACCAAGACAGAATACCAAGTAACTCAATATTATTTCAATTATCGATTTCATTTTTATAAATTGTATCTTTTTATATCCAAAAAAAGATTACATTCAATAATACTTAGAGACATCTTTCATTGAATGCATCAATAAACAAGTCAATGATTAGTCACTGAGTCAGACAATGAAAGAATGATTGTAAATTAGGTTGTTCTTTTTCTGCATTCTCAGGTAGTGAGCCAACGATTAAATTTTGAAAGAGTTAAATCTTGACAGATACTTTTATTCAGTTATTGAGTAGTGTGACTTGCATTCATTTTAAGTGAGTAATTTTAATAAGTATTCAGAGAATATTTTAGAGTTATTAAATGATTCAGCCAAGGGTGGAGGACTGAATGGTAAAATGATTTATTAAGATCATGTATGTTGGACTAATTGAAATAAGTCAATTAATTTTTTATTGATTACTATGTAAGATATATTGTTTTAGTCAGTAAATCATTGAGAAAGACATTAGTCTGTGAATGGTTCAATTAATCAGTAGAATAATTCATTAATGTTTGTAAGCAGAAAAAAAAATCATTATTATCCATGATGATTCGTAGATTAAAAAAAAAAACTTCTAATCCTAGTGGGACTTAAGCAGTCTATACGTTTAACATATTTTTGTTTTTCTATAATTTGTGAATCTTATACTTTAGCTAGCTTTTTGTTAATTTGTTTAAAATTTCAGTGATTGCAATGTTTCAGAACTTTTGTCTTATACAAACTATTTGTTTTATTATTGTAATTACAATTTAATAGCTTTTATAAGTCCATTTTTTTCATTCTAAATTTAATTTAAAAGGGTGGTGAGATCTTGTGTGTGTTGTTTTACTTGTAAACTAAGTGTTAAGACTTTATACAGTCTGGAGTCATTTCTTCAAGTTTTTGTTTCAGAAGAATATTTAAGCTTTTAATAAATTCTTAATTTTAAAAACGTATTAAATAAGTTGAGATCTAGATTGCAGTGTACAGTGTTTAGATCTAGATACAAAAGTAACTCAAAATGTTTAAGGCTTGACAGGCTCTTGTGTAGACTACTTTAGATATTTATAAAATAACAAAGTTATGCACATTTTTCTTTTCGACTTTTGGGCCATGTAAATCTCAGACATGTGTCACAGACCACATGCCCATGTACAATCATTAATTCTAACAGAGTATCTACCGCTTCAATGTTTGGAGGTGTGGGTAGCAATGCATTCGGGACTGGAAATAGTCTGCAGTCTATAGTGTAAGAGAATGAATTTCTATGATATTGGTGCTGTCTTGATGGAGTTTGTTGTGTTGTGATTTTCAAAAAGGCAGGTGGTTGGTGGGGGGGGGGGGGGGGGGTACTTCCAAACAGCCTCAAAAAAAAAGTGGCCTCCACAAGAGAAATTTTGTTTAAATGCACACCTCAAAGGGTCAGCAACTTGACGTTTATTTTCTTAAACTTTTTATTTTAGCTTTTTTACAATTTTTGAAACTTAATGATTGGCAATATTATTGTGGTTAAGAAGTGTCTGCTTCAAACTTTTACTGGTGGTGCACCCTTAAATGAAAAGAATTTCGTTCCAGCCCCCTTTAGTTAGCTTATGACCTTAGGGAGTTCTGTAGGCTCTCACAGTTAGATCCAGGAGGGTTTTAGAATGTAATAAAAAAAATTGAAGATATAATTATAACACAATTTTTATTATTATTGTATAGAATCCAAATGTGTGTATAAAATATTCATTAAAGTTAGTTTATTTAGTCCTTTAATTTTTTAAATAGTTTTTTTTCGTATACAATTTTTAAGTGTTACTGATAAAAAATGGATTGATAACTCTAAATTTAAGGCTCTTGAAAATTAAATTCGTCGGTTATGCCACCGCTCCCCCATTTTTACCAGGATGTCACACTGTACAATTAGAGAAACAAATTTACGGCAGTGCGTCAACCCAGGGCCTTGTCTTCCACGAACTCAAAAGCATACATTTAATTTTTAAAATTAAAACATGCATCTTAAAAATTTGAATAAAACAAAAAGAAGGAAAATGAGATCCATTTTACAAGTATTTGTTTCTTATAAAATATGACAAGCTTAAAAATTGAATTTTTATTTTTAAGTTTTTTAAAAAGTGTAGGGGCCAGCACAAATAAAATATCCTGCCCCAGGGCTTCAACATATTTAAATCAGGTTGTGTGTATCATGTACATGCAAATGTAGATTTAGAAACATTAAAATTAAGGGGGGGGGGGGGGGCAATCAACACTAGATTAAACTTAAACTATCAATCCACTAGGACAGGGGTTCTCAACCTGTGGGTAGCGACCCCCTTGGGGGTCGATTGATGATTTGCCAGGGGTTCCTAAGACCATCAAAAATTAGGATTGTTATTGTCTAATCTTCTATTGCTGTGTGTGTCTATTGGGGGGGGGGGGGGTCGCGGAAGAGTGGTATGTTGTAAAAAGGGGTCGCCGAGCTTAAAAAGTTGAGAACCGCTGCACTAGGAGGTCTAATATATGGCATCTACCACTTTCAAGACTTTGACTATATGTTTGAGATCCAATCTAATTTTAGATTCTAGCCTACATTTTTTTATAGATCTATATATAATAATATCTATAATTTAGCATGAATTCTAGGTGATATATAGATCTATTTATATACCAACAACATATATAGTTTTATAAGCAATATCTGTATTTTATATAGGATTTTTAAAAATTAAATCCAGGGTTCAAACCCTGCCCGCTCCCATCCCCCGTCGTTCTGCGGGAGGTTTGGACTAGGAAGTAAACTATCTTCAACTATGAAGGAACATCCGAATTATGTAAAACAAAATATGTAACATAATAAATGATAATTATAATTATTATTCTTGTATCATTTTATTATTAATTAATCTGGGTTTTTTTTATTTCAATAATTTATTATAATTTAGACCTAGATCAAGATCTCTACTCTATTAGTAAATATTAGTCTGTACTCTACAGTTAGTATAGGCAAATTCGAAATTGTTAATCTAGAACTTAGAAGACTAGCTAGATGATGAAAATTATTTTACGTTAACTCGCCATTTTATTTTCGCGTTTACAGTACATTGGACGAGTCTACTTTACAATTAGGGTGTCATTGATTATGATTGATTGAAACATTTTTTTAATAAGCAAGATGTCTTAAATCTTTGCTTTAAAGTTGACTAAAAAGTATTATTTGATTAAAAATATTTACATAATGCACAAAAAAGCCATAAAATACATTACCTTTACTCTATATTTTAATGGTTTATTTAGAAGTAACAATGGATCTTCCCCACAGTCGGTCTTATCCATTGTTACTGTAGGGTCAATCGAGACGCCAGCATAATCACAAACCTTCCTCAACAAAGCATCAAAGTCGAATTCTGGGGGAAATTTGCTGATTAATTCATCAGAAATATCCGCCTGAACATTCGAAAAAACAGTTGCCATAGCTAGACTTTTGTCAGTCTTTTTTACAGGTTACAAAACGTCTATCAGTCGCAGTATTTTTCATGTGTCGACAAATCGCTTGCTTCCAGCACAGACAAAAAAAAATCGTAACATAGAAGAGTTCCACATGCTTCTTATTAACACACCCACTTCCTGATATTTTACAAATTGAAGTGGGAAAAAAGTTAAAAGCGTCTATACCCATATTACCCAGGTACGCTGTTCTGCCTCATCGTGGCACCTGCGTGGAAACGGCTACTTGAGGGGGTAGCTAGGCTAAATGAATGGCGAAACATAACTCCCGTGGGGGTGCCCACGGGTAGACGAGAGTCCACCCATTGCCCGGGCGGGGTTGCAAAAAAGTCCCCACAAAACTGTCACACATCCATGCGCCGTTCCTCAAAGGACCGTTACATAAATGGCGAGTCCCCCACGATTAGCTTGGTATAACGAAGGGAAATGATGGAGGCTCCCGATGTCCTCGGGGGCCAAAGGCATTGGAAACAGCAATGTTTTACATAGGCATTGACTTGGGTCGCTCTCAAACAGAACTGTGCGTTCACACAGGTTTTTTTTTTTTTTACTGTTCGGCTGGACGACCAAACAGGGTTTTTTTTTAACTTAATGCTCGAAGAGCTTTCGGCTCAGCCCTTGGACATCACAAGAAGAAGAAAGCGTCTATAGCCTCATGGCCTCATTCAGTCGTAGAACGACTATGGTTCATCTCGAACACTTTTTCATATAGCTGTGGAGCCCTATTTTGGAGAGACACTCCCGTCCACATATATTGCAGGTCAAGGCGGTGGTGCTGAGGCCCATGTTTTCTCGCTGTCTAATGCTTTCTTGGTCACCGTCTCTCTCCAACTAGTGCGGTCTAAGGCTATGTCTTCCCAATGGTCAGTATCAATGTTCACTGATTTTAAATCCCGCTTTATCACATCCACGTCACGGAGGTGGGGGAGACCAGTTTTTCTTGAGCCAGACGCAAGTTGCCCGTACAGAAAAATTTTGGGGATGCGATTGTACTCCATCCGGCGAACATGTCCGAGCCAGCCAGGCAGTGTTGCCTGACGACTGTAAAGATGCTGGGTAAGCTCGTTCTCGCGAGGATCTCAGATTTACACATGTTATTTTTAAAATCCTCCGAAGGCAGCGCAAGTGGAGTGAGTTTAGTTTTCTCTCTTGCTTTGTGTAGGTAGGCCACGCCTCACTGCCGTACAGTAGAGTGCTAAAAACGCATGCCTTGTAGACCTCCATTATAATATATAATATATATATATATATATATATATATATATATATATATATATATATATATATATATATATATATATATATATATATATATATATATATATATATATATATATATATATATATATATATATATATATATATATATATACATATATATATATATATATATATATATATATATATATATATATATATATATATATATATATATATATATATACAGAGAGAGAAATGTAATCACTTGTGAGGCTATGATACTCCTATAATGAGGGCCCAGGTGATGTTGTGTTGTAGTTTCAGATAGATTTATATTCAGCCAAAAACAAAAATCCTGGCTATGCCCATGATCCACACATTGCACAGTCTGTAGCGGCGGCCCTGGTTGCAGGAATGTGGATGCAGAGCTACTTCATCCAGATTACACAGAGGCATGAGTAGAATGGGCATCAGTCGGCGCCTTCGATATGTCACGGAGGTCACGCATCAGTCAACTGGCTGAATATAAATCTATCTGAAACTACAACACAACATCACCTGGGCCCTCATTATAGGAGTATCATAGCCTCACAAGTGATTACATTTCTCTCTCTGTATATATATATATATAAATATATATATGTATGTATATGTGTGTGTGTGTGTGTGTGTGTGTGTGTGTGTGTGTGTGTGTGTGTGTGTGTGTGTGTGTGTGTGTGTGTGTGTGTGTGTGTGTGTGTGTGTGTGTGTGTGTGTGTGTGTGTGTGTGTGTGTGTGTGTGTGTGTGTGTGTGTGTGTGTGTGTGTGTGTGTGTGTGTGTGTGTGTGTGTGTGTGTGTGTGTGTGTGTGTGTGTGTGTGTGTGTGTGTGTGTGTGTGTGTGTGTGTGTGTGTGTGTGTGTGTGTGTGTGTGTGTGTGTGTGTGTGTGTGTGTGTGTGTGTGTGTGTGTGTGTGTGTGTGTGTGTGTGTGTGTTTTGGATGGATGTGTGTGTGTACATAATTAAACTCTATTACATTCTGACCCTTCATTCTTTTAGAAGACGTTTATTGTGCCCTTGAATATGTTCTTCCTGGAGTTAGTGAACAAATTGTAGACTCCTCGCCCTTGCCAGCAAGAGGTCTGGGGGGGGGGGGACGCTGAGAGCTCCCCCAGCACGGGTCGGAGCCCTGCCGCCAAGCAATATTTCTAGTATTCAAAGCCAACTTAATGCATATTCTGAGGTACCTACAGTGCATTATTTTGCTATTAAAAAGAGGTCGACTCCCACTTCGGCATAGGCTTTCCTTGATTTAGACCCAATCTCTATAACTGACTCCTAAAGTCCACCTTAGCCATCTTTGTAGAGCCACATTTAGTGCTTTTCAATTTCGGCACATTTTGCACTTTATTAATGGAGCCCAGCCACTGGTAGACATGTGTAACTTCTTTTGACTACGATTTTGGAATTAGGTGACTATTTTGCTTTAGATGTTATATCGAAAAGGGAAGTTTTATAGTCAAAATCATATGTTGGAGGGTTTTAAACTAAAATATATATGGAGTTATTGTTTTTTTTTAAATTCAAAACAACATTTAGCTACGCTCATAGAATTTGTTAACCGTTGTTTGCTTTATAAATAATATTGAAGAAAGAGGCTTTCAACCTTAAAACGCTCTGTAGGGGGATTTTAAACTCAAAAATATCTTGAGGGGTTTTAAACGTTTATAAAAGCCATCTGGAGGAAAGGGGTTGAAACTCATAACCCCCCCCCCCCCCAATTGGCTTGGCTACGCTCAAAGAATTTTAGTGTGTAATATCGTATTTTTTTATATTGAAGAGGTATTTTTTTTTAACATCAAACCCCTCTGAAGGGAAATTTAAACTCAGAACACCCAATAGGCTTGGCTACGCTCATAGCATTTTGATTGCGAAATTATTTTTTTTTATGTTGAAGATTTATTTTTTAGCTTCAAACCCCGCTGGCGGGGGGTTTAAACTAAAAAAAAACCATGGCTATGATCATAGTATTTTGATTGCGTAATTTGCTTGTTTTATATTAAAGAGGTATTTTTAGCTTCAAACCCAGCTGAAGAGGGGTTTAAACTCAAAACCCCTTTGGCAACGCTAATACAATTTTGAGTGTGTAATTTGCTTTTTTATATTGAAGAGGGGTTAAGTGTAAATTTTGGAGAAGGTTTAAAATTAAAATCTTCCTTATATGTGCTCTTAGAATTAGGGGATTGTCTTTTGCATTTTTTGTTTTTGTCTTATAGAAGAGGGGATTTAAATGCAAAACCCCCTGGTAGGGAGCATGGGCATAGCCAGGATTTTTTTTTCGGGGGGAGGGGATTTTTTTTCTTCCCCCCCCCTCCCGCGGAAAAAATATTTGTATGTATGTATGTGTGTGTGTGTACATAATCTTTATTACATTCTGACCCTTCATTCTTTCGGAACACGTTTATTGTGCCCTAGAATAGGTTCTTCCTGGAGGTAGTGGAAAAATTGTTGATTCCCCGTCATTGCCAGCAAGGGCGTCTGGGGGAGCGCTATGAGCTCCCCCAGCGCGGGCGTAGCCCCGCCGCCAAGAGCACTATTTCTGGTATTGAATGCCAATAAAATGCATATTCTGAGGTATCTACAGTGCATTTTCTTGCTATTAAAAAGTCTTATTTCAAAAACCTAGTGTGCTATTTTTACTGACTTAGACCCTCCCGAGCCGTTCGGCGCATTTGCCGTCAAGCTGTTTTCACACAAATCTGTCACTGGTAATGTCTGAAGCCTCTTCCCACATTCTCTGAGGACCTCCATGAATGTGTGGAGCCAAGATGTACTAGGATGTCATCCCAACTCTTATTATGCGTAATTCATTTTGTCGGAAAACATGTCCCGCAAACCTCATGCGTCACTCTGTCACAATCTTACTTAGGGGTCGACTCCCCATTCGGCATAGGATTTCCTTAATTTAGAACCGATCTCTATAACTGACTCCTAAAATCTTTTAGCCATCTTTGTTGAGTCACATTTAGTGTTTCCAATTTCGGAAGATGACTTTTCACTGCACTTTATTAATGGAGCCCCGCCAATGGTAGAAATGTGTAACCTCTCTTGAATACGCTCTTGGAATTAGGTGACTGCAGTTTGCTTTATATTTTATATCGTAAAGGGGGGTTTAAACTCAAAACCCCTTTGGCTACGCTCATAGATTTTAGAGTAATTTGCTTTTATTATTGAAGATGTATTTTTTAGCTTCAAACTCCACTGGAGGGGAGTTTAAACCTAAAACTGAGTCAAAACCCATTTAGCTACGCTCATAATATTTTAAGTGCACAATTTGTTTTTATATTGAAGAGGGGGTTTATGGTAAATTTTGGAGGGGGTTTTTTAATCAAAATCTTCCTTAACTGTGCTCTTGGAATTTTGGGATTGTCGTTTGCATTTTTTTTTTTGTGTTTTATAGAACAGGGCGATTTTACTGCAAAATCTCCTGGTAGGGGGTTTTAAACTCAAAACCATCTGGTAGGGGTTTTAAACTCAAAACCATCTGGTATGGGTTTTAAACTCAAAACCACTTAAGCTACGCTCATAACATTTTGAGTGCATAATTTGCTTTTTTTTTCATATTGAAGAGGGGGTTTATCGTAAATTTTGGAGGGGGTTTTAAAATCTGTGCTCTTGGATTTGGGGATTGTCGTTTGCATTTTTTTTGTTTTGTTTTATAGAAGAGGGGGATTTAACTGCAAAAAACCCTGGTAGGGGGTTTTAAACTCAAAACCCCATTGACTGCGCTGTGGCAAGTGATAGTTTAGTATTAAAATCTCACCTAAAATAAACAAAATCCAAAGCAAAAAATCAGTCACTTAAGTCCATCCCCTCCCGTGGGTGGGATTTCATTTCGGGGGGGGGGGGGTTGAACCCCCCACCCCTGGCTACGCCCATGGTAGGGAGTTTTTAACTTAAAACCCCCAAGTAGGGGGTTTTAAACTCAAAACCCCTAGTAGGGGTTCTAAATTTAAAACCCCCTGGTATGGGTTTTCAAACTCAAAACCCCCTAGTAGGGACTTTTAAACTTAAAACACCCCTGGTATGGAGTTTTAAATTAAAACCCCCTGGTAGGGGTTTTCAAACTCAAAACCTCCTGGTAGGGGTTTTAAACTCAAAACCCCTAGTAGGTGGTTTTAAACTCAAAACCCTCTGGTATGGGGTTTCAAACTCAAAACCCCCTGGTAGGGGGTTGTAAACTAAAAATCCCCTTGGCTGTGCAAGTATTAAAATTTCACCTAAAATAAACAAAATTAAAGCAAAAGATCAGTCAGTAAATTCCGACCCCCCCCCCCCACAAGGAGGATTTCATTTCGGGGGAGGGGGGTTGAACCACCCCCTGGCTACGCCCATGATATTGAGCTACGAATAAGTTGGGCGGTTAGCAATTTCGCGGCTGTGTGTATGTGTTCAAGTTAATTTCTTTTAAGTATTGTTAAAGAGCTAATTGTAGCGCCTATTTTTTTTGCTACGTTATATCAATGTTTTCTAACTTAACTTCTCTCATCCCTCTTTTTCTTTAACTGACAATTGAACCATCAGAAGACGGAGGAGGGAAGGAGCACAAAAAAATGGGAGCGCCATCAAAGGTAAATGCCGACCAGCCTAGAAGACATCAAAGCAGTCTATGCCGCTCGTGCATAGCAGAAAGTACAGTCTAATGTTTTGCAATTGATAATACGTACAGTGTAAAGTGTATTTTAATTGATATTCTTGTTGAATTTCAAACAAAATCAATTGTAATAATAATTTAAAAAACAACAAGAAGAAAACGTGTTCGGGCCTTTGTGTCTTGCTGCTGTCACTTTTTTGCCCGTTTTCCCAAATAGCCAGTCCGCCCCTGGTCACTTAGCTCATGGAATTTGGTGACTGTCGTTTGCATTATTTTTTGTTTTATAGAAGAGGGTGGTTTAAATCTCAAAACCCTCTTGTCTGCACTGTGGCAAGTGATGGTTTAACATTAAAATCTCACCTAAAATAAAATTAAAGTACCGGTAAAATATTAGTCACAAGATTCCACCCCCTCCTTGCGGGGGGAGGGGATTTCATTTAGGGGGGGGGGGTCCAACCCTCTGGCTACGCCCATGGTGTGGATATTTCCAAAATGTGGCCGCAACTGGGTTTTAGGCCTACCTGAAATACTGAACTCATTGATAACTTTTAATCTTCGGAATCAAATATAATGCATAATTAGGCCAATGTTAAACATGTTAATGACCCTACAGCAATTTTAATTCCATCCCATACTTCACACACCAATAATTAATATGACAGATTTGAGATGTTAAGCATAGCCTGCATTCCTGCATTATGTACAACATAATTATATAGCTCCTACTTCGTGGTCGAAGATGAGTAGCCTACATTTCTCATTTCCTGTTATCTAATCATCGCTTTGATAGACCGTTTGATCGTCTAAGAGCTGAGCCGAAGGCTCTTCGAGCTCTAAGTTTGAAAAAAACAACCTATTTGAGCGTCAAACAGTAAAAAAAAAAAAACCTGTATGAACACACAGATCTGTCTGGAAGAGACCCAAGTCAATGCCTATGTAAAGCATTGCTATTTCCGATGCATCTGGCCCCCGACGCATGGGCTAGACACAGCCTAAGGCCAAGTGCACCGGGAACCTCCGCCATTTTCGGATTTTCCTATGTTGTACCAAGCTAACCGTGGATGACTCGCCATTAGTGTAAACGGTCCCTTGAGGAACGGCGCATGGATTATTGACAGGGTTGTGAGGGTTCTCTTTCAACTCCGCCCGTGCAAGAGGTGAACTCTCGCCAACCCGTGGACACCCCCACGGAAGTTTTGTTTTGCTACTCATTTAGCCTAACCACTTCCTCTAATGGTCGTTTCCACACGAGCGCCACGTTGAGGCAGAGTAACGTGCTCGTGCTTTGATAGACCTGCTTCTTCTCTCAGTGATTTGTTAGCTCTGCGTTCTTTCTTGCTGGCCGCTCTCATCTCATCTCTGCCTGTGGTCCCTTCTGGGGCATAGGCCACCAACCAGCTTCCTCCAGGCATCTCGGTTCTGGGCAAGTCTCTCCAACTGTCCCCATGTCTTGCCCATCTTCTTCCAAATCGCGGCGCCATGTATTCCTGGGCCGTCTCTCTTCCTCTTCCCTTTTTTGGCCGCTCTACTTTTATCGTATTTTGCGAGCTAGATCTAGTGTTTACCAGCCGTGAATGTCCAACTTACACTCATTGAGAGAGAGCTCTTAACTTTGTAACGCTTGTGTAGACACCCAGAGAGAGTTTTCCTGCACACTGCTCCCCATGAGGAAGTTGTTTGGAAAGGTGATTTTCTGGCATACGGACTACATATCACGCCCACCGAAATTGGGAGCTATTTACTAATGGCGTAGATACTGTTGGATTTCAACGTCTGATATTTGGTAGAACCAGTTTACTTCATAAATTTTTCTTATACAGCGTAGGTGGAAGGAGTTTAGCTTTTTGATGTAGCGGAATATAGGGCCCAGGACTTTGATGCATATAAGAGTGTGTTTAGTTGAGACAGGTTTTGACGTTGCAGGTCAGTGTTCAGGCCTTCTATAACTATTGGTCTCGGTCCAGCCCATCTTAGTTATTATTAGACATGGAGAGCACATGTTAAAAGACAGAAGATGGAGGTCAAAGGAAACAGAAAAGATATCAAGTTGGAAAGATTTTTTTTTTAACGGAATCCTTAAAGGCCATTTGCACATTACAAGGTTTACGCCTTACGGAAAAAGAAAAAAAAAAAGAACACGAGTTTTTTTCCGTGTCGTCATAATGTTCACATTGAACGGAATTCTTTCATGCCGTATCTATTCCACATTTTTATTTAATTCATTTGCTGTGACTTGTTTTGTAAGATAAATCGTAAACAAATTACTGATTGATTTAGTAATTAGTTCATCTCTCCTGCCCGTACGGCTGAATACTGTCTAGTGTGAATTAGTCCATTTATTCAGGCAGGCCCCACCCACAGTCCAGTCCACCATAAAACGACGCGGAGTTGCAAGTCACGGACGTTTCAAATCACCGCACAGCTATTTAACCGTCAATCGCGTCCTTCACACCTTAAGCAGTAGGCATCTTGTAATTTGTGACGAACTCTCCAACATGCAGAAGTTAAAGCCAAGGCAAAATGAAATGGAGCTCGCATGTTGATTTCTCATGCACCAGTCTTTAAAGCAAATGATAATGACTGAAACCAAGCAAATGATTTATATAAATAGCCCCACAAAGTGACAAACACAAATACATCAATATATAAAATCACCATTTAATAATGAACTCTATTCAAGTTGTTGTTTTTTTTTAATGTAATTTAAAAGTGAAAGAAAATAAATTTAGTCATACCATATTTATGACTCTGGAAAAAAAATATCATGAACAGAACTAATGAAAATTATGGAGTTGTTTTCTTTCTTTTTTTTTTCCCAGCACCAAACATGTATCATACTTCCTCATCAATTGCACACAATCAAAAGTTCTTGCTACAATTTATCAATCTCTACATGCAGATTAGCCCAAATGTTGCTCAACAATGGAATCCAATTTTAAAATGTTGGGTACATATGAGAATGAAAAGTAAAACATTCAAGATTCTTTACACTTGTACACTATATACTATACTACAAATGTTTGTACATATTACACATGTATTACCCCAGATCACATTAAAAAGGCCTTTTTGACAAATAAAATGAAGCATCACATTCATAACATGACCTTACTTTGACTAAGACTAAGACTAAGACTTAGTCTTAGATCCGTATAACCAAGTGTCAATGTTAGAACCAAAGGTTGCTTAATTCTTGAACAATTTACTGCTGAATTAGACTTTATTGACAAATTCAAGTTTACACTCTTGGGAAGAAGTGGGGGCCTCTAAAAATATTTGACCTACTTTTTACTTTCATGTAGACATCATAAGCACTAGTAACCATTAACTAATAAACTGAAGTAAATACACATTCCAAATTGAATGTTCTGTCCAGAAAGTCAATGAAGGGTTCACATTTCTTGGCAAAAACTCCTTTGATGCTTCACTCTTTCAAGTGCAGAGAAATAACTACAACCATTGGACTAAAAAGTTATTTTAATAATTTATATGAATCGATTAACTGTGGGCAACATAAACAAATTAACTTTACACCATCTGCCCTATTGATCACATGGTCTGAAAGGGGAACTTTACTTATGAATGGATTTGAATGTGATCTTACAAGGTTGGTTTATGCTTTAATCATAAGCCCCAGGTTTAACAAGAAAGGCTGATGTAAAGTAATTGTAGGAAAATGCAAACTGAGTCAGACTGTGGTCATTGTGTTTAAGAACTTAAAACAAACATTCATCTGCCACAAAGTATCAACATGAACTCAAAGAGTCAAATGGCAAGAGATTACTTTACCAAATGCATTACTGAAAGCCATGACATAACAAATATCTTTGTCTTCGCACTCTGTAATACAAATGAGTTAGATAGTGAGATCCTTCAGTCTTATATTTAATTATACCACCATGGGTTAACATACTATATTTCTTAATAAATTACAGACATTCAATGAAAAATAAAAGTGATGACTATGTCCTACACTAAGTTATGCCTGTGTATTAATCTAGAAGTTATATTTAGATAAGAGAAAACGAAGACCTTTCGTTGAAATATAAATGCATCATAAACTTCCAAAATAAGATATATATATATATATCAGTTCTATCAATCAACATGGCAGATAACATAAGAAGAAATCTTTAAAAAAAAATGAGTTCTATGTTGTGCTAGGTTCTGTTTCGGGAGAACATTTCTTCCTCCTGGGTTTCATAGGCACTTCTTTGGTTGGATCATATGGTACATTCTTTAGTGTGGCAGTGTTCTTGGTGAGCCGCAGCTCTGTCAAAGATAGACAGTACTTTAAACAAGTTTTAGCTGTGTTAACTCTTTGACTTCGTAATATGCTCCCATCCTTGATTTGACCTAGTTATAGTTCTCTGATCAATGCTGGCAATGTCAGTGCTTTAAAAGTCTTTTGTCTTTTTTTTTTCTCCCACATATTTTTAAGCTTAAAACATCTTGAATAGTTTCCCTTTGCTAAACATTCAGAATTTCCTTTTTTGAATGTGTTTTCACAGAGAATTTTTTTTTTTTTTAAATCGGAGTTTTAAAAAGGCTCTATTTTCTTGAGTTTGAAGATCTGGATGATAGTGAGCTCAAAACAATCATTGTATGTTTTAAATGGTTTACATTAAATAAATAAATATTGTAAATATTTTTTTTTTTACTTTTGATCATATTTCCTAGATCTAATCTAGATTTCAAGCGCAGTTGACTTGTCTATAGTGGTCAGTTTTCATTTTTACAATAGTAGTGACTTGAATAATTAGCTCAAAATTTCCACTTTATGTGTTTTAGATGTCTTTTCTCTATAAAGTTTTGCAACATTATGGATAAATATGATAAAAAAAATTATTTCCAATATGGATCATATTTTTTCCATATTTAATTTTCAACATATTAAAATCATTTTTTGTTTCATAAAAGTTAGTTTGTGCTATATACAAAGAGATGTATTCCCCTTTAATTCTATTCCAAATATATCATTTTCAAATAACAAACAAAAACGTTATATAAGTTTAATCAAAGCAAAACCATAAATGCCACCAAAATGTGGAAAATAATTCCAGAGTTAAAGAGTTAAGTTATATATCATATGAGGGAGAAAAAAAAATGCTACTGAATGTGTTGATCTTTAACAACGCAATATGTTTCATCAAATGGAAATGTTGCCTACTTTAAATTTATTGGATATCAAAGTGGGTTGTCCATTAGATAAAATAAACAACATTAGTATTATTTATGTCATGAAATGCTATTAACAAATTGTACAATATTGATTCATGATTTTAAAAAGATTAGATCAGAGCTTCTAAAAGTAAATGTAATATGATCATGACAATATTACAATATTTGTAGTTAGGAAAATCCTTTTTTTGGATTTTGATTTCTTATTTAACTTAGCAAAAAGTGTATTGAATTTCTGACATATAATTAAAGTATTTTCAATTAAATTAGTATCAATGTTAACCAAATATTTATTTCAATTTAATAAGTACAAACAGTTTTTATTATTTAATAATGTATTTGTATACTTTTACTTATTTCTAAATGTAGCATTGCTAATTTTCTTTAATCCTTTTACTTTTTTTTTCTCAAAATCAAACAAGCAAATTGAGTTGAGTTTTCAGCACACTGAACCACATAACTGTATATTCAAAATGTACAATGTGTATCCTAAAGTAAATACTCAATGCCACATTAAAACTTAATGATATCCACCACAAATCCAGAAATGGTGATGCCAAGACTTCAGTTGAATTAAGTTACTAGCTACAGTCTGTTAGTTGCCACAGTTGTTGAGAAAGGACATTTCATCCCCACACTGCCTTAAGTTTTGAGATGCCTCTTTGACATGAAATGATTTACAAATCAAAAAGACTAAATCAATAACTTACCAAAAGTATCTTTGTTTTTCTGTCTCAGCTGGACAACTGAACAACGTAGATACTTAGCAGAATCTGTTGCCACAATAATAGCCTGACCCAAAAAAAAAAAAGTTAAGTTAAAACTATGACTTTTTTTTTAATTATAAAGATTGCAATCTTTTTCAAAAATTTTATATAAATATACACCAGTTGTAACTAAATAAAAATTTAGATCTATTATAACTTAATAATGATATCTGACAATAGATGTTTATTTCTTTCTTTACCTAACATTTCTATTTTCCTTTTCATTAACCTAGAAAGTTCTGGATATGTATCAAGCAACCAAGGTTGTTTTTGTTTTTTTCAAATATAGAACTTATTTTGTCATACATTTTACTATCCATCTCAAAGGCATTACAGACCACAGAGCGTTGCATGAGGTTTGCTGGGCATGTTCTCTGACAAAATGAACTACCCATACCAAGAGTTGCGATGACATGAAGGCCAATACGAGGAAAGTGCAAACAGGGACGTCCTCGTATAACTTGGCACCACACCTTCATGGAGGACCTCAGAACAGTGGACATATATATATTTATTGTTGAAATACACTAAATGATGGTGGTGGTGTTTTTTTTATTACAAAATACATGTGCTCAAATATACCTCTTCTATTTGAGCTGGATCTTTTAAGTGAATATTTTTTCTGAATTCCTCTCTGATTTTGTCTGTAACATCTAAAATTAAAAAAAAAAGTTATATATTTTCATATTCATATAGTTTAGTTCAATTTGTACTGAAATGTAAAAACATTATCAAGCCTTAACCCTACCAGCCCTGAAGCTCTGAACCTAACTTGAACTCTATGCTGGGCTCCTGAGCACTAAAGTGAAAAAAGCCAACATGAATGTTAATGGTATGCAATCTCGGGGTTAGAATAAGGTAAAACCTGGCAATTTAGTAGAAAATTGGTCAACCTTTCATCTAGCACAAATATTCCACCTTCCATGTGCCAGTCCACCCAGCAGGATGAGCCTTGCTTTATACAAATGTGCCTCTTGCAAAGTGACCACCAGATACTACTCTTTACTTTCCTGGGTGTGCTGCTATACATACCACACATATGTAATTTCATGTCCCAGATCTCTGAGAAATGATCACCTGGGGGTTTTCTTTGTGAGCAGGGTTCCTCATGTGAGAGGTGAATAGCTGATGTTCTGTAATCACCAACAAGTTGCAGGCACAAATTTTGAATGTATCTTGTGAAATATACTGACTTTTTTTAACAAGCTTCTGCTTTGAAATGTAAAAGATGTAGGAATTATAACTAGCCCACATAAAACTTTTTAAAAAACGACACCTGGGCCAACAGTAGTGGGGATGAGACCAGTGAAGGTGTGTCATCTGTTTTTTTTTGTCACAGCCACCCATAAATTTGTTGTAGTCCTTCACCTCTGTGGCATTTGTATTTCTTGACAGCTTGCATCTTTATTTTATTGTTTACTACTGTATTCAGGGCTGGATTAAACTTGAAATAAATGTTATTGGCCTTTAACCCTGCCAAACTACACATGTCCTACTTTGTTGACATAAATAGTGACTGTCACCCATGTTAAGTTTTTTTTAAATTGTTTTCAATGACTTAGAAAAATGCTTCCTACTTTGCTGCAGGGTTCCTACAATGCCTGTGGATAATTCAGACAGTGCATATTTAGCAAGGTTTATTGAATTGTAGTACCAGCCCATAACTACAACATGGAGGTTTCTTTTCCAGTGAGCATGAGATAAGCAGACATACAACCCTATTTTCTACAGCCCCCTTGTCTTTTACAGGCCTTGGTGCAGCACCAGTACATATCTCTGAATTCATGATGTAGCCAGTCTCACATTTACATACAATGAAACATTTGATGCCCTACTTTGTGATGCACTGCTTTATGGGCAAGTCTTTGTTTTGTCAGAACAATGCCTTCATCTGAAATGTTGCTGGGGTAGATAGAAGTGCTGAGACTTGGGGAGCAGACTGTTTTAAAAATCTTTATACATTTTATCAGTCTTGTCAATATCTATGCTTTCTTCATCTATAATGTGTAAAAAAAACAACTCCATAGTACCGTACCAATAGTCTATCTCGAGAAATGATGTAGCGAAATTCAGGAGTGAGGCCAACAAAGTTAGATCCTTCATTGTTCCAGTAATCCCCATAGCTGGGCTTTATACAAAAATATTCAATGTAAATTCTCAATCCAAGAAAAGCCTTCATCTCATCTACTGTGACATCTTTGACATAGTTTTTACATAGTAAGAAATAGGCTTTGCAATAACTGTTTGATGGGCTCTAAGATTTTGTTTTCTGTCAAATTTGTCCAGAAGATTTTTATCATTCAAAAACAAAAATCCACAGTTCACTATCCACAGTAATGATCAAGGAATATCTTCCATCATTCTAAATTTGATTTAAATTAGTTGGTATAAAATACCTTGTCCAACCTTCATCATCACCTAGATCCTCCCATCAGCTGTTTGAGGGACACATCACCTTCAATGGGTCTAGCAATTTAAAAACTTTTGAATCTAGATATCTTCACCACCAGAGTTCTCAACATCTCTTGAACTAGATCACACGCTTGGCTACATTTTTCTAACGCATCAGAATCAACTAAATTATTGATCACTTGTTGGACAGTGAAAAGCTTAGGCCTACTTTTCTTCCCAGTTGAAGGCCTCAGTTAATTAGATGCTTGTTTCATTGTAGAATTTTCCAAAATGTTCACTTTGAATCCATCAAAAACCAGGAAGTCTGCAATAAGCAAAGACTAAACAAGAGATTTTAAAATGATTGGTTGGTTATTTTTTGTTTCTTACACATTTTTTGTTTTTCACATAGTTGACAAAAATTCTGAAAAATCTGTTCACTGGTTTAGCAGTCCGTTCTTCAAATACCAAAAAAGTAATCCACCATAATATGTTAAGCCACATAGAAATATTATGACTTCAAAAAGCATCAAAAAATGAATGATACTCACATTTTAAAGCATAGGAGTCACCTTCAAAAACTTCCCGTTTCGCTCTGTGAACACTCCTTAGAGCTTCCAATACCTAAAAAGTAGAAAAGAAAAAGTTTATTTAACAACTAGCTTTGATATCCAGTTTGAAATATCCTTAACATGCCCTAAACATAGAGAGGTAACTCTGAAATTTAAAAAATTAAAAAATTTGTTAAAAATTATAGATCTAATACTAATAATCAAATAAACAACTTTAGAAAACTTGTCTAGTTTCAAAAAAATATAAACATTTAATACCTTTGAAAACAAAAAACTTTTAAAATACTTATTTCTCAGGTAGGGGCTTATACAGTTGGGTATGAGCACTTTTGTTTTAAAAAATTCTCAGGAAAAAAATAACAAAAGCTATTCTCATCCCGTTTTCAATAAAAAGATTCACAATACTCTCGTTATCAACAAGGCCTGATGACCTTTTCTTATAGTTTTTTTTTAAATGCTGCTAGCATCTATACGCAACCTAATGCATTAGGGCTAGGCCATCAACAACGCATCCTACCACAATGGGAGCTATTATGTTAAATACTAATACAAAACTTTTCTTAGATGCATTTAGTATGGTTTGGAAGTGTATTGTAATGATTCTGAGAAAAAAAAATGTTCAGAAAAAGATATGCTTAATGTTATGGACATTACTTCTTTTTAACCTCACATTACCTGTATTGGGCAGATTGATACAAAGATCAAAATGAAAATACACTTATAAAACCTACTTTGTTAAGAAGAACTTGAAAAAAAGATTTCCAAAAGCATCAAATTTATTCTTGTATGACTAGTAGAAACTGAGATATTTTTTTTAAGTAAAAAAATATACTTAGAAAAAAAAAGGGAAATTGAGATCACCTAGACCTATTAGAAGCAGAAGTAGGCATGGCTTATGTGATTGCATGTAATACACTATACAAACAAGAAAAGTTAGATTTCATAAAGGAGACCACATTCTTTACAATGGGATTGTATTTTTCCTCCAGTACACTTTTTTACCTGAGTTATTTAGGATCTAAAATACATTCAACAAAAAGGCCACAAATTTGCAACACACTTTTTTATTTAAAACAAAATATTAGAGAATAGTTTTGGACAAATGCAAAAGTGGACCAAATTGTCTATGGGAGAAAATAATATTATTTTCAGCTATTGCAATGGGTGATATTAGTAGATCATATCTATATTTATATTATAATGAATAAGGTTATTACTTACACGACTTCGAGCTGCCATTTCATTGACTGTTTAACTTGGCCTCTTCAATAACAATTAGTCAAATAACTTGAGAAGTAGAAACTAGAAGATCAAGAGAAGATAATTAAATTAAAGATGATCTTCAAAATAAATAAACAATTGAAGTAAATAATCATAAAGTTTAGAGACTTAATTTATATATTATTAACAGACTCTAGATTTAGATAATAGAATAGATTGAAATGTGTATTCCCAGACCTTGAAATGTGTATATTAAGGGGCAAATGTGTATTTTCCTCAATATATATAAATATACTCAGGAAAGACTTAAATCATTCAAGCAGTCCATTCTTCAAATACCTAACAAGCACCTAACATACTCGAAACGCAGCAATCCTAAAGTTAAGACCACATTAAGTTATAGAAGACATTCTGTACATTTTTCAAAATATTTACACATTTAGTCTTTGTCATAGACAGACTTTACTAGAATGTTAGAATGTTGCCGTTCTTCTCACTTGGCAATGCCTCATAATGCCTCTAGTGTTTTATTCCTGATTCCATAATAGCACCAACAGAAAATTCATTCAAAAGAATGGGACTTAATGCTAGAAGTGAATGTAGACTTAAACTAAATGCAATGGTTTGCTTAACTGAATTGGTGACATCTAGCTTTGTTAAAGGGCAATTTCTTTACAAGGTATGCAGACACTGGAAATATTTTGTCACATTATGAAAGAAATCAAAGTTTTAAAGTTTGGTTTTCAGACAGATAATCTTTATTAGTCATTGAACTTGTTTCTAATGTATTTGTATATATGTATTTCTAATGTTTAAAAATATAGATTTATAGAAGCTGGGCTATTGAGTCTTCTGAATGTATTAACTCCATAGGCAGGTCCCTAGCTGCCCTAAGATAAAGCTTTTTATTCTAGGATCTGATGCTTGAAGTTTTTTTTAGAAAACAGATGTCCACATGTGTTGAAGGAGAACAAAAGGAAATAATGCTTTTTTTTTCTGCATAAAAAAAAAGCTCTTCTTTTGACAAACAAACTCAACCTTCAATCTCCCTGATTTCATTCTTTGACTTTGAATTTAAGTTTTCATATATAAGTAAGTAATGGTAGCTTAGTAAAGTTTAGATTTTTAGATCTGTCCAGATCTAGTCTAGAATGTCTATAGAGTCACCATACTAGAGTGAGACTCAGTACTGAGAGACACTGAGACTGGAGTCACAGAGTGACAGTAATACTCCATCGAGTCCATAGCCATAACATTAACACTCAGGCACTGTGACTGTAACTGTAATCAGTGTAATAATTAGATCTATAATGACTTTATAATTATTATTTATAAAGTAAAAGTTTATTATAGTTTTTTAAGACCAAGATCTTGAAGATGATCATGATGAAGATCAAATAAAATTAGAAACAGCCTATTTTTATCGTAGATTGATTAGATTCCATAAATGATAAGAAAGCTTATTTTTATGTTTAAGGCATCGTGATCATAATGGAATTCATACTGATCAAATGAATACTGTTGAAACCTATTACATTTATAACTAAATAAATGAATTAAGTTTAAATGATTGTTGACAAGTTATTTTAGAAGGTCAACTTTATTGTCCTTAATCAGTAAGAGTTCTTATAGCTTAAAAACTAGAATGCAAGTAGATTTTATTTGGTTAATTTAAAATTATGTATTTAATTACTTGATAGTCTATAGATCTAGATCTGATTTTAGAATCTATATGTGAATCTATATCTAAATTTATTTATCGTAATCATAGACTATTAATCATATTTAGAATATGATAGATCTAGATCTAATCGAAATGAAATATCCCATCCTAAATTTAGAATCTTAATTTTTATATCTAGAGTTGTTGTTTTTTTAGTCATTTTATATGGGTAAGACTTAGCGTCCATAACGACAGAAAAGTTGACTGCTCCGAAGAATGAATTTTTTTTTTCTCTTGTGTAATATTTATTCGATGTTAAGATAATATTATATTAAGCAAATATAATTTCTTCACTATGCCATTTACAAAAGTTCCTGTTGTACATAAATTTGGAATAATCTCAGCAAGTCAAAGACTTGAATTGCAAGAGAGATTACTGAAACAGACGTTTTTGAAAAGCAACGTTGGAAAAAGAGCACCCACTGTGCACAGGTAAAATTTAACTTAATTATGAATCAGTCGATCTATATCATATTAGCCCTCTTTAGACAACATAGCACTAGATTTAATATTTTATAGATTTTATTTATCTCCTTTCAACTCTGCCTGTGGTCAAGTCTGTGACTAGTTTAGATATATATTTATTTATCAAAATAATCTTATGTGTATTACATGAATTATCGTAAATGTTTATGCAAGTTTGAACTCCACAGCCTTTAAACAGTATATTTGTACCTATTTACTTTTTTTTATTTCAGTGATTAATAATGGAATGGTATAGAAGGAGCTTAGGCTAAAACTCTATTAGTAGATCTACTAATATAAGTATTATTTTTAATTTACATAAATGATTTACCAAATTGCATAAGTTTAGGAACAAAAGCCAGATTATTTGCTGATGATTGCATAATATATAGAACAATAAAAACAACACAAGATACAGACATTTTACAAAAAGAATTATATGAAATACAGAAATGGGAATCAAATTGGAGCAGGCATGTCTTTCTACCCAGAAAAATGTTAGTTATTAAGAGTAACAAAAAAACTAAAACAAATTAATTACACTTATTCATGGTAATTTAAACCAGTAATACAGACTAAAAATGCAAAATACTTAGGTGCTATAATAAATGAAAAACTATCATGGAATACCCATATTGATGAAACAAAAATAAAACAAAGCAATAGGGTTTATTAAAAGAAATTTCTATTAATCAAATAAGAACATAAAACTAAAATGTTATTTAATCTTGGTTAGGCCAATAATAGAATATCCATTCTCTGTTTGGGGCCCCCTCAACTCAAGAAAACATTAAGAAACTGGAACAGACACAAAAAAGAGCAGTGAGATTCATAACAAACGAATATTCACATTTGACTAGAGTAACACCTTTAATAAAATCACTAAATTTGGAAAGCCTTCAGTAAAGAACACTCAAAAGTAAAGTAGCAATTATACATAAAACACTATAATTTTCAAATACACAAACAAAATTTAATAAAATACTTAGAAAGACGCAAAGATAAAGGCACATTCCTCATTCCAAATGCTAGGACAAATTTGTACAAATGCTCCTCTTTCGCTAGCTTGCCTGAGCTAGCCAGGAAAACCAGTGACTTAGCAGAATTTAGGCCATTCACTAAATGCATGACGCGTAGGACGTTATTATCTTCTTTTTTGAAGTAATGTCTGTATTATATAAGATATTAATACCCAATTCTTTACATCCCAGTGGGGCTACAGCCCATGGAGAGCCTTTCCTGCTTCACTACGTTATTACATTTAGATCTCTCATGAGCTTTTTTTTTCATGCCCAAAGTTTTTGTAGATCTGCTTCTACATCATCAAGCTATCTTATTGCTGATCTTCTTAATTTTAGTTTAGGCTATTATTTTTCCTTTTTATTCTCTGACATTCTTTTAAGGTAATCCGCCCAATGTTATATGTTCTTAATATTTCTGCCACAATAAATGGGCCTTCAATTTATTTATTATGAATTAGGTATAATGAAAAGGTTTTTATTGATAAAGAAATACTTATGTCTTGTGTATTATAAATATAAATTTAAGTATTAACCCATTTATGGCTTTTTTTTTAATTGATAAAAAATAACAATCATTAAAATAGTTGTTATTCAATGTTCAAATTGTATTTCAGAAATGATTTTATTATTTCTGAGGAATTCATTAATTACTTCAACAATGCAGTAAGTTTTAAAGAGAAAGAAAAATTTGAAGAAAGAGCTAGAAAAATTCTAGAAAGAGCTAAGGTTGGTTTAGATAACTAAATGATCTTTATTTTTTTCATTTTATAATGTTTGTGTTTAGTTGTGTTTACAATAAACAATTATTACTTTACAAACAAATATTTTTTTTAATTAACAACTTGTATCACTAAATATATTTTTTTTTATTTTTAGAGACGGTCAGGAGTAAAAACTTTAGGCCATGGAAACCATGTGGATATTGCACTTGCATGGACAGAAATGGCCCAACTGGCTCAGTGTAAGGGAAGGATTCAGAATGGTAGGTAGAAAATGTTGTGCTCTTATTAGTTACATTTCAGATATTCCTTCAGACATAATATAGTTAGGTCATACATGATATTTGTGGATAGAGTTTGTAGAGTTTGAGCCACAAACATAGCAATTTTACAGACAAATCTTCTGTTGCTTAAAATGCCTATGCTGCCTCTATTGCCATTGTCACAGGATCACATTCCATGTCACTTTCTATCCTCTCTGGTTGTTCCCAAAATGGTTGCCTTTCTAAGCAACCAGGAATTTCCTCTGCTTGCATGAATGACCCTTACATTGTTTCTCTGAAATCTTCCTATCCAGACAATCAACACTGAGCACCTTCACTGCTTCTTGCATTACTGTTGATGATCTCTTTCATAACTATTGTTGGAGTGAGCCAAGCTCTAGCCCAAAATGTTACATTACTTCTCATCTTTAGTGGAAATCAACTGTCTCTTCTTTCTCATCTAAAGTCTGTCAATATCCAATGATGAATAGTGTACTGCTGAGCACCATAAGTTCTATGCAGGGCAGAGTGAGTTAATTTGGGAAAAGTATATTCTGGTACATCTATTTACAACAGATTTTTTATTAATGTATTTGTAACTAGAACTAGAATTTTTAACATCTAAATTAAAGTTAAGCTGGTTGTAATACTTAAAAAGATTTTAACATCCCATTTAGTTTACTGATTAGAGGAAGAGAATTAAGGATTAGAGGTGCAACATGGCATAAAGTATGTCAATGTGTCAAATTATCATAATCATAATCTTGATAATAATCCATAGCACATATATCTTAATTTTATTTTTTAGTTATAAGATGATTTCAATGTACATTTGTTTTACAAGACTACGAATGTTATCAAAATTTAACCAAAAATTACTTTAATGTTTATTTCATTAACATTATTTAGGCCTAATCTAAAATGCTAAATAAACATTAAATCATATAAGAGAGAGTATAATGTGATTAATTCAATTCTTCTGTACAGGTAGTTTTATTTTTTTATCAAATTCTAAATTTAAATCTTTGAATTTGTTAACTAATTTGATAAATGATATAGATTATTTAAAATAAAAATGTGTTTTCTTTCAGAATGTTTGGATGCTCTGATTATCTCCCTTGATATATCACCTTTGGAAAAATATCACATAACTGCATTGTTTTACTTGGCTGAGACTGCTCTGTATTGGCTTAGAACTGATTCTGTTAATCAACCATTTCTAAGAACTAATGAAATAAAAATTTTAAAGGTAAAGGTCATTGCAATTTCTAGTTAACTCTCCCAAACCTAGAGGTCATCCTCATTGCATAGTAAGCCTCACATTGTAACCTTGACTGAATTCCAGCTAGCTGTTTTCCCATGCTGATTTCAAAGAAAAAGCTCTGGAACTTATTGCTATAGAATAGATCATTTGTAGCTTTTTTTTTTTTAGTTTTTCACTGCAAGGTTTTGTTCAACAAAGCCTCTTGAGTAATTACTTTTCACTATGGTTGTCTGTCATAAATAGATGTGTATGTGGTGTACAACCAAATTTTTCTAGTATGTTTTAGTTGAACTGTATGAGCAAATGACCAGATTAAGTGTGTACGTTTGAACAAGGCCAGTGTGTGATTAAATAAGGAAACAATTTTTCTTCTTCTTGGTTCTCATTGTTATGTTGGAGTGTTCAGATGACTAGACTTATACATGAGATGAACTGTACAATGGTTTCCAAATCAGGGAGCTCTTCATATAGTTTTCTTTCCATTTGGGGTGTTTTGGGGCCAGTGTCTTGTACAGGTCTCTTGGTAAAGAGAGTAGTATTGGAGGACATGGTCAGCATTCTCTGGTGACACTCCACATGGGCAGATTTCACTGGTTCCAATTTTGAGCTTCCGGTACATATGTTGTCTCATTATGTTGTGTCCGGTCCGGAGTCAAAAGATTAGACGTTGATCTTGTCAGGATAGCTTATAATAAGCATCATCTTTCTTGTGATTTCTTGTGATGAGAGCTTGTCCATTTTGAAGAAACAATAAAGTTTGTGTTTAGCGATCAGACTGAGCTATTTGAGTGTGTAATAGTTACAGAGCCCAAGGGACACCTAGATAATTAAAAGTAAAAGTTGTAAAGTTTCCCTTTCAGACCTTGTGATCTATAGGGCAGATGATGTAAAGGTCATCCATTTCTCTGGCCTACTGTTAACGAGGGTGTCATGTGGCCTTTACTTTTCCCTAACTAATGTCAGGTATCCATTTGAGCTGGGTGGACGCAGAGGCGGATAAAGATCTCGGAATTAAAAATCGCTGTTTTCAACAGGATTTGAACCCAAAACTCCAGATCAGAAGCCAAGTGCTTTACTGCTCAGCCACCACACCTCCAGTTAGATAATTGGTTAGAGACTATTTAACTGCTAAATAATTTAGAAAGCTGTAACATTGGCCAATCGCTAACAAATAAAGAATAAAAATAAAAATTTTAAAAATAAAACTTAAATCAATAAAATAATCTACTAGTGAGAGCCACACATATTTATTTTGTAAAGTTTTTATTTTTTCCATACAGATATAAACCTAGGTACTAAGCTTG
The DNA here is from genome assembly GCA_036873155.1 of Biomphalaria sudanica. Lineage (NCBI taxonomy): Eukaryota > Metazoa > Mollusca > Gastropoda > Planorbidae > Biomphalaria > Biomphalaria sudanica. Next base: position 26,912 of record JAZGLO010001986.1, read on the forward strand.
TGTAAGAAAAACTCATTTCACTCACATGTCCCTTAATTTGAACAAAAAATTTTTTTTAAATATTTACTGTAAGTTCGAATCTATTCATTGCTTTCCCAAAAGTACATTTATAGCAGCTTTTAATATCTGATCAGACAGATGTGTCTTTTCTGTGTTTCTTTCAAATTTAGATGGGACAGTTAGTGTTTGAGAGACTCTTCTACCATCACATGGCAGGACAACTCCAACTGTATGGAGAATCCAAAATGAGACTCAGCACTTATATAGAAGGTTGGTAAAGTTTATTGGCAGATAAATCTTTTTGAAAACAAAGCCATCATAATTGTATTATAACTTTCTTTCTTTTTCATTTGAGAATCAACTCAATCAACATTAAGCATTTTTTAAATAATGTTCTATAGCTGTTTTATTTTTATAAAAAACTATTTAAAAAATTTATATCATGAGAAAAAAATGTATCTAAAAAAAAAACTATTTTCAAATTAAAAATTTAGGGAAGCAATTTTAATGATGTTTACTCTAGTCTCTGATTCTGCTGTTCTTATATTAAAAGAAAAATTTTGGTAGATTTATTTGTAGTTAAAGCATTAAATATTTTGTAGTTAACCTGTAACAAAGATTATAGCAGATGCTATAAAGTAATGCTAATTTAGTAGCCTGACCATTAAATACAATTTTTTGATACGGCTGAATATTTTTTCTTATTGAAGATTTTCTCACATTCTTTTTTTTTGTGTATGTTTATGTAATAATTTTTCATTAACAAAGTAGTCAGGTCAAATTCATTATTGAAATCACTTTCTATATATTATTATAAATAATTATGTAAAAAAAAAATTAAAAAGATAATTTCTATATTAATAATGCTTTTTGTTTTTATTTTTACAATTCTCTATTAAGGTCTTCAAAATTTTCAGCATTTGTACGATCCCTATCCCAATGCTTTGCTTTCACTTCGATTTGTGATTGAAGTAGGGAAGATAATATTAGCCGACATGACTTCTGCAACTACAGAGTTGAAAGAGGAAAATAAAATGTCACAGAAACAAAACAAAGAAGAATTATCTCACGTATGCTATTCTGATCTCTGGCTCTTTTAATATTAAAAGATAAACATTTTTAATGCTTAATTTGTAGTTAAAACCTTGAATGTTATTGGTTGTACTGGTACATATTTGTGCACATTTGTAACAAATATTATCTATTTCTCCAGAAATTCACAAAACCATTCTTTGAAATAAGCTGATAATGTATGAAGTAGGAGATATATAGATCCATCTGCACATATATAGAGAGTTATTAAAGCACTTAATTCCTTTTATGTCTTATTTAACCCAAGAGCATGTGACTTCACTCAGCTATGTCTCTCCTCCTGTCTTTGCCTCTTAATCAACTGATCTTCTCTATGTTTGCTCTGGTCTTCCCTCTTTCTCTTCCCCTGTGGGTTCCAGTCTAGGGCCTGCTTTGCAATGCTTTTTGCAATGTATGCCCAATCCAACCCAGAAGGCATGTAAAGTAATAAAATATTTGATTGTTAATATTTAATGCATATAAATTTAATGGTATTGTATGAATTTTAACTAAATATCATATAAAAAGACTCAGCATTTCAAAACTTTCATAGTATAGAGAAATGTAATTAACCAATCACCACTTCCCACTTGTCCTAGTAGACTTAAATTGTCTTCCTAACTTAATGATTGGTTTATGCTGTAATTGATGATCTGCTTTTGCATGATGACACTTAAATTGCAGACTGTTAAAAGTTTGCCAGATAAACAGAGTCAAGAAGATAATCACTCTGTGTGGAGTGCTGCCATCAGCTGTTCAGTTCATGACCTCAGCCCTACATTATGGCATGCTTTAGATGTGTGGCGTTGTACCAATGGAGTCAGTGGTGGTCATCACGATGCCCTCAAGGCACTGGCCCACTGTGGCCTTGGACTAGCCAGTGAAACATGGTATGAAGGTTATTTTACTTATATGAAAGAAAATGAATAATGTTCATTTATTAGATTCAATGCACTCAAATATGGCTAACATCATATATTTTTAAGTATGTTAGTGATATTCTGATTGGATAATCTCTTAATTAATTTCTTAAAAACTATTCTTTCTCTCAACATTTGAAGCATATAGTTTTTAAAAGTATTTACAAGATAAATAGTATTGAAGTCTACCATAATCTTTTTTTTTTATCCATCTCACTTTGGTATTTTAAAATAACCAAGTTTAGATAGCTTCACTGGGATATAATTAGATGAATTTGAGCCACAATTATTACTTTATACAGGATTGATGGCACAGTGGCAATACAAATATTGGGAAATGCTGCCAGTTTAGACATAGATGCCCTGAATGTGCTTTTCTTACTTGCAAGAGGTGTTAGATATATTGAGGACACAGCACTGACAGAAAAGAGTGAACCTAAAGCTTCAGGTAAGAGGACTAATAGAGTGCATTTTACTTTGCATGTCTCTATTCATGTTATCATTTAAAAAGAAATCACTGTCTGGACTCAGTGTGCACCAGGGGAGGACTGGGTGTCCTAATCGGCCCGGGCATTTCTATTTCATCCGGCCCATAAATTGTATATTATATGATGGATATCCAATTCTAGGTCTACCACCGTCTACCTGTCCTTAAAATCATTATGTTAAGTTTGATAATGTATCGATAGCTGTGATACAGTGAATATAGGCCCTAAATATGTCACTCAGAGGGACCCTTTTGTAAAAGAATACTATAAAAGCTTTAACAATTTAATACGTGGCTTACTTATCTTATAAAATACATACATGATTTCAAAAAGATGATTGCTATGGTCCTACCTGCCCATTTGGGTACCGGCCCACCGGGCATTTGCCCGAAAGCCCATATAGCCAGGCCGCCCCTGGTGTGCACTGACTATCTTCTATAATCTACCTGGTGATCTCTGCTGTCATTTGTATGTTGATCTGCTAGGAAACAGCTCTATTCATATCACTTTTAGCAGTGGTTGAAGGCACACAAGACATAAATACTTTGCAGAAGATAAGAAGTGCCTGCATCAGAAATAGTTCCAATGTCTCATCATCTTAAGTGTCCTCATTCCTGCATGTTAACACCAGCTTGGGGGCATAGTGACTGAGTGGTTAAGCGTTTGGCTTCCGAACCTGGAGCCCTGAGGTTAGAATCTCTGTGAAGACTGGGATTTTGAATTTTGAGATTTTTAGGGCGCCCTTGAGTCCACCCAACTCTAATGGGTACCTTACTTTAGTTGAGGAAAGTAAAAGCGGTTGGTCATTGTTCTGGCCACATTGGTCTTAGGAGTTCATCTCAGGCCACATTGGTCAAAGAAACAGATGACCTTAACAACATCTGCCCTATATATTGCAAGGTCTGAAAGGGAAACACCAACTTGCTCTATGTTTTTCTTTTTTTTTTTATTTGCTACATTATGGTCTTTAAAATAATTTAATAATAAACATTTTTGCTTCATTTTTAGAAGGTGAATTTAATTTAAACAGTCAGTTTCTCAGTGATCCTTCAATAACATCTTCATTAAGTGATATTGATGAAGAAGGGGAGATCGGTATGGATTCTAAAGATAATTCAGGAAAAACATTACAAAAGGTTTGTGCTTTTGTGAAATTTCTAGAGTTTAAAAAGAAATTTGTTTGAAATACTAGTGAACTAAAAAATCAAAATGATTGAATGCTATGAAAGGAGCTCAGTTGCAATTTCAAGAGTTTGATATTCATATAAAAATATGCTTATTAAATGTTTGTTTATACAATTACAAACTTTATGAAGCTTTTTAATGCTGTATTATTTCCACTTCATCTTAAAATTGTGATGACAATGTTTATTACCATATCTTTGCAATATTAAGCTTTACTTTGTAGCCGAAAATAACATTTGTAATATCAAATCATTTTAGCCTGAAAAAGTAACTAAAAGCAATGACACAGACAAGTCTCGCAACAGAGAAAGTGGAAGTGATTCGGCCAATGGTGCTACTACTAATGATCAAGTTGGAGGTAATTCTTTAAACAAATACTACAAAAAATAAAAACTATTGCAAAGAAACTTCAACAAACTTTCTACTTTGTTTGTTGTTATAAAAATAAGTTTTGAAAAAATCTAAATTTATGATTTACATGTGTATATATATTGATATAAAAAAATATAAAATAATGAATTCATATGTTGCTAAAAAATAAATTTTCTACTAAATATAAAATTTAAAAAGAAATTAAATTGCTCTATAAGATCTTTTTTTTTTTTTTGCATGAATCAATTTTAAAGATGCCAAAGAAGAAAATAATCAAGAAACTGACAACAGGATTTCTACAGAAAAGGAAGAAAAATCTGATTTGACTAATGTATCGGTAATTAAGCCTATATATCTTAGCTTTATTATTTAGCTGCTGTTCTTAATGACAGCTTAATATTGGCACAATCTATCCCTTGACCAATAAGTTTTGGATGTGAGGCTAGTTAATTCTATATAATTTATTATTTTTTGGTGATTCTGCTAATCAAATTGTTTTTTTCTCCATTGCCATGTCAGACTGAGGTGTCTTTCTACTAATTAGGAATTGTACCTGTCAGTATCTTTTTTTTTTTGTTCTACTCACCTTTTACTCACATTATGATCCTCTGGTGTTGCTGTTTTCATTTACATATTAGATATACATTCTTATTGCCATTAATCCAACTATATATAATATATATGTGTTTAAGGCACACAATTTATAACATATTTAATTTTCAAATAGTCTCTTAACAACTGACAGTTGATTTACATTAGGTTTCTGAGGTCCCTGGAATTCTGGGATGGCAATGGGAGGTCGCCATCACCTATGTAGAAGTTCTAGCTGATATTGTGATCAATGGAACTTCAGCTGCTATACAGAAATCTGCTCTTCTTGGTAGCAATGAGGATGTAACCACCATAATGTACAAAGGAGCTAAATGCATTCCTTTTGAATCTCCTTGCCACAGTGCTGGATTATTAGACCTTGTGTTTTTTAGACTAAAAGACAATGAAGGTATAGTAGGTTGTTTGTTTGTTGTTTTTTTTACTACTTGGAATTTCTTATTCTTTTATTTATAGAAACTTGGGGCTTAACTATTTAAGACCTTAATTCATATCTCTGAGTCTTAGAAAGGAGATTTCTTTACAAAAACAAGTCGTATTTGGGGAGGGGTCAAAGAATTATATGATGATTTTCTTATCAATTGGAAAATTCTCAAAAGTGTGTCAAGATCAAGATCATATGACCTAGACTCTATTGACAAAGAACATAACCCAGAGAGAAAACAAATAAAAAATCACATGTCCATAAAAAACTACTGATTTACATAATTCTTAATTAAGTGAGCTATGATATTATATAGCTAGTTAATGGTCATTCTAAATATGATCTGATCAACTCAGAAATAATGTTTTTCCTAAAGATTTACTTCTAGTCTTTAAAGGGTCATTCTATTAAATGTGGTAATTCCTTCTTATAAATTACAGACATTACTTCAAAAGAGAAGATAATTACATCCTATCCCTACAATACACTGATTCATTAAAACTATTTACTTTTTATTCTATACTAATATTAACTCACTTCATTAGGCCTATTATTCTAAATTAACCTTTTTTTTTTGCTAAGCCTAGAGGCCTGTAACTTTTTTAAAAAAGCTTCTAATTTGTGTTTGTGTTACAAGATGGCATAGACTGGAGTTGGCGAGTGAGGTACCAAGCCATTCAAGCCCTGACCAATGTCTCTCACATTTTAGCCAAAGACCCGTTGAGAGAAGGCATGTGCACCACAGTGAGGAGTGTGTTGCTTAAGGCTAATGCAAAAGAGAAAGACTTGCGTGTACTAGAGGCAATGAAAGTGGGTCAGGTAAAGAAAAAGATACCAGTATTACTGTTAAAGCTAAAAAAACAATTATACATAACATTGTAATGATTATATTGTGTTCACGATCAAAGAAATCAAAAATATAGAAAAGTATTTTCTTAGAACATTGTACAAAGATTTTGCTTTCATATGATTGAAGGAGCAAACATGGTTAGGATGTTTTTTTGTACACAATAAGGTTAAAATTAATGTGGTAGTTCCAATTTCTCAATTTTTTTGTACACAATAAGGTTAAAATTAATGTGGCATTTCCAATTTCTCAAAACTATTTTTTTCAGTCATTTAAATTTGTTTTACTACAATATTTAAATCATTTTTTTTTACATTCAAAGATTTTTAGTTGATCATTTAATTGTATGAGACAGTTTATTGACTCTGCATTATAACTGTTAGTTTTCATTCATTTATGCATTATAAATGAGTTTATCTGAGGCTGCTGCTTTGTTTTGTCAAACTCAGAAAAAAAACAGAAAAACATTTGTTTTGGTAGTTCCTTCAGAGTTGAAGATAATGTAAATTGTAGCCCAAACCTTCCACAAGATGACAGGGATGGCAGCAGACATAATATCAGCCCAGGACAATTAAGATGACACAGCCCTGCATTCATACCTGAATACCGCATGACAGGCAGCCAGTCTCTTAAGAGTTTATAAATACTGCAATTAACTAGTTTCCAATTATTATGTCCCCAACTATGTAGTTGTTTTTTTTTTAGGCCTACTATTATGTTTAGGATTTTAAAAATTTTTGCCTTAAACAAAAAAAAATTATTTATTTCTAAACATTAACAGCTTTTTTTTTCCTGATAAAAAGATTCAGACAGACCGAAGAAAATTCATAGACCTAAAGCAAGGGGAAAGATGTCCCAATATAGGGAATCAAATAGCCTCATGTCTGTCTGCCATCTATTTACCACCCATCCCACCACCAGTTGCAGGACCAACTAATAAACAGACTGCTGATGAAATTCAAGGTCACCCCAAACGGGCTGCACATTTTGTTCAGAAAGAAAAAGAGACCAAGCCTTTAAGAACTTCCATTAAGTAAGTCAACCCTCATTTCAAATTAGACTTTCAAGTCAAGTCTGATGTTTTGAAACCTGAAAAATGAAATTCTTAATTTTCAACTTATGTTTAAAAAATCAGTTGTTACCCTTTTTAAAGTAGCTGCTTTTAGGAAATAATTAGTTTTCATGACTTCATACCATTTAATGAGTCATCCTCATAAATTTAAAAAAAAAAATTCAGGACTTAAGGTTAATGTTTAACCAATAATTGTTTGCCTTCATGTGTTTTTATAAAATTATGTCATGAATTGTTTCTTCAGGCAAGAGATACAGCTGGCATCACCATTTGTTGACAAAATCCCAGATTACAACACAAGGAAAAGTTTTGATTTGAGAAGAATTGTTGAAGACCAGGTAGGTAGACAAGCTCCATCTCTATTGAACCTGCATTTCATAACTAAGAAAATAGGGTATTCATCATGAAAATCTTAACTTCAAATCAAATATGAAAGGCTTATGTATTGCTGATTATGCCTGAAAGCACATATTCAGTTATGTCATTCTTTTTGTGCATCTTCCCCTCTCCTTGATGAACGCTCATTCCTCGTTTACATCTTTTTCACAGACATCTAAATGATTATAGAAACAGAGTATCTAGTGCACATCTTCATATTACTCTTTCAGTTCCCCAGAGTTCTGAAAATAGGGAATTGATAACACATTATTACATTCAAATACATTGGAGCATCCTGTCCTATATAATATTTTTTTTAAATACCCTACAGAGAGAACCTATATTCTTTGCCTTTTCTTAATCCAATGTTCCATGTTTCTTCTTTAGACTCAATACTTCAGTAGTTCTCGTATCACCTTTTATCTCCTCTCTCACACACACTAAACACAGAGAGCAAGACTTATATAATTCTGCAAATCGGTTTAACATAAAATCTCTGCTAAAACTCTTGGGTACTGTTACTGAATTTATCATCAACATAACCTGAACTACTGGCCAGAATTGCAGTCTACAAAAGCACTTGCAAAACTCAATCTAGACCGACAAAGGCATAACCCTCAACACTAAAATCAGACTGATGTCATGGCCACATTCCTATATGCAATACGAATCTTGGACACTGACTGCAACTGGAACTAAGATGCTACAGGAAGATATAAGGGTGTCACAAAGACTGCATCACGATTTAAGAGATAAGAAACAGGATTAGTACAGCAATTGGATCCCACAATGACCTGCTAACCAGTCAAAAAACTCAAACTTTATGGCCACATCAAAGGTCCTCAGGGCTTGCAAAGACCTTCCTTCAGGGAACAGTACCAGGAAGAAGAAGACAGAGAAAGCGATGGGAAGACAACATCAAAGAATGGACAGGCCTATCAGTGATTGAAATTCAATCAAAGGCAAAGGACAGAGAGGAATGGAAAAGACGGTTAACAGTTTTTATATGGTGCCCCAAAGGTCCATCAGACAAAGTTATAGGTGAAGGTTAAATTAAATGTGAACCTGGCCTAGATGATGTTATTGAATGATCTAAGTGTTGTAAAGAGCCAATCTCTCATTCAAAGCCTTAACAAATAAAATTGTGTATGTTTGAAAGGGGAATGTGAATAAGCCAGAGGGACAGCTAGATGTAATTGATTTAAGGGAGGTAAGGAGTAAGTTGTTTTTTTCAGTCAATATTTGCCAAGTTTGATGTCAAAACAATAAAAACACTAAGGCAATGAACAAGTGTTTAAATTCAATTGGTTGTTAAAATAAATTATTATTATTTTTATTAGATTACTTTGACAGAGCTTTTATCAACAATCTTATCTAAAGTAATCCTCCAAAAGTGGCAACATTGAATGATGACTTGAGAGCTTCATTGATTTGTTGTGCCATCTCATAATCTCAAAGGTTTAATTTTTTTTTTAATGCCTTTCTTTATTTCAGTGGAGAAAAGAGCTCCAGTCAAGTTTAGCAGAAGCAGAGGAAGAAAAGCTAAAACAAATGTTAGAGACCAAAAGAAATGAAGAAATAAGGTTGCACAAAGTTCCCAGTGATGTTAGCATAAGTTCAAATGCACTCTTTAATGAAGTGACTGAATAACTAAGATTCTTTTAAGAATTTCTGCTGCTTCCTTCATGTTTTTATATTTTGTTTGTTAAAAGCCAACAAATATTTTGTTTTTGTTGTGAATAAAACATTGTTTCACATGTGTGTTGTCTTACATTGTTAGTAGTATGTATTGCCAAACACTGCACTCAACATTTATCTTCTGAATTAGTATGTATTGCCCAAATTTTTTTTTTATTTATGAATAATTAGTACATTAATGCTGTTGGGCTCTATTTCTCTTTCTGGCATCACAAATTATTTTAAAACATTTATATCCATTTGGATGCACACATAACATAAGCACAGTTCTCAATTTATCATTGATTATGTTAAAATTAACAATTTTAAATTTAAAAAAAAACAAATTGAAAGATAATAATACTGGAACAATCATCTTTATTCCAAGAAATTCATGTAATTTAAAAAAAAAAAAAAAAAATATCAAGCAGATCTTGTAACAGCATTCACACACGAAAAGCATTTTTACTTGAACCAGATAGGGGAAGGGGAGATCAAATGTACATAAATATATACAGTACTAAATACACACACACACACACTATGCCTGATGAACTAAGACATTTCTAGTACTCAAGAATGACAAGAATGCATTTCACAGACCAACAACACATTTAATGAAGACATTCATAGTTATTGCTCCTTTTGGCACTTTTATGCTAATCTAAAAAAAAAAACAACTGAGCACACTATTTACAAACTAACAAAAAACATTCTTAACAAAATGTTTCAACTGTTTGATATTGCTAAATCTAGCAGATTGTTAAAACAAAAAAAAATGTTGGCAAAAATCTCAAACCAAGTATAGCCAAACTATTTTTGTTATCCATGGAACGATACCAGTTCTGCCAAAGCTGGCAATGAAATCAGCTACTAGACTGTTTGACTAACCATCACTGTACATGAGTACATGCATCAATGATGAATTTTATTTGAATCTCAGATACATTTTATGTCAGTGCAGTAGAATTTAAAAGGAATACCTAAAGTTAATGTTTAATATGGTACCAAGCATAACAAAAGTAATTACAAGTATTTAAGTAAATTTGGTGGCTAAATATGGCCCCCAATTCTGTCCCAATTTTATAGATGCATCAAAGTGCTCAGCTAAAATGACACAGTGAATGTCCTCAACAATTGCAATTGTAAGATATATTAGAATAATCTGAACACATAGAATCATCTGAACTCTGGTAGCTTTCGAAATGAGGTATACGGACTAGTCACATGCAGTTCTAGACATAATAAAAATTATATGAACTTTTCTTCCATTTGTTTAGTGCAATAACAAAGGTGGCCGCCTGCATCACAGCAATTGTGGCCGTCTGTATTGACAAGGATGACTTTCTGCATCACAAAAGCACCTAAGATATGTCTTATTATTTCGAGTGAATTGAATCCTGTCTCCTTCTACACAATATATCACAGATGGCATGTGACAGTTTCGTAATATAAAATACATCCATTCAAGAAAAGACACAGATTATGAAACAAAACAAAAAACAAATTTTGTTATATCAAAATTCATCCCAATTAATTAGAAATAGAGAAGTTGTAAATTATTTTTTTAAAATAGTTTTATATAGCACAACTTTCATGCTTATAGCATGCTCAGAGCGCTATGGCCCAAACTCGTGTGGACTTTGGGGGAGGGGGGGTGAATGTCGAACCTCAAGCCCCCCTTGATAGGTAGCCAAGTCAAGCTCAAGTGTACTTAGCATCTTGGCCACACATCCCACATGTGGCCAATTTATTACCACAGCCCTTAGAAAACTTAAAAACAACCAGGACGTTGATCTAAAAACTTTGATATAACAAGTGCTGACTTTACAGAGGGCGTGGAAGCTTTTCCAAATGAATTCATGACAAAGTAGTTGCTAGATATTACAGATATCTTAAAATGTGTAAACAAACTAAATAGTTATCACAATGAAAAGTGAACATTTCATCAACTAATGTGGAACATTTACAAACCAAGGCTTAGGGTATTAGTGCCTTCTTTGTGGAACATTTACACCCAAGGCTAAATTTAGCTTTCACACACATCAAATGCATGCTTAAGTCATACAAGGATGTCAACAGTTTATAAAAATACAAAGGCTTCAGTTGGCTGAAAAATGGTTAAGAAAAAAAACTTGTTAAACAAGCTAGACAGTATCTAGATATTGAGGGAATAAAACTACTATGTCATTAAGCCAACAAAAAATTATTTCAGGACAGCCACAATAAAAACAATAATAATCCTAAAAATTAGATAACAAGAAAGTGAAGTGAATTCAGATCTGGACATGTGGATGGTAGTGTGATCAGTTAGGTGACCCTTTGACCATTATAGAGAAAAGTTTTGGGGGAATCAAAGAAGAATAAAAAGCCACTAGAAGGGTATCAATATTAAAGATCATCATCTGAATGGCACTAACCATTTTTTATTATACAGTCCTGAATATGTGAAAATATTTGAATGACAATGGGACTGAACCTACATGTAAAATTCTGCAATTTCTTTTTTTTTTTAATCTTCTGACTCAAAGTGTATGTTATTTTATAATGTAAAATTTATTATCTAAGAAACTAAATGTCTTTTTTAAATACCTTCAAGTAAAAAGATTTAAAAACCAGAGATAACACTTAGAAGACAAGTACACAAGCAGAGAATTGAATGGGGCCATAGTTTACAATTGACGCGTAGGACGTAATCATCTGTTTTGAAGTAACATCTGTATTAGATAAGATAAGAAGTACTGCACGTAGTATGGATGTGATTGGTCTCACCTAAGAAGTTGCAAAGGAAAAGATCTCGAGACATAAAATGCCAAAGACTGCAAGTAGTATTGAAATGGTTTCATTCTGGGCTTTGGCACCAATAAGTGAACAAGTTGTGATATATTGTGAAACAAGTTTTAAAACACAACCCAACCAAACTCTTTGAGTTTTGGAACACACATTAAGGACTAGGAAAGCATCAGTGTACCACCAAATCAGTTTTGATAGGATATATTACATAGCAACAAACTAAAAAGATAGCCTGCTTCACTATGTTTGTCAAGAAAGAATTATCACTTGTTCTGTCCCAAATTTGTTGTTTTTTTTTAGCTTATCATGGAATACCCTTTTTTATAGACAGTCACATTGTCTCTTCACCTAAAGTAACTGTTTCTTTAGAGCTGAATGAATAGACAGGCAAGTAAATTATTGATCCAACATTTGTTCCATTACAGGGTCATCGTATTTACTACTGCTGTCTGAAAAGTCTGTAAATGTTTCCTCTACATTATCTGTTTCATTATTTTTACTTTTATTTCTTTTATCTGTAACAGCTTTCCTTTTTTCTTTGCTGCTGCTTCTATCCTTTTTTCTTTCTAGCTTCTCATTACTTTTTCTGCTTCTGTCTTGACTTGGTTCTGTTCTTTTATCCTTTCGTTGGCTATCATCAAAGGCTTCTGACTTCCTGTCTTTACTTTGGCTTCTGTTGCTGTTTTTCTCTCTTACCTTTCCATCAATACCTTTTTTATCATCACCTTTTTCTGACTTCCTGCTGTGTCTGTCTGTCGACTCATTCTTACTTTTATCATCTATTCTTTCAGACTTGTCTCTACTTCTACTTTTATCTGAAACTTTGTCTGTTTTTCTGTCCTTACTTCTGCTATTGTCTTGTTTTCTGTCCTTACTCCTGCTACTGTCTTGTTTTCTGTCTTTGCTTCTGCTCCTGTCTCTACTTTCTTCCTGCCTGTCTTTGCTTCTGCTTCTTTCATACCTATCTTGACTTCTTTCCTGCCTATCTATACTTCTGCTCCTGTCCTTAGTTCTTTCCTGCCTGTCTTTGCTTCTGTCTTCATTCTTTTCTTGTCTTTCCTTACTTTTGCTTCTGCCATTACTTCTGCTCCTTTCTTTGCTTCTGTTCCTAACTTTATTTCTGCTCCTATTTTTGCTTCCACTTTTATCTCTACTTCTGCTCAAATCTCTACTTCTGCTCAAATCTCTGCTTCTGTCTCTACTCTTGCTTCTGCTTCTATCTGTACTTCTACTCTTATCTCTACTTCCACTCCTGTCTCTACTTCTGCTCCTATCTTTACTTCTGCTTCTACTCTTATCTCTACTTCTGCTCCTATCTTTACTTCTGCTTCTATCTTTACTTCTGCTTCCACTCCTGTCTCTACTTCTGCTTCTATCTTTACTTCTGCTCCTATCTTTACTTCTACTGCGATCTCCACTCTTATCCCTGCTACTACTCCTATGCCTGTCTCTACTATCATCACTTCTGCTTCTGCGCCTACTTCTACTTCTGTCTCTACTGTAATCACTGTCATCACTTCTGCGGCTGCTCCTGCTTCTTTCTCTGCTGCTACCACTTCTGCTGCGGCTGTGCCTGCTTCTCCTCCTAGAGCTCTTCTCATGGCCCCTACGCCTCTGCCTGTCCCTCCTGCTTCCCCTAAAGCTGTCTCTCTTGTCCCCAAAATGAGGCATTGGTGGAGGAGGTACTTGAAGAGGCTGAGCATACCTGCCTGTCATGTCTCTTAACTGATTCCCCATGCCCAGGAACTGGTTGTATTTGCGAAGGTAGCTTTTGTTGAAAACATTTAGCCCTCCACGAAACCCTGGGGGTGGCAATGGCAGCCTCATCCCTCTCATGCTATTTGGGCCACCACGCATCAGCATCGGCGGCATGCCACGTGGGCCTCTACCTCTCATTGGGAATGGTGGGCGGAAAGGCATGGGAAAGGGAGGCAGATGGAACATCATTGGGTGAGGGCCAGGTGGCAGGGGCATCATGCCAGGAGGCATAAGCCCACCTCTCAAAAGTCTTTTGGGTCTGTGCCCCACGCGAATGTCCCCTGCCTCACTGCTCTTACTTCTTCCTCTGCTGTAGGACCTGCTCCGCTCCCTGCTGTAGGACCTGCTTGCTTCTCTACTGTAAGACCTGCTACGCTCTCTACTCCTGCTCCTTTCTTTATCGGTACTCTTTTCTCTCTCACTTCCTACATTCCTATCAGCCTTTCTGCCTCGCACCATCCCCCTTTTAGATCCCCTTCCTCTTCCTCTGCCCCGAGCTGCTTTTGGTACAGGGCTGTCCAAATAGTCGCCTGGTTCTCTCCAAGCCCGCATTCGGTTGGCATTAAGGACCCTTTCCATCACACTACTTGTACCTCCAACCCTAAAGAATAAATTTTTAAAAAAGTTAAATATCTGTTTTTTCTAATACATATACATTCTAGATTTTACAAGGTATAAAGAAACTAGAAATGGGGACTAGTTGGTGGAATATATAACAGTTTACAATTCATATAGTATTATTGGACACTCAGAATGAGCTAGATCAATGTTAATGTTTTATTTTCTTCCAAAATATTAATTTAATCGAATGCGATTGGGTAAAAGAGATTTTAAGTAATCTTCCACTTTTTTTTTTTTTGCACAGTAAGAATAATTAATGTATATTTTTTTACCTTTTTACATTTTTCTTGTCCCCCTCTACAAAGTCAGCACTCTCAATGTCCATGTCTTCACTGTCCTCCTCCTCACCCATCTCCTCACTTTCTGAGGATGAATCCTGAGAGAAAGATGAAGAAGCCGCCTCTTCCAGCTTAGATGGCTTGATTTTCTGACCTTTGGGGCCAGCCTTCTTGATTACAGCAGGTTTAGATGTGGTCTTCATAATGATACGTTTTGTAGTCGGAGCCTTCTTTTTGACTGGGCTATTGTCTTCTGTACTTGCACTGGTTGAGCCAGTCTCTTGTGTGTTGATATCGTCAGTAAATTGGTTTGCCAAGTTCTTCTTTTTTTTAGTAGCACCACTGACCTCTTTCTTCATGATGACAGCACTTTTGAGTTTACCTGTTCCAGCTAGTTTCTTTCTGTAACAATAAAAATAAAAGGAAGATTATAATCAATTAAAATTGTGCCAATGTACCTAAAAAAAAAATAAAAAATTTCATAAATTTGTCATGTACTTTTCCATTGGAGTTTCAATATTAGGACATGGACCTAATTTGCATAAACTGCTTGACTACCAAAGTGAGGGAACTTGAGTTTAAATCCTGACAGTTTTAACTCAATCTGAGATGTAAGCACTCAAATGTAGCAGGAAATCCTCCATGCAGATACTCACTCTAAGTCTTCACAAAAAAATATGCGATGGGTGCACCCAAACAAGCTAAAGTAGCATGGAGACTTATAAAAAAAAAGGTATTGTAATAATAATAGCATAAATTAATCTTGACATTAATTTTGCAAATAGTAAGGTGCTTTCTTATGTAAAAAAAAATTATTATTTGGTTGCAACAGACCAACTTGTCAATTGACACCTGAGCAAGTGATTTTTTTATTTGAAGTGTGACAAAGACTGAAAAATAAAAAAACAAATCAGTCAACACACAAATATAACTCAAATCTATATTGTTAGTAAATCTAGCTCGGAATCCTTTATAATAAGTAAACACATCAAGCCTGGCTTGAAATCTCCTATTCTAGTTTACATTGAAGAGTTAGAGATCCGCAGCGCAATCAGACAGCAAATGTGCAGGACCTGACAGCATCCTGATTGAGCCTAAAGGCAGACATTGATACCATCATAAAGCTTCTCTACTCACTCTTCTGCAAGATATGGAAAAAATAAGTGCCACCAGAGTGAAAGGAAGGTTTCCTCATCTAATTTCTCAAGAAAGGTGACCTTAGTTCCTGCTGCAACTACAGAGGAATTATGCTGCTGTCAATTCCAGGAAAAGTGTTTAACTGCATCTTTCTGAACCTAATGAAAGATGTAAATCCACAACACTGAGACCAACAAGCCAGATCATGCACAGATCAGATTGATATGCTAAACATCATTCTGGAACAGTCCATGGAATGGAACTCTCCTCTCTATGTCAGTTTTATAGGCTATAAGAGGCGATTCGACAACCAAGAACAGAAAGACCATCTGAAAACTGCTGAGACACTATGGAGTGCCTGAAAAAATTGAAAACATCATCAGGAATTCATATGAAGGGATGACTAGCAAAATAGTACATGGCAGACTACTGACAGACGCATTGGAGTCACAGGAGTGAGATATGGCTGTTTACTCTCTCCCTTCATTTTCCTGCTAGCCATAGATTGGGTCATGAAGAGACTGTGGAAACACCTAGTCGACCTCGACTTTGCAGATGACCTGGCTCTCTCTCACACACAACAGCAGATCCAGGAAAAGATAAGCACTAAGACTAAGACTGCTTTATTGATCCTTACGGAAATTTGTTGTGCTTACAAGGACTTGTTTCTCATATAAAGACAACACAACAGAAAAATACACATAAATACAACAGACAATATAAATAGTTCATTCAGCGACTACACACAGGTATCTTGGTGCATTTCATGTTCTCTGATCAATGAGTGGCGGTGATAGAGTCTGACCGTGTGAGGTACGAACGAGTTTTTGTACCGCTCTGTTCTTGTTTTGATTGACAGCAGTCGCCCACTTCGCGACGACCTGGCGTAGTTCTGATGGAGCGGGTGGCCGTTGTCTTCCAAGATTTTTTCGATTTTTCTTAGGTACGTTTGTTCAAAAAGTTCCTTTAAATGTGGTAATGTTGTGAGTGTAATCTTTGATCCTTTTTTTCATGATGTATTCTAGACGTCGCAACAACTTATTCCGTATGTTCGCAGATTTTGTATAGTCGCGCCGTAAAATGTCTCAAGGATCTTCTTGTTTAGTTTAAAGCTATTGAGTTTGTATAGAAAAAAGAGTCGCTGGGCTGTTTTCTTTGTCAGAGTTCCAAGGTGGTCTTCCCATGAAAGCTTGTTGTTGATGATAACGCCCAGATATTTATATGCCTTTACTTGTTCTATAGATGTAGTGTTTATATGGAGTTCACGTATAGTTTTTTTCTTTCTAAAATCTATTTTAAGTTCTTTAGTTTTTGTTACATTCAGTTCTAGAGCTTCGATACTGAGTTTCGTCTCCTGAAATAAGACAGACTATGGCAGTATCATCAGCGAATTTAATGAGTTTAACTGAGTCATAGATGCTTCTTATGTCATTAGTGTAAAGAGTGTATAGTACAGGAGAAAGTACACAACCTTGTGGAGCACCCGTACATAGTACTCGAGTTGACGATTTGGTGTTGTTGACTTTAACATACTGGGGCCGTTGGGTTAAAAAGTTTAGAACCCATGCTTGTAAGTAAGGGCTTACATTTAAGTTACTCAGTTTGTTTATCATTAGATGTGGCTGTATGGTATTGAAAGCCGAGGAGAAATCTACGAAGAGGACTCGTGCATATGTTTTGGGTATATCGAGATGCTTATAAAGTTGGTCCAAAAGCAATAGAATGGCATCCTCAGTTCCTCTAGCTGCTTTGTATGCAAATTGGTGAGGGTCTAGACTGTTGTTGACTTTTGCTACAAGTTGTTTAAGCATATATTTTTCAAAACATTTCATAACAATAGGTGTTAGTGCTACTGGGCGGAAATCATTTAAGCAATCTATTTTTGGTTTCTTAGGTACTGGTATGATCTCTGAAGTTTTCCAGATGTGTGGAATTACGCACGTTTGCAATGACTGGTTAAAGATATGACAGAAGATAGAAGAGATTTGCTCCGCACATAGCTTGATCAGCTTGCCACTAATTTTGTCTTGTCCAGAAGCTTTTGTTACGTCTACTCTTTTAAATAACAAGGTCACTTCATCCTCAGTTACAAAATTGTTTTAGGGCTCTTGTTTTCCTTTGGACAGAGTGTTGAAAAGTTCTTTGTGTAGATCAACAAAATCTTCTTTGTCAAAACGAGAATATGGCGAATTTCTCATCATCAGCCACTGAAATTTGTTCTCGTTTTGAGGCGCAGACTGTTATTTTCTTTAATCCCTCCCAGCATTGTTTTGAGTTGTTCTTGGCAAAGAAATTCTCAATTTTTTCTTTGTATGTTTTTTCCCTTCAATTATTGCTTTCCTCAGTTTATGTTTAGCATTTATAAACTCTTCGTTGCTAGCCTTATACTTTGTTTTCTTTTCAGTAATAAGGTGTTTGATTTTTTTGGTCATCCAGGGCTTATTGTTTCCATAGACTTTTATTGTTTTTGTTGGAATTGTTAACTCCTCGCAGAATGATAGATATGAGTTAACAGTTTCTGTTAGTTCGTTTATGTCTGGACAGTTTTCAATAAAGATTTCCCAGTTAGTTTTCTCAATGCATCCTCGTAGTTTTTCTACAGCCTATTCAGACCACATCTTGACCGTTTTTATAACTCTCTTTGTAGTTTTAAGAGTAGGTTTGTAATTTGGTATAAGATGGACTAATGCATGGTCAGATTCTCCAAGTGGGAACAAACTTTTACATTTGTAAGCCTGCTTAATGTTTATGTAGCATTAGTCGAGCGTTCTACCCTGCCTTGTGGGGAGGGAGACATACTGGCAATAGTTTGGCAGTGTGTTGTCAATATTTAGGTTGTTGAAATCTCCAGTTACGATACAAACAGAGTCCGGGTGTTTTGATTGTACATTGTGAATCACATCAAAAGTTATTTCCGGCGCAGTCGCTGTGTCAGCCGCCGGTGGTATGTACACAACAACAACACATACCTGGGTGAATTCTCTAGGCAAGTAGTAAGGCCTAAGTGTGACACACATAAGTTCAATGTTAGGATCACAAATTTTATTCCTGATGTTCACATTATTGTCGTTGCAGTATTCCTTGTTTATATAGATTGCAAGTCCTCCTCCTTTTGACTTTCCACTATTTAAAAAATTTATCGAGATCAACAGAAAAGTCGGGTATCGTATCATTGAGCCAGGTTTCAGTGAAACACATTAAGAAACACTCTTTAAATTGATACAGATGTTCACAGCAACCTGTTAATTCTTCCATCTTATTTTGTAAAGACCTAACATTGCCTGTTACGATGGGTGGAAGGAAGCCTCTTTCTCCTCTTCTTCTACACTTAACTCGTATTCCTCCTCTACGTCCTCTCTTCTTATGTTTTGTGCTAGGGATTTGTTAGGTTAAAGCCTTGGGCTTAGGATCATTATTAGGTTCCAAGATGGCGGGTGTGTTGTCCATACTGTCAATACAGGTAGACTGGGTCTTACCATAAACAGAAGCTGTTCAAGATGAAGGTTTACAACAACAAACCCATTACAGTCCAAAGTGAGGCACTGGAAGAAGGGGAAAGTATCCTGGACAACCATGCAGATGTCAGAACCCGCATTGGTAAAGCTTGAGCAGCCTTCCATCAGCTCAAGAACACCTGGGGATCTAGGAAAATAAGCCCCACCACCAAGATCAGGCTCTTTAACACCAATGCTATGCAAATACTAGTTTATGGAGCAGAGACCTGGAGAACCACAGTCCCCACCATGAAAAAATCTAGGTATTCATCAATACCTACTTTTGAAAGATTCTTACAATCCTATGGCTAGACAAGATCTCAATTATGGAACTGTGGCAAAGCACAAAGCAGAAACCCAGTGAAGTAGGTATACTTCTGAGATGCTTGAAATGGATACAGTCTAAGTCTTGACAAGCCTGCATCCAACATTAAAGGCAAGCCCTCACCTGGAACCCCCCAGGAAAGAGGAAGAGAGGACCCATGAATACATGATGCTACGATTTGGAAGCAGATGGGGAGAAGTGGGGACAGTTGGAGAGACTAGCCCAGAACCAAGATGATTGGAGGAAGCTGGTTGGTGGCATATGCCCCAGATCAGGCAGAGATGAGTTAACATTGTTTTCAGAAGTGAAATAATTATAGGGCCCTCAAAATTTCCAAAAAATCTAACCCTAAATTTTTAATAGCAAAAAATCTGCTTGAACATTGAGGTTATATGCTTTATATTCTGGTATCAGGTGTAACTCAGGTGTAACTCTTTATCCAAAAAAAAAAATATATATAAAAGAAAAAATTAACCCGTAAAACAACTCCCCCCCCCCCCAACCCAAACTCATTTGATTACAATTAACACTATCAAGACTCATCAGCTCAAACGGACATTACCAGTAACATTTGATTAACTCGGCTTCAAACAAACCTTTATTTTCATTCATAAAATCATTATTTAGCTCAGTAATATCTGGTTTAAAAATTGTATTGGTATGGACCAAAACAAAAATGGCATCCAATTATATGCTATAAATGAGACTGTATCTGGCCACTGATAGATACAAATTCCAGGGAGGGCAAATTCCACCCACTGAAGCTTTCATCAAGCCCTGGCTATAATACAAAAAACAGAAATGGAAAAGTGGTTTGAGTGCTGGGACAAGTCCCAAAAAGCCATGGAGTCTGGAAGCGCATGAGGCGCCCTGACCGCACTTCCCCATTGTGGAGGCTGTCCAGGACTGAGCAAGCTATTATAGCACAGTGCAGGACAGGCCACTGTCCTGTTGGCTCATATTTCTCACGGCTATGGCCAAATTTGAATCACGGTGCCCCCGCTGCGGGAAAGAAGAGGAAACCTTGCCTCATATTCTGTTTGACTGCTCCAGACTTGCTGATCTCTGTCTCGACAGGTCTGGGAAACCCAAAATTCTCGACCTGTATGGCGACATTTATGCACTACGCAAGACAGCAGGGTTTCTGTTCAGGGCTTTTGCAATAGAGGATTTGAGCCTCTCAAGCCCTCACTCTTATGGAGTTTAATGATATTGAGATACAAATTCTGTTTACCTTAATTCCTCTCTTTGTTTTTCCTGAAGTTGCTCCTCCTTAGCTTTAAAATTCTTTAAAATTTTCTCACGAAGCTCATGCTCCTAAAAAAAAAAGATAAACCATAAATAGATATTTAACAAGCAAAATATAAAAAATCCTTTTTTTAAAAAAAAAAAACAAAGCTTATCTAAAAGGGAAGAACTCCACCCTTAAAAATAAATGTACCAATAATGTACAGGTTATTTCCCTTATTTGATAAACAAAATAAATAATTACCAATAATTAATTTGATGAGGATTTTTTTTTATTGAAACAAGTTTTGTTTGGTACAAAAAATAATTGTTAAAAGTATCAACTTGATCGGAGTATGTGTGAGGGAGAAATAGAATCAACAACTATTTAAGGTGACTAAATCCAACAAAATTAGCCATATCTGTGAAAACTGAATTATTAGCTTCCCTTGTTGCTATTAAACAAAATAATGAATTACCATTAATTAAATATCCAATTGGTTACTTTTTTTTTATTCAATTATGTCTTATCTATGTCAAAAATAATTGTTCGAAGTTTTTACCAGCAAGACAGTGAGTTGATAAAAGCTTTGTAAAAAGTAAAGTAAAGATTACTCCTACTCCTGCTTTGTGTGTATACATGGCGCAACGATTTGGAAACAGATGCCAAGCAGATGGGCAAGACATGGAGACAGTTGGAGAGACTCGCCCAGAACCGAGATGCCTGGAGGAAGCTGGTTGGTGGACTATGCTCCAGAAGGGACCACAGGCAAAGATGAGATGAGATGATGTATGTATGCCATGTTATTTATTTTGGCAAAACATCTTTAGCCCAATCTTAAGTAAAAACATTATTTTATTAAACTAATTACACCTTTTCTGAGTAATCAAAATAAAAAATTCTTGTATGTTGAATTACTGTAGATTTTGCAAGCCAGAACAGAAAGTAATTAACATCCTTTTGTTTTAAAAGAAACTTGACGACAAAGAGCAATATTTTTAGGTTCTAGCAGTCAAAACATTAAGTAATAGTGAATTCCCCAAAAACTAACTAGCATATTTATTTTTGGTACGAAAATCAATGTGTGACATAAATCCAACATCCTGAAGTAACTCAAGGCGCTTGACCTTTAAGTTAAAGTGCATCTTGAGACATTATGAATATTGAACAAATGACAAACTGAGTAATACATGAAAGCTGTGTCCAAAAACTGGTTTATACAAAAAAAAAAGGGAAATTAAAAAAAAAAAGGGGGGGGGGGGGGGAGCAACAAATGTTCTAACCTGCTGTTGAAGCTTCAGCTTCTTAAACTTCTTTTCCTCTTCTTTCTTCCTTTCATCCTCCAACTGTTTCTTCTTGGCGTCCTCCACCTGCTGTTTTCTCTCTTCTTCTAATTCTTTCTCTTTTATCTCTAAATATTTCTTCACTCTAAGAACCTGTATTTAGATAAGCATGAATAACAAATCAGCAATTATGGGTTTTTTTATTTCAAGAAAAAAGTATTCGTTCATTTACACACAGAAATAATTAGGTACATGAGAAGATTTGTAGCAAAATAAGTTAATACTGTCAATAAAATACCATAAAATGTATTATTTCAAAATCTAAAATCCATAAGGCACGTGAAAACAAGTTTTACAAGGGTATTATGTGCCTAACAAAAAAAGTACATCCAGAAGACTTAAACTTTCTTCCATTAAGAGAGTTTATAGAAACACTTGTTAGCTTTGTTTTAATAAAAAAAATATTTTTTTAAAGTGTTAAATATCTGGCTTTTGTACCTTTATACGCTCAAATAACTCAGACAACAGACGGAGAGATTCTAGCTTTCTCTGAGCAATTAAAAACCTGCGCTCTTCAAGGGCTATTTTGTACTGCATTCTTTCTTCCTCTTCCCTTTGTTTCTTCTCAATTTTCTTTCTTCTTCTCTTCTCTTCCCTCTCTTTCCTTCTCTCTTCTTTCCGCTGAACTTTTTCTTGTCTTTTACGCTCTTTTTCCCTCTCTTCCTCCTCTTTCTTTCGCCTATTGGAAGATGAAACATTCAAAATAGTTAGCTTCTTAGCTTATTTTTAAAAAAAGGCGTTACTTCAAAAAAAGAAGATGATTATGTTCCATGCATGTTCCCAGGTCATGCATGTTAATCAATTACTTAAATTCTGCCAAGTCATTGGTTATTCTGGCTAACTCAGGCAACCCATTCCATGCTCCAAATAGTTAATTCGGAAATATGTGTAAATCTTTAATCAAAGTTACAAAATAAAAGCATTCTTCTCTCTCTGTACATAAAATGAATCGGATTTTTATGTGTTGCTCTTGCAACATTGTGTTTTAAATATTTATAAATTCTGGTCAACAAATGTGGCATAAAAAACATAATTTGTACTGATTTAATCTAATGAAATGATATATTTAAATTATAATTGACTTGTAAGTTTTAGTGGTTTGTTAAAAAAAAAAAAAATGAAGATTATTACATCCTAGTCCAAATATCCTGAAGGATGGCTATGATTAACATCATGTGGGGTTCAAACTAAGAACCACGGTGACTACAGTTCAAAGTACAAACCACACAGCCATACAATACTCCCCCAGCTTTTCATTCAAAAGCTGAAAGTTTTCTACATTTCATTTTAAAAGGAAGAAATTTCAGATGAAAACTCACCTTTCTTCCTCTTTCCTCCTTTCTTCTTCCTCTCTTTCTCTTCTAGCTCTCTCCAATCTTTCTCTCTCTAGTGCTTCTAGCTTTTCTCTTTCTATCCTACGCCTCCTGATATTTTTCTCAGACAAGTGTTTGGTTTTGTCAAAATCCACCTGTATGTAATCAATAGATTTAAATAATTTGGTTTAGACACAAACTCTACAGAAATAACAGTGATCAGCTTTGTAATGATTTAATTTTCAATCAAAAGTATCATTTGATAGTATCTCATTATTTTTCATCTTTATTGTCCGATTGAGTAAATAACTTCTTTGATCATAGCCCATACATTGTAAGTCAATAAAAACTAGTGAAGGTATTGCCCATTCTAATGTACAAAACAATGGTAATTTTCTTGTAATTATTTTGCATTGAGTGAAAGGCAAAAGAATTAGCTGTCTAATTAGAATAAAGTAACTAATTCCCAACTAATACTGATATTATAAACACAAATTTAAAATAAGAAATGAGCGAAATATTTTGTTCTTACATAACTAGACTAGAATATTTATTTTGAATGGGTGTATCTTTAAGCTGTATAAGGAGGTACAACATAAAGTTTAAAAACATTATATTCAATATCTTGGCAAAATAAAAACCTTTTTCAAATGTTTTCTTACTTTGATGATTGCTGTGAGAGCTTTATCTTCTCCTTTGTACAAGAGCTTCATCCCCCTAAGCGAGTCCATAGCCTTCACAAAACTGATATAATCCATATACTGTATGTAACACTCAAACGTCAAGTCTTGTCCATAAGAAAATGTCTGGATGGAACTTTTCTTTAAATTAGCACAGATCTGAAAACATTTTTCAGAGCAAAGTAATAAAAGAGGAATTTAAGAGAGGAGGGTCAAGAAAATTATCAGTAGGTTAATAAACTTCTTGGCAGCCAAACTGACTATCTCAGGGTCTAATTTTAAGAATTGTTTTATTACTGTAAACTCAATCTGGCAACTAAAAGGAATAGCATATAAATAAATATACTACATGAAAAACATAGTGATCCTGCTTATAGACTCAGTCTCATTCAAACACATGCCAAATGCAAGGAGTGAGTGTTAGCAGAACTATGACTGTTCTTTCACCAAGAAACAGACATATCAACGCTGGTTTTATTTTAGCATTTCCTAAGAACAAAACAATCCTACTAATTTATTAATTTAAAAGTTATGTAACGATGAAAGAATATTTATCCCAAGTTTCATCACAAATAACTCAATGCTGTTGATTTCTATATCAAAATACAGACATTACTAATTGCTTTATACATATTAGATTATCTCACTAATGTAATTCAGTAGCTACACATTTTGAGTAGTGAGTATTTAAAAGAATTGCAAGAAAATGGATAACAAAAAAAAAAAAAAAAAAGAATCCTAAATACAAATAGTAAATAAGTTTTATCTTACCTCCTTTCGATAGGAATCAAGCATTGGAATGTCTATGCACCTAATTTCACCAAATGTTTGAAAGACAGAACGTACAACTGCCTCGTTTGGTTTTAATTCCTTACTGTTAAGATCCTTGTCTGAATGCCTGGCAGCAAACCATATAGTTGGTAAATCCTTCAAGTGGACTGTGTCAGGCCGCTCTCCTGGCTTCATTTCATTCATATTTTTAGCATCTCTGAAATAAGAGTCCCAGTCATGCCGAGTTGGGAAACTGACCTTGGCTTCAGCTGCTCGAACCTATAAATATAGCAGGAAAAAAATGACACCACTTCATTTATTACCATCTGGAAATTTGAGCTTATTGAGTAACATCTCAAACAAGGTTTAAAAAAAAAAATCTGTATGCCTCAAAAAAAAAAAAAAAAAAAGATCTTTATTCTTCATTGCTTTCCTATTCCCCTATTTTTCTTCAAGACAAAATAGGATACAAAATTTTAGATTTTATTTATTAGATAGATTTTGTATCTGTTTCTTAATCATATTTACTACAATCCATTGTCCTTGATAATTTCTCAGTGTCAGGGGCAGATGTGCCGAGAGTGAATGTGAATGCTAGTTTGGTATGAAAGAGTTTCTATATAACATAATACGCATGATTTTTTGAACGTGACGGTTTTCATTGTATGAGAGAGAGAAATTGGTAGTTCTGAGAGTGGAATAGAACATGTTTGTTGTTGCTGTCATTGAGTCTTTTTTTTTTTATATTTAATTTTTGTTTAATATTTAAGTTCTTATTTTCATATATATAGTTGGAGTTTTTGTTGAGTTTATTCAATAGTAATGTTTGTATATTATCGATCTGCAATGAGCCCAGAAAATAATTTAGTTACAAAATGTATTTCCTACAGTGCTAAACAACTGTGTGTTGAGGGTAAGGTGATTCGGAAACATGCATGATTAGAGTAGACGGTCTATTGGAGATTCCCATCATTGACGGATAACAATAAATAGTCAACTATCTTTGTGTAAGTGTAGGCTTTCATAATATTATTTACTCCAATTACCAAGAAAATTGCACAGACCTTAAGTATTTCAGTGAATCCACTCAGCTTGATAGTCTTTCCATCTAATTTTAGAATTATGTTGTGAATTCTACTTTTGTTTTCTATTTCACCTTCCAGTCGTATAAATTCAAGAGTACTTTTAAATATTTTCAGGGTTAAGAACACTTCAGGTCTGACCATGTGTTTCACCTGAAAAAAAAATGCAATGATCTTAAAAAATGTCAATGTATACTGCAATATTTTTAATATAGTCATACACATGTAGTACTTTTTAGCGGCCCCCGAAAGGGGAAAAGACGCTATTAGTTTTGTGTGAAATGTCTGTCCGTCCCTTTAGATCTCGTAAACTAGAAAAGATATTGAAAATCCGACATCACAATATTTTAGACCATTCAAAATTCTGATGCAATGGCTAAGTTTTTTTTTCTGAAAGCGAAAAATCTAATTTTTAAAATCAGTTATGCAAGCACTTTTTTAAAGAGGAAAAGCTAATTAGAATGAATTATAAGTTAGACCAAATTTAAAATGAATAGGAATCTTGTAAACTTCATTTTCCTAAACTTTTTTTTATTGCAGAATTTTTTTTTAGGATTTGAATAAGAGATTGAACATTTATCAAAAAATTAGATCAATTGTAAGACATCAGTTAGGCCAGAGGAGGTGCGGTGGCTGTAAAGCGCTTGGCTTCCGAACCGGGGGTCCCGGGTTCGAATCCTGGGATTTTTAACTTTGGGCGCCTCTAAGTCCACTCAGCTCTAATGGGTACCTGACATTAGTTGGGGAAAATTAAAGGCGGTTGGTCGTTGTGCTGGCTACATGACGCCCTCGTTAACTGTATGCCACAAAAAGAGATGAACTTAACATCATCTGCCCTATAGACCACAAGGTCTGAAAGGGGAACTAGTTAGGCCAGGTTCACATCTAACTTTACATTTACTTTCACCTATCCTTTAGATCTGCGGGAAAGTTGGGGCACTACACAAGATCTGTTAACCTTCTTTCTCCATTCTTATCTCTCATTTGTGATATAATTTCATTTGGATGTTCTTCTGAAAATATTGAAGCCTGCCTGGGTAGACCACTTCGGGGGCCGATTTTGAGTTTGTGTTTCCACACAAACTGTCTTTTGTAACCTTGTTTTTTTTTTTACACAGATATCTGAAAATTAGTATTGAGGTTTCATATCCACTAACGGATTGAAATTTTTTTTTTGAAGTTTCACATTTCTATACATCTGCTTCAATTTATTTTGGGTATTTCTTTCATAGCAGTCTTATTTTACCAATTTGTTGTTGAATAATGTCTGACAGATAAGTGATTCTTCTAAAAACAACAAGATCATTAAAATATGTTGTCAGATCTGGATATTGCATGTCCTTATATATTAAAATGAGAAGGTGCAGTGTTTGAGCAGTAAAGCGATAAAGCGTTTGGCTTCCGAACCGGGGTTCCAATCCTGGTAAAGATTGTGATTTGGGGGGGGGGGGGGGGGGGGGGATCTTCGTGCAATCCTATAAACAGGAAGCAAGAGAACTAAATCTTTGCAAAATATGTTTTAAAATGACTGATCTCATTTACTCAACTGATAACCTCAAATCCTCAAAATAGACCCCTAGGTTGAGAACCTCTGTAATGAAATTCAAACAATAGATCATAAGAAAAGAACATATAGTTTCGTATATAGAATATTAATGTTTGTTTGAAAAGGAAATACATAGTGTTACCTTTTCCATAACTTCCCAATTAGAAATAGTCTTTCCAGCTGTTTTTAATTGTGGTAGTTGAACACATATATTAACTTTTGCAACTGGCTTCAAGAAAAGCCCTTGAGATTCAAACAGCTCAACAGCCTCAGAAGTATCTGTACACACTGTGGTATTGGCCATTGTAATGTTAAATGGCTCTGTTTCTCAAACCTATACAAACCAAAACAAGTCATGATGTTCAACAGTTTTAGAGTGAGCTATATGCTGTAAGTTGTTACTTGGATTATTTATCTATAATATAAAGCAGAGAGTAAGGCGTATGTATGTATGTATGTCCCTTATAGAAATCAAAACCGTTTGACCAATCTTGATAAAACTAAAATGTTCCTTGGATACTATCTGGAAAATTAACAAATATAATAAAGTAGCCCTAAAACACACTTAAAACCATCAAAAAAAAAAAAAGTTGCCCAACTCTGTGAAAGTATTATAATTTCATGGCTCTTATAGCCATGTTTACATGAGACAAGACCAAAAGGTCACGCATGTACATAGCTGGAAATCTTAAGAAGGCTAGATCTACTCTTCGCAAAGATAGTTTTATTTATTTTAACACATGAACATACAAAATTTAGTCTATTCATTTCATTATTTAATTAAACTAACCTTGAAATTTTTGTTTCAAAAGCCTTTTACATAAATGTTCCCTAATGCTGTGAATTTATCCATCCTGCGTACAAATAACCTTTCATGATATCAGCGTGCGCTTCTTACATTAGAGACTACTGAAAGATCATGAACATTACAGAAACTCTCGCAAAGGCTAGATCTACTCTTCTCAAAGATAGTTCTTTACTTCAACACATGAACATACAAAATATAGTCTATTAGATTCATTTCATTATTTAATCAAATCAACCTTCAAATTTGCGTTTCAAAAACATTTTTACATAAATATTTTCACTTTAGCTGCGAAATGTGACTTAAGCCATGCTGACATACATTTTAATAGTCCCATTCATGTGTCGCGTACATTAAACATGACATGTGTAAACACACTGATTGGACAGGCTACATGAGGCTCTATATAGGTAGGTACTTCAATAAACTGACCTAGATCCATTTTTTTTCTCCCAAAAAATGTCTGAAAAATGTGTCAGCACATTTTACCTTTTTTTTAAGGTTGGTCATTTCCATCAAAGTTTTAGCACATTGTATTTGATTTCAGGACTAATTGTGATTACTTTTTGTTAGCATAAGATATCAGAGATCATTTTTATTTGCTTTTGAAGCCAATCTGTTAAATTTTTCTTAACAAAAGTTTATGTGAAAGTTGACATTTTACAACTTTTTTCCTATAAAAGTTACAACAATGCTGTTTGCTACAATAATTTATCATATTATGAAATGTATATATTTCAAATTTCATTAAATTCTCTTGGCGCACTTTAAAGATATTTGATATTAAATTAACAAAGACAAAGAAGGGTAAAATTTTATTTTTTAAATAAAATAAAAGTGTTTATAGTTACAACAATCTCACTAGTTCTATTGAATTTAACATGTTAACATATATCTGTGTGCTAAGTTTGAACTTTGTAGCTTGGCGCACTCTTTAGATATTAATTTTCAAAGTTAATGGTTAAAATCCATTTTTAGTAACAACCAACAGTGTGATTTACTGGAAATGGTCAATTTCTATCTATCACGTCCTATTTTTAGAAGCACAGATAGGAATTTTTCATTTAGATTAGCTTTTATAATGTTTAAATGCTAGATTATGGAGAGGGAATGTGTCTTTATTATAATGACTTTGTAATGTGCAAATTAAAGTAAAAATAAATATTTTAAAATAATAATATTAAATATTTTTATTTTTTTCATATTTTTAGCTCTGCGAACTATTAATTTTTTTTTTTTCTGTGTGTTTTTTTTATTAGTATAAATGTAAATTAATAGTTAATAAATGAGTACATTACATTTTTAAATGATGAGCTATTACTGCACAAAAATTTAAGTAAAAAATCTTTTAATAACTTCTAAATAAATCACAAGGTTTCTTTTTTATTTTATTGTCCGATGCAAGAAATTTTTCATTTACTATCTAATTTTAAAGCATTTAAATTCAGGCATTTTAAAATGATTAATTGCCAGTGCTCTACAAAAAGTTTTAAACTGTTTTTTATGAAGTTTATTAAACTTATAGTCATAAAATTTTAGCAAATATTTTTCTGCGCAGTGCTATTTTCATTTTTAATTTATAAAAATTATCTACCTGATGCATATAAATAGCTATTTAAATACAGTAGAATTATAATTAAACAAAATAAAGCACACTACAAATCTCTAATTTGTTTTATTTGTAATTTTTGGGCTCATATGATGACAAAATCACATATATTTTTATTTTTTTGTCGAAGGTTTTTTTTATATATTAATTCACTTTTTTTAAAGATTTTATTGCTTGGTCTTATTTTTTAAATTTGTTTTAACAGAATACAGGTTAATGAAAAAGAGTGTGAAGTTTCAACCCCATATCTTTAAGACTTTTTATAATACGGTTAATTAAAGTTCAACTGTCAGTTGTTTCTGTCACAGATTTTTTTTCGCTTTACAAAGGCTAAAGAAGGCTAATTTTTGGCCACTAAAAATTTAATAACTTCCCTCACAATTAACTCAGCAATATAAAATTGGTCTTCTTTGCCCCAGAATTATGGGATCATGCTGGATAGTTTTCCTGCACTGTCATAAATAATGTCAACATAAAACATAATTATTCTGCAACAGCTTATGTAAATTAAGCGGACAGTGGACAATGTTAAGTCATATTTTTAAGGGCTGCTTTTGGTAGCTCCTGCTGATACATGGATATAATATATATATGTTCTTTAGTTCTACTCTGGAGTGTGTAATTTTCATATCATTGAAAAATAGTTTCTCATTTTACTCATTTGGCTATTTTTTTTGGTAAACTGGGAGTTCAGGACTCAGAACACAATAGTTTGAAGGGGTTTCAAGACATATCAAGACCATTCGGTATGTATTGTGTCACTTTTATAACTACAGTAACAAATAATCCAGGATTTGCAGTTTGTCTTGTGCAGATAAGTACAGATGGGGGTAACACTCAAATAAGCAACCCAATTAACACAGGCAAAAGCCCAACAATATAAAAGTACTTGATGCTGATGAACGATGTTGAACAAGAATGTAGGGAACTGTGGAACATCAATTCAGAAGCTATAGCCTACCGTACTCCAAAGCCGCCAAAAAGTCTTCTGTGTTTAAATCCTAGTCTCATTTTTTAAAATAATTATGTCACTGTCTCTAAGTCAAAACTTCCCTTTCCATGAAAACAAAAATGTTCATGCCTAATTCCTAATCATTTCATAGCAACTCCTATATGGTCACCGGTTGTTAGGCTCCTCCGCGCTGTGTCTGGCGCATATAAATATAGACGGGGGTAACACTTAAAAAAAGCAAACCAATTAATAAGGCTAACAATATAAAAGTACTTGATGCTGATGAATGATATCAATCAAGAAGTTTAATACATAATGAAAGGAACCTTTGAATGTCCTATTATCTAAACATGTACTTCAGAAATTAAATCCTAGTCTCATTTTTTTAATAATCATGTCACTGCCTCTTTTTACATTTATATTTTGTGTATTTAAGTTTATTTACATGTTAATGTTGTGTGTGAGTTTTGTTTGTTTTCTTGTTCATGTCAATGAAACGGAGTTGTAACTTAAACATCAGTGTTGTAATTAAATCATACCCCTCTTAAGTTTCCCTTTTTATGAAAAAAAAAACTTTTCACACCAAATTCCTGATTGTGTCATTACAATGTAATAATCGCAAAGTAAAAGTTAGTAGTCTAAGAATGAGTTACAACTTAGATCTCTATAATTTTAATTTTATACTATATATATCATCTAGATGACTAAATCTTGATTTATTTAAATCTATAGTATATTATAATGACTACATTTATATAATGATAATCTACCCTTTGGCCTTTCACTCACTTTTAACTTATACAGTTGTCTAAAGTTTTACTAAACTGAAATGACTAAATAAAGATAATGTCAAAGACTAAAAAATTACTAAATTGGATCTAATACTATAGAATAGATATTCTAAGATATCTAGAGTCTAGAATATTCTAGATCTCTAGTTCTAGATTATAGATACTTAGCACTATTATATCTCTATAAAAACTCTATTAGAATATTACATAATAAGCAATAATAACTGTCTATATAGTCAACATAGATTTATCTCTACTAGATCTAGATTACTATAGTATAGATAATAGTGACTAGTCTACTATCTACTGCTCTACATTCTACATCTAATCTAGTGAAATATTACTCTACTCTTACTAGATCTACTAATATTACTAAAAGTAGATTAGACTTATGTCCTCAGACTCAGACAGATTCATTTCAGTCAGACAGTCAGTCACAGTGTCTCAGTCACAGTTAACACCGTCAGATTCAAAAATAATAGACTTGACAAAAGACTAGTCAGTCACTAGTCTAGCCTAAGTGTCTAAGTCTAGAGTGACTAGAGTGTCACTAGAGTCAAGTAGAGTAGAAAATTAAAATTAAGGTTAAAGCAAGGCAGTAGAAGTCAGAAGTTAAACACTAAAGTTACACTAATTGACTAAAGAGTAAAGTGTAAAGGCATGTGACTTAACTTAGTTATTAGTCTTAGTTAGACTTAGTGTCTACTCTAAACTGAACTAAAGTCAGTAAATTGAGTAAAGTCCTTAAAAGTCTAAACTTCTAAACACTAAAACAGTCATTAAGACTTAATGATTAACTTAAGTTAACAGTCTATGACGAGTAAGACTCACACTCAGTAAGAGTCATCGCATACTCATTACTATCTACTATTCATAGACTCTATCATTTAGTATCATAGACTCATCATAGTCGTCATAGAGTTAGACTAGTTAGAGAAGAGTCACACTCACAGACTTCACTGTATGATAGAGTATGATTATGAAGTTCACACTTACACTAGTCACTACTATTCACAGAGAGTGCTTTACTAAACTTTACTGTAATTTACTTTGATACTTTTAACTTTACTTTTTAGATCTAGTCTAGAGATATCTAGATATAAATGAAACAGTCTAGATCTATATAGATATAGATTCTAGTCTAGATCTATATAGATATAGATTCTAGTCTAGATCTAGATAAGATTCTAGATCTTCGACATCTATTCATTCAGTCTGAAAAGTTATCCAGTAATAATTGCAAGAAACACAACCTGCAGTATACAAAATTGATTTCCTATTTCCGTTTCCGTTATACCCATTCTACGAAGGTGTTTTTTTTGTTTTTAATTAAAGTTCCCATCAGGGAAGCTGAAATCTAGATTTAGATGAAATAAAGAACAAAAAGACCCTTAATAGCATGACACTTTATGCTAAAATAAGGTGACCAGAAGTCCTTACTTAGGCAGGACAATCACGTCTGTTATGCTTTTCATAAAATGTCAGGCCAATGCCCAGCTTTCATCAGAAAGGTTGATCAATGTCCCGATTTTATTTCAAAATTTGATTTAGCGCACCACCTTTTAATTAATAACTTCAAAAGTTACCGCCTTTCGGAGTCTCCTTCGTTATCCTTATTCCATGTAGGCCTATGCTTCGCTCAGTTCGCGGGCTCCTGTGTTTGAGGCATCCTACCTTGTCAGAAACTTACCTTAAGATATCTTATGTCTAAATCACTGTGACTTCAAGCAAAGTTCTAGTTTATTTTTAAAAAAAATGGCAAGAAGAATCAATACAGTGGAGTTTTCTGTCACTAATGGTGGATGCAGTGATTCGACAACGTATGCTTTCTAATGAATCGTACTGAAAGATGTTCAATCTACGGAAAAAGTGTCAGAAAATCTACAATTATTTGAGTTAAAACTTACTCGTTTGCAGATCAAAGATACTGAGTTACTAGACAAATTGTACTTTGTGGTAAAGTTTGCTTCCTCAGACAAGATATCTGATTGGAAGACAAGAAGATAATGGGCGAATGTTAGTAGACAAATCACACTATTTGTATACGAATTCTTTACTTGTGTTAATAATATATACTAATTATTTATATTTTTATTTTAATATTTTTAGATTATGCCGCCGCCCTCTAGTATGTTGACCTATTTGGTTGTTGGAGGCGATTGCATCAATCCTCCCGCCCCCCCAACGCCCCTAACCCTTCGAGTGGGGGCGGCGGTCCAATGTTGTTTTTTTAGAAATCAGTGTTAACAGAATTATTTAAATATATAGCCTATGCGATATAAAAAATGCGATAAAAGCTACTTATTGATATTTTAACCAATCTTTATATTATGTCGCTCCCCTTCTGCGGTACGTTGGCCAATTCAGTGGGGTGGTTGGAGGGGGGAGCAGTCCAATTTTTCAGCAAAATCATAGTTTGTGAACAAAATTAGTTAAAAATTTATATTATATAGTTTTTATATTACATCACTCCCCTCAGCTATTTTGGTCGATTCGGTGGTGTGGGGAGGGGGGGTGTAATTGCAACTACTGCTCTCCCCACCCTAATCCTGTTAGTAGGGGGGTGGGGCGGGCGGTCCAATTTTTATTCAAAAGTCAGTTTGTAATTAGATATTCGACCATTTAATATAAGCTACTTTTAGTTAGTGGAACCCATTTGTATATTATGTCGCACCAAACTCTAAAAATCTCAAATTAAATCATCAGTAAATATAAAATAAAAGAGCATGGTCTGTAACAGAAGGGAACGTGGGAAGGGCAATAGATGGAATCGCCCCCCTCCCACCGGACAGACCAATACGTTTTCTTTTGTATTTGAGTTTTAGTAAAGAAATTAGGGTTTGGAAAAAAAAATCGCCCCCCCCTCACTGAAAAGTTCTGGAGCCGCTAGTCCTGGGAGCAATCCGACAGAGCACGTAGTGTCTGGCAGCACATGCGTTACCCAGATCGCGACGATCCGTGGTGGTGGTTAAGGAGGTCAGAACAAGTAATTATTGCGCAGTGTAGGGCGGAACACTGTCCTGTTGGGGCGTACTTTACCCTGTTCCGCCCGAACTATGACTCCCGATGCTGTCACTGTGGAGAGAGCGTCGAAACAGTGTCGCACGTCTTGTACGAGTGTCCCCAGCTCCGTGAGCTAAGAAGGGACGTGTCTGAGCAGTCACTCAACTTGTATGGTAGCTACGAACGGCCCAGTTTCTTGCCAGAGCACTACGGGAGGATTGTGTCTTTCCTGCTCTGATTTTTCAGTAGGAGATCATCTCAGAAGCCGCTAAAGATTTAAGGGGACTAAACCCAACAAATTTAGCCATACCAGTGAATCCTGAAGAATTAGTTTCCGTTGTTGCTATCAAACAAAATAATTTACCAGACAGACAGATAGAGTGAATTGATACAAGCTTTGTAAAAATGCAGAGCTTTACCGTGGTTTCCTACAAAACGTCAAGCCTAAAGTAGATTCAGTTGACAGTAGGCCTACAAAGTGCGAGTCACGCCAAAATAAAAACTGTTCTACATTAATCTTAACTTTGGAACGATGATACATTCGTACACGTGTTCGTTATCCAAATTGGCAAAATAAACGAAAACTTGATCTTAGTCTAATTAATTTTTCATGCAAGCTTATTTTATTATTAGTCCTAATAGCCTACTGTTATGAGAAATATTGTAAAAAAAAAAAAAAAAAAAAACTAGCCCATCGAAATCAGTGAGTAAAATGTATTCAATGTTGACCTTTACAAATAACGAGTGTGATCTGTAGGCAAACATAGAACTAAAACTGTATGGCCATATCACAATGTCCTTAGGGCTCGTAAAGAACTAAACTGTATGGCCATATCGCAATGTAGTTAGGGCTCGCAAAGAACTAAAACTGTATGGCCATATCACAATACCCTTAGGGCTCGTAAAGAACTAAAACTGTATGGCCATTGTCACGCGTCTATTACGTTTATTTGACTTGAAGATCTTGATGCTATAAACTTGTGACATATGTGAGTCCGGAGGTGCCTTGATTATAGTTCATATACTTTAATTATAAATGAAGTAACAAAGTTCTGATATGTTTTCTTGAGTTTTAATTATTTAAAACTTGAACTTGAAACAATAAATGTATGTACAAAGATATATAAAACAGATACAGGATTCAGTGGAAATGATCAATAAAATGAGTAAATATTTACTTTAAAACTAGCGACTTCTAAGTCTAACTTTCTAGCTCTCTTTCTCTCTGTCTCAAGCTAACACTCCACATTTTATATCTTTCTTTAGAATAAAGAACAGTGACATCTCATACCTTTCCTTGACTCCTTGAGTGCTTGACCCGTTTACATTCAATTTTCCTTCTAATTGTTTTTGTAATTCAACCTACATTAATTATGTTTCCCTGATGTAGCCTTGAACTAAGTATTAATCGGCGTCTTTCTGGCATTTAAGCGTGGGTGCGCTGACCTGATTTGAGATAGGTACAATCTCCTCATTTTGTGAACAATGAGGTGTCACTAGGGACGTGACAGCCATATCACAATGTCCCTAGAGCCCGCAAAGAACTAAAACTGTATGGCCATATCACAATTATGAAGTTAGCCAAGAAGAGTTTTCAGGTTTAACCCCCCCTCTAGAGGGCTTTAAATTTAAAACCCCATAGAGAGGGTTTTGAGTTTAACCCCCTTCCTGCTACAGAGAGTTTTGAAGTTAAACTCCCTTCCCTCTTCAATATTAAACTAAAACAATTACATCAAAAGGGAAAAGCAAAGCTGCAATGACAAAATTTTATTAGCATTGTTAAACTGGGTTTTACGGTTACCATCCTCTCCAATAAAAAAAACTCAAGCGAAACTATAGTTACCAATTACTCTAAGTTGCCGGGCTCCATTAATAAAGTGCAGTGATTTGGTTTATGACCTACAATATATTTTATTTTTATTTTAATATTTTTTAGAAGAGCAGAAGGATAATGTACTGTAGACAACTCAGAACATGCATTTTTTTATATATATATTTTTTTGTGTGTGGTTTTCAATATAACCTAACCCTACCGCACTCCCACATACGCACAAGGTGGCAAGGGCGAGGTGTCTGCTGTTTTCCAATACCCCCAGGAAGAGCCTATACTAAAGTACAAAAAACATTCGAAAGAATGAAGGAATGTAATAAAGATTAAGCACACACACACACATATACATACATACATACATACATATATATATAAAGCAGTGTTTCTTATATTCGAAAAATAATATTTATTTAAAAAAGCTCATTTGTAAGTGATTTTTTATATTTCTGGTATTGAAAGCCAACAAAATGCATATTCTGAGGTATCTACAGTGCATTTTCCTGCTATTAAAAAGTTTTATTTCAAAAACTTAATGTGCTTACTGAATTTAAACCCCTCTTCTACAGATGGCTTTTTTAAAAAGTTTAAAACCCCTCCAGATGGTTTTGAGTTTAAGATCCTCCTACAGAGCATTTTGAGGTGGAAAACCCCCAACAGATGATTTTGACGATAAAACTTCTCTTTTCGATATAAAATCTAAAGCAAACTACAGTCACTAAATTCCAAGAGCGTATTCAAGAGAGGTTACACATTTTTACCAGTGACAGGGCTCCATTAATAAACTGCAGTGAATAGTCATCTGCCGAAATTTAAAAAAAACCACTAAATGTGACTCAACAAAGATGGCTAAGACAGATTTTAGGAGTCAGTTATAGAGATCGGGTCTAAATCAAGGAAATCCTATGCCGAACTGGGAGTCGAACCATTAGTAAGATTGTGAAAGAGCGACGCATGAGGTTTGCGGGACATGTTCTCCGACAAAATGAATTACGCATAAGAAGAGTTGCAATAATATCCTAGTTCAACTTGACGCCACTCATTAATGGAGGTCCTCATGGCAGGAGGGAAGAGGCTTCAGACATTACCAGTGACAGATTTTTATGGAAACAGCTTGACGGCAAATGCGCCGAACGGCGAGGGAGGATCTAAGTCATTAAGAATAGCACATTAGGTTTTTAAAATAAAACTTTTTAATAGCAGGAAAATGCAGTGTAGATACCTCAGAATATGCATTTTGTTGGCTTTCAATACCAGAAATAGTGCTTGGCGGCGGGGCTTCGCCCCGCGCTAGGAGCTCCCCCAGACCCCATTGCTAATAATGGCGGGAAATCTACAATTTTTCCACTAACTCATGGAGAACCTATTCTAGGGCACAATAAACGTCTTCCGAAAGAATGAAGGGTCAGAATGTAATAAATATTATGTACACACACACACATAAAAACATTTAAAAAATTTCGCGCGGGGGGGGGGGGGGAGAAAAAAATCCCCCCCAACACCCCCCCCCCCCGAAAAAAATCCTGACTACGCCCATGGTCTGAAGCCTCTTCCCAACTGCTCTGAGGACCTCAATGAATGTGTGGCGCCAAGTTATACTTAATAGGATGTCATCGCAACTCTTATTATGAGTAATTCATTTTGTCGGAGAACATGTCCCGCAAAACCTCATGCGACACACGTCACAATCTTACTAAGGGGTCGAATTTCAATTCGGCATAGGATTTCCTTGATTTAGACCCGACCTCTATAACTGACTCCTAAAATATGTCTTACCCCATTTAGCTACGGTCATAGAATTGGGTAACTGTAGTTTGCTTTAGAATAATATTGAAGATAGAGGTTTTCCACCTCATATTAGAGGTTTTCCACCTCAAAACGCTCTGTAGGAGAGGGGCTTAAACTCAAAACCCCCAATTGGCTTGGCTACGCTCAGATAATTTTAGTGTGTAATTTCCTTATTTTTTATATTGAAGAGGTATTTTTTTTAGCATCAAACCCCTCTGAAGGAGGCTTTAAACTCAAAACCCCTTTTGGCATGGCTCATAGCATTTTGAGTGCGTAATTTTTTATTTTTTTTACATTGAAGATGTACTTTTTAGCTTCAAACAGCGCTGGCGAGGGGTTTAAACTCACCTATTTAAATCTCACCTAAAATAAACAAAATCAAAGTAAAAAATCAGTCACTAAATTCCAACCATCCCCCCGGGGGTTCATTTCGGGGGGGGGTGAATATATATATATATATATATATATATATATACACATCTGCATCAGAGGTTAGGCATCTACAATCACCACGCGCCATTGCATTTTCACCCTTCTTTCTACGACATGTAGCCTACTGTTGTGTATGGCATCTGCAATCGAGGACCCTTCCTTTATGTTCGCTCTTCATGTGAATGTATTCAATGCTCTGTCTTTCTTTAGGCATGCTGATGTCTGCGATGGCAAGGGGACCCTTTCCCAACATAGACTTTTAATTGACTACAACAGGAAACTATTAAAATTAGATAGGCCTAATTACGGCTACTTTTGAGGTCTGGACTTGGATCGTTTTCCCTCAAACAAGCCCTTCCTGAAACGCATAGCTCATATACCCCCCCCCTCCAATCGTATTGCAAAGTTCATTACTTGTTAAAACGAACAAGATGAAACACTATTCGACAATACGATATCTTTCTATATACGGCAGTATCCTTCAGAACTTTCATTTTTCTATGCAAACATATCGTTTTTTTTTATGTTCAGCCCTATATTGGTTTAACGTTAAAAACCATTTCTCAATATTATCTTAACTTATATATTACAGATGTTACTTCAAAAAAGAAGATAATTACGGCATACGCCTTTCATGAGTCATTCTAGTCATGCATGTTAATCAATGATTAGATTAATCAATATTTTTCGATCTATTACAATTTTACAATAAACAGTGCAACCCATCTGGTTATAGTATGCTGTTAAAAAGGTAAGTTAAAAATCTCATAGAGGTCAGCACTTATTTCTTGTATTATTATAGATCTAGTCAATTTTTAAAAATCTATTATGTAGCCTATACTGATATAGCAGCTTTACGGCGCTCATTCTTAAATTAACACTTTTGCTTCACCGTTGATCTCGATGACTTCAATAGATTTTGATTATTTTAAAGCTCTAGATGTCTAGGCCTGTTTATCATGTTAGAAATCTACTAAAATTTATGGTATAATAGTTTTTGCCGCTTCCACGATTATATAATGGTGGTATCTATACATATTTATATATACATAATTATATATAGCTCTAGAATCTAGATCAAGAGTCTAGCCTGCGTGGTAGATTTTAATTTGTGAGAAAACTCTGGCAACCCCGTTTTAGAGGTCAGCAATAACTTCCGTCATGCGTAAGAATTTTTTTTCTGAGTTATGGCTTACACATGTGGTGAGTGAAAGAACCATATTTGGAGTTTTTAAGTGTCATATATTGTTGTTTGCATGATAAAATTGTTTTGTCGACATCGCATTGTAAGTTTTAAAGCATCTGTAATTACCTTGTATTATCCTAATTATTTATTTATTAAATACACACTTCTTTAACACCCGTACTTCGTCCTTTCACCCCACACTGACACAGTCCACACACGATGACGATTATCCGACAAAAATAATGATTAACATGATTT
This sequence comes from Biomphalaria sudanica, assembly GCA_036873155.1. Lineage (NCBI taxonomy): Eukaryota > Metazoa > Mollusca > Gastropoda > Planorbidae > Biomphalaria > Biomphalaria sudanica. The sequence goes on from JAZGLO010001986.1 coordinate 66,976, forward strand.
ATGGTTGTTATTGTCACAATACTGCAAGCACATTTCCATAATCCAAACTTGTCATTTGAATATTTACATAAATAAAATTGGTATTACTATTAATGCAGTTATGAAGACGATTAGTTTAGGCTACACATGTGACATTCCTTTTTTCCAGCACGTTACATTCTGTGCACAAATTCTAAAGATTGGCGTCTGTTATCTCCCATTATTAGGGTTCACCTTTCTTTGTAGCGTGGTTAAATGACAGGGTGGCATGTTGTTATAAGTTTTCTTTATATCTTATTGGTACTTATTTAACTTGTAGATCCATTACATACATTTAGTGGGCAATATTTATTGTCTAGACTTGATTATTTAGGTAGATTATTTTAGAATTTTAATCTAGATCTATATATTATAGAAAATAATATAGATTCTAGATCTAATCTAAAAACTAGGCAACCAACTCATAATCATAATAATAATATAATATAATTATAAAGATTTAAAAAATATATGTATGGCTAGCTAGCCTCGATTCTAGATCTGGATTAATTCTAGATTTTCTAGATCTATTCTAGAGTCTAGATTTAGATATAGGAGACCTAAGGCTTAGTGACTAGACTAGATTTTAGAATTATAGATTTAAAAAAAATTTTTTTTACTTGTGTTATGTTAGATTTCATAATCTTGAACCTTATAATAAACCTTATTTAAGTCTATTTATGATGTTGAATTTTGATTGTAAAACTTGTGCAACAAGTTAGAATAATTATGTTTAGTCAGAACAGTCCAGATCTATAATCTATATGTATATCCTTTAACTTTGAAGTGTAGGATCATATTTTTTAAATATAACAACTTAAATGTCTTGAACTAATTACTAAAGTATAAAAGCTGTTAATAGTAATACATAATTATCTTGGACTCATAAACAAGAAAAACATTTTTAAAAATCAAAAAACAAAGCCGACAAACGTTATATTAAGCATGTTTGGACTAGTCATGTACTAGTTAGTGCGATTAGAAATATTTTACCAATAGTTTTTGTTTTGCTTTTAGCTTTCTCAATGTGCTATGATCATCACTGGTCTGGACCATATGGGAAAGGAGAGGGAAGAAAGGGGTATCTTGTAGTGTAGCTTGTTGAATGTTAAAATGTTTTTTAAATACATAAATGTTCAATAAGGGTTCAAGAGCCCTCAAGGGACTTATTCAAACTTATACCACCACGTCTGTCAAGTACGATTTCCTTCCTTTGTTCAAGGTACAAAAAAAATTTAATTACCAATAGTTACTTACTTAACTAATTGGTTAATTTTTTTTTTTAATTAATTCTTGTGTTGTTAGGTAAAAGAGATAATTGTGCAAAACTTCAGCTTAATGTGAGATGAAGTGTGGGAGAAATAATGTGTATGTATATACCTTTTGACAGACAGACAGTATTTCTCCAGTACTGGTATCAAAAAGTGTCACATTAGGCTAAAATTAAAGATGGATTTTTTGATCAATTTCAATTGTATTTACTTACTTCTTCAGCCATCATACTTTTGGAATTTATCAGTTGTTAAGGGGTACCCACTTTTGCATTTTATTAAAAAAAAATTTAAGCATAATGTGGATGTTTATATTGTATTAAAGTAGCTTGATAGAGAAAAGTTTTTGAGCACATTTAAGTTATGTTTGGGCTCCGTTTAATGGGACACCATAGCACCTGTAACACTACTGATAAAAGATTTTAAATAAGATTGTTTTGTAAGATAATAGAATTTATGAATTTATGCTATACTTGCTAAATAAATAGGCTATTATTTGCTGCAATATCTCAACAATAATTCAAGCATTTATTATAACATGAATATATGCTGCAGGTGTTATAACTGGACACCAATTTGAAATATATAGTTTTTTTTTAAAATACCAACTGAAATATAATATAACTTTTGTGATTTAATAAATAGTTTTCTGTAACCAAAAATATATCTACTAGGCCTTTATGTGTGTGTGTGTTCATCAATAGTTTAAAATATAGCATTATAGCCTTAAACAGGACCCAATCATAGACTAAAAGGTGCAGCTTTCTGGCTTTCAATGCACTTAATTAAGAACAAGACTTAGAACTAGATTTACAAATATATTGAAATATAGAGTAGATTTAAATCTAAACTAGACCTAGCTCTAGAATAATCTAGATCAAGACTTGCTTAGTGTCCTGTGAAGATCTATTTACTTAAGTTATATAAATTTTCAGTTTTAAAGAAAAACCACACTGCGTAAATTATTGATGCTTTTAGTAAAAAGAAAAAAAGCTCCCCTTTCAGACCTTGTGGTCTATAGGACAGATGAAGTAAAGGTCATCTGTTTCTGTGACCTACAGTTTACGAGGGTTGTGTGGCCAGCATAACGACCATCTGTCTTTACTTTTCCCCAACTATTGTCAGGTACCCATTAGAGCTGGATGGACTCAGATGCGCAGAACCAGGATCTCTGGACAGTCTGGTTCAGAAATCAAACGCTTTACTGCTCAGCCACAGCGTTTCCGATGCTTTTAGAAACACAATAGTTTACAATGCTGTTTAGAGCTCATAAGTTTAGACACCTCTTGATGCACCTGTGACACACTTTATGACCACATCTAAGTAATAATTTACCACATTAAATATAAAATAAAAGGAAATAGATAAGGCAAATGAGATAATATTGTTAACCCACTTCAATACCAATTTCTGTTCAATACTCCTTGGTTTTAGTAGAATGTTCCTTCAACCTAACCCAGGTGTTTTGTGTTACACTAAAAGATGCTGTTTTGTGCACTATTTCACACATTTTCTTCAATTTAAAAATTACACTATGCACCTTTGAAGCTCATTTCGAAATAAATGCATTAAACATTTCTAAATACAATGAAATGAAATTTCAGTTAGAATTTTTTGAGTTGTAGACTAGACTTTTTAGTCACCAGTACTAGTGAAACACTCATGCAGTGCAATAAACCAATCACCACTTACCATTCACTATTTAATGATGTCATCTTTACACTAACCAGTTGTAAGCTTTGTATAGTAAAAAAAACATTAAAAAAAACAATTAGATTAAAAAAGCATCTTATTCTTCTTCTAGCCAGTGTTTCACTGCTGAGTTGTAAGCTTCTTTGCAGTCTTCAGCTGTTCAACACTATCATACAAAGTATTGATTATGTTCGACTGTAGTGGTAATAGTGTTGCCTAATGTGCATTAAAAAGAGGCTATGATTCACAGTTTCATAAGGGTGGGCGCTGTGTCTACAGAGAGGTGGGGGTGTGGGATTTATTTTCTGTTAAAGTGTGTCCTGTTCTTAGTTGGAAGATTGCTCTTTGTTGGTAGGAACTGCCCAATTTGTTTGGCCTGTCATTTCTTTGTACAAAGCTATACCTGTGCTTTCTGGTATCATTGGTTGAGCCACTCCTCTTTGTGAAAGATGGCTATCATTGTCTTTTTAGAAAATATGATAATGAGAGTATTGAGTATTGTAGTTACCCTGTCTGTCTGGTTGTTTCATGAAGGAACCCTATCTGGTCTATCAGCCTTTTCATTTCCCATGATGTCTGTGTGCCCAGGGATCTATTGTAATGTAACTGTTATCAGTTATATTAAATTAGACATACTATGAATTATCATGATTAGCGTTGTCAACTCTCTTGGGTTAAATGAGATGTTCCCCATCAATGCTTGAAGAGTGGATTGTAAATATGTAAAGACAATAATATCTGGCTGTGCTTCTATTCTGTCATTGAGCTTTTTTTCTATTTTCTGTACTTTAAAAATCAAAATCTAATCAAAATTTTCCAGAATTTTGATTTAGACATTACATGTTAAGTTTAAAATTGAATTTTTTTTTTTGTCTCACTTAGAGGAATAAGAAAAGAAAAAGAAATTATTTTTAGTTTCTTTTTATTTAAAAAAAAATTATATTTTACAATTCCACCAGCCTAATGGTTGAATGCTAACATTAACACTTTTTGTACAAAAAGCTTTACCTGTTACATATTCTTTAAAAAAAAACAATTAATAAATAGTGATGGGAACTAAACTAACTAAAGTTCTATGTGTAAATGAATGCTGAACAGTTTTTCTCTATTTTTATTTTCTGTAGATGTTCTTCGGTGTTAAAGTACATAGCGGAACTTGCTCTGTGTATTGATTTAGAATGGCTGCAACTTCAGCAGTCAGAGGCGATCAGGAGTCTGAAAGTTGCCCTTGTGGTACACAAAACAATAATATGCCTTTGAAAGCTGAAAAGCAACATGAAACTGTTAAAAATAATACACTGACAGAAAAGCAGAGTTCTGTTGATGACAGTGGGAAATTGAAAGAAAAAGCAGTCAAGGAAGAAGTTGCTCCTAAAAAGTTTGTTGATGCTCCATTGCCTGCGACAAATGCATGGGCAAAGCGCAGCACTGGTGTCACACCAGAAGCACATCAATTGCAAACAAATCCTGAAAGCAAAGGTAATGAAACAAATTAAATAATCATTGTTAGAAGAATTATCTTTTTGAGTATCTGTAAATTTAACTTGTACAAATTTCTTTCGGTATAGTTATCATAATTATTACTCTTCTTAACCATCTTAAGATGACGCGGCCAATATATCAGCCCAAGGTTATTTGTAGAAAAAGATGAAGCAGCTGATATATCGGCCGTGCTGTTTCCATCCACAAGATTGGCTAGCCAGTGTTTGTATCAGTCAATCAGATTAGTTCTATTTTTGCACATTAGTAGACTGTAATGGCGGCTTTCTTCACTGTTTTTCTACGATAATTAGTTGTTTTGATTTTTTGAAGTTAGCTAGTGAAAATTTTAACATGTCAGCCAGTGATATTGTTGAAAGCAAACTCACTGACTCATTTTATTTACTCTGATAGCCCTAATAAAAATCAGGGTAGTAATAAGGAAAGCGTTAGATTTAAGTTAGCACTAGTACCAGATCTAGTATAGTGTTGACAATGTCTATACATGGTAACATGGTTTAGAGGTAAGGATGAGGAGCTCGATAGAGTACACCCATTTGAACACCAAGGGATTAGCACCCCATAGACTGTTTTGTGCTCTTTTTGAATATCAGTTTAGTTTAAATATTTGTCAGGGAGATTAATAAATATGATGCCAACTTTCTGACCAACAAACAGAAGATGCCTGGGTCATAAATGGGTTGCTGTCACTGTGGCCAAAACGGTGTTTCCATGCTACCTGGGGGTGGGGGGGGGGGCTGAGAGAGAAAAGTAGTAAAATATTGTGGCAGAAGTGTCTGAAGGTCTCCATCTGTCTTGTTTCCCTAAACACAAGTATTAGGACTGTTTACCATTTTAAATCTGTTCTTTTGGAAAAAAATGTTTTTGAAAATTTATGAGCATAAATTATGCAAATTAACTTAGGCTTATTTTAATAAATGTTAATATTTCAGATTCCATAAGATTATATTTGTTCATTCATTTCTCTTGAATAATATATCTAGTTTTGTGTATGTAATGTAAAGTAATTCGTTTGTTAGGAATTTTTTTGTAAGAGAAGTGTTTAGGCTGGAAATAGTGCTTCTACTTAAGATGGTTAATTTATAATATGTATGTCTATTTAGTTTAAGTATTGTTGCCAATTGAGATAAGGAATAGCTTGCAAAAATGAGTATAGAGTTAAGAAAACTATTGTGCTAGTAAGCTTTATTCTTATTATGTTTATTAGTTAATTGTCATAATACATTGAATTTCACAGTTTGATGTAAATTCTTTTGTTTCACTTTAGATGTCACAGAGAAAATCCCCCAAGAAAAACATTCTGTAAATACAGTTCCCAAATCAAATAAAAATACTAGTGTTAATAATGATAAACAAAGGCAAGATAAGCCTAAGACTGATGCTAATGGAAATAAAGCCACAACTCCTGAAATTGGCCAGAAACCTAAAATTAAGAAATTTGGAGAGGACTACGTGGAAGCACCCCTTCCTGTGGTCAACCCATGGAAGAGGCCTTCAGGAACAAATGTTGCATCTGGTCCTTTTAATACAGACCAAGACCCTACACCAGCAGCTGCAGTTAACACCGCAGCACGCAGTAAAGAAGTAAAGACACCTTTGCCATCTCCATTTACCATAGGTAGGTTTTTTATTTCCTTAGCAGACATAATAATTCACTGTAAATCTAAACTGAGAAGGAAAAAAAATTAACAGTGGTCCATTGATTTTGCGAAAAAGCTATACCATGGTTTTTAAAAAGATGCAAATGAAAAAAAAATTAGTTTTTTTTACACCACATGTTATGTATATGTAGAGTATTGTGAAACAATGAAAGCGTCTTCGCAAAACTCTCTGTGTGCTTATTAGCTGAAATAGCTCTTTAGCACATCAACTAGTTAAATATGTGCTAGGTTACAATTCCAAACAAGGAAACCTTGTCACATACCTTACTGAAACATTTATCCACTAGTTATACATTATATTCATCTAATTGAAAATTCACTAATCTTGAAACATTTGTCACTTTAAGTTTAATAAAATATGAATAAAATGCACAAAGATATAGTGGCCGGACCTGGTCCTTTTGACTCCCAGTGGTACATAGGGCAGAAGCAAAGATATTGTATTATTCAGTTATTACAAAGCTTATATCAGCTTACTCTATCTGTCTGGTGAAAAGTTATGCTCATTTTTTCTCCCACATCCATTCTCTGATCAAAATTGAAATTTTGCAAAATTTTTTTTTTACCTGACAAAACAAAAAAAAATTATTTTTAAAAAATCAACCAATTAGTAAACGGTTGATTATTAATTATTTTGTTTGGTATCCAAAACAAGGGAGAAAAATGTATTTGACAGATGAGTTAGTATAGGTTGAATTAGTCCCCTTTATACTTGTGTACATAAGTAGATAATAGCAATAGATAAACCTATGTTCATAAGCACAGCGATTAGTGAATTGACCTAAGGAGGCTTGTGCCCTCGAGTTCGAATTCAAGCCTAACACTTGTCATTTTGTGTACATAATTAGATAATAGCAATAGATAAACCTATGTTCATAAGCACAGTGATTAGTGAATTGACCTAAGGAGGCTTGTGCCCTCGAGTTCGAATTCAAGCCTAACATTTGTCTAAATATATAATGTATTTAGGAAGCAATCACGGTCACAATGTGACCCAGATATCCATTTCTTTCTTCCCCCTTACCAACCGGTCCAGAAAGCTTGAGCATGAAGTTACGCTAAACAAAAACAATTGGTGGGAATATTTCTAATCGCATAAATTTATTTTTTATTGTCTAGATCTGATTACAAATTTAATTACATGATTGATACACTTAACTAATTGATACACTTAATTTAAGCATTGGTTTTCTAAAAAAGTATTTTGTATGGTATTGTAAAAAATTGACTTTAAAAAAAGGCAACACCAAAACTGTTTTTATGTTAAAAAATAATTCATGCACAGTATATAATTTACATTTAAAACAAGAACAATCACTCTTCCATCACCCTCAAAAATATAGTTAAACCAATTTGATGTACCAAGTTACTTATTTTTAGAGTATTATATTGTCTAATATGGTGGTAAAGAGAATGTGCATTGACATTTTTTTCTCCAATTCTCAATTTGACACCTTTACACTTCATAAAGCACTCATTTTGTAGAGAAAAGAAAATGTCAATGCAAGATCTCATGGCCTATACATTTTTTAATGGCAGCAATCAGAATCTATCAGTGTCTTGGGGTATCAGTCCATGTCAATAGGTTACAAGTCCCAATGTTGAATTTTTCCCTATGATCATTGTGAAAAGCCTCTGCTTTTGTTCTTGTATCTATGTTCTATAAAGTAATTCTAGTTGGTCATTTCACTAGTTTATCAAACAATTGGCTGCAAGAAATTCAGCAACATTATTAATTACCTAATTTATTGTTAAAAAAAAATTACAATGTATTATCCTTTACTTTCAGAAATTATGATTAAATAGCCTGGTGATTACAACAAATGATGTTAAAATAGATTCTGAATGCTGCCATAAAAAATGTATAGGCCATGAAGAGATCTAGACACTTTGTTTCAGCAAACCAGTAAACTTATTTTTTCATGGCTAACTTTAAACTTAACTAAAGTTGTCCTCATAGAGTCCATTTGAAGTGCTTTGGGGGGGGGGGGGTGTATTTCACACATTTCATGTTACATTGTACAGTGACAGTACAGGCAGTTCAAGAGTAATAGGCAAATTAGTATTAATATTGCAAATGTTGAATTTTGTTTAAGGTAAATTAGATTATGTAAACCCAACAAAAAAAACAAGTTTTATTTACATATTACCTTGTTTAAAACAGTTCAAAACACAGTGACTTGTATAGAGTGATAAATAAAAATGAAGAGATTGTTGTAAGTGTAGCCAGTTAACAAGTTCATCCCAAAGTACATCTCAACTAAGACAGTAGGAGAAAAAGCTTAAATTTTTTCCCCACTTGCTTGAATTGTAAAAATAGGTTAGTGGAAAGAAAATGGCAAAAGTCCTTTCCTTTGTTCCTATTTTTAGGCTTGTAATATTCTCTTAATGATAAAATAACAAATGGAATGTCGGCAATATTGTGTGGAGTTCCCTACTAGGATATATCCACACACAAAAAAAGAAACTTTTCAACATTCCAACGTGCTTGCTCCTTAACTTTTTGTGTTGGTATATAACGTGTCACATTGCTTTAATGGTACATCTACATCCAGATAGGGTGTACCTACTAATTCAGTGCCAACTTGAGTCCCCCGATGTCTCGACTGAGAGGCACTGGGTACGCCATGTTGATTCCTTACTGCAGCACTAGTTTTCTCTCCGGATTGCATCCCCAGAGCCTCAGTGAACCTGCTGCATTGATCTACAGAAGCGGTTCTCAGCCTTTTTAGCTTGACGACCCCCTAATACGATTTCCAACTAAATTTATTTTGTTCACAGGCCTATATACATTTCATTTTGCTAATATTATATAATCGTACTCAAAATGTAGGCTGTGCTTTGAAAAGTAGGACTAGGCATGGAAAACGTACATTTGTTAATCAGTGAACTGCATTGCTACACAAATATAGTTGCGACAGTACGAAGATTGAGCTTGGTTCTGTTTCCCCGGATGAGAAATTCTCCTGATAGTAAGATAATGGCGAATGTAACCTTCAGTACCAAGTCTCTTTCTGAATTTAGTCTTAAGTTGTTAGAAATAGAAGAAAGCGCAAAACAATCTCAGAAAGGGATATGACTCTAAACACCTGATACAGAATTGTGTAAATGACTTTGAAAAATATACTTTTTAGCTGCATCGCTATTGTGGCAGTGTCTTCTTTGCTAATATTTGCCATAAATCATACAACGAGTTTCAATGACCTTTGGTGACACATTCTGCACCAAACGTTGAAATCCAGACTGTGCAAGCACCACACATATCTTTAAAAAACGAACTAACTTTGTCAATCAAATAACATTCTGTATAAGTTTCAACAGGTTTCCTAAAAGGAAACTCGTCTTTAAAATAACTTAAACCAGTAATTGAACATTGGCAACGTCTGTGGACTCATTAAGTTGGATGCTAAATATTGGAAGTGGAGAAGATATGAATTCTCGTTTCAACAATGTATATGACCGCTGGCAATAGTCACTTCTCGGCAATGGTGTGAGATTTCAAAGCTCTGTCAGTTCTGAGAGCCACCAAATAAGAAGCTTCAACGGCCAATTTGTTTTGGTTATGGTATTTGACATCTGAGATTTGTCTGAATCTCTTGACTTCATCAGATTTAAAACTAAAATACTGGATGTATTTAACAAAAATTGTTTGGCTTCATATATTCGGCATATTTCATTACATCAGAGTTTTTTAATTTCTGCTTGAACTTTTGAAACCTAATAGCAAAAAGCGTCATTACATTTTCTCCTCTACCATGGAGATCCATGTTCCTGGGATGTTTAGTAATGAATATAAAACGATGGCGTATTTCAATTGCTCCACGGCGTGCTAGAACCTTTACAATCCCACAATTAAGTTAAGCAGCGCATTTGACGGATAGTAATTTCAAAATATTGATGCTGTGACATAATTTTCGAATGAAAATTATATTATAAAAAGTATACCGGTAGTTACTGCTACGGTATGTCTACCTTCACACATAGATGTTACTCTCGCTAAGAGTGCCTTCTGTATCCTTCGGTAATATGTCAGTGTTCTAAATGTCTTTTTTGTTTGACTCAATTGACGCGTCAGATCATTTTGTGTTTTGTAGAGTACATCTGCGTAAAGTCACTTTATTTCATGTATTAAAATGTAAATGTATACAATCTATGGTACAAATGTGTTTGTTACGTTACACAGTAGAAACGACAAACAAACAAAAAAAAACAACTTTGCGATGAAAAATAGACGAAAACCCTTAATTTCCGAAGGTCATAGGCGACCCCTGACAAATGGTCATTCGAACCCCTGATTTCCAGGAATACTTAACGTGGCACCAACTTAAGTTTCTGATGTCAGAAGAAATACAGTACTTGGTCATTTCATCTCCTTAAGTGTTCCACTTCTGATTCTGCCCCACAATTTAAATAATTGAAGTGCTAACATTCCGAGTCACAGGGGTTCGACATCGAAATACCCATCCCCTAAATGTTCATACCGGGTTGACAAGCTCTATATTCCAGTAACTCCTGGGTTTAGAGGTCTCAAGTCATCATCATCAAACTCCATTTGAGGAAGGGATTGAGAGGCTTAAATCCTCTCTTGCAAAAGCCATAGACAGAAACCCTGCTGTCTTGCGTAGTGCGTTTATGTCAACATACAGGTCGAGAATTTTTGGTTTCCCAAACATGCCGAGGCGAAGATCAGCAACAGAATATGAGGCACGGTTTCCTCTTCTTCCCCGCAGCGGGGGCACCGTGATTCAAAATTTGGCCATAGCCGTGAGAAATATGTGCCAAATAGCTTGCTTAGGCCTGGACAGCCTCCACCACGGGGAAGTGCGGCCAGGGCGCCTCATGCACTCCAAGACTCCACGGGCTTTTTGGGACTCACTTTTCCATTTCTGTTTTTTAAGCGGCTCCCGAAAGGGGAAAAGAAGCTATTAGTTTTGTGTGAAATGTCTGTCCGTCCGTCCCGTTTAGATCTCGTAAACTAGAAAAGATAGTGAAAATCCGACCACAATATTTTAGACCATTCAAAGTTCTGATGCAACGGCCTCTTTTTTTTTTTCTGAAAGCGAAAAATCTATTTTAAAAGCAGTTTTTAAAGAGAAAAAGTTAATTAGTATGCATTATAAGTTAGCCCTAATTTAAAACGAATAGTAATCTTGTAAACTGCATTTTCTATAAGACTTCAGTTAGGACAGGAGAGGTGCAGTAGCTGAGCGGTAAAGCGCTTGGGGTCTAGGGTTCGAATCCTGGTGAAGACTGGGATTTTCAACTTCAAAATTCTTGGGCGCCTCTGAGTCCAACCAACTCTAATGGGTACCTGACATTAGTTGGGGAAAAGCAAAGTCGGTTGGATGTGCTGGCTACATGACACCCTCGTTAACGTAGGCCACAAAAACAGATAAACTTTACATCATCTGCCCTATAGACTACAAGGTCTGAAAGGGGAACTAGTTAGGCCAGGTTCACATCTAACTTTGCATTCACTTGCACCTATCCTTTGATCTTCTGGACCGTAAGGCACCACACAAGATCTGTCAACCTTCTTTCTCCATTCTTATCTCTCATTTGTCTTTGATATAATTTCATTCGGATGTTCTTTCTGAAAATATTTAAGCCTGCCTGGATGGACCACTTCGGGGGCCGATTTTGAGTTTGTTTCCACACAAACTGTCTTTGTAACCTTGTTGAATTATAGCCAGGGGCATGATGAAAACTTACATCCTGTTCAGTGGGTGGAATCTGTCCTCCCTGGTGGGCCAAGGAGACTGCAATAGTGTTGCCAGTCACACCTATGTGACTCGGTACCCACTGCATTATTACAGGGGTGCCACAGCGCTGCTTTATGTTCTGTGAGGCCATGATGACAGTGTCGATATTGGGGGGCCATGGTCCAGGGCTTTGCAAAGCCTGACTGTAGTACAGATTTTGAGTCATTGACCACAACAATGTGTTGCCCTCAAATGTTCCTTGCTGAGTTGAGAGTCAATGACCTTTAAGGCGTCACAGACTGCCATGGTCCATCAATACTGCAAACACTACCACATGGTCCAAAGATTTTTACTAAGAGCCAAGAAAGTCGATGTAGGCTCCACAGCCTGCTTTTCCAGAATCTATCAATGCCGACCCATCAGTATATGCAAAAATAGCACTGAGCTTGAAGGTATTAATGGTCTCCAGTGCTAGAATTTGAAGGTCGTTAGATGAACGACTAAGCTTAGTTGCATTAGGGTCTACTAGTTTCAATCGTATGTCTGGGGTCGTTGGGCGTACTGACCTTTCTCCTAAAATTTAGTGGACCTAATTAGCCATTATTTTAGACGCATTTACTGGGCTTGTCCTAAAGGTTCCACTTCTGATTCTGCCCCACAATTTAAATAATTGAGGCACTAACATTCCGAGTCATGGGGGTTCGACATCGAAATATTCATCCCCTAAATGTTCTTACCGGGTTGACAAGCTCTATATTCCAGTAACTCCTGGGTTTAGTGGTCTCAAGTATCCGCATCTATCTATTTCACCTAACAGCTTCGCTAGGCTAAGCCGCACAAGCAGGCCAAGTTCTAAACTTTTGATTTATGTGCTTTCATTGTTAGACTATGGTCATTTTGGATGATTGTATAGACAACGGGAGCGTATCACCATTGGCCCACCTGTTGCTCGAAAGATACATAAAACTAACAACAATGTCTGCCAAAGTCAGACGTAGATGGCACAAAGAGAATTGAAAACGACCCCTAACAAACTTAGTTTTGTCTGCGTTAGGTGGGATCAAAATATAGGCTCAAGCCACTTACACCTTCGTGGTCACGTGAGCGTCTTGAATTTAAGACAAACTGAGTATTTGGTGCAGGTAGTCAAAGGGAACAAGGTCAATTGTGGAGAACAGTCATGGAGCTGTTGGTTACAAAACGCATTATTTCTTGGCTAAAGATTATCTTTACTTTTCTCTCAGCCTTCTGTTGGTATTTATTGATCATTTTAACACAGATCGACTGATAGTCACAGGCACGTATTCAGCATTCTGTTATTGAGGGTGTCATGTGGCCAGCACAATGACCAACCGCCTTTACTCCCCCCCCCCCCCCCCCCCCAAGAATTCAGTGCTTTTTTTTTTTTACCCATCAGAGTTGGGTGGATTCAGACAACAGGTCGCAAGGGGTACTTTACACTTACTTTTATACATCATTAGTCCAATAAAATAAAATGTTTTTTTTTTTGGCCATTTGAATCTCAATTTTATTCAGTAGTAAATTACTTAAAAGTAGTGATCGCACTAATATTGATTGATTAGAACTGCTATTTAGAGCTATAAACTTTCAAGCACATCTTTTTAGGAAGATCTAGATGTACAAAGATACTAGATGTAGATGTACAATGATACTAATTTGTAAATGTACAATAATACTAAGATGTAGATGTACAATGATACTAATTTGTAAATGTACAATGATACTAAGATGTAGAGGCACAATGATACTAAGATGTAGAGGCACAATGATACTAAGATGTAGATGTACAATGATACTAAGATGCAGATGTACAATGATACTAAGATGCAGATGTACAATGATACTAAGATGTAGATGTACAATGATACTAAGATGTAGATGTACAATGATACTAAGATGCAGATGTACAATAATACTAAGATGCAGATGTACAATGATACTAAGATGTAGATGTACAATGATACTAAGATGTAGATGTACAATGATACTAAGATGTAGATGTACAATGATACTAAGATGCAGATGTACAATGATACTAAGATGTAGATGTACAATGATACTAAGATGTAAATGTACAAAGATACTAAGATGTATTAAGGTTAACTTATCGTATTTTTTATTCGCTGTGGGCCCAATTTATTTTGAGTAGACTTGTGTTTTAAATTCTATTTACTTCTCAAGGCCATTTCTTCCAAAGATAACCAATGTATAGGAATGACTACCCCACATCTAGCCCTCGTTAGTTGATTGGTAGGTGTTAAAATAAAGAAGACTGACGCCTTGCGGGTTTCAATTCGTCACGTGACAGTTTACTTGGCTATATATTCAGTTGACTTTTAAAACTACAAAAAATACTTGTAGTCTGCAACCAGGGGCACATTTTGTTTTTAGAAAAGCGTTTTGTGGAATTAATCATGACTCGCAAGGGGATAAAAATGTCTTTGAATCTCTTCAGAAACTTTCTTCTGTATGTTGAACGTTTCCATTGTTGTGATTGACATGTGGATTTAGCATGCTTTTAGTATGGAGGACATGTGGATTTAGCATGCTTTTAGTATGGAGGACGGACGAGTATTGATTCTCATTCATTTGTTATCACGAAATGTACACGTATACATTTTAATAGAGTATTGTCACATATACATTAATAGAGTATTATCACTTGTACATTAATGAAGTATTATCACTTGTACATTAATAGAGTATTATCACTTGTACATTGATAGAGTATTATCACTTGTACATTAATGAAGTATTATCACTTGTACATTAATGAAGTATTAATCACTTGTACATTAATGAAGTATTAATCACTTGTACATTAATGAAGTATTAATCACTTGTACATTAATGAAGTATTAATCACTTGTACATTAATGAAGTATTAATCACTTGTACATTAATGAAGTATTAATCACTTGTACATTAATGAAGTATTAATCACTTGTACATTAATGAAGTATTAATCACTTGTACATTAATGAAGTATTAATCACTTGTACATTAATGAAGTATTTATCACTTGTACATTAATGAAGTATTTATCACTTGTACATTAATGAAGTATTTATCACTTGTACATTAATGAAGTATTTATCACTTGTACATTAATGAAGTATTAATCACTTGTACATTAATGAAGTATTAATCACTTGTACATTAATGAAGTATTAATCACTTGTACATTAATGAAGTATTAATCACTTGTTATCGACCAAAAAAAGTAAAAAATTAAATCAGATAAACTAAAGAGTTGTGAAGATGTTCGCGATCTCCTCACCCGCGCCTTTGGTAGGCATGTCGCTTATGTACTGTTGTATATGATTTGGCGTGAAGCGCTAGGGTTATCGATCAAAGACTGTGCAGCCTGACCCGGATAATTGTCTGTGGTACATGGGCTTCCGAACATCTGGTAGTCATTGTGCTATGTGTGATGAAAGAACATTTGTCACATTGATTAGCTATTTCTAAAACTTGTTGCCTCTTAACATTCGGTGACTTTTTCTGGGATTGTTTCTTAATTTCGCGCGAAGTAACTGCCGTGATCGTTTCATAATTGTTTTCATCTTTTGGTTTTGTAAGTAACAAGAACATGTGACGTTTGTTAGTATTTAGTTAGTTAGTTAGTATTTAGACCTAGCTCTTTTATGGGCTCGAGGTTTGTGCTAACCAAATCTTGTGTTAATTTGATAGGGGACTTCATCAGCCACACCTGTTGTCTTGGTGCTATTCAAGACTGTATGGCTAGATCCAGATGTGTCGTTTTGTTTTTTTCTTGCAAGCCGTTTATCTCCTATTCTGCCAAGAGATTGACAGGTCACACAACACAAGCAGATTGAACACTACACAATACACGCATGTCAGAGAAGGGCGATTAATCCAGTAGCTGACCCAATTTCGCCCCTCGCGTGTTTATATTTGTAGTACAGCTGATGCAGCGTGCGGTGTTGGCTGTGGCTGCGACGATAGCCGAAGTGTCGTGGTCGTTTGCTCGGGCCGTCCACGAACTTACCTAGCCTAGTTGGCGTAAGGCAAACATGAAGTCCGTGTGGATCCGCTCGGGTACGTGTTCATGCGAAAGAAAGGATTGTGACTTTAATTTAAACTGTTTTGGACGGTGTATTATATCCAACCTGGAAGTGTTACATAGATATGTTCAAAATGTTAGCCGTAATACGTGTTGGAGAGCCTCCTCCACGCTCAAAACACGAGGCATCACTTAACATATGGTAGTTTGGACAGATCGATTGTCACTTCAGAGAAACATTAGGATCAAAGGAACGTGTTCCTTAGAAGTAGAAGTACTCGGAAAGACAAGTTGCATACTATTACAGCATTCATTCCCAAGTTTTTTGTTTCCATGAGTACATAAAATACATAAGAAAACGTGATCTAGATATAGTATAAGGGATTCTGTTTTTACATATTACTAATTGTAAACTAACACTTTCTTTCACACAAACGTACTCGAGTCCTGATTATTTTTTTTTCAATACACTGGTAGTTGATGCTACTGTCCTCAACATTGTAAGAAATTTCAAGTCTTTTAAATATGTAGTGAGGCTTTCCTCAACCCCTCCCTTTTTTGATTAGCATTGTTTGAATTGTGGCTACTTAGTGTTAATTACAGTAAGAATGTGAGTGCTGTATGCTATGACAGCTGTTTGACAGTAAAATAGAACAATTACTTAACAACCCAGATACTGGTTAACAGTGGATGTTAACAAGTTGTTTTTTGTTTGTTTTTTGCTTATGTGTTTTTGTTCTTATAGTTTGTTTAGCTGACAGTGGGCCTACGCTTACACTGTAAATCTAGGTGATTTCTCTTGTAACTGTTGGGCAGGATAGAAGTATAAGTAATGAAATGAAGCAAACGATGTAATATACAATAGAAAGCATAGAAACTATAACTAAAGTGCATTCAAGAAATATAATTAGAATGAAAATAACTATACAGACTTGTAGGGCTCTTTAATGTTTAAAATATTTTTGAAGCGTAAGATCTGGATAAATCCACAAGCACTTACTTGCTTAACAACCTATATGTACCTTCAGGTACAATAATAGAACAAGATGTTACACAGAAATTGTATCTTATTGTGCATATTTTGCAAATATACTATGCATGATACTTATGAAGGTCTAACACTGTCCTATTAGTTGATAAGATTATGTCTGGATAGTCATCACAGTATTGTCTGTATTAATTCCTGAGCAGATTTTAATAAAACTATTTATTTTGATTAACATGAATTGGGCTAAATTGAAAAGATTTGTACAATTATTTATGATTACTTACAAAATACTTTTGCATTTTCAGACCCAGCCAAAGATGCCAAACCACCAGAGAATGCCTCGAATGGAAGCATAAGTAATAAGGTAAAGTTAGCATAAATGACTTGAAATCTGTAGGTTTAAAATATTTAATATACAGATATTTTAATTTAATATTTTTTAAATCATAGGCACCTGGACCGGCCCTAGCGGATGACAACTGGCCAGCTTTACATGAAGTAAAGGGTTCAGAGGTAAGCTATTCTGGTTTTGTCACAATTAACCTGTAATTTATAAATATAATTTAATTTAGCCATTTAGATTTTGGTTTTGAAAATACATGTCTGTCTGTAGTGCAACATTTCTTTATCAGTGTGGTGTTTGTAATTTTTATCTCCCTATGCCAGTTGCAAATGAGTCTTTTAAATAAGTAGTTATTCTTGTTATCGACATTGCTTTTGCAGCAAAACCAAGCAATTCCTCCAAAAGCTTCTAAATCTTGTAAGGTGAAAGCAACAGCATCAGCTGCCCTCTCCCCCTCCCCAACAACTGCAGCTGACTCCCACGCAACTGTCAGTGTTGAAATGGCAAGCAAGTCTGCAGATGTTGTGCAAGTTCAGGTATGAACTAGTCTGCTGTATTTTATCATATCTCCATATATATTGACCTAGTGATAATCTTTTAGAAAATATAAAGATTCTTTAAGAAAAATGCAATTTGTTTTGCTTTAAGGCACAGCTTCAAAGTGATTCAGGTGGTGACGATTCCTCTAAAGAAAACAAGGAGAGCTCTGTAAATGGGGATGAGTCCAACAATGCAGTGAAAACAAAAAAAGGTGTGTGAAATTTTGTCCAGACAAGTTGACATTGTTTGCAAGAATATTAGTCTTATTTTTAGGTTCTTAGTGACTATTGTATTACTAGTGAGCTGTTGATATTTTTTTCTTGTCTAAAATATGAGGAGTGCATACATCATAAAGGAAGTGTTCAGGTGGTGTGCACACCAGAAGTAGGGGAAAGAAGCTGAAAACACTGCATCATCTGGCAGTTACAATGACCTAACCTGTGACAGTATCTGTATCAAGGATTGGTCTACAAGAAGTTGCAAAAAAATTGAGACAAAAATTGCGACAAAAATTGCAGCATATATTTTAACTAAAGCTTTTGACATTTTAAGCAGAGTATCACTCTGAATGAACAATGTCCAAGAATGGATGCCCAAATAAATTCATAACTAGGATGAGTTTTTTTAATGGCATGAAAGCTCATGTCTAGGAAGAGGTACCAGTGCCATTTGAAGCATCTAATGGGGTAAAATGGAGTTCTGGCGACACCTATTTAGTCTCTTCAGCTATGAACTGATAAGTAAACATAGCATTTCAAAAACATTTAGGGATTTATATTTGCTAATGAGTGCGCCTAAAATGCTCCCTACTAAGCACCTTTTTGTCAACAACTTTACATACTGTAAAAAGACCTTGCCTTTCATCATCTTGAAAGTGCGCTATCCTGTAGCGAAAAGATTGATAAGCTTGTAAATTCGCTTGACCTAAGAGCCTGTCCACAAATATTTGGTTGATGTAGTACCTCCACACAAAATTAGGAGTCTGTCAGGCTTAAATCCTCTTGACATTTGTTAGGCCTCTTGAGATATGAAGATTACACGAAAAACAGGCCAGGAAGCTCAGTCACTTTCACATCACCTGCCTTTGAAAAAACATTAATAATAAATGACAGAAGAAAATGACATTTGCTTTCCAAAGTACATATACCAACCAAATGTGGAGGCACAGAAATGTAGAAGCCAAGTCCACAGATGTCCGGATAACATGAATGGCTATCTTTGATTGTGATGGAGAAATTGTAGTAATAAAGAAGATTGCAGAATGTCACTTGTGCTGTCGAGAGGTAACTGTCCCCTTACTATCTCGCCGCATCTGTTGCCTAGAATGACAGGAGAATAATACAAGGAATGTACTTTTAATGCATTTTGTTTTGTTCTTATTCTCTGCACAATAAGTATGAAAATTGGTTCTGCTGCTTTGAGATAGACATGAACATTAACATTGACGAAGTATTTGATAATCTTTGACTTGATTATTAGACAACTTTTTCTGCATAATATGGAAATTAAAAATGTTTCTGATTAATTTTTTTTTTCCCTTTTAGCAAACAAGCCTAAATGGTCTAGAATGGAGATTGATCACCCAAAATCAGATAGAAGAAACAGGCGAAGCCGAAGTCAAGGCAGGCGTTTTTCTCCAAATAGACGTGAGGGAAAGCGTGCTGGTGACCGCTTTCGCCCAGAGAGTCGTAGATCTGATGGTATGGGTGAAAATAGTTTTGAAAGACGTTTTAAATATTTTTTAATTTTCATAATTTGCTCTTTTTGTATATCATTAAATTATTTTATCTTTGTTCATTCAGTTGGACCTGATTCCCAAAACTGGAGAGAAAACATGCTCCCCCAGAACACAGCTGTTTCTGTTGGTAATACAGAGGTGCCAAGAAGTGCAAGTGCTGCTAGTGGTACTTTTATAGGTGGCCGTGGAGCTAGGGGCAGAGGCGGCATCCGAGGCAGTCTTCGTGGCAGGGGTGGCAGAGGAAGGGGTGGGGCGAGAGACACTATGTCTCCACCATTCCAAGGTAAGTCTAACATAATAATTTTGTTTGTTTATGTTAAAAAACATGTAATATATTCCTATAGTTCCAAATTAAAGCATCTTGATAGCCTTATTTGAGATATGCCCTAACCTTTCTGTTTACAATAGTAACATTCATTTCGTGTTTATATCCATATTGAACTGTTTTGTTCTTGTGAAATGATTTTTTTCCCAATTAACCTAGTTTGAGAGTGCATACAATAATTCTAGTTGGTCTTTTTTCTTTTATTTATTTCTTCAAATTTAGCTAACGCTAACTGGACCCCTGACCAGACCTTTCCTAATATCCCGACAGACTCTGAGTCTATTCAAGGTTTTTTTTCTTTTATAAATATATTTTTATTATTCTTTTTTTTTTTTTTTTCTTTCTGATATGCTTTTTATTTAGTTATCCTAATTCTGCATGGTTAAAAAAATTGGGGGGGGGGGGGGGGGGGTCTTCTATAATAATAGAAAAATAATTTTTAAGTTCAATTGCCATAGTAGGTATGTGGGTTATTGGCTTGACTTTCTTGGCTTTTTTCGGTGATGGTTATTTTTGTTTATCTTGTTAAAAAAAAACAGTCTGACAATGTTTTTTGTTAATGAAAGAATTATTTTTTATGTGAGGTTTATATTTTTTTTATTCTTCTTAGCACAACCATGGAGTGCAGGATTTAACTCTGTTCAAAGTATGCCTCGCGTTCCTCCCATAAATCCTGCAGGTTAATATCATGTCTATTATTATATCCTGATGTGATGTGTAGAGTGTAACATAGTGTCAAGAAGTCTTGTTGTTCACTTGTGCAAGAATTGAAATAAATAATAATAATTTATAAAATATAAATTACTATAAGTTTAAAGCATATCACAAATCTTTATTAGGAATGGCAAGCTAAGAGTTAATGGTCTAATATTTAGCAAGCACTACACACATTTAAGATTCTCATTTTACATATCAATGTCATTTTACATTTCAAAGTGTATAACAAGACTTCACTATGTAGATAATACAATTCAGTTGCTTTTATCACTTTAATTCCTTGAAATTAGTTGTATTCAACTATAATCTATCTTCACACTTTCCTATCTATGAAAAGTTTCTTGAGTCATGTGACAACAAAATATCAGATACTAATGAATTTGGGATTCTAAATTATACTCCTCATAAAATATTAAATGATGAATTTCAGATTTTGAAATTTGATTGATTTTAAAGGAATAACACATTATAAGAAAAAAATTAAATACACCTATGTTAACACCCTCACCTCTTTATCTCTATAAATATTGCCTTACTTGCATATCAACGTATAGGAATAATGTCAACTACTATTAATTGCTTTTGGTATGTACAAAATGCCATTGCCATTTTATTAAATGTATATAAATTATACATTTTTTTTTACGCAATTCATTTTATAAAAATTTCTTAACTTTCAATAAAAAAGTCTTAGATTTTTTTTTTAGCATCCTCAGTTATGTTTTAACTAGAATTAGGAGATACATTCAGCTGATACATTTGTTTCTAGTCATTTTAATACTACAACATTCATCTAGTTTCTAATTATAATTATGTATGAAAATTTACTAGCTCCCAATATTAATGATTTATTTAGCACCAATTTTCATAATGCCACTAATTTGTCTGATCTCCATTTTCATGCAGGCTTCTTGTTTGTCTGACTTCTTTTTCTTTCAAGTAGGAAAATATCAGCCATTTTCATATTGGCAGGCTTGCTTAATGAAAAAAGCTAAACATAGAATTTTCTGACAAAAAAAGGTTAAAATTTTGGCAACTATTAATTTAAATTTTACTTTTTCTATTGGAAATAAAATTCTCTGCCAAAGTTTGCACTTTTATTCCTAGAATTTGAGGCTCTCAAAAAAAAAACATTCACTTTAAAAAGCAATGATTGGCTGTACACAGTGCTAATTGGTTTTAAGTAGACAGTTAAGAAAACACAAAATCAAATGAATCTTTTCCTTGAGTGTTCCTCAATGTGTGACTTGTCTGCACAGCTTCCATTTTATTATTGGCTTGTATGCCTGTAGTTTTAGAAAGAGTTATTTAATTCCTTGTATCCATAACATTGTCATAATTTCCTTCAAGTATAGACTACTTAATTGTATCTGTACAACAATAAGCAATAAACCTGCTTGTGGCAAAGTGCCTTCACATAATTAAAAAAAAAATAAAAAATAGTGTGTTATGAAATGTATTTATGGCTGCTAATTTTCTAAGCTCTTTAAATCATCAACTCTTTTTTCAATTAACTAAATAACTTTTTTATTGTTGAATAACAAACAATTTTCTATGATCTCCAACTAATGCTAATATTTGGATATCTTAAGGCTCATTACCTTTGTCAGCACATGGTATGTAGAGGAATACAAATTAGTAGCATTTCTCATTGTTCATGACATTCTAAACCACATTCTTCTTTTATTTCTTTTTTCATTTTTCTTTCAAATTGCAAAGTTTGTTTTTGTGTAACAACCATTACTTTGTCATTTAATTTTCATGTTGTGCTTAAAAGAATTGAACAGACATAAGGAGCCATTCCGATTCAATATCAGTATTTTTAAGTACTTTTGCCTCCTAACAATGAAATAGAAACATGAGTTAAGGCAATGGAACGATACTGTCTTATGACTAGCCGTATACATCTTTCCTTCATTTAAAATGCTTCCGTTTGCACATTGTAGCATAAATTATTGTTGATTGTGGACTTAGTGTGTTGAAACATATTGTACTAACCATTTGAAAGGAATTACATTTTTAGTATTCAAAAAATGATGCTTACGATGGAGTTCCATGATTTAAAACCTAATATTTGCCCCATAAAAACTTCCATTTTTATTCTGCATATTGTCAAGAAGTCAAATCTGCCAACTCTTTAGGTACTTTACTTTCTAACTCTCAACCAGATATGAATCAGGGTGTGCTGGGACAGATTGTTCACATTTTCATTAATCTATATTCAAGTGAGCCTTGTTCAGAGAGTTTTTGTTTCTATTTCTTTGTTCAAGTTGACAATATCTTCATTGTAAACATTTTAATGGGGACCACTTTCACATTAAGATATGGCAGTGTTACTATCTAGATAGATTTCTAAAACATTGCTTTAATTAAATGTCCATTTATTGAAAATATAGGGATTTTAACTTTTTCAGTGGATTTATTTAAAATCGTAATAATGTGTATGGTTTTATTCTACCATACATTTTTTTTTGTTTCGATTTTTATTTAGATATTTTTATTGTTTAACTTCTTTTCCCCTTTCAAATTTACAATTCTGTCATTTCAAAAGACTTGGAAGTACATGTTGTATGCTTGGCTCATTAGCCCTACTATTGTAGATGATGTAATCATGTTTAGATAACTTTTAAAATATCTTTGAAATGTTTATTTAAAAAACCTTTTATGAAGAAGATTTTGATAATTTTTAAAAATCTTTTTGCTTTGTAGTCTATAATAATTTTTTCTTTTAATTAAAAAAAAAACTTCATGCAGTAACTAAATAAAAGTGAATGTTCTCATTAGTCTCTAACACAGCTTTTTATTTACAATTCTTGATTTTTTTAGTGATGCTGGGAATGGATCCAAGCTTGTACCTTCATGATGCATTGCTCAATATTTTAGGACAGGCATCAATGCTTTATGAGCACCAACCCAACAGTTATCCCCCAGAAACACTTAAACACCAAGTGTAAGTATTTCCTATACTTAAGATACAAGTGAAAAGAAGAAGAAAACACTAACTTGGCCATTGTGAAATTAAGATGATGATATGGTTGGTTATTATAATGTCTCTTAACCTTTTCTTAACTATAGTCCTAGGGAGTCACTGCGAATTGCTGCTTCTGGTAGACAACTAGAGTTGCCGGCAATAGCAAATTTTGGCTTGTTCGTTTACACATGCAGTTAGTTTTTAAATAACTGTTTCTACCTTTACAAACTCTGACCTAAGAGAGCGATAGTGAAGCTATTATGTGTTTATTTGATATCTGCAGCATGTTGAAATGGATTTTTTATTATTTTTGTTTGCCATTCTACAAAACTGGAAGATATTTAGGCTAATGTTTATTCTTTAATTGAATATGATTTTATTGATAATGTTTTATTCATATTTTTCTGTGATTTTAGTAAACAAATATATATTTTTTTAAAAATAAAATATTGATACAGTAATATCCCTCTCCTGGCGATGAGTTTCTGACAACTGCCAGTGCCTAAATAAATACATTTTCTACCATATCACTTGTTTTTGCAATGAGTGGACAGTAAATTAGAGAGTAGAAAAGATGTATAGCTGTCATTTTGTAATGTGTTCAGATATGATTTATCTATATATGCGTATGATGGTTAGTACTTGTTTAACTTAGATTTTGACAAATTTGTGATGTTAGAAAAGTGTTGATAAAAAACTTATTTTTATCTTTGTAGTGAATATTACTTTAGTGAGGACAACTTGGTCAAAGATTTGTTTTTAAGGAAGAAAATGGATGCTGAAGGTTGGGTGAAACTGGAGCTAGTTCTGAGTTTTAACAAAGTTAAGGAATTGAAAGCTGATGAGAAAAGTCTTGTACAGGTAAACACTTTGAATAGTTTGTTGTGTCATTTAATATTTGTTTCACAGCTTTTATTAGATCTAATCAGTTCGAAGATCTTTTAAAGATTTCTTTTAAAAGACATTGCAACATATTTTAGACAATGCAGTTCTTAATTGTTTTGTGGACATTGTGTAAACAAAACAGGCCCAAGATGTAGAAGATGCAGAAGTGATGATGATCTTATGAAAGTCCTGTTCTGCTCCCTACAATGTTTTTCACCCTATTGTAGCAGCCTGTTGCATCCCTTCCCAATTTTATTTGAACTGCACTCTTCTTTTTAGGAGAACTAGGATGTTCAATAAATTACTCAATGTTCATCATGAGGAAGCTGTACATTTTTTGGAAATTAGATTGTTTGGGACTTAATTAATGGGTTAAATATATAATTTATTATTTGATTTATAAAATATATAGTATTTTATTAGGCTGCTCAATAAACTTGTGTAAACATTAATTAAAATTGATAGAAAAAAATAATTTTAATCACTTTTTTAGATATTTTATAACCAGTTTGAACCTCTCGAATCATTTTTCCAAATTCACATGTTTATTTGACTTAATCCCAAATACAGGCTATCAAAACCTCTGATAAATTGGAACTGTCTAAAAATGAAGACTATGTTAGAACTACCATATCTCCTGAGCTGTGGCCACTTAAAGAAGACTACAAAGGACTTCCCCCTCCACCTGCCGTCCAAAGGGTAGCAGCCATGTCTAATCTTCACTTAGATGCCCCTGAATTTATTCCTGGAAAGCCATTTATATTGCGAAATTTCAACAGTGAGGTACCAGAGTACACACCAACCTCTCAGCAAGGTAATCTGTGTAATTTCGGAAGTTGTCTTTTTTTTTTTGTTTCTTTTTTTCATGTCAATAAAATGTTATGCAGTAATTGATTTACTTACACATATTTACATCAATTATTCAGAGGATTCTGCTTCCAGTGGTTTACAGTGGTCTAAAGAGGATGAGGATGAGGAAAGTTTCTTGTGTGATGCCACAAGTAACCTTACCACCATACCTCCAATGCTTTCTTCAAGGTAATTGCTGAAACAAAATGTCTCATTCACTGTGTTTGAATCATTGAAGAAATTGAATCAGTCAATTTAGAAAGGGGATAGAGTAGTTGAAAACATTTTATTGGGTGTTTCAGATCGATATAAATCTATATTACATACATTTTATATTCATTGAATGCTTTTGTTGACTGTTGGGTTTGCTCAATGAGGTACTGTTTAAGTAATGTTGGGTGTAGCTTAACACTGCCAAAATATTTTTAGCTTAACACTGACAAAATATTATCTATGCCTTATGTCAAAATAAACTGATTTTTTTTAAAAGTGCCCCTCAGTTATCGACAGAAGAGTGGCAAACAGTTCAACATAAAGTGAAAAAGAAATCAGAAAAAAAAAAAGAGAAAGGGGATACAGTTAAGGTAAAGGTTCTCAAGCTGTGAAATAATAGTTCAAGAAAATGTCTTGGATAGTGTATTATTTTAAAAAAAAATCTAAGAGATGGTTTTATTGAAATCCTTGATTTTTCCCCACAGGATGAAGATACTAAACCAAAGATTGAGGATGACAGAGAGGAATTAGACTTTCTGTTTGATGAAGAATTAGATGATTTAAATGTTGGCAGAGCAAATAATTTCACAGACTGGTCAGTTCAATGAATTTTGGTATTCAAACTTTAAAAACAAAAAAAATTAATTAAATTTGAAACAATTTTTAAATTGTTCTCTATTCACTTCTTGGATGCAGGTCAGACGATTCTGGTGATGAAATAGATGACAATGACCTTGATAAAATTTTGATTGTGATGCAAACTCCCCCAGCACTGCGCAAGCACCCTGGTGGGGACCGTACTGGTGATTATACCAAAAGATCTAAAATCACAGCTGAACTAAGTAAAGTGATCAATGATGGGCTGTTCTATTATGAAAAGGACTTGTGGGACAATGAGTTCATGGTAAGCTAGTAGTGTATTCAAAGTATAGAGGTGATTCTGTCAGGGCACATGGAAGAGGTTGTAAGAGGCTTATATTTGGAGGATTATTTTCTTGGTCCCTTCCCTTTGTATCAAATGGTCATGACTCCAAAATGCATGTTTACTCCATCATTAAGTGAATTACCAATAAGGTCACACACAAACATAAGTAGTACAATAAATAAATAAATGATGACATTTAAAGTGTAATCATTCGACAGTCATTGATCATTGTATAATACAGTTGAATTAACTTTATACTTACAACTAAATAATATCTTTCAAAGTAGCTTCTTGAAATGTGAGGGTATATTGTAGTTAAACCTTGAACACATGCCTCTGGGATTTTTTCTGCAAGAACAGAGCAGGACAAGCCCCTAACAATAAAGTGATTTGCAATTAGAAGCAAGCTGGCTTTAATTTGTTATTTTTAATTATCTAGATTCCTGTGTATTGTATGTATTGCTGTTATTAATCTTAAATGATTTTTGTTTGATTTTGACTAGAATGATTTTGACTTCAAGACTGTGAATGTGATAAGTAAAGAAGAGTTTGAAAAAATTACTCCTTCCAAGTCATCCACAGATGTTGAAGAACAGGAGCTCCCCCCTCCCCCTCCTCCTCCATCCACTGGCAAGTGTACTACTTAACAGTCAGATGTTTTTCATCTTATATAAATGGAAGTTAAAAACTGGCAAGAATTATCATTTGTGAAAAATCTTTTTTTTTTTTTTTTTAATTCAGTTACTCACTCAACGAGTAAAAAAGTTCCAACACCTCCATCATCTCAGTCCAATCATGGAGACATTGCTAGATCTTTGCCAGCCTGGGTTCCTGTGACGCCAGGGAGAAGAGAACAAGGCCCTCGTACTCCTAGGCATGATAGAAAAGAACCAAGATTTTATCCAGTCATCAAAGATTCAGGAGCTCCACAAGATCCACAGGTAATTTTTTTTTTTTTTTTTTTTTTTTTTTTTAGGTGTTGTATTTGTTTTAAAATTTAATAGATATATTTTTTTTTTTTTTTAGAAAATTATACATCATTAAATTAATCCAGGTTTAAAACAGCACTTCCTCTGAAGTGTGACTTGAGTAAAAATGTAGGCTGTCACATGAAGTTGAATATTATAAGGATAGCTTTACATTAATTAATACCTTGTAATGTCAACTTTTTAAAATATAAAGTTATAAAACAAATATTTCTGTAGACGCCCCGTAAGAAAAAGACACGCCACAGTAGCAACCCACCAATTGAATCACATGTTGGTTGGGTTATGGATAGGAAAGAGCACAAAGCCAGATCCAGACATAATTCATCTTCCATGAGATCTGCAAGGTGAGACACAATACTAGTATAAAGCAGATTGCTTTAAGTGATCTTAGATAAGTGGTTTAAGCTAAGGAGCTGTTAACAAATTTGCTCTAAAGAGTTTATTACTCACGCAGCCCTTCAGACAGTCAGCTGGCCTCAAGCTATGGATGTACACCAGTTTCAATGCCCAACTTTGAACATCCCTCACATGAGTTATTGAAGGAAAATGGTTTTGTGTGGCATGTTTATAATAAATTTCATTCAAAGTGCCTTAAAGGTTAGTACAGACCATATTTAAGGTAATTCTTGTTCAAATAATGTTAAAAAATTTTGATCTGTATTTCTTAGTATTAGAGGACCCTTAACGCTGTTCATTAAAAATTTTGGAACTTACCATGTTCTTCTATAAAACTTTTACTATCATATTGCTTTTTGTTGACAGACCTAAACCCTTTCAATTAAGATGAGTAAAAAAAAAAATCACTTACTTATAATTCTATTTATTTTGAACACAGAAAGAAAACGTCTGGGGATAGGACAGTCCCAAGAAATGAACTGCTTATATCGTTTCTGGTCCTTCTTCCTACGACAACATTTCAACAGAAAAATGTATCATGAATTTCGAAGTTTGTCTGTTGAAGATGCTTCCAAAGGTCATAGGTAAAGAAGATATTACATTTGAGCACAACTATATTCATTAAGTCTTCTTGTTGTTTGAATGAATTTGTTTTTGGAAACTTTTTAGCATGAATTTTTTTTATTTCAGATATGGATTAGAATGTCTGTTCAGGTTTTACAGTTACGGTCTTGAAAGGAGATTTAGACAAGAACTATTCCAGGATTTCATGGAAGAAACAATGAAAGATTATAAGAATGGTAAGCTTGTACATTGACAGCCTCTGAAGAAAATATGATTGCATTCTACTTCACTCACTTTCCCTGCTTCATTAATCTGCCAAGCAAACTAACCACTAGACCATCCAGATCTTCCCCAAAAAATCTTTCTTATCAGTACTGCTTGCAAGCATGCATTAGCTACCCAGATATCAGTGGCCACTTGTCCCTCTCAGCTCTGTCCCCATCTTGAAATACCCGCCTCCACCAATAATACAGACTACACACAAATAACTGTTAGGTATATATTAGACATTCATTTATCTTATTATTTATCATTTATTTTAATTATAATTTTTTTTTTTACTTTAAAATAATGTGTCCTATGTATCTGAATGTTTTGTAAAATATTAGAAAGCTATTTTTCTATTTATGCTTTCAGCCTGTAATTGTAACACTCTTGTGATGTGATTATTTATATTCTAAACAGTACTGGTATTCAAAATGTTAAAGAATTTTAAACAGTTCTTGAATGTGAAAGACATTTTATTCTTTGAGGTCAACGCTGATCAAATGTCATAGCACTATAGGAAGTTCTTGTAAAGCAAGTTAATTGAAATAATTTTAGAGCTGCAGGTTCAGGGTTTAGTTTTGCATGAAATACTATCAATATATTTTTTTATTTTTTTTTAGGTCAGTTGTATGGTCTTGAAAAGTTTTGGGCATTCTTAAAGTACTCACGCCGCAGTGTAGAGGTGAATCCAGAATTGCAGGCCCAACTGTCTCGCTATAATAAACTTTCAGACTTCAGAGTTGTGGTAAGTTCTAAACCGTTAACCCATCCATCACTCTTTGTAGAGTTGTGGTAAGATCACCTCACTAAACTTTTAACCCAACTATCATTCATTGTAAACATATATTGTCATCTTGGCAATCTTGTCTTTGAGGCTTCACTGGTTTTCTTGTAAATTTAATTTCTTCTTAAAATGCCAAAAATTCAATTTATTGAATGTTTTCAATAGTAGTTTACTATGGGATAAATATAAAACATTTTTAAAAATCTTTTAATTTTAACATAAATACATTATAATTATATTTTCAGGAAAATGAACAGGCTTTTGGTATCACAGAGAACAACAGCAACATAGCTTCACTGAAACCATCTCAGACTACCCTCTCCCCTGCAGCAGCGGCTGATATCTCTATAAGCAACAAAGGCAGCATTAGCAGTACTTCCAAAAGCTAGTCAAGCATTTTTTTTTTTTTGACCTAATGGTTCAGCAAGCTATCAATCAGGGTTCTGTGAATTGGTCAGTGGACAAACAGTGGTGAATTGATTTAATTTGGATTCGCTTCACAATGTTTTTCTCACAGAAATGTTATTTTCTTCTGTATCAATTAGACATTTTAAACTGTTGATGATGATTTTTAATCATTTTAAGTATTATGCAAATGTGTTTATGTATGAAAAGCATAGCCAAGACAGACTACCTATTGAATGGCTGTCTTGTAGTTTCTGTCAGTGAAACAATTGTAAAACAAACTTTAATGATGCATTCTTTATACTAAATTTGTAGAGATAATCACATTTTGCTTTGTAGTTTTGATTTGGAATTTTCTGTATTTAAATTTTATTTTGTTATTCTTTTTCTTGAGTACAGACATTCTGTTAAATAGACCAAAACTTAGGTGTTGAAATGATGTTCTTTCATACATTAGCAGAGATTTTGATGTATGAATGTTTAGTTCAATATGCCAAATACTTTGTTCTAAATTATTATTATTTAGCCTGTGTTTCAAAAATGGGAGTACTTATAGTGATTGTTGTTTACTATTGTGGATTAAGAGTATATTTGTGTTGGCTTTGGTTGTAATAGAATATTTGTTTTCAGGTTTCTTCCTATTTTGACTTTAAATATAAAAGAAGACAAGGATTGTGGAAATAATCTAGTTGAAAGAAACTAAAGACTTGTATTTTGTACTAACAACTTTTTTGTGAACAACATTTACGGTGAAGTTTTCTCCATCTAAGAAACAAATCATAATAGAACTAAGTTTGATGGTGTGTGCGTGTGTTGAATTGTATGTAAAGATGTATTCATCATATGGCAATTTGTATTAAACATTATTTTTTTTAGATTATCCAATTTTAGTGGTAATTGGCTGTTTCTTTGGATCAATATTCAACTTATTGTATGCATTAATCTTGTATTTTGACATCAGCTCTAATAGATGCCAATGTGTTGTTGTTGCCCAACTTGCAAACTCACACCTCTGTAATAGAGCAGCCTGTTCTCTTAAGTTTTGCCTGTAAAATATTGTTTGTATGTCAGCATTTGCAAGAGTGTTTGCACAGATGTTTTATTAATGATATATCTTGATTTATACAGCTTTCAGTATAAAAGATTGTGTTAAATATTTTACTTTTTTGTTTATGACTTTACTGATGTAATTGAATTTTAAAACACATATTTCTTATGACCTCAACTGCCGTGTAGAATTTTCAAATACACACATTACTTTTTATCTCAACTGCTGTGAGAAAAGAAAAATGCTAATTAAAAACAATTGATGTATAATTTGACTTGGATATAATTCAGCTAAAAATTACCATCCTGACTATTAGAAAAAACAATTATTCAACTTAGAATTGAATCCTCCTCTTTGGTGGAAGTAGTTTCATCTAAAAGGTCATTTGTTTATTTACTGAAGTCTTTCTTACAATTCAAGGAAGTTTGTGTATGGTTGGTGGCAGTCATGACTCCAGTACATTGTTAACTGTAACTAGT
This sequence comes from Biomphalaria sudanica, assembly GCA_036873155.1. Taxonomy (NCBI): domain Eukaryota; kingdom Metazoa; phylum Mollusca; class Gastropoda; family Planorbidae; genus Biomphalaria; species Biomphalaria sudanica. Next base: position 98,294 of record JAZGLO010001986.1, read on the forward strand.
ATTTACAACTGGCCTTATCTTTGGTTCTCTGTATTGGACTTTGCTCTAAACTTTTAACCATTCAGTGTTTGAAGACGTTTATATGTATATATTTCTAATAACAATGCTTAGCATAATGTCCATGATTAGTAGATCTGTCTTGTCGTAGAGTTCTAGAAATTGTATTTGGATGTTAAGCACATAATGGACCATTTGAATGATACTGATTTTAGGCTCATTAGATCTTTAGCCAGCACTGTTTTTTTTTCTTTAGTGCAAGCTCACTTATTATGAAATAATCAAAAAAAAATTTGCCCATAATTTTATAATGGATGGTAAATGACTAAGGCTTTTAATTCTTTTAAAACTCATTTTATCATGGCATTATTCTATGATCATGTTGATATCCAAATGTTTTACTGTACATAGAACACTGTAAATATTATTGGAAGAGATCATTTGACTGTAGTGAATTCATAAAGACCACAGATACAGGACATGGTGGTGTTGTGATTCGGCTTGTTTCATTCTTTGCATCAGATATTATACAACATGTAACCCCAAATGATGTTCTGTTCTGTATTCTTGTTAGTTCAACTTTCTCTTTAATTCACTGTTACATTTGCGTGTTGAACAGGTTTTCTTTGTTAAAACATTTTTCATACTGGTAGGAGAAGAATTGATGTAATTATATTCATTGTTTTTCTTTCAAACATAATTTTATTCCCCATTTGTTTTCCTAAAAGTCTAAAATGTAAATGATGTTCAAGGTTTTAATTTTTTGGCCTCCAATTTGTGTTCTTATATATATATATATATTTAATTTCTGTATAAAGATATGTCTTACACTGATAACCAGGTTTGCTCTCCAAACAGGTCTAATTCACTTTATTCACACTATTTAGTCTAAACAAAAGGCTTCTTTTGTTTCTCAAAAAAACTTTTTTTTTCCTTGCCTATTTTAAAATCTATATTACTAAACAAAACAACAAATTATGGTTATTCTTTTTTCTTTACTACATATTTCTTGAATACAGAATTAAAACAATTTCGGATAAGTGCGTGATTGTCATTGCAATCTTAATAGTGGAAGGATTGTTTTTGATAGTTGTAGTTTAAATCCTTGTAGTCAAGCCTGGACATGCATGGATGTCAATATGAGCGCTGAATAGGATAATGAAAGGCAAGTCTACCTTGTTTAAATTGGCAGTAGTCTTGGTACCATGTTGATTGAACTAAGTAAAACATGAATTCAAGTCATAAATTATATTTGTTAAAAATATTGCTCATTTTTTCTTTCCATGGAGCTAGTGCTGAAACAGCTGAATGGATTCATTGTTTAGGCTTTTTCTGAGCCTTCAGAGTTGTTCCCAGAAGAAGGCTATTTGGTGAAGTGCTTGGGCATTCACATCTTACCAAAACATTGGCCTCTAACCCTGACTCTGGATTTAGAGAATAAACACTTTGAAAAGTTCTTATACAAAAGGAGTGCCCCCCCCTGTTTTTTTAACAATCCTTTAATGCTTTGCTGACCATTCTGAAGGCCCCTCTTTTCTTTTTTGTGAACACAAATCTTTATTTAGGTCAGTTTGAATTTGTGCTATCTATAAATATTTTAACCACCTTATTTCCTCAATTACTTTGACATATTTGTTTCCCTTGTTTTTTTTTTATATTTGGATGCCAATGTTTTGTTCTTCATTGTTTCAAGAGCAAGTAGATTGTATCTAGTTCTTAATTTGTACAGACATTCCTTTCTGATTGCATAATGTACATAGATGTTCATATTTGTTACCCATGGGTTTGGATTCATACAAACAATTCTTTTCAGACAAACATTTAATGTGTGAATAGCTTCAACTGGTGTGCTCTCTTTCTTAGTGAACTACTCTTTAGGCCTAACATCACAGCAGCTATCCTATGAACATGTGTACTGTGTTGGTCAAGCAGAGACTCTCTCTTGGACCAAACCTGAAGTGTGCTTGTGCATGCTGTTTATTGACTTTTTTTTTTGTTTTAGAGTTGCTATTTTTGTTTTAATTAAATTAAAAAAAAAAAAGATAACAATTTAAAAAAAAAAGACAAAAAAAAAAAAAAAGATGTTGAGAACAATATTTTGTTGGCTAATCAGACTTTTTGTCACTTCAACCTAAGACCAGATTTGTGTGTGTTCAATATCAGATTATTTTTGTCACCAATCTTATGTCCCTTTCCCCTTCTTTTTGTGTCAGTAATGTACAGAGAATCATGTCTCTCTTCCACTGTAGCATTTCAGCTTAGTAACAATTATGCTTTTTATATTAATTGCAACTCAATTTTTTTCCCCCGCACATGGCTGTTTGGTTCATATTTTTGTCATTCAGGGGAAGGGATTCAGGATCATTTTTGAAATAAATTTTTTTTGGTCATATCTATTTCATTGTTTGTTTGTTTTTGTTAAGTTATTAGGAGTATAGAAGTCACAAATAACTGTCACATGGCTGAAAAGGTTTAGTTTATTACTCTGACAATCAAATGTCACAATTTAGCTCAATTCCAGTAAGCTATAGATATATTCTGATCAACCGGTTGTACATTACTGATATTGCATGAGCAATTGAAGCAGTGCCACACAAAAAAATCTTTTTTAAAATTATAACAGTTACTTCCTCTGAGAAGTGTTGATCATTCTTTGATGTGAAGATAAATCTACTTCCAGCACTTTATCTAATGCTTTATGGAACTTATTGAAAAACAGCTCCACACATGTCTAGAGACCTTTTGGGAATTGAAGATTGAAAAAAAAAAAAAAAATTGCCATTAGTCTTCAGGCAAAGTTAAATTATGCTCATGAGTATAAGCATACAAAAACAAATGCTACTTTTAACTTTTTTTTCTTCTCTTTTGCATATTGAGAATTCTGAAAAAAAAAAGCTCTGCACTATTTACTCACAATTACAGAAAAAACAACAATGCAAACAATATACAAGTGCTGTTTTATTGTATAGTGAGGCTGTGAAGTGATTCTCTAAATCTATCGATGAAAATACAATGGAAGCACTGTAGCATTGCAACATACAAATATTGAAGGATTGCATGTAAAAAAAAAAAGAGTATAAGTGAGTATGCAATCAATTGTAAAATTGGCTCACAAAAAAAAAAAAATAATGACAAGTTATACATTAAACATATAGACTACCCCCCTCAATACTTTCAAAAGGGCCTCCTATAAAATTAGTATGTGGCATTACAAATTGTTCAAATCTTACAACTATTTGGCAAATTGATTTGTGTGAACATTCATTGAGGAGACTAAAAAGTTTCAACTCTACCCTATGGACTATAAAGCTTCTAAATCTGTGGAGTGGGACCATCTTGTACTTACAAAGTGGTCATTTTTTTAGTTTCAAGTAATACAAAAAAATGATACATAAACATTGTAGTTAAATCACAATGTTAGAATAGTGATCTAGTAACAAAAAATGTAACCAATAGTTTCAAAAGTAGATCTATTAAATTAACAGGTGCCTTTTCCTCTTCTAAGTACCTGGTAAGACCTTTTATATCATTTGTACAAAGCTTATATCAACTCCCTCACTCTGTCTGGTCAAAAGTTTGTACACATTATTACCAATCTAGGATCAAGTTAAAATTTTGCACAATGATTTTTTGTACAGTCAAAACAAGAATCAATTTTTAAAAAATCCAATTAGTTAATTAACTACTGGTAATTAATTATGGTTGGTATATAAAAATAGAAATAATACTTGACAGATGTAGATGTGGTGGTATAAGATGAATAAGTCCCCTTAATGAGGCTACAGCCCTGAACAAGTTTTTCTTTATGCATTTAAAAAGTGATCACTGTAACACATTCATCCAGATGCCTATAAGATACAATTACAATATTATTATGTTTTTCCTTTTTGCTATTGGCTTCTGTATCAAGAATGACTAAAATGTTCTTTATCAAAAAAAAATTCTCTAAGTCTGTTCCAATGTGAAATGTGATCTTTCTGCCTTCATCGCACCAGAATGGTAAAATTTCTCCTGAGTGCCAAAGCATTGTTCCACTAACATATTATGGGGATAAAAACAAACCCTCTACAAGATGTATTGCCTAACTGCAACCCATTATAAACATACATGCACTACAATGTTCCTCAAATGACCTTCACACCAAAATATCAGCCCATCACTCCTTATATGAAATTTTACCTTGCGTTCTTAATACTGTGATGAAATGTGTATGTGGGCGTCAGGAGAATGCATTTCTGCTACTCAGAATGGACTCTATAGGCTTAAAGCAATCCTCAACAACAACTAGCTGGCTAACAGGAGCCGTTACATACTTTTGTTTTGTCTGGGGGTTGTCACAAGTAAAAAAGTTGAGAAACACTGATTTACACCCATTAAAGAAATCTTCACTTGAAAACTATTAACCTATAATGAAGAGGTGCATTGAAGACCAGATCACAAATCAGATTGTCTAAATTGACAAACAAGAAATAGCTCCTAAAAGAGGAGATCTCTTATGCAGGCTACAGAATACATACTTGACAACAAAAGGAAAGCTATTGCCAAAAACACACATAGGCAAGTAAAAGAGAAATTAATTGGTCACCAGCAGGCAATGGTCTTGTACATGCTGTTTGTGCACTGCACACTGCACTCCCCATTAATCTTGGACAAAGACAAGCCTATTTTAATAACAATTAGTAAGAGAAAAATGTTACTTTCTTTTACCTGTGACCATAAAACCTTTGACTAACAATACTAATATTTTGGGGAGGGGAGAAAGATACACAATAATAATATCAAATTCCATTTGAGTGTGGGCCAGAGAGGTTCAAATCTTCCCCTTTTCAACTTCAGGATAAAAAAAAAAGCCTGCAGTTGAATAAAATGCATACACAAACAGGCCATACTTTTGCCAAAAATAATTTGATTAACAATCTTAACCTACATTCAAGTTATCTAAATATGAAATAGTAATAATAATTTTATTTATAAAGCGCTGTTAACAAACAAAATGTAGGCTCAAGGCGCTGTAATAACATTACAAACACAGACACGACAGCTAAAAAGACAGTTAACCTAAAAAAGTTTTTAACAGATAGGTCTTAATGTTCTTTTTAAAAGTGGTGTAGCATGTTGTCTGTCTGAGATAATGGGGAGTGAGTTCCAAACCTTTGGTCCGTGAACTGAAAAAGCCTGCAGACCGTAGCTTTTTTTAAAAAGTCAAATCTGAAGGAGGACTGAAGGTGTTTCAATGTTAAACTGACAATCGTTTACAAGTTAGAAGAAAAACAACAAAATCCATTTTGAAGGGCTGCATGGTTTGCTAGTCACTATGCATAGATTTTTTATTTCAATAGTTTCCTAATAAAAGCCAGGGTTAAATGAATAAAATATATGACTATTTTTTCCATCTTCTAAGTGATAGGATGAAAGTGCTCTGCACTGCAGAAAGGTTTTGATAGAACATCAGCATAATGAGACAAGGATATGTCACAGTGAAATAAAAAATGTCTGACCAGCTGGTTGAAAAGAAACAGAATAAAGTGTGGACAATGAATGGTATGGGGGGAGAGAAAAATTGATACTAAATATAATCCAGATTTTTCAAACTTTATGAACCAGATAAAAATAAAACACACACACATATATATATATATATATATATATATATATATATCATTAGCAAAAATATTACTCCATTTTCAAAATGAAAAATAGTATTTGTCTTTTTATCAGAAATATAATATCAGTAATTTAAAATTTTAACATTAGTCATACACTGTACACTGTAGTTGGACAGCTCAGTTCTGAAAAATTGTATGAACACTTAATGAATCATTAATATATATTTGTATATGTCTGAAGACTTGTGTCAAGCCTTAATGAAACAGTACATATGAAACAAAGTACCTGCCTTTAAAAAAAGCACCAACAATCATTTACAAAAAAAGAAAATGATTTTCCTTATTGCTTTAAATACAGGTATCTGAAATGGTTTTCCTGGAAGACTGTTAGGTATTGGTTTGCATAGATATTAACCACCAATCCAGGTGATGAGTGTAAAGAAGTATTTTGATGACGGGCTCAGTAGAAAAACACATGCACTGCATGTAATTATGTTGCAAAAAAAAAAAAAAGACATATATATATATACGTATATATATACGTACATATATATATATATATATATATATATATATATATATAAAATGAACCAATCATGTGTGTCCAACATAGATACAAATAATATAAAACTATGAACATGTGATAACTTTGTCTACATTTCATTTTGTGTACATCAAATTTCAATTATTACAAATTAATTAGTAATAGAATCATAACAATAAAATTTGTTTTAAATCTCATGTTCAAGACTTTTTTTTTTCCCCATTTGGTGTATACACTACCTTATGGAAATGTGTTATCAATTTTTTCATTTACAGAAAAAAAACAAGTTTTCATAATTGTAGTTCCATCTCCATTTTCTATAACAGTTAATGTAAGTTGCATTTAAGTAAGCTAAGAGAAACAAAATATCAACATAATCTTCACATATAAGTATATATATATGTATATAGTTTGCCATCTTGCAATCAGTTTTTTGTATCAAAGGATCAATTAGTATGAAATATAACAATAGATAACAAAAGAAACTGACTAAAGGAAAAGGACTCAGAGCTCAATCCAATTCATTTAGTTTGTAATAAATTGCTGAATAGAATTGTATTATTTTTATAATGATAGAGAAATTTTATATTATGTTTTTTTTTTAAAGAAAACTGTTCAGACACAACTGTAAAACAATTGAACAGCTTTAAGACTAATTAATTCACTTAAAAATAGTTTCATTATTTTAAAAGATTAAAAAAGTTTCTATAAAAAAAATGTCTAACTCAAACATATCACATTACGCAAACAGTATCATCCATCATCATTTAACTGCTTGTAAGACTAACCCTTCTACCTTTGAGATAACAAGTTATGGTTCAATGGGTCAAGACATGGATGAGATAGGGTTCATGGGTGATCCCATCTGGGTGAGAACTTTGTCCAACCACTGAAGCGGACCATTCAGGTGGAGCTCAATCCAGCAAGGGGTAGACGTCACATCTTGCCGGTGGTACTCCGCTCCCCACCCTTTCACGAAGCTCATGCGTATGATGCACATTTTGTTTAACTCATAGACTGCCTCAAAGCCGTGGTTGACTGACTGGGACAGGAGAGCTGCAAACTCCTGGGGAGATCAATTGAACTTAAGTTTAACTACAGTCAAAAGATAGTCAAAATGAGTTTCAGTGGAAACTGATAGACTCATTAGGATTTTTTTTTCAATAACTAAAAGTGATGAAGTAAAACTAATAATTAAATGTGATTCAGATGTTTTAAATTAAAATATACAGATATAAAAAAATGTTTATGTGTGTGTGTTGGGGTTTAGGAGCTCTGTAATAAAAAAGAAATAATAAATAGTAAAAAAAAAAAGTAAAAACCTTACATTAAAACCCACTAAAAAAGTAAATGTTTGGCTAGGTTTCACTACACCTTTAGCCAAAAAATTTTAGCTCTGAAAAAATCAGAGCATTCAGGTCGAGCTCAATCCAGCACAAGGTGGAAGTCACACCTTGACGTTGATACTCTGCTCCCAACCCAAGCTCATGCATATGTGTGTTTAGTATGAGGTCAAGTAAAATTGAGAGAGCTTTCATAGCAACTAATTTCAATATTACATTTTGAGATTAAAAATTAAAAAAAGTGACTACAGCTGCTTATATGTTCATAAGAAATGTGTAACTTTTATGTGCTGCTCCACAACTTAAGAATTTTTTTTAAAGGAGACAGAGCTAACCTTTATTTTCTTCCAATAAACTAACAAAAAAAAATTTACCTGATTATTAAATATCTTGAGACTACAATTTTGTGGTATTTTACAGACAGTCGTTGGGTGGAATCCATGGGAATAATTACAGTTTCTGCTCTGAACAAAAATGCTGCTGTCACTTAAACATTCAGCATAGACCTCTCCACCAACATAGTAGAGGTGAACACCTGTAACCAAAAGAAAAAAAGTACTTCTCAAGATAAAGATAATAAATTAATTAACACTAAGGTGGATGGCTGTACAGTTCATCTTTTACATTTAAACCCAACAGCAGGATAATAAATTGGGACGCTAACAACAGTTTCTTAAACTTTCATAAATGAAGAGCTCATCATGACACATTCAAAGACAGCATTACAAACCAAGAGATTAGAGACAGGGTTACTGCTTAAAATCTATGGCCATATTACAAGATCTTCGGGCTTGCAAAGACCTTCCTTCAGGGAACAGTACCAGGAAAAAGAAGAAGAGGCAGACAGCGATGGGAGGATAACATAAAAGAATGGACAGGCCTGCCATTGAAAGAGGTTCTAAACAAGGCAAAAGACAGGGTGGAATGGAGAAAGACAGTCAACAAGTCTTGCTTGGTACCCCAACGGTCCAACAGACTAAGGGATAGGTAAAGGTAAAGAGCCTGATGACTATTTGTTTAGTGAAAACCGGTTGTGTATTGCTTTTATTTACTATTATTTCATTATTTAAAGAATTTCTTAATTGAACAGGCCTGTAGACCCAGTGTAGACCACCTGGGAAAATGAGTATTTTTTAAGTTTTTTGTTATATTATAAAGGCTATTTAAGTTGTTATTTTCAACTAGACATATCATTCAATTTTTTTTTAAGTTGTTTATTTAGTTATTAGTATTAGATCTTACATTTTTATTTTTTCAAAATGTTTATTTTTTAAGAATTTTTTTTATTGAGAGCTATCCCTCTTAGGTTTGGTAAGGATTTTTCAAACCGGAAATAGGAGCAAGTGGGTTTAAAGAAAGACTAAGAGGAATGCTATACTGTGAGAAATAATGACGAGCAAACAACATATATTTATATCTATACTTTAGTTACTGAAACATACCTCGTCCTATATGCCTGCGTGTGTTCTCAATGGTAGAGTTTCTGTTGACATTAGAGAGCAGACCTAAACAGAACCTGTCTGTACGTGATGGATCAGTGAAGCCATCCACAACAATGCTGTGAGAAGAAGCCTGGAACTGTTCCCCCACTCTGTTGTTGAGTTCATAATACACAATGTTACACCAATAATGAGGCTCCTGGTAATTGACTGCCTGCTTGTCTAAAACAAAGTGCAAACGAAATAAAACAATGTGCACACACAAAAATAAGTTAATTCCCCAGCATAGGAATTCGGTTTTGATTACTAAATTTCAAGCAAGGTGGCTGAGTGGTAAAGTGCTTGGCTTTCCAGGTTTGAACGCTAGGATTTTTAGGGCTCCTCTGATTCTACCCTGCTCTAATCTGATTCTACCCTGCTCTAATCTGATTCTACCCTGCTCTAATGGGTACCTGGCATAGTTGGGGAAAAGTAATAAGGTTGTTCTTTGTGCTGCTGGACACATGACAGCCCCGTTGACTGTGGGCCACAGAAACAGATGGCCTTTACTTTTACGGAGTTCATGCCACATTGAGTAGGTGGCAGCCATCAAGTAAACCAAAAAAAACTTAAAGTAAACCTTTAAAAATTTCAGTAGAAAACTATCTCAAAACATGATGACCCAAGAACCTGTTTGAAAGGAACAACAGTAAAATAAATGGGAAAAAAAGTTAATTCAAAAACAAGGGAATTATTATGAAAATATGTTTGATTTATCTATTTGATTAAAAAAAAATTCTAAAAATACTTTTAATCATGTTTATAATGTGTATACATATAAAACATAATGAACTAATTTTTTTAAATTCTTGTATTCTGAAATATTAGTACCAGCAGTTGACTTGATCCATAATGTTTTACCTGATGACCAGATTTGTTTCAAATAATTAAATCCAAGAAATCATTAAGCACTTTTGAATTATTCAACAGGTCATCATGACTTAGTTGTAAAAAGGTAAAAAAAAAAAGGCTAGGACTGCGTACCTGCTAAGTGGGGCTCTATCTTGGACAATGGAAATGTTGGGCCTGGAAGAATGGGGGGACCACTGTGTGCAATGCTGGGCCCATGGCCTGTCTCCATGGGCTGAGGGCCATTTGTGTTGCTTTGGTTGTCATCATGAGCTTGGTATGCAGGAGGTGGAGTGTCAGCTGATGGAAACAAAATCATTTTTAAAAAAAGTAAACACATGACTTAAGAGAATATTACTGCACTAAGCATTTAATGTTTAATTTCTTGTCTTTTTCCTACAAAATAATAAATGTTATAAATTCTCGTCCCCCTTCCGCACTGCCTCTGATTCTGTGAAAAATGATCTTGGTTGATCTATTTAATTTATTTTTTGGAATAACTGACTATCAAAATTTAACAATTATCATTTACTTTCTGCAGTATAAAATAGTAATTTAAAATTAGGAATCAGGAAGTGGAACCAAAAATTTGCTATTCAACTTAAATTCGGTCCTAATTATGATCTTCCCACTAGGTGGGAAGATCGACAGGAGCAGGAAAAACAATATGTCCCACCTAGTGAGAAAGGGTTAATGTTTTTCTTTTCCTAAACAAAACATGTATGTGTGTGCAACAAGAGGAATTTTCAGGTAGGTCATATAGTGAAAAATGTAAATTCCTAGCAAGCCAAAGTACACAATATCCATTGAAGGCTAAGATTTTCTATTTCTAATTAGCACATGAAATGAGACAGGGAATTTTAAGATGATTAGTCATTGTATTGGCCCAAGACTCCTTCAAGTTTAGAAACATGCTGCATGGACAGCACTATGTGAAAGTCTTGACTATACCTGGTATTCCAAATGGACTGCCTGGTCCTGAGCTTGGAGCTGGTGGAGACTGTTGCTGCTGGAAAGGGTAAGTAATGTTATGAGGCATTGAGGGTTCAGGAACTTGCTGGAACTGTGGTAAAACTCCATGAGTGGGATACTCACTGTAGCGTGGAACAAGGACAGGTGGTAAAACTGTCAATGAAAAGAAAACAAACTGTCAAGTGTTTTCTTGAAGGGCATTTCTTATTAGCTTTAATATGAGAACACAAAGCTCCATAAAAAATAGAGCCTGGTTTAGGTTCATGATAATTATTAAATATCAGCACCAAACATTTTTTAAAATGATTTCTAACAATTTCATTAAACCATTGTGTCCATACAAGTTTTGATTATCTATATTTAAAAATACACAAACATGTCCCAACAAACTATCTTATGGTTTCTTTCATATTATTTTGTTTGTAGCTAAAAAAAAAAAAAGTTCTATACTATATTAAACATGATAGAACTTTCAACACTTTGCATTTAAACATACCTGGACTCTCCACTCTTCTATAGTGGTAGGGGTTGATACAGACTTCCTTCTGTTTAGCACTGAATGGGTATTCACATGTCTCTAGAGGCTTGAGCTCATGGTGGGACTGTAAGTCTGGCCACCTCCATACTCGACAGTAGATGACATGTGGCAAACCTTTCCTGTGAGACACCTGTAGTCTTCCATCAAGAGATCTTTGGATAGTCACACATTTAGTGTGGGGATCTTTGCACGATAACGCTTTCTCAAGATCTTCAAGAGCACCTTTTCAGAGACAACAATTAGAAAAAAAGGTAAAAGAATTTGAATTATATTAGAATACATTAGTATAGTATTTCTAATTAGTTTTTTTTAGAACAGAGTCACATTCATTTTAATGATTTTTAATCATAGGATGGTTTTATGGTCCTGTGGTATGTACTCTGAACTGATGTCCCAGGAACAAACCTGACCCGCTGGAATCTCCCATCACTCTTAAGCTAAAATGCAATTTAATCTTTAATTCTGAAGAATTTCAGTAGACCCTCAAGATTCATTCAACTATCTCCAGGGACAATGATGAAAATTAATAAAATTGTCACTCAAATACTAATAACTTTATTTGCATATTCTTATTTTTTTTAAGAACAAGAGTCACTTTGTCTTCCTTTAACACAAAATCTAATTCATTTTGTCTGAAGAATAGGGTACAACTATCCATACATCCCTTCATCCTTCTGTAGCATCTCAATTCCATTGCTAGGATCCTCATCTCTAACTCTGCAGTCAGCGTCCAAGCATATAAGAATGTGGTAGAAGGATCCTATGTATCACATTTAAAGACTGCATCACAAATCAAGAGTTTAGAGACAGGGTTACTGCAGTAATTGGACCCCATGATGACCTGCTAACTATCATAAAAAAATGCAAACTAAAAATCTATGTCCATATTACAAGGTCTTCGGGGCTTGCAAAGACCTTCCTTCAGAGAACAGTACCAGGAAAAAGAAGAAGTGGCAGACAGAGAAAGTGATGGGAAGACAACATAAAAGAATGGACGGGCCTGCCATTGAAAGAGGTTCAAACTAAGGCAGAAGACAGAGACAAATGGAGAAAGACGGTAGATAAATCTTGCATGGTGCCCCAATGGTCCAACAGACTAAGGGATTAACATCCATCCATTAACCAAAAAGATGTCAGTAAATTAATTTAATAAATATGGATGCTCATATTTCATGCTATACATTACCCTTTTGCTTTTTTAACTTTTTTACTAATGAGTCTACAGCTTTCTCTGCCCATTTTTCTTCTTCGTCTCCTTGCTTCCAGCCAAGAAGTCTTTTAACAGCTGGACTTGTGAAAGTAAATATGCTTGAAAGAGGTGAAGTCATTGTTGTATGCACTACCACTGAAGTCAATTTTCAGCTGTGGAGAAATCACCAATATATTGTTATTATTCAGTGTTCCAGGGAAGTGGAGGACATACCTTAGTATGATGTGGTGGTTGCACTTTTTCTTGGGCTAATAGTCTAAAGAAAATACAATTTATAGAAAAAAAAAGAATAAAATAATAAAAGTATTAAAAGCCACACTTACTGTTCATTATTTACTTTTAGAGTTTTTTGTAGACTAGATCATAGATCTAGTAGTAGGCAGTGACAGCAGTCTTAAGATTTGGTAGATCACAGTCCATGTTTTCTAAATAAATAATATGAATAATTGAATACAACAATGTAGATGCAGCAAATTTTACTAATTTAGAATCTAGATCTAATCAAATTGTGTGTAGATCTATTGTGTGACTGGCATGCTATTTCTTTTTATAGAAGTTCATCTCTAAGTAAATCTCATGTTCATGTACGGAAGACTCAGCAGATCTAAATAGATTTTCTAGATCTATTATTAATTATATTATTCTATGTCTATAAAATAAAAATCTAAATGATAATTAAATGATAGATGATTAGAATAACTAGTACACTAGAATAGAATAGATCTAGCTAGATCTACGAGTATGAGTACTATGATTAATGAAATGATACAGTCAGTCAGTAGTAGTGTTACCGTCGGCGTCAATTATTGCACTGGACTTCCTACGCCACTGCCACAGACCTGGCACTTGCTGCTGAGGTCAAGATGGGGTTTTACTCAGCTAGACTTTACTAGTCGCAGTCGGGATAGTCCAAAAATAGATCTAGATTTTAGTTAAGTAGTAGACAAAAAATTTAGATTATTCTAGGCTATAAGTGACACGAAGCAGGGCTACTTGCTTTAGTCTCTCAATTTTGTATATCTATATCTAATATTTTTACGTCTAGTACACCATAGATATGATCTAGATCTAGTATACTAAATAGATCTAGACGAGTCTAGTATATGTCATGTACACTCTATAGATCTATAGAATCTATCTAGAGAATTAACTGTACTAAATTCAGAATGTGCAAAGAAAGGAGTGTAACTCTTAATTTCTTTTTGATTCGGTAGAGTAAGAAGAACGATTAAAGCGCCTTACGAAAACAAACACAAATTTAGAAAACACACAAGATCTGAAATCTAGATCGTCTCACGAAAGAAAGAATCTTAATTGTCACAACATAAATAGAGGTAGAGATATATCGAACTACTTAAATTCATTATAGAAATATATGGAAAATGTTTTTTTTCCTCCTCACACTTGGACCTATCTTTTTGCAGAGGAAGCAATCGGTTCTTCGGTATCGGTTGTACAATGTACTTCAAACGTGGTCGTAGTTCATTTTGTCCCAAACGACTTTCTCACACTTGTCTTAAGAGTTTTATTTTCTTAGCTTCAAGTATTTGCAACTGCACTTTCATTAAATAGATCTACTTATATTAATCAAATGTAACCAGTAACCGATCGGAATTCAAATAACGGTTACACTCAAGTTATATAAAGGCTCATGGGCGTAGCCAGGATTTTTTTCGGGGGGGGGGTGTTCTCCCCGCCACTGCCAGCAGGGCTAGGAGCTCCCCCAACGCGGGGCGGAGCCCCGCCGCCAATCACTATTTCTGGTATTGAAAGCCAACAAAATGCATCTTCTGGGGTATCTACAGTGAATTTTCCTGCTATTAAAAAGTTTTATTTCAAAGACCTAATGTGCTATTCTTACCAGGGGGCGAACTGGCTATATGCGCAAACGGGCAAATGTTCGGTGGGCCGGTCTGGTCGCGACCAACGACACATTTATTTTTTTTTCAATGCAGACAACTTAAAAAACAAAGTGACAGCAGCGAGACACAGATGCCCGAACACTTTTTAAAAAAAAATATTATTACACTTAAAATTGTTTGAAATTCAACAAAATAAAAAAAAATGTACACTATACACTGTACGTATTATCATTTGCAAAACGTTAGGCCGTACATTTGGCTACGCTCGAGTGGCATGGACTTCCAACACTGCTTTGATGTCTTCGAGGTTGTGTTTGGCCTAAACATTTTGCTGGTCGGTATGGACGTTGGATGGCAATCCCGTTCGTTTTTACTCCTTCCCTCTCCCGTCTTTTGATGGTTCCATTGTCAGCTAACGAAAAAGAGGGATGAGAGAGGTTAAGTTAGAAAACATTGATAAAATTTAGAAAAAAAAATAGGGCGACAATTAGCTCTTTAACAAATACAATGAATACCAGCACATATAGAACTAGAAGGAAATGAGAAGGCTGACTGTCACGGCCTGGTTCTTATTTTAGGCGTGATTACGCGAATGTCTCTGTGTGTTGTAGATACCTCTTCTGGTACTACTATAATGTTCTTTGTCTTCTTTAACAAAATACTTTCTCACAGCACTAGATTTGCTGGTGCGCGAGAACACTAACATACTGGACTCTCCGGACACAACATTTAGAATCATTAATAGACACGCTGGTAGCAGACATGGTTTTTATTCACATAATATAAGAAATATAATTCACAAAAGATATTGTCGACTTCAGCCATTACAAATGATACATCCAAAGAAATAACTTAATAATAATCACTTTGTACTTATACTTTCTACTCGAGGAGATAGCAACGCTCCTCTCTCTACAAGAGTCCAAGATCAACTGAGGTGTTCACCTCGTGGTCAGCTTCCGACCAAGCAAACTCTCGTGCTAACTGCACGGAATAGTTCAGTGACTACTAGTCATCAAATATTACAGGGGTTCTAAAACTGATATATGACACTGACACACTCGCCAAGAGTGGGAGAACAAACTCACAATTAAACATTGCACTCTATCCAGAAGAAATGAAACTAATAGTAAATAAAGTAGATGAAAAATAGACAAGCTCTCATCCGAATCGCAAGAAAGATGATGCCTATTATAAGCTATCCCGACAAGATCAACATCTAATCTTTTAACTCTGGACCGGACACAATACAATGAGACAACATGTTCTTTAAAACTTTTCTCTTTACCATGAGGCCCGTACAAGAAACTGTCCCCAAAACACCCACTAGGGCTGTCACATCCGATATTTAATGAAGGAGATATTTATATTTATATTTTAAATAATGGGTCATTATATATTGATATACAATTCGCGTTTTTGAGAATGCACTAGTAAGTGCCTCTCTAACTGTTCTGCCTTCTCTTATCTTTTAATGGAATGGGTTGCCCGAGTCAGCCAGGAAAACCAATGACTTAATTAGCGTATTTTAAGTCACGGATCAACATGCATGACTAGATTGACACATGAAATGCGTAAGACGTAACTATCTTATTTTTGAAGAAACGTCTGTAATCTATAAGTAAAGTTTCAAACTCATTACGGCTGCTATTGTAGCCTTTTGTTAATAGTTTTCAGACTAAATACATCATGTAATCCTACGCAAAAATACATCCAGTTTTCGATGCGTTATCGAACTTTGAAGATAATTAGTCTTACACCTATAACATGACACATGGGCGTAGCCGGAAGACGGGAGTTCAAATTATCCCCTGCCTCAGACCTCATTGTCTGAAAAGTAAACTTTACTTAATGCCCCAGTGCAGCCAATAAGCAAACTACAGTCACAGAATTTCCTATGCGTAGTAAAAAGGGTTTTGTGTTATCCTCCACTCCACTATAACAACTAAAACAAAACTAGAGTTACTACCCTTTTCTACAAGTCGCTGGATTCCATTCATTAAGTGCAGTGAATAGCAGATTTGGTTTTTGATTTTTTTAGCGAAAGAGAAGCAAGCTAATTGCTTTGTAGATACCTCAGAATAGGCATTTTTTTAAAGCTTAAAATAACGGAAATAATGCGAGGCCCCGGACCCAGCTGGTGGAGCTCACAGCGCTGCCCCAGACTACCTAGCTGTATTTGGTCGTGTGTACTGTCTTTCCACTAATTAAAAGAAGAACTTATTCTAGGCTTTAACAAAAAAAAAAACGATCGAAAGAGATGAAAGGTTTGAATATAATGAAGTTTAATTAAATATACATAGAGATTGCAGAGGGAGGTAAACAAAAATCTCCCCCACCGAAAAAATCCTTGCTACGCCCATGATATGACATGCCAATTTGTGGGCCGGTTTATATGGTAATGCCCGGGCCGATTTTGATATCCAGTCCCCCCCCCCCCTGAAATTTCTTACTGACTTAGACCCTCCCGCGCAGTTCGGCGCATTTGCCTTCAAGCTGTTTCCACAAAAATCTGTCACTGGTAATGTCTGAAGCCTCTTCCCACCTGCTCTTAGGACCTCCATAAATGTGTGGCGCCAAGTTGTACTAGGATGTCATCGCAACTCTTATTATGCGTAATTCATTTTGTCTGAGAACATGTCCCGCAAACCCCATGCGACGCTCTGTCACAATCTTACTAAGGGGACGCGACTCCCATCACTTTCCTCAACGTTGCCCAATAAAAATGGGGGGGGGGGGTGAGATTAAAATAAAATAATAAACTATAGCACTACGCCTCTGCTTGCATTTTTTTTTACTTGTACACAAAAGAAAACAATGAATCCAATAACTTAGAGATTTGAGGGTAGAAAAGGAGGAGGGGGGGGGAAGCAAGGAATTTAGTTTGGTTACTGGACTACTTTTGACCTGTCCACTTGAACACAATTTGCAAGAAAGTCAAACAACCCTAAACAGTTGGCTGGGACTATCAACCGTTCCCTTGCTAATGTTGTCTCCCTTGCTCTTTGGAAACTAACCACCGCGACACGATAGCGCCAGTTTGTTTGCCATCTATCCCAGACACAGTGTACGCCAATGACCTGCGTCAACTGACCGACCAAGAACTGACCTTTAGTACCCAACACGATAGATAGGGAGAAAAAACAAAAGGAAAGCAGGAGAATCAAAATGAATACGTTGCTCCGAGAGTAAAGGGAGGTAATCAAGCTGTGGTCATGTTCGCCAAAAGTTCTTATCTTATATAATACAGACGTCACTTTTAAAAAAGAAGATGATTAGGCCTACGTCCTGCATTTAGTCATGCATATTAACCAATGACCTAAATTCTGCCAAGTCACTGGTTTTCCTGGTTACCTTAGGCAACCCATTCCATGCTTTCAAAAAAAACAACAAATAATAATTTAGTTCTATGTCCACCAATGAACAGTAAATTTATTACTAAAATGTCATTTTTCTAGCCTTCTGAGTAGCCAAGTCAGAAACCAATGCACGAATTTCTAAGCATTTAGCAGTTTCAATGGGTAGAACAGCAAAACCTGCTTAAGTAATCTGCTACCACTCGGCTGAACAAACTGTGATAGACAAAGGGATAACTAATATGAATGACACCCACGAGCTACTTCAGCACCATATAGTTCTTACAGAAACAAGTGTCCTGGTTAAGCGAATGTATAAATCTACGTTATAGAATTCTACTAATAGGCCATAGATCCAGACTTAGATGTTACAGTGCTAGTGTGCAACGTGTTAGGGCTATTTTTTTTTAAAAAAATCTGTGTTACAAAAGTGCATTCCAACTTTGGTGTCATCCCCAAAGAGTCCTGTGGGCCACGTAATAAGTCATGGAACTTTTGTGGTAGGTACGTCACATGCTATGGGCCCCTTAGCTCAGTTATAACATTTTACGGAGAAAATAGACCTACAAAACACAAGAACTCTTTTGGCAACTACAACTTTAAATACTATCCAACTTTCTCATTCATATGTACAGTTAAAGTGATATGTGAATGCATTTCGGTCGCTATCGTTATAATGATTTTTGGCTATGTATAAGTGCCAGGTACATTTCCTCTGGAATACTGTACTGAAGAACTATTAATTTACTATTACCTCCACTTGCAAATTAAAGACAACATCTAAGCCTGTTTCCGCAAAATTCTTAGTAGAACAACAGTCAATAAAGTCATTAGATATATAGGCCTAAGCATATATGTATTTGCCTTTAATTGATAAGTATTCTCAGCTTTGTCCAAGCTAGGCCTACTATGTTAAAGTAATATGAATATTGGTCATGTTGCAAAAGTTACAGCCTTCTAAAAGTAAAGACACCAAAGTTTTGAGCCACCAATCACAAGCTCGCAAAACACTCTTGAAGTATGTGAATTAATAGTTTCGGTTTAGGAAAGCAGAAAGTACCGTTTTGAGATATCAAGTACAGGGATACATTTGTTTAATAAAAACAAAATGCACCAGGGGAAAACCTACAAAAGTTACAACCAAAACAACAACAACATAATGTACACGTTCAATGTGCCAAGTAATATGTCTGGAAATGATTCGGTAACACAAGCAACTGATGTTTCCTAGATTTTGAATTATTGACAGTCAAAGGCACTCCCACCCTCTTTTCCAGCTCAGTCCTTGTTATTTAATTGGACAAAGATTGCATTGGAAATCAGTATTGATGATTCCACTTAACACATATCATGTTGAAATTAGTGGCCAGGTAATAGAAAGTGATGTCATGAGATTTTGTATATTTAATCATTCACAATTAACAAAACAAACAAAAAAAAAAAGGTTTGAATTAAAGTAGAAAAGAAAAAAGGGCAAAACTTGCAACAATCGAAGAATATCAACAACAATTCAAGTTGGTCGAAGTTTATGTTTAGTTTAATATATGTACCAGACACACACAGAGCAGATGCAGGACATTGAATGAACAGAGTGAACTTGAATGAAGAACTCTTCACAAACTGAACACAAGTTTATGGAAGCCAAATAACAATCCAGAGAATCCTATTTGAGTGCTCCATAATAGCATTGATAAAGGGAGCAAAGAATGGCAAAGGAATGAGTGGGAAGTGGTGGAGACAACAAGAAAATATCAGGAGAGTTACTCAACTAGTTCACCCTGGTCTAACAACAGGTCTGCACACACAAGTAATAATGACAGCAAAGTCTTCATAGTATCACAACCCTTAGGAATGACACCCAGGCCTAGTACTAAGCTAAGGGTGAGTATGTTATGCTAGTCATGATAATTCATGACATGACTGGAGGGGGGGGGGGGTGATTGTTTTGTAACCCCCTCCCCCTTTCTGTTTTTTAAAGTTTAAAATTGCAAGTTTTAGACAAGTATCTGAAACATCTTTTAAATGTTGCATGTTGACAAAAGTTTGAAACAGAGTTGTGATGTATTTGGGAGTTGTGAATATTTTCAACAACAACAAAGCTTATATGATCAGATAAAGAGAGAGAAAAAAAAAAGACTCACTAGTTTTATTGCTTATAAATAACAAATTTGTGGAAACATTTAAAATAACACAAATATTATAAAAAACAATAACAGACTTTAACTAATTACTAAATTTATATTACCAAGTAATTTTATTCCAACATATTAGATAATTTGACTAACACTAGTAACAAAAATACTTTTAACACCCAAGCCTATCTGCTTATTACAGATTATACAGAACATATCTTTTGTGAACAAGTCATTTGTTGGAGATTTTCATGATGAACTAAGAATGTCAAAGAAGTTAAATTGAACTTTCCTGTTGCCAAATACATAAAAAAGAAATGTAGTTGTAAATGAGCTGTAGTTGGTCTCTTTATTACCATGAGTTAGTTGCCCATTAGTTTTTGTTTTATGCCACAGAAGAAAAGTGTAATGAATGCCTCCTCTAATTTGAAATTATTTGAAGCTACAAGCACAAGAGTTGAGAACTTTTGATTCTGCGGTGCAACAAAAACAACCCTTAACCTTATTAAAAACAAAGCTTATCAACGCTCAAGTTTGTACACT
This sequence comes from Biomphalaria sudanica, assembly GCA_036873155.1. Taxonomy (NCBI): domain Eukaryota; kingdom Metazoa; phylum Mollusca; class Gastropoda; family Planorbidae; genus Biomphalaria; species Biomphalaria sudanica. The sequence continues at coordinate 118,724 of JAZGLO010001986.1, forward strand.
GGATACATCAACACACTAGCTAATTATAAGTTTTTCCACCATGTTTGAAAATCTCCACTATTGACCTACATTTTTTATGGAATAATTTGTTTGAGTTGTACAAAAACATGATAGTTGACAGCCTCAGTGCAAATGAAATATTAGATCAGCCATACCAGCCTGGCAGAGGAAACACATTTTCTACAAGACTGCTGATAGAGTAACTCTGATTGTGTTGACATAATGACAACAAGAATCATACACATTATCTATAGTTTGGAACAGCCTAACAATTATCTTATAAATCAGCTCGTCTAAACCTGACAACCTCTTTAGCCTAGAGTCACTGAGTGAACCAGCTGGTGTGTTGAAATCAACTTTTCTTTAGGCTACATGCACACAGCTCTTCAAATAATAATAAAGGTTTTGTGTGGAATAGTTGTAAAAAAAAAAGGGGGGGGGGGAGATATTAGGAATTGAAGTATTTACTTAAAAGATACTTGAAAACAACAACAAAACAGGTTCAGACACTGATATCTATGCAGTGAATAATAACAAAAAAAATCCTACTCTAGAAGATTAACATCCAGGGCTAAACAGACACATTCAAAAAATTATGTATTTATATATTATTTAAGCATTGCCTTCTATTGAAGCAATATGTTTTGAGACATGATCTACACCACCTGTATTGTCCTTTTGCATGATACAGGAGCAAATGGTCAACATGTTTAAATGGCTTTTTGATATATTTTATCATCAAAATAAAAATTTTTTTTTTAGCTATTAAGTGGGTCAATCATTTGAATTTGTAAACATTTTACCAAAACAAAACATTCCAATTTACAACCTGGCATTGGAAAACATGTGACCACAATAGCATGTACATAGTGAAAACTAAACTTCTTGACCTTGCACAGGGGACATAATGCTATTTGAAATCTAGCATTCATGCCAAGAGATGTAAATAAAATACAACAATGGAAGCGCAAAATAACTTTGGCTTAATATTTGAAAATCAAATCAGTGTAAACAAGCTAACTTCCCAACGGCTAGGACACTTGAAATAACTGACCCTACCACTCTGACATTTTCTCTTCAAAAGGCATTTGCTTTGCTAGCGCTCTTCCTAATCACCAAAATGAATATGCTGAGTCTGATGTTTTGAATGACCATAAACTGATCAGTAAGAAATAAAATTTGTTAGACAAAACTGATATTCATCTGATCACATAATTCAATAAACCAGTTATTAAGTTATAAGGCATAAACCTAATACCACAAAATAAAACAAAAAAAGAATAAATTCAACATCAAATGAAGCCAAGCTCTAAAGTGTACTTAACAGTGTTGTCTACTGACCTCAAATATTTGAAACATTTCTACTGACCCTATTTGTTAAAATTGTATTGACCCCTATGAAATTCAATAATTCTATTGATTCCATTAATTAAAAAATTTTGACTGACCCAAAATATTCAAAAAATATAAAGACAACATACAAATGCAATCGGTAATTTGTTTCATAAAGAGACACAGAGCCATTAACTTGCTTAAGGGTTAAACATTTGATTCTGAGAGAAAAAAAATTTGCATAACAGGCGGCAATTAAAAATGAGTGGCATATTTGCATAAATGTTTGATGATGAGAATTATATAGGTGGACAAGGTGTACATTGTAATACAAACAAATAAATTAAAAGTCTGTAAACAAAACCCTGTTGTAAAAGTGACTATTTACCTGGGGCCTAGAGAAATGAAAGCTGAAACACAATGGCTGCAGATGCTAGCATTAAGTATAAATCAATCTACACAAACAACATTCAGTATACATATCTAATCAATAAGTAAGCCTAGATATAGTGGTAATAATGAGAGACTATATTTACATAATTGGCAGAGAGAAACTCTGGAAGTACAGAACAACACAAGGAGATGTACACCCTGAACAAGTCACACTGTAGAATAACATATACTACACATTCAGAATATTCTTCAAACACACTGATACTGACATCAAGTCAAGGATTGGTAACAATATTTATATGCTGTAAGTAGACAGCCATCATATTTTAGAAGGAGACCAGCAAGGGTTTATGTTATAGCATTTGATATCAAATATAAACTTTAAAAAGAAAAGCAGGATCTCAAGTTTGTCATCTTTTCTTTTGTTTGAGACAAAATAAGACCTGTATGTAGTGCAGACATTGACCAGTATATTAAAACTTGATATTTTATTTTACAAGCTTGTTGTCTCATCTACAAAATTGCATCCAGTGTAAAGAAAAACACAAAATAAATTCAAATCAAAAGTTGCATAACTGTAATGCAGAGTGCATCTTCATTTCAGTCTAGTACATCTACAAGACAAGTCTCAGTCATGGTAACCCGACAAAATAGCGCTGACTTATATATGATGTGTACAGGATTATAAGTAATTTAATGTCCTGGGCAGCATTTTGGTTGACGTCACATGATGCCATATTTGCATATTTCACCAATGTTTAAAATACATAACTTGCTAAAAATAGGATTTTGAAATGTGGTGACCCCATTCAAGCAGTGATGGAATTTCTACATGACATTTCCTACAATTTAACTTTGTGTGTGTGTACAAATCTGACAAGTATCTTCCCCTGTTTTCAAAGTACACTTTTGGAATGTAAATAAATGATATATTTTGAAATAATTTATTTTAGTTTATTATAACTTTTGCTTACTGTTTATATATTTATGTTTTAAGATATCTAAAGTGTTTCCTGTTAAATAATAACATAAAAAAAAATATATTGGCTCTATAATATTTTACGATATCTAAAGTATTTCTATCAAAATGTGTGAAACTTATTTTTTCTGCATTATTTTGTCGGGGTACCCTCAGTCATATAAAAGTAAGCCTGTCAGCACTGACATCCAATGATGTGTACCTATCCCAATTGTAGCTAGACCACAGTAGTATAAGATACAGAATTTAAGTAATCCAACAACTGGCTGTAATAGAAAATGCAATATTTTTGTTAAAGGAGAAATTGATCTTTTTTGTCACAGTATATCAATTAAAGTACAAGAAGCAGATGCCAATTAAAAAAAATATTATTGCTTGTGCACATTATGTATAATTTTGGTAATTGTAGGTAATGTCCAGGGAAAAGGATGAAAATCATTAACTCCCCTTTACCACCAATGCCAGAAGCTGAAGATGTAAGCTCATGTCTACAGCATTAAGTAGACCCTAAAGAATCACAAAGTGGGTCAATGTAAACATAGAAGGATATTAACATTTAATAGGTAAATAAAACTTTTGAGAAATAGCACCACTGCCTATATATATATATACCAAGCCTTGCACACTTTCTACATACTCATATTACAGCAACAGTCCCACACTTACAAAAACACATACACTGGTTACCCATCCATTGGTGTCAACATAGTTTATCTTAGTCTTTGCAAAAGTCTCTATATTATCTTTGGGTCACTGAACATTTATATTGAACTAAACAGGTTTGTGATAGTAGACAATAAACAGAAAAAGTCAAAGCTAAGACATAATTAGTTCACACAATTTGTTTTCTTTGTTCAGAAACATTCAAAATATGTCTAAAAAACAAAAACTCTAGAACAACAAACATTTTGTTTTGAAGTACTGTGATACAGTCGTGACACAGATCACCTATGCCTACGCGTGTAGACAGCTGCTTGCTGATTTCTTGGATGCAGTGTAGACAACTGCTTGCTATTAACAAACATAGACCTAAATCACAGTAGTATTTTTAATGCTTGTAAAATATACATTTTTGGTGAGCCTGTGACTGGCTTCACAAATAAAAGAACAAGTCATATTAGAATAATTATCTAAGCAAAAAAAAATTATATTGAAACCTTAAACTTAAACTATTTAAAAAATCACTAATGTCAAATAATGAAATATGCCTTCCAAAACACTTTTTACACAGTGATTGAAAAATGGTTTATCATCTACCTTTTTTGAAACTAGACCAACATAAACATAGTGCTAAGAACAACCCTATCACCTTCTCCCTTTACATGGCTTTTAACAGTTGATCCTTTTTTTAAATTTAAACGTTTCTTTTTTAAGATATAGATTGAATTACTATAGACAGCGTGGTTACTACCCCTGAAAGTAGGGTATTGTGAAGTAGCTTGGAATTAAGAATTAAAAAAAAAAAATCCCACAAAGAAGGAACTCCTTTTTGGATGGACTTCAAAATGGCAGCAATTGGACCATAATGTACTTTAGCTGCTGTAGCTAATTGCTGTTTAGTGCTAATTTTCAAACAAAAAAGTGCTAATCTAAAAACTTTTACAGTGATATATATTAAATAAAAAACCAAGCAACTAAGATATTTCCTACACAAGAGTAGATGACTTAACAGCCAAACACTGGTTAAAAGAAGGTAACAGAATCAATACACAAATATTCCCTTAGTAAGCAGTTGCAAACTTCATCAAGTATAAACTGACAATGTGAATATCACACAATTAAAACATTACTATACATAAATGAATCCAAACAATAAAATGGTTTTAAAAAAACACCCACCTCTAGCTTGTCCAGAAACATACAGTTTATAGTTAATATTTCTCAATAACTTTGTTCAGGGCAATATCATCAGTTTCCATCATTAAAATCACAAACAACTGGGCCAGATATTATTTGTTTTAAAACTGGGTCTCACAACATTCATTATGTTATCAATCAATGAGTGTAAGAACACATTTATTATCACAAAAAAATACACAGATCACACTAATAGGTATAAGAACACAAAGCAGCAGATCCTAACCAAAACTAAATAGAAAATGTGATGAGTAAAACTGAAGTCTATATACACAGCAGCTCTCTGAACTACACAAATCAATCTTTGATTATATACACAGCAGTAACAAGAGATAGAAGCTAATCCCATGAACAAACACAGCAGGCCCAGGTATACACAAGCATTTTAACTAAAGAAAAATCTAATATATATATATATACTTTTTTTTCCCCTACAATTTCTGATCAACAAAAGATACAAATATTTTCACTTGCAAGCTGAAACAACAATCAGAACTATATTTTGTTTCCACAGTGGATTGATGGTTTCACAATTAACTAGATGAACGAATGTGCAAAGTCTTGGAAAACTTTTACAATAATTTTGAACAGGCTAATTAAGCTAAAAATTAAGTTAAAAATTCTTACTTTGAAATACCCAGTGTTTTGAAACATTCCAGAATACACTAACTCCACATTCAAGATTTTACCATGTATATATATATATATATTATATATATTAATATTTTTTCAATATTTATTTAAACAAAAAAGTTGATCAGGAAATTTAGTGTACATTGTCATTGCTAACAAAAACACAAAAAAAGTATAAAAATATTCAATACATTTTTTACAATCTCAAAAAATTATTTATACATTTTTTCCCCCTAAGTTTTTATTTCACACACACACACAATTAGAGTTGAAAATAAGAAAAGTGTCAGCACTAATGAACTGGATTTAAAACTGTTCTTTGACATCTTTGAAGTAACTTGGCCGTGGTTGTGTTAATCCATATGTATACAAATAAACAGCACCACTAATAAACTCAATGTCCTTGTATGCTAATGAAACATGGAGACATAAAAATGGAAAGGTTATGCTTATGGTTGTGTTTGTAAGGATAGCTACAAATGATGGTGAATTGAAATTGTGGTATAGTGAAAGAGGTGGGGTCAAGACATTGATGAGATTGGGTTCATAGGGGAGCCCATCTGTGTGAGAACCTTGTCCAGCCATTGAAGGGGTCCATTCAGTCGAATTTCTATCCAACATGGGGTGGATGTCACATCTTGCCGGTGGTACTCCGCTCCCCACCCTTTCACGAAGCTCATGCGTATGATGCACATTTTGTTTAACTCATAGACTGCCTCAAAGCCATGGTTGACTGACTGGGACAGGAGAGCTGCAAACTCCTGAAATATTTATAAAAAATGTTTGGGGTGGAGGGTATTATGATACATAGTAACAAATATGAAAAAATATACAAATTCAGTAGCTTTACATGTAGAATTCTAAAGCTACCTGGAGCAGCCTAATTTTTTAATTTCCATTTCAACTTGACTAGACATTTTTAAATGCCAAATAGACCGTTTATCCAGATCATTTCATATTACATATATTTCAATGAGAAGATAGTGACAGGAATACATTTTTAGAAAATTCTTTACACAAAGTTTGTAAACATTCATGCTGCTGTGGGACTAGTATATGGTGTTGATAAATGCTTTTTAATATGTATTTACATAGAAACTTATCTGGATATAATACTACTCAGCTATGATTAAGATAAGAAATAATCATATATACATATAGTCTAGAATGATTTTGTTCAACAAAGTATTCAAAGTATTTTTCTAACAGAATCATAATGACACTACTAGTCTAGACTATCTGACTTGGGTGTTTTGGATGTTTCTTCCGAATTGAAGATTATTACGTCCAAGCCCAAACATTCTGTAGGATGCCAGGGATGACACCTTCGGGGTTGAAGCTATAAACTAGTGTGATGACAGTTGGAAGGGCACAACGCACAACCAGGCTGCCATCCTGCATTGAAGTAGAGGAATCTAAATTTTAGATCGAAATCTAGTCCACTAGATCTACCCTATCTAGATTTCTTAAGAAAAGTTTTTTCATAAAATATACTGAATGCAAAATCTGTAAAATAAAAGTATATCTAAACCAAATGTTAAGAATTTCAATAAGAATTGAAATATCTAGATCTAGATTTAATCTAATTCTACTGGAGACAAAAGAGTGAGCCTATGTAAAAAAACAAAAAACAATTTTTACTTCAGTTTGCATTCATCCATAAGGGGAAAAAATAATGTAAGTTTTGTTTTGTTGGTAACGTGAAGTTGTCACTTGCCACATAAGTAATAGCTGATCTATGTACCTGATTATTAAAGATTTTGAGACTACAATTCTGTGGTATTTTGCAAACAGTCGTTGGGTGGAATCCATGGGAATAATTACAGTTCCTGCTCTGTACAAAGATGCTCCTTTCACTTAAACATTCAGCATACACCTCTCCACCAACATAGTACAGGTGAACTCCTAGAAAATAGAATCAGGAGACAGATATCAACAGTTATGAAGTATAATGCACAAATGAGTAACTTGAAAACAGAAGAGGAAAGCAACAAAAAAATTTATTAAAAAGAAAGTTTGATTTCAAACAAGGGGAGTTAGTAACAGAAAGTAACTAATTCCTTTTTAGAGTAGACCTAGCCAACAGTGATGGGAACTAACTTTTCTAAAAAAAATTTGTAGGAAATTTTCTACACATGTTTTAGAACTGTCATGTCACATCAACTAAAACAAGAACTTGCATTAGCATTCTTGCACACAACATGTATGCATGGCACCATTATTTGTGCACATAGATGAAAGGACCTAGTTAGCTTTTCTAATCTTAGAACTTGGCATCTAATGTTATATCTGGTCCAGATTAATGCTTGATTGGTATTGTAAGAACTTCTCTCTCAAACAACTATAAAGAATGAATGTGTTTGAAAATCAAAACACATTTTTGTTTTTAAAATGCTTCAAAAGTATGAGCTCACTTCACTGGTCTTTAAACTGTACATGAGTGAAAAGGAACTTAACTCTAGGTCCATTAAAAATGCTTAAAAAAGCAACTGTACCTAAGCTGTTGCTCAGGATCAAGAGTGTCTAATCCTATACTCTTAAACGAACAATTCTTGTATGTATGTGCATATATATATATATTTTTTTTTTTCGAAAGCAGTTTTCTTTAAAATTTCAAGGCAAGTGTATATTAATTAGAAAAAAAAAATCTCAACTAATTGGCCACATCGCGAAAACTCAAGGTCAACCGTTATATTGGATAGAAAATGGCTCATTATCGAAAAATTAAATTTGGCTAGAATGTTTTATGAATGAAAAATTTCCATATGACGTCAAAGGAAAAATACTTGACAACGCTTACGTCACTAGGCTTACAGTAGTACACTAAAACATTTCTTTGCAAACAAGAACAAGTTTTAATGAATCAATAGGCATAATCAACATTTGCACACCATCTTATTGTAGATTGATCTATTATAAAACTATGGAAGAAAAATAATGAAATTAAATTTGTCGATGTATGATTAGTTATTGTGTTTTAAAGGCTTTATAAATTTTTTACACTTTAATTGCGTAGATCCGTAGGTAGCTTTTACTTTGTTGTTATTTTGCAGGTGAATTATTGCAATGTGTTCAAGCTTTGAAGTCTACTGTCCCATACTAAAACATAGGAAATGGTCAGAACTCAGCTTCTCTATGCCTTACTTGCACACACTAAACACGATAGCCAGGGCCGGCCCTAACTTTTGCAGATCCCTATGTGAAACGGATTGGGGGCAGCTCAGTCAGGGTAGTGATAAGGATAATTTAAAAATTAAGATTTTTTATTAGAAATAAATTCGCCTTTGCATTACTTTTTTATTAAATGAAAGCTGACAATGCCCTTTTTTTAAATTGCGCTTAGGATTGGCCTTTACCATATTGATTGACACCCCAAAATGACAATTTTGTCTATTTTAAAGATAGTTTTATGAGTTTTCAGGAGATTTTAATAATTTCAGAAGATTGCCAGGACTTGTTCATATATTTTGCAATTTCAGATTTCCAGGAGCTCCTTGAAAATAAGGAGACCATGGGAACCCTATTATAAGTTTTAATAGTTTAATTAAATAATTTACACCTATAATTAGCGCTGGGCTTATGAAAGTTCAGGATCCACTGCAGCCACATAGGTGGCAGTGGCCTAAAAACCTGATATCCAGCTCACGTTCATCGAATTTTCATTACATTGCCGACTCTTTTGGTTTAACTATAGACCTCGGTAAAGCGGAAGTCACGTTCCAGAAGTCACCCAATAAAATCTGCTCAATACCAAAGATCACTGTGAATAGACATCCTTTAAGGTGGTAGACAACTTCACATATCTGAGAAGTTTAGTATCAAATGGCGCAATGCTTAAAAGGGAGGTTGATATTTGCTGATTAGTGTTAGTTGTGCTTTTGGACGCCTCCAAGCGAGAGTGTGGCGAAATAAATTGCTCCGCCTGGCAACAAAAAACACTGTCTACCAAGCAGTGGTTCTCTCAACACATCTTTGTGGATCTGAGACATGGGTACTTTATAGAAAGCAACTAAGATTTCTTGAACACCTTCACCAAAGATATAAGCACACCATCATGGACATACGGTGGCAAGACCGCACTACAAAGAGCGATGTTCTTGCGAAATGGTATGAACTTCTTATAGTCCGAAAGTCACGCTTTGGAGGGCACTAATCTCATATGTTGGACGAACATATGCCAAAGGCACCCGTTTTTTTAGTGAGCTGAAAGGTGGTCGGTGTAACAGAGATGCCCCACAATAACGCTTCTTTAGACTACTAACGCAATGTTTTTAATTGTCTATGGAAAAAATGTGCCATATTACTTTGCTACAAAGTGCAAATTTTTAAAACAAATAACGTAGAGATTCTGCATCACTTGCTGCTTCATACTAAAGCCATAATGAATTTACTAATTGCAATAATAAATGTCTGAACGTAACCATTTTAGAAGTTACACTGCAAAGACCTTCTCCAAAGCCAATAATAGCCCAATAGTTTTACGCAAAAGATGCTATGTACGACGATACCACGTGAGTTGTGGTTTTTCTATACTGTTATAACCCTATTCGCGACGCAAAAGGGTTAACTGTGTGTGATCAGCTGACAGTTTAGCGTGCTATATTGAAAGGCAAGGGACAGTACTGGCATAAACTTTGCACGTGAATAGCGCCCATGTTCTGGTCATCTGAACATTAGCCTGTGCAGACCAGACACAGTGTGTAGAAAAGCGGAGTTCAAGACCGGAGAGCGTTGAGACCGGGACTGTGAGTCAGCCATGAAGTCGGTCCTGGTGCAGCCCTCCAGTGAAACGTACGAGTCCAGGAAGAGACGATAGAGTTATGAGTTTAGTACAGTGATATACGGTTTAACGTTGTAGCAGTTGATTGTGTTGCCAATTGTGTCGTATTGGCTGTTTCATTAGACCATTATTGAAGTACCAGATTATGTGGAGCCTTGTTGTCAAGTTCTTGATGTGTTGTGTTGAGTTTAGCAGTGTTTACAGAAGGCCTGAGTTGGAGAGAATCGTAACAAATCTGTTTGGGGGAACTAAAGAGACTTTCTAATTTATCGCCATGTACAATTACATTTAGAACTGACAGAACGAAAAAGCAACTCTTCAGATTGATAGTCTTTACCCGATGGTAATAACAAAAATATTCCCAAAATGACTTCGGGTATATATTATTCCTCAACAAATTAATCAACCGAGCAAGGCTCGGTCACCTGGTACTAATAAAAATCAAGTTAATGTAATAATACCTTTTTTTCATGCCATTAAAGAAATTAACTATACATACCTCGTCCTATATGCCTGCGTGTGTTCTCAATGGTAGAGTTTCTGTTGACATTAGAGAGCAGACCTAAACAGAACCTGTCTGTACGTGATGGATCAGTGAAGCCGTCCACAACAATGCTGTGAGATGACGCCTGGAACTGCTCCCCCACTCTGTTGTTGAGTTCATAATACACAATGTTACACCAATAATGAGGCTCCTGGTAGTTGACTGCTTGCTTGTCTGAAAAAAAGTGCAAAAAAAAAAAAGTTAAAATTATCAAAATGAAACATAACATGAAGAAGTGTGTCTGTTAGTAACTTTCAAACATGCTATTTGTCATGTACTTAGAGCTTGTGGCTGCACCAGATAGAACCAACATTAAATGAGACATAAAATATGATTGTAGAGAATAGGAATGATAGCAAGACAGAATAAATTAAGTCACTCCCAAGCAACGACATGGCCTAAATTGTGCCGATGTGCCCAAAATCACAATCCCATCACTCCCAAGCTTTGAAATTGGTAACATCTAGTTATGAATGAACAAAGACTCAGCCCCATTGTTAAACAGTATTAAATTTCTGATCCTATGTTGGTTATTGATGTTGGGAGTTAATTCTTTAAATGATATGTTTGATACTTACTCAAGTGCACCCCCATCAAAAAATGTGTAATATGCCAGCTCAGATACACTCAAACATCATACAAAAGCAAAAAAACATGAAGATAACATTTTTTTGATTACATGGTTGCAATAAAACACCATAATCATCATATTCATGAATACAGGTACCATACAGATTGCTTAGTGAGCCAAGCTTAAATTTGATCAGGAGGAAAGACACATCTTAAATGATAATTGACAGACAACTTTTTCTACTTTGTGTTAAAACTAATGACAGTAATTCACATTTAACATCTACTTGCCAGTAATTCTAGGAGCAATTTTTGCCAAAGGAAACACTGGTCCTGGTATAGGTGGGCCCCCATGTGCAGGGTTGGGCCCATGGTTTGTATCCATGGGCTGTGGGATATTAGTGTTGTTTTGGTTGTCATCATGTGTTTGGTAAGCAGGTGGTGGAGTGTCAGCTGTAGGAATAGAAAAAAGTAGATAATTTAAAAAATTCTGTTGCATTTTCTTTGAAATATAAGAATGAGCTATTGAAAGTTTTTAAAAAATGTAAAAAGTAGACGAGTATCTACCAGGTAGACCAAATGGACTGCCAGGACCTGAGCTTGGGGTCTGTGGAGACTGTTGCTGTTGGAAAGGATAGGTGATATTGTGAGGCATGTATGGCTCTGGAATTTGCTGAAAGTTGGGCAGAGCCCCATGGGTTGGATATTCACTGTAACGTGGGACTAAGACTGGTGGCAGAACTGAAAAACAAAAAAATTTAGGGAAAATTTGAATAAATGAGGAATTAAAAAAAAATAATATTGTTACATGTCCCTAATTTAACCTTAAACATACGCTAAAAAGTTCCAAAAAATTGCTTTCAAAAAACCTTTATTTAACATGCTCAAAGTCATCTCAGGTTCTTATCATCAAAACAATGCTGTTGTAAAGTAGGGAGTAAAGTGCTAACGAAGGAAGTCATTTTAAAAATGACATTTCTCATATATCATTGTCAAATTTAATTTTACACTAATCAAGCAATCAGTATTATTGCTGATTTTACAAGCAAAAATGCTTAACGCATTTGAATTCCTAATATTGCATAATTTCAGATACAGGGATATTGAATGAAAAACATTTCAATAGGCCTTCACCAACACAATTCTACTGGTCGTTCTAAAGCTGAAGAGACTAAATGTCACCCAAAATGAATTTAATGAGCCCCTTATCATTATTTTGTATGCTGTAGACATCTAAAGCACACATTTCTGCACACCTACTGCCTAAGGGAGGCATGGTCAAGAGGCTAAGTACGCTTGAACTTGGCTTGGCTACCTATGAAGGTGTGCTGTAGACATCTAAAGCACACATTTCTACACACCTACTGCCTAAGGTGGGGAAGTGTGCTGTAGACATCTAAAGCACACATTTCTGCACACCTACTGCCTGAGGTGGGGAAGTGTGCTGTAGACATCTAAAGCACACATTTCTGCAGACCTACTGTCTGAGGTGGGGAAGTGTGCTGTAGACATCTAAAGCACACACTTCGGCACACCTACTGCCTGAGGTGGGGAAGTGTGCTGTAGACATCTAAAGCACACATTTCTGCACACCTACTGCCTAAGGTGGGGAAGTGTGCTGTAGACATCTAAAGCACACATTTCTGCACACCTACTGCCTAAGGTGTGGAAGTGTGCTAGGACAGACTTTTTTTTTCATGTTGAGAGATGTCAGGGCTCATTGTTAGCTCATGGGAGGTTCACTATTCACTTTTAGTATGTGAATTTTTATCATGTTATTCTGTCCGTCTGGCAACAGTCTACATATTAAAAAATGTGATTTCTTGTTGTCATTTATTTAATCTCTGAATTTATATTAATTTTCTGTGAACAAGTTTGATGACATTTAACTTAATAACTACATCATGTCACATCAGTATATATTTGAAAAAAGCCTGCAAGTATGATGGTTACTTCAAGAGAATAAGATTAAACCTTATAATAAAAGTATTTTAACTCACAAAACAAACACACCACACAGTCATTTAACTCCTAAACAGACTATTTAAACATACCTGGACTCTCAACTCTTCTATAGTGGTAGGGGTTGATACAGACTTCCTTCTGTTTAGCACTGAATGGGTATTCACAAGTCTCTAGAGGCTTGAGCTCATGGTGGGACTGTAGATCTGGCCACCTCCATACTCGACAATAGATGACATGTGGCAAACCTTTCCTGTGAGACACCTGTAGTCTGCCATCTAACGATCTTTGAATGGTCACACACTTGGTGTGAGGATCTTTACAGGACAAAGCTTTCTCAAGATCTTCGAGAGCACCTGTAGTTCATTTTAAATCAGAAAATTCATGAAGTGTTAGTCTAAATATTAAAACAAAATGTTCATAAGAAATATTGAAGTTCAAACTTTAGTCCAGTGAGACTTTCACAATCAAACTTTCTGATTAGGTTTTGAAACAGCCAATCATCACTTTGTTTTTTTTTAAATGTTTTGTCACATATGTGAGCATTTTATTTTTAACTTTTCTCAATCTGAATGTCTGAGTTGTCCAAAAGAGCTGCTAATTTAGGGAATCAGATTGTCAATTTGTTGCTATTATAACAAGGTATGAATAAAACAATTACAGCAGCTTAAGTACTAATTCACACCCAAGTGGTGAGCTGAATGGAGAAGAATCTTTTACACAAAGAGCCCTAGCTTCTGCACCACTCTCATTAAAAAAAAAAATGCTTTATGACCTAACTAAAAAATTAACAATCATACACAGAATAAGGGCACTGAGGTTAAAGTGAACTAGTGAGCCCAAAATGTGGAATCCTTATTTATTTTGAATTAGGAGACAACCATGTTGAAACAGTCCTTCGTAACATAGTGGAAGTCAACTCCAGATCACACAGACACAGTATAAATTGTTTTGGTAGTCTGCCAGTAACAGTCGATATAGTCATAGTACCAACATAATCAAAATCTGTCTACAAGTGCACCTCATCAATTAGTTAAGACATGCAGTGTGCAAAGTTTGAACAGCAAAAAAAAAAAAGGGGGTGGGGGTGATGGGAGAACTTTTGGTCTTTGAAAATATTGGGCAAAATGTTGAGCATTAAGAAAAGGTAACCCTTATAGACCTAGCAATCTAAAGCTCATCTGTTTCTATAGGGGGTGTAGTGGTCTGAGTGATAAACACTTGATTTCTGAACCAAGGGGTCCCAAGTTCAAATTCCTATGAAGACTGGTCCTAAACTTCTGGATTTTTTAGGACCAACTCTAACTCTGACATTGGATGGGAAAGTAAAGGCTGTTTGTCGTTGTGATGGTAAGATGAGACCCTCATTACCAGTCGGCAATAGAAATGGATTAGCTTTACTTAAATAAGAAAGCCAAACATTGAAAACAAAAAATGGAGATCATAATTGATTAAAAAAAGAAATTGAATAAGATCCAATGCTGTTTAAAAATGAACTAAGATTAATGATCAACATAAATGCTAAACAGTTTGTAAGTATTACTAGTATTACACACCGGCCATGCCCGTTTTTTTGTTTCTAGACTTTACATTAATAATTATGGCTGGAACACCCCATTCTTTTATTTTTTTGAAATGTAATAAAATGGCCACACTTGAACGATCAACATTTACATTTAGCCTGTGAATTAGTGTATTTGTTACAATGAAATTTCAAGGCCCACTCTCTCTTTCCTTCTCTCCTGCTTACTCTCTGGAACCTCCATTTTGTGTTTTTTTTTAACATGTTTCTCCAACATAGACTTTTGACTTGATTTGGGAAGACCTGCTTCATAATGTGCTATGACAAATACACACTCACATATTTTGGGCCTGTTAATTCTAGCATCACTTTTACTTATTCTTCCCCAGCCCCCAACCAACTACAAAAAGTTAGTCCTTTATACACACCATGATTTTTTTTGGCTTCTCAATTCAAATGATATTATATCCCCCCCCCCTTCCCAGAAACTGCTTTCATGCTTTTCGGCCCATTTTTATTACAATGACAACTTTTAAAACTTTCTCTGATTGATGGACTCTTCAGCAATTTCAGGCCTGGAGGAACAAAAAATGCATTTTCCAAAGGCTCCAATTAAATGTTACATTCCCCTTCCCCACTCTATATTTATTTTGGTATCGTGTTCACTAAATAAAAAGAAATATCGATTTGGTTTATTGTCGTTTTTTTTTTTTTTTACCCCTTTTGAATGTATCAAAATGAGAATAGATCTAGAACTCTTTTTTTTTTTTTTATTATTAGGATTAGGGCTTTTAATTATTTTGTTTAGTCATCAACAAAAGGGAAGCAAAAGTAATGTAAGGCAAGTTTTAATCAGTTCTCTTAGGGGAAAAGAAATAATATACAGGAAGTCCTACTTTCACCATATTTTAAAAAATGCTTTATGTGTAGACTGCAGCCTTTGAAGAAAAACCGAAAATAAAATACAAAGGTTTGATAAAAAGCTGGTTGTTTTTAGCAAAAAAGCAGTCGTTAGGTGGCAAATATGTCATATCAGGTTCTTTGCGAGTATCTAGGATGTATGTGGATAAGTTTAACATTTTATGAGATCTCATGATCAATCAGTGAGTTAGTGGTATTATACAAATCTAATATATATAGCACCATGGGCGTAGCTCGGATTTTATTTCGGGGGATGGGGATCCCCCCCCCCTAAAAAAAAATTTGTATGGATGGATGTGTGTGTGTGTGTACATAATTAATCTCTAGTACACTCTGACCATTCATTCTTTTGGAAGACGTTTATTGTGCCCCAGAAAAGGTTCTTCCTGGAGTTAGTGAAAAAATTTTAGACTCCTCGCCCTTGCCAGCAAGGGGCAGAGCCCCGCCGCCAAGCACTATTTCTGGTATTGAAAGCCAACTAAATGCATATTCTGAGGTACCTACAGAGCATTATTTTGCTATCAAAAAATTTATTTCAAAAACCTAATGTGCCATTCTTACTGACTTAGACAAGCTGTTTCCACAAAAATCTGTCACTGGCAATGTCTGAAGCCTCTTCCCACCTGCTCTGAGGACCTCCATGAATGTGTGACGCCAAGTTGAACTAGGATGTCATCGCAACTCGGAGAACATTTGCCGGAAACCTCATGCGAGGCTCTGTCACAACCTTACTAAGGGGTCGACTCCCAGTTCAGCATAGGATTTCCTTGATTTAGACCCGATCTCTATAACTGACTCCTAAAATCCGTCTTAGCTATCTTTGTAAAGCCACATTTAGTGCTTTTCAATTTCATTGCACTTTATTAATGGAGCTCAGCCACTGATAGACATGTAACTTCTCTTGACTATGATCTTGGAATTAGGTGACAATTTTGCTTTAGATGTTATATCGAAAAGGGAAGTTTTATTGTCAAATCATCTGTTGGGGGGTTTTAAACTAAAATATATCTGGAATTGTTTTTTTAAAATTCAAAACCACATTTAGCTATGGTCATAGAATTTGGGGACTGTAGTTTGCTTTAGAAATAACATTGAAACTCAACGCTCAAAAAAGGGAAGTTTTATCGTCAAATCATCTGTTGGGTGGTTTTAAACAAATATATCTGGAATCGTTTTTTTTTAAATTCAACACCACATTTAGCTAAGGTCATAGAATTTGGTGACTGTAGTTTGCTTTAGAAATAACATTGAAGAGAGAGGCTTTCAACCTTAAAACGCTCTGTAGGGGAATTTTAAACTCAAAACTATCTTGAGGGGTTTTAAACTTTTAAAAAGGCCATTTGGAGGGGAGGGGTTGAAACTCACCCCCCCCCCCCCCAATGGCTTGGCTACGCCCAAAGAAATTTAGTGTGTAATTTGCTTCTTTTTTTATATTGAAGAGGTATTTTTTAGCATCAAACCCCTCTGAAGGGAAATTTAAACTCAAAACACCCAATAGGCATGGATACACTCAAAGCATTTTGATTGCAAAATTTTTATTTTTTTATTTTGAAGATTTATTTTTTTGCTTCAAACCACTCTGGCTATGCTCATAGCATTTTGAGTGCGTAGTTAGCTTTTTTTTTATATTGAAGAAGTATTTTTAGCTTCAAACCCAGATGAAGAGGGGTTTAAACTCAAAACCCCTTTGGCTACGCTCATACAAGTGTGAGTGTGAGTGTGTAATTTGCGTAAATTTTGGAGAGGGGTTTAAAATAAAAAATCTTCCTTAGATGTGCTCTTGGAATTTGGGTATTGTTGTTTGCTTTTTTTGTTTTGTTTTATAGAAGAGGGGGATTTAAACGCAAAACCCGCTGGTAGGGGGTTTTAAACTCAAAACCCCTTGGTAGGGGGTTTCAAACTCAAAATCTTCTGGTAGGGGGTTTTAAACGCAAAACCCAATTGGCTGTGCTAGGGCAAGTGATGGTTTAGTATTAAAATTTCACCTAAAATAAACAAAAGATCAGTCACTAAACTCTGACACCCCAAAACCACCACCCCCTGGCTACACCCATGTATAGCACAATGTAAGGAGTATGTATGTCTCGAATAGAAATGAAAACTATTTGACCAATCTTGATCAAATTTGGCTTAAATGTTTTTCGGATCAAGACAGAGACTGTACTCACTTTAGTGTATGTTAAATGTCTCACCCACAACAAGAAGGCCCTAAAAAAATACCTAAAACTTTTAAACAAATCGGATAAACACATTTACAAAGTATTTTATATTAAATTAGCTATGTAAGGAAACATGGCGCTAGATCAGTTATACACAAACTAAGGCTCGCTGCCCATTTGCAGTAGTATAAAATAGATCAACACTTCAAATAGATGGGGGGGGGGGGGGGTGAGGTGAGAGGGGGATAACAGCTTGCTTCCACCATTCTAAATAGAATTCAAGGTCATGTATCACAGGTACATCCAATAATTTAGTGCACACACCTTTCTTCTTTTTTAACTTCTTCACCAATGAGTCAACAGCCTTCTCAGCCCATTTTTCTTCCTCATCTCCTTGCTTCCAGCCCAGAAGCCTTTTAACAGCTGGACTTGTGAAAGTAAATATACTAGAGAGTGGCGAGGTCATTCTGCCATACACTCACCAGGTGGATTTCGTTTCTAAGAATCTGAAGGAAAAATGTTTTGAATGTAAAATTTAAATAAACCAAAACTAGAAAGAAATATTTTGATTTGTTCAATTTATGACTTGTTCATATTAGACAGGAATCAAAAGTTTATAAAAAAAAAATCCTTTGGAAGTAAAGAAATTAGGTACATTTCTTATTAATATAAAAGTATTGTAAATAATATTCTTCCTCTACTGTGCAAGTAAATTTAATAGACACCACATTTGACAGCTTAAAAGTAGAAGACTGTTACTAAGATTTTCTGAGCTATTAAAACTTGACATTAGCTGTAACCAACCCAGTAGTTGTTTTTTTTAAAGTTTGAATAAGACAATCACACTTATAATGATTTAACTAAGCAGTTTCACTACCATTGGATGCCTAAATTAATATACAACTAGATTTAAAAATTAAGCAATATCTTTAAAGGGAAAATGCCGATGGTTTTGACAATTTTTGATATGTGTTTTGATTGACAGATAATGAATATATGATTCTTTTATTTTCTTTCTTTGCAATAATAACTTAGTAATTGATGTTTTTCCTACTAATAACTTAGTAATTGATGTTTTTCTGACGTAATTTTCCTGCGCATCCAAAACAGTCAGCAAATATTTGTTTCATTCCCGTAAAAGAAATATATCTTGGTCTATGCAGTTTGATCTTGTAAGCAAAGAAAAAATGCGCATTAAAAGTAGATTTACATGCTTGACTAACCACGGCAGTGTGTATTTTCTCGCCAGACCACTCAACACACAACAAATACTATCGCTTGGTTGTCTTGTCATGACCGACTACACGTAGTCTAGACTAGCCTTACACTAACCAGTTTATTCGAATCAGTCAGACACACAACCTATTTACTTCTTGGGACAGAGAGAGGCTTAGATGAAAATGTTACTCTTTTTCTCTAGTTGATTATCCTAATGCTTTTAGATCTATCTATACATGTGTATATATAACTGTAACATAGCTCTGGACTAGGCCGTCACTAAGCCTAACAGCTACTGTAAGAATGAAGCGATACGATTGGTCAAATCAAGTTTCTCTTTCAGTATTGTTGAGGGAAGTGACGTATGAACAAGCTTAAAACAAAATCTCATAGATCCCCGTTTTTTTTTTAGATGTCAAGAATTTACCGACTAATTTATTAAATATAAATGTTTCTAAGCATTTAAATAGAAAATGGTAAAATGTTTACTATTACAACATTTTACGCAGAATTTAAATATGTCAATAACTCAAATTTGAAAAACCATCGGAGTTTCCCTTTAAAAAAAGAAATATCTAAACTCTCAAGTGTTGGTTCTTCATCTCAAACTAGAACAAAGAAGGCATCTAGATTTTTTTTTTGTATAGCAATATATATATTTATAGATTTTTTGTCTTATATGTAAGACAAACATCTAGGTCTCTTTCTAAAACTGCATCTTGTTTTTGTATTATAAGTTTAGGAAATTCAGTACAAAAAAAGAAGATTATTACATTCAAGGCCAAACATTGTCCAGTGCGGCAGGAAATAAAAGTTGTTAGTGTTTGAACTAAATCTAGGACCATTGTTGTGACAGTCTTAAGTCATGCAACCATCAAATCAATCAGATAACTAGATCTACAATTTTTTTTATTGTCAGCCTAGCTCTAAAGTTTCTAGATTTCATCAGAACTTTCAACTTACCTACAAGTTAGTACATAAAATCCATTCAGAGCTCACATTGAAATGTAGATCTAGTTACTGAAGATTATACCCTAGCTAGCATCAAGGAAATATACTTTAAAGTGAAGTAAGAGTCCCTGCTTCTGCGTATGAATATACCTTGCTTCTGTGTATGAATGTAATAATAATTTATAAATATCAATATATATGAGATAGTAAGATTTAGATATATATGTAGATTATCTAAATCAGTGTTTCCCAAACTGTGTTCTGCTGAACCCTAGGTGTTCCTGGCTTGAACTACTGCAATAATTAACTAGATCTAGTAACTCACCACATGAAATTTTAATCTCTATAAAATAAACAAAGTGTTCAGCTATATACTCAGAATGTGCCAGTGTTTCATTCTTAAGGAAAAAGTTTGGTAAACACTGATTTAGATGTCTTCATAGATCAATTTCATCAATAGTAACTATGATACATTCAATTGGCTAACTAGACAGAGTGACTAGAGATCTAGATCTAGTCCATATTAGGTATATTACAATATTCTAGATTGACTAGATCTATTATAAGATCTGGATCTAACACTCTTAATCTTATACAGTCTAGTAGATTTATCTATATTCTATATAATATATATATATTTAATATTTTTTAAAATTTAATATATATTAAATTATTATATAGTCATTAGAGATCTAGATAGATGCTATTCTGTATACTACACCTATAATGTCCTATAACTATAGATAGATGTCATAGACTATACTGACTATTATAGTACTATAATATAGTCACAGAAATATAATACTAATAGATCTATAAAAAATTAATATAAACTTTGACTTTACTAAGTCTTTAAGTTAAGTTTTTACTATTTACTCTATTGTTACAATCATTATAATGTATACAGTATAGATTATACTTATAGATCTAGACCCCTCCACCCTACTAGAGTAAGAGTACTAATAGTAGAATCTAGAATCATGAGTCTAGAATAGTAGATGATAGATCTAGATTAGATCTTTCATTATTACTAGTACTTATACTAGTACTAAGTATACTAGACAGAAATGTAGAGCCTAGGCTTAGAGTTAGAGGATTAGTTAAGTCAACTTAATTTCTAATTCTAGACTGAGACTCGCCACTTGGAGTCGAGAATCTACTATCTAGCACTAGCAGCCTCACTCTAGTCTAGATCTAAAAAAAATAGCTGTCCAAACTGTCTCTTTAGCTAACACATTCAATTACGAGATACAACACTGGAATTAACAGAACATAAGATTAATTTACCGTTGTTCTACCTCAACAAGTTTGACATGGGATTTCAAAAGTATTCCGGACAAGAAATAGTATTTTATTGAATGTTATTATTGGCGACAGAGAGACGGGAAGTAGAACTAGCAGGGAGGAAAATTTAGATAATGTATTAAAACGCCAAATGAAAACAAAAGATTGATCTACAAAATCGCAGAAAACTATTAAAAAATCTTTCTGAAAATTACTACAAAAATACTATTCTAACAAAGACAAGAGTTATTCATAATTTAGATAAAGGTACAAGGCAGTATGTTAACGTTAATGGCAAACTATATTTATGAGTGTGTAAGTGTATCTGTGAACGTAATCTGTAATTCGGTTATCGGAAGGGCCCCTTGAGAGTGACGTCATCATTTACGGCGACAATCAGTCGGGAGCAGTAAGCGAGGGCTGGGAGGTAGCACAGGAACGTCTTATAAACTTTATCGGCCGAAATTTTAATACGTGAGCATAAAGTAGGGTTTTGGCCTTGCCGCCATTCGATGCTATGATTTATTGCCCTGGGAATACACAGGGCATGAATAGGAGTGGGGCGAAATAAAAGAAACCAGCGCTTGTAAAGCCAGTAAAAGGCTGGCATGTATAGATCTATTTTTATTCTTTTTTTTGGTGTTATTTTTGTTGATGCTTTTTTCAGGTCATTTTAGCCGAAAGATGTAAGCCACAGCATAAGTATGCAACATATTTATTTGCAAAATGAAATATATAGGCTATATTAATGTTAATAAAGCATGGTTTAAATTAAACTGATTAAAAAATATATCTATTATATTTTAAAACTTAAAAAAATAATTTTGACAAGATTTGTGTATGTGTGTGAATGGTAACTGGGACAAGCAAAGTTCAGCCGAAAAGCCGATGTTGCTGCCGGAAAAACAACAACAACAGATCTGTATCTAAGTATGATATTTACGTCACTGTCTATTTTGAAATATAATAAATTAGTTTTTTGTTTGTTTGTTATTTTTTCTGTAGCGTTTTTCAAGCATTTTTCGAGTAAACTAAATGATGTTGCCATAAGGCTTATTGAGTTCAAATGTGATCTAGCCTTTTTTTAATTTTTTATTTTTGCACGTTAGGCTAGGAAAATCTCTGTCAGCTAGTCGTCCTGTCTCTCCCTCCTCTCTCTCTCTCTCTCTCTCTCTCATACAACTATATGTAATCCGGATTAAAAAAAAAAATAGCTAAGGGCACTGAAAGCTATTGAAACACACGAACTTGTGAAAAGACCAGCAAAATATAAATACAAAAAAAAATAAAAATAAAGCGTATGTAAGAACTCCACATTTACATCCATATCACTGTAGCATCTCTCTACAGATCTATTTACATTCTAGAGGAACAGCCCAAGAAAAAATACTCAGTGCTGTAAAATGTATTTTCTTTTTAGCTTTCAAACTAAATTAATTAATAACCTCTAATTAATAAAATAACTGGTTAATTTTTAATCGATTCATGTTTAGTTAGAACAAAAAAACGAACACACGTGTAAAGATTCAACTTGATCCGGCCAGACAGATATGAAGTCAAGTGAAGTCATCGGATTTAACAAGCAAAATAAAAAAAAAATACTTAAAAAGAAAACAAACAATTATCAATAAGTTTGGATTAGTCATGTAATTAAATTTGAAATGGATCTAGAATCTAGACTAACAATAATGAACATATGTAATTTGAAATATTTTGTGTTGTTTAGCGCAATTTCATGCTTTTAGCGTTGTCAATACACCATGATCCTATCACTTGTCTGGACCAGTTGTCTCAATACACCATGATTCTATCACTTGTCTGGACCAGTTGTCTCAATACACCATGATCCTATCACTTGTCTGGACCAGTTGTATCAATACACCATGATCCTATCACTTATCTGGACCAGTTGTCTCAATACACCATGATCATATCACTTGTCTGGACCAGTTGTCTCAAGACACCATGATCCTATCCCTTATCTGGACCAGTTGTCTCAATACACCATGGTCCTTTCACTTGTCTGGACCAGTTTTCTCAAAACACCATGATAATATCACTTGTCTGGACCAGCTGTCTCAATACACCATGATCCTATCACTTGTCTGGACCAGTTGTCTCAATACACCATGATCCTATCACTTGTCTGGACCAGTTGTTTCAATACACCATGATCATATCACTTATCTGGACCAGTTGTCTCAATACACCATGATCCTATCACTTGTCTTGACCAGCTGTCTCAATACACCATGATCCTATCACTTGTCTGGACCAGTTGTCTCAATACACCCTGATCCTATCATTTGTCTGGACCAGTTGTCTTAAGACACCATGATTCTATCACTTGTCTGGACCAGTTGTCTCAATATACCATGATCCTATCACTTGTCTTGACCAGCTGTCTCAATACACCATAATCATATCACTTGTCTGGACCAGTTGTCTCAATACACCATGATCCTTTCACTTGTCTGGACCAGTTGTCTCAATACACCATGATAATATCACTTGTCTGGACCAGCTGTCTCAATACACCATGATCCTATCACTTGTGGGGATCAGTTGTCTCAATACACCATGATCCTATCACTTATCTGGACCAGGTGTCTCAATACACCATGATCCTATCACTTGTCTGGACCAGTTGTCTCAATACACCATGATCCTATCACTTGTCTGGACCAGTTGTCTCAATACACCATGATCCTATCACTTATCTGGACCAGTTGTATCAATACACCATGATCCTATCACTTGTCTTGACCAGCTGTCTCAATACACCATGATCCTATCACTTGTCTGGACCAGTTGTCTCAATACCCCATGATCCTATCACTTGTCTGGACCAGTTGTCCCAATACACAATGATCCTATCACTTGTCTGGACCAGTTGTCCCAATACACCATGATCTTTTCACTTGTCTAGACCAGTTGTCCCAATATACCATGATCCTATTACTTATCTGGACCAGTTGTCTCAATACACCATGATTCTATCACTTATCTGGACCAGTATCTCAATACACCATGATCCTATCACTTGTCTGGACCAGTTATCTCAATACGCCATGATCCTATCACTTGTCTGGACCAGTTGTCCCAATACACCATGATCCTATCACTTGTCTGGACCAGTTGTCCCAATACACCACGATTCTATCACTTCTCTTGACCAGTTGTCTCAATACACCATGATCCTATCACTTGTCTGGACCAACTGTCTCAATACACCATGATCCTATCACTTATCTGGACCAGTTGTCTCAATACACCATGATTCTATCACTTGTCTGGACCAGTTGTCTTAATACACCATGATCCTATCACTTGTCTGGACCAGTTGTCTTAATACACAATGATCCTATCACTTGTTTGGACCAGCTGTCTCAATACACCATGATCCTATCACTTATCTGGACCAGTTGTCTCAATACACCATGATCCTATCATTTGTCTGGACCAGTTGTCTTAAGACACCATGTATCTATCACTTATCTGGACCAGTTTTCTCAATACACCATGATCCTATCACTTGTCTTGACCAGCTGTCTCAATACACCATAATCCTATCACTTGTCTGGACCAGTTGTCTCAATACACCATGATCCTATCACTTGTCTGGACCAGTTGTCTCAAGACACCATGATCCTATCCCTTATCTGGACCAGTTGTCTCAATACACCATGGTCCTTTCACTTGTCTGGACCAGTTGTCTCAAAACACCATTATCCTATCACTTGTCTGGACCAGTTGTCCCAATACACCATGATTCTATCACTTGTCTGGACCAGTTGTCTCAATTCACCATGATTCTATCACTTGTCTGGACCAGTTGTCCCTGTACCATGATCCTATCACTTATCTGGACCAGTTGTCTCAATACACCATGATTCTATCACTTATCTGGACCAGTTTTCTCAATTCACCATGATTCTATCCCTTATCAGGACCAGTTGTCTCAATACACCATGGTCCTTTCACTTGTCTGGACCAGTTGTCTCAAAACACCATTATCCTATCACTTGTCTTGACCAGCTGTCTCAATACACCATGATCCTATCACTTATCTGGACCAGTTGTCTCAAAACACAATGATCCTATCATTTGTCTGGACCAGTTGTCTTAAGACACCATGATTCTATCACTTATCTGGACCAGTTTTCTCAATATACCATGATCCTATCACTTGTCTTGACCAGCTGTCTCAATACACCATAATCCTATCACTTGTCTGGACCAGTTGTCTCAATACACCATGATCCTATCACTTGTCTGGACCAGTTGTCTCAAGACACCATGATCCTATCCCTTATCTGGACCAGTTGTCTCAATACACCATGGTCCTTTCACTTGTCTGGACCAGTTGTCTCAATATACCATGATCCTATCACCTATCTGGACCAGTTGTCTCAATACACCATAATCCTATCACTTGTCTGGACCAGTTGTCTCAATACCCCATGATCTTTTCACTTGTCTGGACCAGTTGTCCCAATATACCATGATCCTATTACTTATCTGGACCAGTTGTCTCAATACACCATGATTCTATCACTTATCTGGACCAGTATCTCAATACACCATGATCCTATCACTTGTCTGGACCAGTTATCTTAATACGCCACGATCCTATCACTTGTCTGGACCAGTTGTCCCAATACACCATGATCCTATCACTTGTCTTGACCAGCTGTCTCAATACACTATGATCTTATCACTTGTCTGGACCAGTTGTCTCAATACACCATGATCCTATCATTTGTCTGGACCAGTTGTCTTAAGACACCATGATTCTATCACTTGTCTGGACCAGTTGTCTCAATATACCATGATCCTATCACTTGTCTTGACCAGCTGTCTCAATACACTATGATCTTATCACTTGTCTGGACCAGTTGTCTCAATACACCATGATCCTATCATTTGTCTGGACCAGTTGTCTTAAGACACCATGATTCTATCACTTGTCTGGACCAGTTGTCTCAATATACCATGATCCTATCACTTGTCTTGACCAGCTGTCTCAATACACCATAATCCTATCACTTGTCTGGACCAGTTGTCTCAATACACCATGATCCTATCACTTGTCTGGACCAGTTGTCTCAAGACACCATGATCCTATCCCTTATCTGGACCAGTTGTCTCAATACACCATGATCCTTTCACTTGTCTGGACCAGTTGTCTCAATACACCATGATAATATCACTTGTCTGGACCAGCTGTCTCAATACACCATGATCCTATCACTTGTCTGGACCAGTTGTCTCAATACACCATAATCCTATCACTTGTCTGGACCAGTTGTTTCAATACACCATGATCCTATCACTTGTCTGAAACAGTTGTCTCAATACACCATGTTTCTATCACTTGTCTGGACCAGTTGTCTCAATACACCATGATCCTATCACTTGTCTGGACCAGTTGTCTCAAGACACCATGATCCTATCACTTGTCTGGACCAGTTGTCTCAATACACCATGATCCTATCACTTGTCTGGACCAGTTGTCTCAAGACACCATGATCCTATCCCTTATCTGGACCAGTTGTCTCAATACACCATGATCCTTTCACTTGTCTGGACCAGTTGTCTCAATACACCATGATCCTATCACTTGTCTGGACCAGCTGTCTCAATACACCATGATCCTATCACTTGTCTGGACCAGTTGTCTCAATACACCATAATCCTATCACTTGTCTGGACCAGTTGTTTCAATACACCATGATCCTATCACTTGTCTGAAACAGTTGTCTCAATACACCATGTTTCTATCACTTGTCTGGACCAGTTGTCTCAATACACCATGATCCTATCACTTGTCTGGACCAGTTGTCTCAATACACCATGATCCTATCACTTGTCTGGACCAGTTGTTTCAATACACCATGATCCTATCACTTGTCTGGACCAGTTGTCTCAATACACCATGATCCTATCACTTATCTTGACCAGCTGTCTCAATACACCATGATCCTATCACTTATCTGGACCAGTTGTCTCAATACACCATAATCCTATCACTTGTCTGGACCAGTTGTCTCAATACACCATGATCCTATCACTTGTCTGGACCAGTTGTTTCAATACACCATGATCCTATCACTTGTCTGGACCAGTTGTCTCAATACACCATGATCCTATCACTTATCTTGACCAGCTGTCTCAATACACCATGATCCTATCACTTATCTGGACCAGTTGTCCCAATATACCATGATCCTATCACTTGTCTGGACAAGCTGTCTCAATACACCATGATCCTATCACTTGTCTGGACCAGTTGTCTCAATACACCATGATCCTATCACTTATCTTGACCAGCTGTCTCAATACACCATGATCCTATCACTTATCTGGACCAGTTGTCCCATTATAACATGATCCTATCACTTGTCTGGACCAGCTGTCTCAATACACGATGATCCTATCACTTGTCTGGACCAGTTGTTTCAATACACCATGATCCTGCGTACTTCATGTACTGTGGGCAAGTGTTTCTTGACAGGACGAATGTGACACTCGAGCTGTATTTCACTCTATAAAGACAATGACTTCACTTTACTTCACTTTTTTTAATGAAAAGTAGGAAGTTGAGATATCCAAAAGTAGGAAGTTGAGATGTCCAAAAGTAGGAAGTTGAGATATCCAAAAGTAGGAAGTTGAGATGTCCAAAAGTAGGAAGTTGAGATGTCCAAAAGTAGGAAGTTGAGATGTCCAAAAGTAGGAAGTTGAGATGTCCAAAAGTAGGAAGTTGAGATGTCCAAAAGTAGGAAGTCGAGATGTCCAAAAGTAGGAAGTTGAGATGTCCAAAAGGTTCGAGATATATCTCTTTTAGGAACCTTTGACCCTGGAAGTATTTGATCCCGTGGCCAGGAGGAAGGATTGGTTCTTCAACTACCCCCCCCCCACATCAACTAGATGATCATTTAATCACATCCATTTGTTCATGGATTACGGTACCTTGAGATAATGAAATGGTTTGTTACATTCCATGCGATGCCGGAGGCCAAGCCCACGAGGGGACACTTCATATTCCTATAATGTACCATTGCGTAACGTGGGTCTGGGGGCATCACCGCACGTAGGGACCCTGCTGAGGAACGATTCAATGAATGTCATCCTCACCACGAGCAAGTACACTCTCTAGAGTATAAATGTTTTAGCCCACAGGAGGCCCTGCTTGCTCTAGTTCTAAGCCTTTCCGCTTCCCCGGGCGGACGTTTACGTCTACGCTGAGACGACGGGAGCTTTTCCTCCCCCCCCCAAAAAAAAAAAAAAGGACGAGCCTATATGTCGTGAATTTGTTTATTTGGATTGCCACCCTGTAGTGTTTGTTACATTTGTTAACCTGTGTACTGACTGTATTTCGTAGTCCGTGTTGTGAACTCTACTATGTGTGTAGTTGTTTGTCATTCAGTGAAATAAAGCTTTGAATGTAACATGGTATTGTTATTATTAAGTACAACAATTTATTTCACTGAATCTGTCTAAACATGGATAGACTACTTCGGCCTGAAAGGTTCGACGTGGAACCTACCGCACCTCAAGCACAAGAAAAGTGGCTGCACTGGTACGAAACATTTAAAAACTTTGTGTCTGTAGTTACTATAGAAAATGTAGATAACAAAAAACTACTAATTAACTACATTTCGCCATCGGTGTACCAGATGTTTAGTGACAAGGAAACATATGAGGAAACGATCCAGTCACTAAACAACATCTATGTGCAGCCCAATAACGAGGTCTTCGCAAGGCACAAGTTAGCCACGTGCAAACAAGAACAGGGTCAAAGCGTTGACGCCTTTCTACAAAAACTCCGCAGTCTATCCAAGGATTGCAATTTCAAAGCCGTGACAGCTGAGCAACATCGTGACGAGTCCATACGCAATGCATTCATCACAGGGATTGCCTCCAACAGCATTAGAAAACGTCTCCTAGAGAAAACAGATTTAAAGTTAAAGGATGCATTTGAGGAAGCCAGAGTACTTGAACACGCCTATCAACATTCGTTGTTGTACGAGTCACAGCCAGAATCCACTAGTGGGGCTACTACAAATGCTGTAAGAGAACACCCTGCTGATCCTGTCGCTTCCCAGTTGCCTGATCTACGAGCCTCGATTAATTCGACTCAAACAAAACAAGAGGTAAGCGCTATATCTACCAAGTGTTACTTCTGTGGCAGAGGAAGACATCCTCGTAATGAGTGCCCCGCACGTGAAGCCACATGTAATCAGTGTGACAAGAAGGGACATTTTCAGAGATCTTGCAAGTCAAGAAAATCTACTGCATTTGCCCTCGCTACGTTGCACTCTTTAGGACTAGGCAAATCAACCTCCTTGATTCTTCTCAATGGGGTGCCACTTAAAGCCTTGATAGACACTGGAAGCTGTGAGAGTTACGTATCAGCTCGAGTTGCCAGGAGTCACAAATGGCCGATAAAAACCTCCGTGGACAGAATATTTATGGCTTCTACTCACCTGTCTCGAGTTACTGAAGGCCATACCTTTGCTACCATTCAACTCAAAGATGAAACATATGAAAATATTAAATTGTCACTTTTAGATGGATTGTGTTCAGATGTTATTTTAGGCTTGGACTTCATAAGCCTACACGAGAATCTACAGATTCCTTTTAGTGGAAAGAGACCACCTCTGTGCGTAAGTACCCTTAGACCAGCTAAAGTAGAGGCGCCTAGTCTTTTTGGTAACTTATCTCCAAACTGCACCCCAGTGGCAACTAAGTCACGCAGACACTCACTACAGGACTCTAAGTTTATTAATGATGAGATTCAGAGACTACTCAAAGAAGAAGTAATAGAACCCTCAAAGTCCCCCTGGCGGGCTAAGGTTCTAATAACAGCCAATGAGAGGCACAAAAGACGGATGCTTATTGACTACAGTCAGACGATCAACAGATTTACGCTGCTAGACGCCTATCCCATGCCAAGAATGGATGAATTAGCAGAGAAGATATCACAATTTTCTGTCTTCAGCACTCTGGACCTCAAAAATGCTTATCATCAGATCCCGATTAAAGAAGAAGAAAGGCCATATACAGCTTTCGAGGCTGGGGGTAGACTTTAGCAGTTTCGAAGAATTCCATTTGGAGTTACAAATGGAGTGGCTTGTTTCCAGCGAACCATAGATAAATAATCGAAGATGAGCAACTAGAAAATACATTCGCTTATGTAGATAATGTGACCATCTGTGGATGTGATCCCAAATCTCATGATAGAAACCTGCAGAGATTCTTCAAAGTAGCTCAGAAGTATGGTATTACCTTCAACGAAGCTAAAAGTGAGATTTAAAAACACATAGTGTCAGACTGCTGGGATACGAAATATCTAAAGGTCAGCTCAAGCCTGACCCTGAAAGATTCACAGCCTTGCGGGAATTAAATGCTCCGTCGAACCTGCGAGAACAGAAACGAATAGTTGGCCTGCTGGCTTATTATTCTCTATAGATTCCTAACTTCTCAGACAAAATCAGCCTCTTAGCTAGAAATAAACGATTTCCTGTCCCTGAGGAAGTCAAACAAGCATTCCAGAACCAAAAGGACGAGCTCGAGGAATCTGCCGTGTACACCATTGATTACACTCGCCCGCTAACAGTGGAGACATATGCGTCTGACATAGCTATAGCAGCTACACTTAATCAAGATGGCCGGCCTGTAGCTTTCTTTTCCCGGACACTATCGCAAAACGAAAGAAGGCACTCATCAGTGGAAAAAGAAGCGTATGCAATAGTAGAATCTTTGAGAAAGTGGAAACACTTTCTTAGCGGAAGACCATTTATCCTTGTCACAGACCAGCGATCCGTGTCCTTTATGTATTGTAGACAAAATAAAGGCAAGATCAAGAATGAGAAGATCCAAAGGTGGAGGTTAGAGCTATCCTGCATTCACTACGAAGTCGTTTACAGACCTGGTACACAGAACACTGCTGCTGACACTTTCAGCAGAAATCGCTACTTATCCGCAATGTCACGTAACGACTTAAAATTACTCCACAATAGTTTGTGTCATCCTGGTGTAACAAGAATGCTACATTTTGTGAGATCAAAAAATCTACCCTTTTCCACCGATGACGTCAGAACAGTGATCGACCAGTGCCAGTCATGTGCTGAACTTAAACCTCGATTCTTCAGGCCACCAATGGGACAATTAATCAAAGCCACTCAGCCATTCGAAAGAATAAGCATAGACTTTAAGGGACCTCTCCCTTCCAACTCACGCAATAAATATCTGCTTACCATGATCGACGCATTCTCTAGGTTTCCTTTTGCCTTTGCATGCCCAGATATGTCATCTGCTACTGTTGTTAAATGCCTAAATGAGTTGTTCGCCTTATTTGGGCTACCTTCCTATGTCCATACCGACAGAGATACTTCCTTTATGTCTGCTGAAGTACAGAAGTACCTTAACGAAAGAGGAGTTGCTACGAGCAGGACCACGGCTTACAATCCTAGAGGAAATGGTAAAATAGAGAAACTGAACAGTACCCTTTGGAAAGCTATAACCTTAGCTTTACACTCCCAGGACTTGAGTACGTCTCAGTGGGAACTAGTATTGCAAGATGCGTTGCACTCAATTCGGTCACTTTTGTGTACGGCGACGAATAAAACTCCACATGAGAGACTCTTTGGATACTATCGCAGAAGTACTTCTGGAACATCCCTACCAACGTGGTTAACATCTCCTGGTCCCGTGTTGTTAAAAAAAAATAATAGATCCTCTAAGTATGACCCTTTAACAGAGGAGGTAGAGCTTGTGAATAGCAACCCTCAATACGCTCTTATCAAAACATCTACGGGCCGAGAAGAAACAGTTTCTTTAAGATTGTTGGCACCCAAAGAAAAAGACTGTTTCACAGAGAATGTGCTGAGAGACGGTTCGTTCAGGAATGCGACACCCTCACTTCAAAGCGAAACAGAAAACAACGCAGAGAACTCTTCTCTGAACCCTCCTGTTAACCGAACAACCAAACCACCCCTATCGGGGGAAGTGGACCCGTTGAAGCCCCGACCATCGAGTCACCAAGTAATGTTAGTACTGATACTACTAGTAGTGCCGATCCAAACTGCCGCTACAACCTAAGAGAAAGAAAATCAAGACCCAACTACCGGGTATAATAGACTAATGTGTTTGATAAACAGTTTTGATAAACAGTTTGCTATTAACCAGTGTTGCAGATGTGTTTAGATGCTTATGCTTATTAATCTTTGTATTTGCTTTGACTACTTGATGTTGTGTAATATGTATAAAATTTAAACGTGGGGTGAATGTCGTGAATTTGCTTATTTGGATTGCCACCCTTTAGTGTTTGTTACATTTGTTAACCTGTGTACTGACCGTATTTCGTAGTCCGTGTTGTGAACTCTACTATGTGTGTAGTTGTTTGTCATTCAGTGAAATAAAGCTTTGAATGTAACATGGTATTGTTATTATTAAGTACAACACTATAGAAACAATAGATAACTATACTATCTTCCATATGGATAAGCTCTCCATTAGCAGAGCAGTTATTGTGTTGGCTTGAGAAGCCTGAGAACGCTTGAGCCACAAGTTCGAATTCAGGTCGTTCCCCCTTTTTTATTTTTATAAATTCTTTTTTATTGTTAGTCTAGATCTATTACAAATTTAATTACATGACTGATCCTTACTGATTGATACAAGTACGCTTAATATAAGCTTTGTTTTTTTTTTTAAAGTATTTAAAAATATTTTCTTGTTGAGTTTGTGAAGGGTAAGCCTAAGACCATTGGTAGACGCACTGTCGTAAATCCGGAACTGTATTTACTTATTCCGAGCATGCTACAAGCGTACACTTCTTAATCACGACATTTTTGTCATCGAAAAAAAAGTTCCGACCCGCCAAAATTTGGGATAAATTTTTATCATTTGTGTGTGTGTGTGTTAAGGCCCCTCTCTTGTAGAAGCTCCGGGACTATAGTTCGCCTTCCCTCCCTTAAATCCGGCCCTGTATGTTGTTGACAGCTAGTCCGACCTACCATTGTAGGCGTATTAATTAGCTTGATAAAAAAAAATGTGAATGAAGCTTGAAAGTCTAGCGGGTGAACTGGCGAGACATACGCTATCCACGTAAACATTCGACTTTTCAAACTCTTCTTGCGGGTTCACTCTTCCCAAGCTGCAAGATGACCCTACGGAAAAAATAGTTCGTTTCCTACATCCGGCATAAGCAGAACTGGGGAAGGCCAATGACCTTCGACTCCGTGTGACTATATTGGTGGAAGGAAATCGGCTTCACCCGATTCAGGGTGAAGGCCCTGAAATGAAAATTGTTACTTTCTAGCCCAAACCTCTAGCATGGGAATGGCAGCAATTGAACTTGGGACAATTATTGGCACAGTCAGAAGCACATACCGCACGACCAGAAAGCCACAGACCTGACTGGACATTAGATCCAGCTTACCAGATGATACCACAATAAAATAATTTCACAGTGGCACTGTGGAAGAAGTAACAAGAGGCACGATTAGGATTAATGTGTTATATCACATAATTAGGTGCGATTACATTAAATACATATATACAGGGACACTATGTTACATATAAAAGCTTGAGAATCCTCGGTGGAAAGAAACACTGTAACTTTAGATTTATGACATCCAGAACAGATTGCTGTACATTCGATTCATATTTAATTAAAACAAGATCAACTTTGTCTCACAGAGATAAGAAAATTTATGGTAGGTAAGTAACACTAGTCGATGAAGTTGTCAGTTAAGGCCCTTGGATTGCTTTATACAGCTCAACAGGCTTTTATATTTTATAAAGTCTCTCTCTCTCTCTCTTTCTCTCTAGTAGCCCTAAGATCCGTTTCTCTACCCTCCCTCTCTCTATTTCTCTCTCTAGTAGCCCTAAGACCCGTTTCTCTACCCCTCTCTCTCTCTTTCTCTTTCTCTCTCTAGTAGCCCTAAGATCCGTTTCTCTACCCTCCCTCTCTCTATTTCTCTCTCTAGTAGCCCTAAGACCCGTTTCTCTACCCCTCTCTCTCTCTTTCTCTTTCTCTCTCTAGTAGCCCTAAGACCCGTTTCTCTAACCCTCTCTCTCTCTCTCTCTCTCTCTCTAGTAGCCCTAAGACCCGTTTCTCTACCCCTCTCTCTCTCTCTCTCTAGTAGCCCTAAGACCCGTTTCTCTACCTCTCTCTCTCTCTCTCTCTCTAGTAGCCCTAAGACCCGTTTCTCTACCCCCTCTCTCTTTCTCTTTCTAGTAGCCCTAAGACCCGTTTCTCTACCTCTCTCTCTCTCTCTAGTAGCCCTAAGACCCGTTTCTCTACCCCTCTCTCTTTCTCTCTTTAGTAGCCCTAAGACCTGTTTCTCTACCCCCCCCCCTCTCTCTCTCTTTCTCTCTCTAGTAGCTCTAAGACCCGTTTCTTTACCCCTCTCTCTCTCTTTTTCTCTCTAGTAGCCGTACGACCCGTTTCTCAACCTCTCCCCCCTGAATCAGATGTCCTCTATGGTTCGAGACTTCTGGTCCCTTTTATGAACCATGTGACCAGGGAAAGGATTTGATCCCGTGGCCAGGGTGAGAAATTGTCTCTTTACCAACCCCTCTGTCTGAGGTCCCTCTACGACTAGGTGATCATGTAGTCACACCCGTCTTGTCATGTTGCATGTTCCTCACGGCCATGCTCTGAGTTCCTCCTCTCATGCGGGCCGGAGGCCCTAGCCTCCACGGATGGGTACCTTATATGCCCATAATGTCCCACCGAACGCGAGGGTCCATCACCACCCGTATGGCCCCCGTTAGGGAACGGATCGGTGGGGGGTTGGACTGACTAGCGAGCCTTTTTTTACATAACTACCACGTGCAGTGTACACTTGCTAGAGCATACTAGTCGTAGCCCACTGAGAGCTATGTGTGCTACCGTTCTTGGTCTATCCGACTCCCTTGGCGGACGTTTCCACGGAGGCGCCACGCTGAGGCGACGGTAGCTGGATCATCCTCCGTCTCAACTCCCTCTCCCTCTCTCTCTCTTTCCAGTAGCCCCACGACCCCGTTTCTTCCCCCCTCTCTCTCTCTTTCTCTCTTTAGTACCCTTACGACCCGTTTCTCTACCCCTCTCTCTCTCTCTAGTAGCCGTACGACCTGTTTCTCAACCTCTCTCTTTCTCTCTCTCTCTCTTTCTCTCTCTCTCTTTCTAGTAGCCCTACGACCCCGTATCTCAACCCCTCTCTCTCTTTCTCTCTCTCTCTCTCTCTCTCTAGTAGCCACACGACCCGTTTCTCAACCTCTCTCTCTCTAGTAGCCGTACGGCCCGTTTCTCAACCTCTCTCTTTCTCTCTCTCTCTTTCTCTCTCTCTCTGGTAGACACACGACCCGTTTCTCAACCTCTCTTTCTCTCTCTCTCTCTCTCTCTTTCTCGCTCTTCATTGTCTCATATTGAGTGTTTTTTAAAATATAAATCTCATCAAATTCTGTTGCTTTCTCTCTCTCTCTCTCTCGCTCTCTCTCTTTTCTCGCTGCATTTTCTCCCTATGTATTTCTCTCTGTCTCCATCTCTCTATGTTTATCTCCCTCGATCTCATTCTCCCACACTCAAATCTTGGACCAAGCTGTCATTTTGCACGATCATTTCTTTTGCCTGACAAAGCAAGAGTCAACCAAACAACAACAACAAAACAAAACTACAAACAAACAATTAGTTAATGAACTATTGGTAATTTATTATTTTGTAGTCGTTGACGAACAATGGATAGAAATTGTACTTGACAGATGTGTCAGTATAAGTGGACTACGTTCACAGTCTATAGGACGGGGAAGGTGAAACTGTGTGTAGAGTTTTGTATTACGTCTTTTGAAACTAATCAAAGGTAGCAATAAGACCTTCTATTTTCATAAGCACTTCGTGGGCACAGTGGTTGAAATATTGGTCTGGGGAAGCTTGACCTTTGAGTTCAAAATGAAGTCGTACCACAACTGTTTTAAAAAAGCGATCACGATCACGGTAACATCACCCAGATACCCCACCTCCCCCTCCCAACTGGTCCAGACAAGTGATAGGATGATAGCGCATTGATAAAACTAAAAGAATGGCATTGCATTATACAAAAATAACTGGTAAAAATATTTCTAATCGCATAGATTTATTATTGCTACATAAGATATAGGGGGTACAAATTTAAATACATAACTGATCCAAACTAATTTATACAATTACACTTAATATAAGCTTTGTCTTTTTAAAAAAGTATTGTTTATAAACTTTCTTGTTTAATATTATCATTCTCTGATTATAATATAATCATTATTTAATTATAACTGATTACATTAAATAAATTCTCTAATCATTTTTCATTTTCTATTCATGTTCTTATCACGCCAACAGTGGCCATTCATTTTTGATCACAACAGATTTTCATACCTGGAGGTTAATGTATAAATAGAATGCTTTTTGCATAGTGTATTCCGTGTAAAAAAACAAGAACAAAATTATTGATAAGGTAAGTGTGTTAATAAACCAAACAATACTTTTTTTTAGCACTTTACAGCAATGAAGGAAGTTTTAAAGTGATTTCGTTAGAAGCAAAAAATATATTATTTTCTTATTAGTTAGTTGCCACGTCGTACCTGTGAAGTGACTTCAAGCTATTGGTCTTCACTGCCCACATGCTGCGACGTTGCAGGTCAGTGTTCAGGCCTTTTATGACGATTGGTCACGACTAGACTCTCCGTTGGCTCGGTGAGAGGCATTCTTCTAACAGAGAACAATCTCAAAGCAATTTGTAATGGCAAAGTAGTGGGGAAAAAAACAACAAGCCTTTTGGTCTGATAAATAGAATACTCCTAAATACTTAGAAATACTTAGAAATACTCAGAAATACTCAGAAATACTCAGAAATAGTTGTTTTATTTGTTTCTCCCCTTGCTTGCCCTCCGTTCTGACCTCCATTGAGCGTGCAAGTATTCACTGTCACAGAAACATCATTAATCACAAGCTCTTATGGGAAGACCAACTTGGAACTCTGACTAAGAAAACAGCCCAGCGACTATTTTTCCTATATAAACGCAATAGCTTTAAACTTTAAACAAGAAGATCCTAGATAATTTTTACAGCGCGACTATACAAAATCTGCTAACATACGGAATAACTTGTTGGCAAGGCAACGCTTCATCTAAACTGTTGTTCCGCCTAGAAAGCATTATTAAAAGGGCATCAAAAATCACACGCACGGCATTACCATATTTAAAGGAACTTTTTAAACTGATATGTCTTAGTAAAATAGCAAAAATCTTGAAAGACAACAGACACCCGCTCCATCATAACTACGTCAAGTCGTCGCGACAATCAAGACAAGAACAGAGCGGTACAAAAACTCGTTCGTACCTTACTCGGTCAGACTTTATCAACACCAAGATGCCTGCGTAGTCGCTGAATGAACTCTTTATGTTGTGTCTGTTTTATTTATGTGATGTTTTTGTTGTATTGTTTGTTTTTATATGAGAAAATAGTCCTTGTAATCACAACAAATTTCCATAAGGATCAATAGAGCAGTCTTAGTCTTAGTCTTAGTAGCTTGCAGAAGATGGCATCTGAAAGAGACAGAGAGCTCTCACAAAAGCTGCGGTACACATATTTGAGATTCAAAGGAAAGTCTTTATTAATGACAGGAGCAGAAGACGGAAAGAAAACGTATTGACCGCCGTCGGACAACGGCTTGGTCTGCGTGAGGTGCGTACTAATATGCAGGTCGCAACTGGGTTTGCGTAATCATGTGAAACAATGGGCTCATCCTTAATCTTCGAAATCGAAGACATTACCATTATTATTATTCACAATTTTACATTAGGTTGTAAACTTACAACAGAGGTTTAGTTTTAAAGCGAAAGGGTCCATAACTCTTACAGAAATGGCGGGTGACTTAAAATACTTTTTAGTCTCCCTTGGATGATTCCAAGCCATCACTGCATAAACCATTTACATTTCTTAGTTGTTTATATATAGGTCTATAAAATTGTATATTTAAACTTAAAAATTATATATTGCAGTGTATTTATCTTTCAGAAACAGTAATTGTTATGTCAGTGTAAGCTCTTTATATAGATAACAGTCATTGTTTGGATATCTTATCTTATAACATTCAGGCGTTACTTCAAAAAAGATGATTACGTCCTACGCCTTATGCATCTAGACATGCATGTTGACCAATGACTTCAACACTGCCAAGTCATTGGTTTTCCTGGCTGCCTCAGGCAACCCATTCCATGCTCTAATAGCACCAGGGAAGAAGGAGCATTTGTACACATTTGTCCTAGCATATGGAACGAGCAATGTGCCTTTATCTTTGTGTCATTCTGAGTATTTTATTAGATTTTGTTTTTGCATTTCAAGATTATGGCTCAGTGTTTTATGTATTATTGCTACTTTATTTTTGAGTCTTCTGTTCTGAAGGCTTTCTTAATTAAGTGATTTTACTTAAAGGTGTCAAAAGTGAATATTCGTTTGTTATGAATCTCACTGCTCTATTTTGTGTCTGTTCCAGTTTCTTAATGTTTTATTGAGTTGAAGGGTCGTAAACAGAGAATGCATATTCTATTATTGGCCTAACCAAAGTTTAATAACATTTTTGTTTCAAGTTCTTGTTTGATTTATAGAAATTTCTTTTAATAAACCCTAATGCTTTGTTTGATTTTTTAATAGTTTTATAATTATGGGGATTCCAGTCAGAGGCGGCCCTAGCTGAGCGCGGGGCCCTGGGCGAGTGTCATATGTGGGGCCCTGAGTCGTAGGGGTAGACTATATATACCGTACCACTTAAAGCCAACGGGCTCGTCTGGCTCTAATGCTGTAGGCCTTATTTTTGTTCCTAAACATAGTACCTTACTTATTGGACATTTGACTACATGACGTACTGTATTGTAATTGTTCTGCATGTTAGATTTTTGCCTTTAATAATCTTCATTCATTGGCCTCCTTCAGTCGTAGGACGACTATGGTTCATCTCAGAGCACACTTCCTCATGTGGCTGTGGAGCCCTATTTTGGAGAGACACTCCCGTCCACAGATAGCGCAAGTTAGGGTCCCCTTGGCTTTTGCTTCGGTGGTAGAGGGGCTGGCCGTTTTTCGGTTTGTGCGTTTTTCTTCCTGGGCTGAGACCCATGTACTTTCACTGTCCATAGCTTTCTTTGTCACTGTCTCTCTCCACCTGTTGCGGTCTAGAGCTATGTCTTCCCAATTGTCAGTATTGATGTTCACTGATTTGAGGTCGCGTTTTATTACATCTATGTAACGGAGATGGGGGCGACCAGTTTTTCTTGTGCCAGTCGCGAGTTGACCATAGAGGATGACTTTCGGGATGCGCTTGTCCTCCATCCGGCGAACATGTCCAAGCCAGCGCAAACGGCGTTGTCTGAGGGCTGTAAAAATGCTGGGAATACCTGATCGCGCAAGGATCTCAGTATTGCACACTTTTTCTTTCCATGTGACATTCAAGATCCTACGGAGACATCTCAAATGGAATGAGTTTAGTTTTCTCTCTTGCTTTGCGTAGGTGGTCCATGATTCACTGCCATATAGCAGTGTGCTCATAACGCATGCCTTGTAGACTTCCATTTTGGTCACCGTGGTTAGCTTATGGTTATCCCAAACTCTTAGTCTGAGTCTAGCGAATGTCGAGGCAGCCTTCCCTATGCGTTTTTTCATCTCCTCTTCTAGGGACAGGTCATCTGTAATTGTGGATCCCAGATAACAGAATTCGTTTACGGCGTCCAGCTTGTTATCGTCAATGAGGATGGAGGGTGGTGCTGTAGTAGATGGTCCCATAACATTTGTTTTCTTCGTGCTAATAGTCAAGCCATATTCTTTACAGGCCTGAGAGAAGCGGGACATTAGTGACTGAAGTTCCTCTTGTGTGTGTGCCACCACCGCTGCGTCATCCGCGAATAGCATATCTCTTACGAGGGTGGCTCTGATTTTTGCCTTTAATAATCTTCATTCATTGGCCTCCTTCAGTCGTAGGACGACTATGGTTCATCTCAGAGCACACTTCCTCATGTGGCTGTGGAGCCCTATTTTGGAGAGACACTCCCGTCCACAGATAGCGCAAGTTAGGGTCCCCTTGGCTTTTGCTTCGGTGGTAGAGGGCCTTTAATAATCTTATCTTATAATAAACGTTACTTAATGATTCAGAAACATTTTTTATGATAAAATCAACAAACTAGATAATAATAATTTCTACTAATCCTGCTGGAGTCAGAAAGTAACTATTAATTACGGAGGAAAACGGAACACTTGCAAAAAAATAACAACAAATAGTTGCTAGGACGGTCGCAGACGGATTCAATCACGGAACTCCACTTTTCTGGCTTTTCGCTGTACAAACTGTTGTTTTTTTAAGCGAAAGTGATCTTTTAAACAATGATAGCCTGTTAGAATCGACAGGTCATAAGATGCTGTCTTTACCGAAACTGAGCTTTATTTTGAAACCAAAAATGACATGTAAAGAGCTTGCATAGTAATTGGTATCTTAGAATTATAGATGCAGGAAAGGGCTTCCAAAATATTTAGTAACAAGTCCTGGTTTTTGATAGCTAGTCTGTTTTTTTTTAACTGAAGGTGAAAGGGAATTTACGTTAACCGGGCCTTTGGCAGTTGCACCACTTGCCACCCCTTAGGGCCGCTACTGATGGCAGTTGTTCCCATTAATGGTTGTCTACCTGCTTGCATTTCATGAAAGGTTGATCATTAATAGCTCACCTGTTGAATGTACCTTTTATTCTTGGTACTCAACAATACCAATAAAGCAAAATTCTCTACTTAAAAGTGCTCTCAAACTTTTCGTCAGAACCAAATAGAATTTTAAAACCTTTAATTTTGTTTTCTATTTTTAACAGAGCAGCTCAAGAATGTTAACTAGCACATTTACTTTCTGTATAATGGGAAAAAAAAACAACAACAATACTTATCTCCCCTATACTGACAATTATAAAAACAAGCATCTGGTAAGTTCTAAACTCAATAACAAACAAGGTTACAAAGACAGTTTCGTGTAGAAACACAAACTCAAAATCGGCCCCCGATTGACGGTAAATACAAAAAGGTTGTCGGATCTTGTGTGGTGCCCCAACGTTCCAGCAGACCAAGGAAAAGGTGAAAGGGAAGTTCCATTTGAACAACCTGTGGCCTAACTGATGTCATATAAGGATTATCTTATTGATCTAATAGGGAATAAAAATTAAAATAAATGTGTTAAAAATAAGGTAAATAGTCATCTCCCTTACTAAATAGCCTCCCGTGTTTGTTACTATTAATAGTGAATAGTTGTAAAAAACGCTTTATTTTTATGGAAAAAACTGCTTGCATAGTTGATTTTACAAATTAAATTTTTCGCTTTCAGAAAAGGAAAAAGCCGTTGCATCAGAACTTCGAATGCTTTAAAATATGCTGTTGGATTTTCACTATCTTTTCTAGTTTACGAGATCTAAACAGGACGGACAGACAGACCACAAAAAACTTTTAGCGTCTATTCCCCTTTCGGGGGCCGGTAAAAAGAGATTAGCTTTTGTTTTGTTTTAGAAATATCTTCTTTACTTGTTTTATCCCAGTCAATGAAGTTCATCGTCTCTTAGAGATTACAGACGTTAGTTCAAAGAAGAAACTAATCACGTCCTACGTACACTTCATGTGTCAAGCCGTTGTACAAGGAGGAAATAGTGCACCTAAAAAATGTATTTTTCTAAAAATATGAACAAAGCGATTATGAAAATACATTAAAAAATCAATAACATGTTTAAATGACATAAAACTTTCTTTCATTATTAATCTTTTGGTCGATTTCTGCACTTTGGCGGATCCAGAGGGAAGCGGCAGGGTCAATCGCTCCCCCCCCCCCCCCCCGCTCCAAGAAGCTGCGGGAAAGGCGACTTTTGTAGAGAAATTGCACAATTTGTACACAAAATTCTTTACTTATTTTAATAATGCATACTAATTATTTATAGTTTAACCGTTTGATTGTCTAAGAGCTGAGCCAAAGGCTTTTCGAGCTCTAGATTTAAAAACAAACCTGTTTGAGCAACAGTAAAAAAAAAAAAACCAACAAAACCTGTTTGAACAACCGTTCTGTCTGGAAGAGATCCGAGTCAATGCCTATGTAAAGCATTGCTATTTCCGATATATCTAGCACTCCGGCTCATGGGCTAGAAAGCATGGCCGAAGGCCGAGTATACCAGGAAACCTCCGCCACTTTCATATGTTGTGCCAAGCTAACCGTGCAGGACTCGCCATTATGTAACGGTCCCTTGAGGAACGGCGCATGGATTATCGACAGGGCCGTGAGAGCTCTCTTTCAACTCCGCTCCGTGCAATTGGGCCACTCTCGTGTTCCCTTGGACACTCCCATGGGAGTTTTGTTTAGCTATTCATTTAGCTTAACCACTTCCTCTAATGGTCGTTTCCACCCAAGTGCCACGTTGAGGCAGAATAGCGTACTCGGGTATAGTTTAACCAGTTTTATGTGTCGCCCCTTCTCTAGTATGTTGGTCGATTTGAGGGGTGGGGGAGGGAAAGAATCTACCACCCTTTGAATGGGGGCTGGGGGAGATGCAATTTTTATGAAGGGAAAACAGTTTGTGAACAGCTATTATTGGATTTCAAACCCATTTGCATATCATGTCGCACCGCAGTATTTATTTTCTGAAATCTGAAATAAGACAGTGGCGTATCTAGGAATTTGCCATCGTTTGGGGACATCTTTGGGGGACCCTGCATTATGCGTAATATTTAATGTAAAACACATCAAGTGGGGGCCGTTGGGATTTTCACATCCCCCCTCCCTCCCTCCACCCCACTGGCGGATCCAGGGGGGCTCGGTAGGGGCGATCGCCCCCCCCCCCCACCCGGGCGACCCCCCCGAATGGGGGGGGGCGTACGAACTTTAGTATAGGATTCACACAATTTGTATACGAATTTGTTACTTATGTTAAAAATATATACTAATTATTTATATTTCAAGCTATTTTTAGATTATTTTGCCCCCCCCCCCTCTAGTGTGTTGGCTGATTTGGTGGGGTCGATGGCGATGGTATCAATCCCGCCCCCCCCCCCCATACATTTTCGAGTGGGGGGGCGGTCAAATTCATTTGTAGAAATCACAGCTTGCTAACAAAATTAATTAAATATCTATATTATTGAAACTTGTTATTGATATTTTAACCGATCTATTATTATGTCGTTCCCTGTTTGCCGATTGGTGGGGGGGGGGGACGAATACCTCTACTGCCCTTCCCACCTAAACCCTTTGAGTGGGGGGGGGCGGTCCGTTTTGATGGAGAAATCATAGTTTGTGAACAAAATTAGTTGAACTAATATATAAATTTTATATTATGTCGCACCCTTTCTGGTATTTTGGCCGATTCGGTGGGATGAGGGGGGGGGCGTTTGCTTGTACTGCCCTCCCCACTCTAGCCCTCTGAGTGCTGGGGGGGGGACGGTCCTATTTTTGTGAAGAATCATAGTTTGTGAATAAAATTAGTTGAATGTCTATATAATATAAACTACGTATTGATATGTGGCCCATTGTATATTATGTCGTACCACACTCTAATCTCAAATTGTATAATTAGTAAATTTAAATGAAAAAGGGTTGTACCAGGTGGGAGGGGCGATACATGCAATCGCATTTCCCCCATCGGACAAATCAATACTTTTTCTTTTGTGTTATAGTTAAGAAATTACAAAATTTAAAAAAATCTGTCACTAATATAATTTATATATACTATAAATTAAATTCTTATATCGAGTCGCCCCACCCCTATTCTTTAATGCCAAATGCAATCTTTAGCAGAAATTATTAAAGGAGCGAGGATTAATCATTTTCACTCTACCGCC
This sequence comes from Biomphalaria sudanica, assembly GCA_036873155.1. Classification (NCBI taxonomy): domain Eukaryota; kingdom Metazoa; phylum Mollusca; class Gastropoda; family Planorbidae; genus Biomphalaria; species Biomphalaria sudanica. The sequence continues at coordinate 162,690 of JAZGLO010001986.1, forward strand.
CCTTCCCTTTCCAGACAAAGTTTATGTAATTTCACATGAATTTATCATAATTATTTTAAGAAAGACTTTGCATTGGAAAAGTTAGAATTCAAATGAAATTTTTCAGTATAAGAGTCATGATTGAGATGAGTTCTAAACTTAAATAACACTTTCATAGTCGCCTTTTTCCAACCTTTACTCAATCTGATATTTTTCTAGCTAATTAAATTTGGGACTATAACTCACAATTTATACTTGAGTTTTCTTGAATACTATTTATCGAATAAGTTTTTTTTTCGGCGTACAATGCAACAGGAAGTAGTAAACTCACACACTCGTACTGAGTTTTGTGAGAATTAAAAAAAAAAGACATCCAAACAGTATCGTCAGTCAATTAGTCACATATAAGATGAAAAAGTGTGTGCAAAGAAAAATAAAAAAAGGGAGACAATAAGCTCTTTAACAATAGTCATTATCATGGGCGAGGGGGTGCTGAGGTTCACCCCCCCCCCCCACTCTGGCACACGAAATGAACCCCCTTACCGCAGGGCGAATGGAATTTTGTGACTGATTTTTTGCTTTGATTTTGTTTATTTTAGGTGAGATTTTAATGTTAAACCACCAGTTGCCCCAGCGCAGCCAAGAGTTTTTTTAGTTTAAAATCCTCCTCAACGGAGGTTTCGAAGTTAAAACTTCACTCTTCTAAAAGAAGTTGGTTTTCCGTGCTGCCTTTAGGCGCTCAGTAAACACAACTCTGCCCGAGTCGGGTGTCGAACCGCGAGCCCCCTTCTAGGTGGCCAAGTAAAGCCAAGCTCAAGCGCACTCAAGCCTCTCGACCACGCTTCCCACCGAAAACAATCCTGGCTACGCCCATGGTTAATATGAACATGCAAGGAAAATATAACGGACTTTAAGCAAGGTTATCAAAAGAGTCTGCTCAGCTAATGTATGTGTGGTCCTGAACCTCATGGTAACAGTAACTCTTTGGTATTGTTGAATGACGTTGCTGGTTTTCTGAGAGATTTGTTGTTATTATAACATTGTAAATATTCATATGTATGTAATGAGAATATCGTTCAGTGTGAACCTGACCTAACCGATGTTATTGACGTATCATCTAATAGATGATTTCGTTAAGGACCAAAGTGTCATTGAAGGCCCCTAGGAAGAAGCCTTTCTGTGAAGCTTCTAGGCGATTGACGGTAGGGATGTAGTGCATTGCACTTGTATAACACAAAACACTTTTTATCAAACATTGTTTTAAAAAAGATTTGGACATATATAAATTATAAATGCAAATTGTCTCTATTAAAACTAAAGTTAACATTTTCTTTAAAATTTTATATAGTTTAGTAATACAAGTATTTATTATAAGATTATTTTATAACAATACAAAGCACTTTATATAAATGTTTTTTAGGTAGTGTGTGTGTATCTTGTATCCTCTGTTTTACAGTTTTTACTACTAATAGTGAATAGTTGATAAAAAAAAAGGTGTATTAAAAAAACAAAACAGTTTGCAGATTTCATTTACAAAATTAAACGTTTCGTTTTCAGAAAAGAAAAAACAAAGTAACCATTGCATCAAAACTTTATGTACGATCTAAAATAATATGATGTCGGATTTTCAATATCTTTTCTTGTTTTTACGATCTAAATGGGGTGGGCGTACGGATGGACTGAGAGAGCACTCAAAACTAAAAGCCGCTATTCCCCTTTCGGAAGCCGCTAAAAAAAAAAAGTCGTTCCATCTATTTTTAGCGTTCAGCTGAATTTGGTAAATCGGGTTTTCGGCGATTTTTTTTCCTTATTTAAACTTGACACAGACGGACAAACTGACGTCACTAAACTAATAGCCGCTTTTTCCCTTTTTTTTTAAAGGCCGCTAAAAATTGAGAAGGTAACATTGACGAGCGGGCTGTGTGTGGTGACGGCCCCTTTTTTTTCCCATAGCAGACGATGTGGTCGAATGTTATTTCAAGAACTGCTGGGCGGCTCTAGGTGCACACTTGATGTCTTAAGGTAGTGAAACATTTTTAATTAAGTGAAATTCTTTCTTTAGAGAGTTTGTTCATTTTGGTATCATATCTTATAGATTACAGACCTTAATTCAAAAAAGAAATTACGTCCTACGTATTTCATGTGTTTATCTAGTCATGCAAGTTAATCAATGACTTAATCTCTGTGTTTTTTTTTCTGGCTGATTCGTTCAAGCCCTTTCCATTCTCTAATGGCACTAGGGAAGAAGGACACTTGTACGAATTGGTTCTAACCTAGATTAGTCTCTTTTTTCTAGAGATGATACTCATTTTAGTGTCCAGTTTAGTAGGCTTTTCCTTAAGACTTGAATTAGCTTCTGTATTTAATAAGACGGTAAGATTATTATTAATATTATTGTAAGCACTGTAGGATAAAAAAAGAAATAAACATGTTAACATAGAGATGAGCATCGCTAACAACTTTTTGTGCCAATAAATCCAATAACACAAAATCCATTCTATATTGTCACATTACTGTAACGTATAGGATCATGTTTTATTGTCGTTCAGTGAGTCCGTTCAAGATAAATATTTTCCAATTCTCTAGCCAAATTTAAATTTATTTCTTTTATACTTTGAAAAATTACAACCCTAGTTTTCCAGTAATTCTTTTTCTCATTGATAGACATCAACTGTCAAATTTCTAGGGAAATCGTTAGAGCCGTTTTTAAAATCCAAACTCACCCAGGTAATACGTGCATTTTTTGTTTGTAGTTGTTTTACATATTACGGGTGTTCCTTCAAAATGGCAGATTATTAAACCCAAGACCAAATCCCCAAGGAATAAGAGCCATCAGGATTCGAACCAGGGACCATTGAGAGATGACAGTCTAGATTGCATGCAACACGAACAGGAATGTCTGTAAATTATCAAATAAAAAGTTACGAGAGAAATCATTTGTTTCTAGGTCAGTTCAATGTGTCGCTTGATGCACAGAAATAAGAAATATTAATTGAAGTCGTGTTGCAATCATAGACTATATATATACAGGACTGCCAACACTAAGGGTAACTAAGCATATGTTTCGTTCAACTCCAAAATGTGAGACGAGGTACTTCCGGTAAAAAAAAATTTTATGACATTGACGATGTTTGAATGATAATGCCAGCTTGGATAATATATATTTTTTCTCTTTACATCACATTTGACAATTTCTTTTTACATTGTATACTATTAATATGAGTTAAATAAGCGATTAATGAAAGAGTCAATACAGTTTTGAGAGTGTCATTACTTAGGTAGCCTATAGGCCTATAATAGGTGATAAAAGTTAAGTCTGTGAGTGAGTTAGTCTAAAAAAACAAAACAATAGTGAGTCCCTGTGCCTACACACTGACATCTTTACCAACCTTTATTTACATCTAGATTCTATACCTATTTTTTTAAAATTTATTTGTAGTTTTTTTTAAAGATAGAATGCAGTATGCATTGAAGAATATGCATAAAACTTTCAGCTCTGCAAGTTATTAATTTTTTAAACTAATTAAATCCTAAATAACATCCAATTATTCTTAAAGCCATAAAAAAAATTGATTGTTCCAAATTTGTCTTCACCCAATAGAATGCTAGAATCATTGTTCCTACTTCAATAAACATTACTTGTACACGTAGTAAACATGTCAATTTTGACCCAGACTTAGTGACCTATGGCTATAAACTATATCTACATATACGACCATACACACTACTATAATTTGTTTTTGAACAAAAGTGCTTAATGGGTTTTTAATTATATATATAAACTAGTGAGAACACTATCTATATATCTTTTTTTAAGTTGATAAATCAGATTTTGTTGTTATAAAAATCTGGCTATGTCTATCACACTGTTACCAAAATTATGACTAAGAAATATTTTGAACGTAGTGTTTATCTTTAGTGATGGTTTCTTTATCTAGTAAACTAATTCACCGGAAGTCATTCTTCTAACACTACACTGCAACCAAGGACGCCTCGGTGTACGGGACTTATTTAATTGAATAATATAGGCGTGGGGCTCACAGTTGGCAGTCCTGTATATATATTGTAATAACTTAAGTGAGGCAACTCAACGAGACATAGACGTTTATTCACACGACATCACAGGTACACAAAACAACATCTATCTTAGGCACAATCTCTCCATATTGGCACTTTACTTAGGCGGAAATCGTTCTCCTCTTCTAATGTTGACATCCTTTCCAGTCTAGTTTATCACAGTGCGCACCTTCTAGCTTAGATGGCGGTGCGAATGGCAGAGTTATAACAATATAGTCTATGGTTGCAATGCTAGCAAGCGAAACAAGAAAACCGCGGACAGAATGCGAGCGTGTGCACGCACAAATGTGGTTTGATTACAAAAACAAAATTTCCTGTTGATATGGTGCGCAAAAATTTCACTGGTTCAATAGAATAAAGTATTGATTTTCGCCTTCCTTGACACTAATTTTAGTTGTTTGCTTATTGTGAAATGTGAAACTAGATATTATTTAACATTGTCAATTATAATATAAAAGCAGTAATAGGTTACAATTTTGTTAATAATTATGAGTTAGTTTGAATGCAGACATATTATAGTAATTGTCTTGAATTCCAATCCTCATTTTTCTACTGTAAATGCATTCCTTACTTCCGGTCTTTCATAAGCATTGTTACGATGGTACAGAACAGAACAACGAAATGCGACTGAAGTTGTGTAGTAGACCTAGATCTGTTCAGTCCACGAAAGAGTAATGTTGAATCGGCAATAACACTAGGCCAGATAAATAAGGGGCAACTCAAGAACACCTGGATGTATTCTACCTAAACAGGTTCGAAATGAAGCATACTGATACAGATTTCCGATAAGTCTATCTATGTCAAGCACAAACACACTGTAGTTGTAGGAAAAGTCTTTATTGGTAATATGCTGTCCGTCCGCCTGTCCGTCTATTTTTTTTAAAAATATTTTTTTTATAAAAACAAAAAACAAAAAGCGCTACAGAAATCCAAACTTCTCCGTCGACTGTATCGTGCTACTTTTGGTTTTTATAAAAGCCAAACCTTTATTTTTTTCATATTTATTATGCAAACTTATTTTCATAAACACCATTTTTAAACCAAGATTAAAACTATTATATAGTAAATTTATTGTGAAATGGTCAGATACCAATATTCAAATAACAGACACACACACACAAAGCTACCGAATTAGTCTAATGAATGTATTTTTTTAATTAAAAGAAATTTGACTAGGCCTATGTGGGTCTATATGATTGTAGGTAAAACCCCTTTTTCTTTTACAAACTCCTGTAATTATATATTCTAATGATTGTTTAAAAATGTGTGTCATTATGAAGTCCGCAGGAAATATTGGTGCGTTATAAGCAAGTTACAAAGAAAAACAAAAGTAATAAGTTCAGGAGAAAGGAGGAAAAAAAGGGGGGGGGGGAAACTAGAGACAAAGAGCATTACCTTGCACACATGTGCCAGGAGGATTTATGTCCTGTCGGACTTGTCAGGCCAACAGGCTTGTCACTCAACGTGTAAGCAATAAGAACTCCCTTGTTTATGTTGAAGTGTAAGTCTCACTAGATCTAGTGTTGTTGTTTGTCTCTTGCCATCAAATCGTCTCGCATGTATGTGCGTGTGTCTGTGTGTCTGTGGTAAGGGAGGCGTCATTAATTTTAAGAAACTAAAGGTGATGTATCTAATTTTAACAATGTTGATTATGCGTATATTGTAAGCATCTTGATCAGTCAGGAAATCATCGAAAAGTCGGGGCACTACAAGTTACGTTCCGACCACATTCCTCCATTCTTATTTCTTATTTTAACACCGATTTCTCGCTTATTTGTCATGCATTTCAGCTTATCTCTAGTCTTTTTCTCATCTCGGTTATTTCTAATCAATATCTCATTTACTTGTCATGTATTTATTGCTTCTCGTCTATTTCTCGCTTACTTGTCATGTATTTATTGCTTCTCGTCTATTTCTCGCTTACTTGTCATGTATTTATTGCTTCTCGTCTATTTCTCGCTTACTTGTCATGTATTTATTGCTTCTCGTCTATTTCTCGCTTGCTTGTCATGTATTTATTGCTTCTCGTCTATTTCTCGCTTGCTTGTCATGTATTTATTGCTTCTCGTCTATTTCTCGCTTGCTTGTCATGTATTTATTGCTTCTCGTCTATTTCTCGCTTACTTGTCATGTATTTATTGCTTCTCGTCTATTTCTCGCTTACTTGTCATGTATTTATTGCTTCTCGTCTATTTCTCGCTTACTTGTCATGTATTTATTGCTTCTCGTCTATTTCTCGCTTGCTTGTCATGTATTTATTGCTTCTCGTCTATTTCTCGCTTACTTGTCATGTATTTATTGCTTCTCGTCTATTTCTCGCTTACTTGTCATGTATTTATTGCTTCTCGTCTATTTCTCGCTTACTTGTCATGTATTTATTGCTTCTCGTCTATTTCTCGCTTGCTTGTCATGTATTTATTGCTTCTCGTCTATTTCTCGCTTGCTTGTCATGTATTTATTGCTTCTCGTCTATTTCTCGCTTACTTGTCATGTATTTATTGCTTCTCGTCTATTTCTCGCTTACTTGTCATGTATTTATTGCTTCTCGTCTATTTCTCGCTTACTTGTCATGTATTTATTGCTTCTCGTCTATTTCTCGCTTGCTTGTCATGTATTTATTGCTTCTCGTCTATTTCTCGCTTGCTTGTCATGTATTTATTGCTTCTCGTCTATTTCTCGCTTGCTTGTCATGTATTTATTGCTTCTCGTCTATTTCTCGCTTACTTGTCATGTATTTATTGCTTCTCGTCTATTTCTCGCTTACTTGTCATGTATTTATTGCTTCTCGTCTATTTCTCGCTTGCTTGTCATGTATTTATTGCTTCTCGTCTATTTCTCGCTTGCTTGTCATGTATTTATTGCTTCTCGTCTATTTCTCGCTTGCTTGTCATGTATTTATTGCTTCTCGTCTATTTCTCGCTTACTTGTCATGTATTTATTGCTTCTCGTCTATTTCTCGCTTACTTGTCATGTATTTATTGCTTCTCGTCTATTTCTCGCTTACTTGTCATGTATTTATTGCTTCTCGTCTATTTCTCGCTTGCTTGTCATGTATTTATTGCTTCTCGTCTATTTCTCGCTTGCTTGTCATGTATTTATTGCTTCTCGTCTATTTCTCGCTTGCTTGTCATGTATTTATTGCTTCTCGTCTATTTCTCGCTTACTTGTCATGTATTTATTGCTTCTCGTCTATTTCTCGCTTACTTGTCATGTATTTATTGCTTCTCGTCTATTTCTCGCTTGCTTGTCATGTATTTTTTGCTTCTCGTCTATTTCTCGCTTACTTGTCATGTATTTATTGCATTTCACCTATTACTCGCTTCTTAGTTATTTCACCTGTTAATCTCCCATTTTCCTACTGTTTGTCATCTATTTCCCACCAATTGTCCACGATTTCTCATTTTTTTCTCGCGAATTTCTCTTCTGTTTCTTTCTCTTGCGTAGCTCTGGAAGTTGTCCAATCATTTGTTTACTTCCATTTGCTGATACTGATCCTGGTGACATGGTCTTGCCTTGTCATACTCCGGAACACTAGCGGATCCAGAACTTTGGAGTGGGGGGGTCGATTTTTTTCCAAACCCTAACCCTAACGCCGAGTAAACCCTAACCCTGTGCATAAACGTGCGTACAGCATATATATATATATATATATATATATATATATATATATATATATATATATATATATATATATATATATATGAGAATAAAATAAAGCAGTGTTTCTCAACCTTCGGCGAAAAAAAAAGTCATGTTGAGGCCTTGGGGGTCTGGCAGAGCGCTGTAAGATTCCCCAGTGGGGTTCGGGGCGTTTTTAACTGCAGAAACGCATCCTTCTGACATCTACAGCTCATTATTTATCAGTGGGGTTCGCGGCGAAGCCTCGACGCAAAAAGCGATTTCTTGCATTCTTCACGGAAGAAACGCATCTTACTTACATATACAGCTCATTATTTATTAGTAGGGTTCGGGGCGAAGCCCCGACGCAAAAAGCATTTTCTTGCATTATTCATTGCATAAACGCATTCTCCTGACATCTATAGCTCATTATTCATCAGTGGGGTTCGGGTCGAAGCCCAATCACAAAAACCGTTTTTTTTAATTCTTCACTGAAGAAACGCATTCTCGTGATCTAAAGCTCATTATTCATCCTATTTTAAAAGACCCTTTGAATAATGTTAAAAAAAAATATTCTAATATAAATTTTTAGGCCCTTAATACATTGCAAATAAAACCGATTTGTTCCTTGAAAAGATAAGATATGGTTAGATACCCCACATCTTTAGATTAAGGCTTTGAGGATCGCCGCCGATAAAAAATGATTCGATAAATAATATTCAATAAAATTCAAGTATAAATTGTGAGTTATAGTCCAAAACTTATTTAACTAGAAAAATATCCGATTGAGTAAAGGTTGTAAAAAGGCGACTAGGTAAAGATATTTGGGTTTAGAACTCATCTCAATCGTGACTCTTATACTGAAACATTTTGTTTGAATTCTAAATTTTCCAAAGCGAAGTCTTTCTTAAAATAATTAAGATAAACTCATGTGAAATTACATAAACTCTGTCTGGAAAGGGGAGGGGCGATAGAGTGAATATGATTAATCCTGATTCCTTTTTATAATTTCTGCTAATGATTGCATTTGGCATTAAAGAATAGGGTTGGTGCGACTCGATATAAGAATTTAATTTTATAGCATGTATAAATTATATTAGTGACCGATATTTTTTATTTTGTATTTTCTTAACTATAAAACAAAAAGAAAAAGTATTGATTTGTCCGATGGGGGGAAGGTGATTGCATGTAACCCTTTTTCATTTTATATTTACTAACGATAAATTTGAGATTAGAGCGTGGTGCGACATAATATACAATGGGTTCACGTAGTTTATATTATATACATATTCAACTAATTTTGTTCACAAACTATGATTTCTCCGAAAAGTAGGACGACCCCCCCCACTCAAAGGTTTTAGGTGGGAAGGGCAGTAGAGGTATTCGCTCCCCACACCATCGGCAAACAGGGGAACGACATAATATAAAGATCGGTTAAAATACCAATAACAAGTTTTAATCATATAGATATTCAATTGATTCTGTTAGCAAGCTGTGATTTCTACATATAAATTTGACCGCCCCCCCCTCTCGAAAGTTTGGGGGGGGGGGCGGAATTGATGCCATCGCCCCCTCCCGACCTCACCATATCGACCAACATACTAGGGGGGGGGGCGAAATAATCTAAAAATAGGTTGAAATATAAATAATTAGTATATATTATTAACATAAGTAATAAATTCGTATACAAATTATGTGAATTCAATACTAAATTTCGTCTGTCCCCCCCTTCGGGGGGGGGGTCGGCCGAGTGGGGGGGGGGGCGATCGCCCCTACAGCCCCCCCTTCCCTGTATCCGCCAGTGCTCCTGAAGGTATTTGGGAATATCAATAAATGAATCTTTTACGGCTCTTCTTTGATGTCGTTAGTGAAGGCGTTTTCATTTTTCTTTGTAGTTTTCGAACATATTGCGATGCTTCGATCATTGCATCACCTCCCTTGTTTGTTCTCGTCTGGAATGGGTTGGACATGGTCACGTGATCTGCATTACGCATTTTTGACAAAGGTTGCTACTCACATAATGCCAGAAGAAACATTGGCTATATCTTGAGGAAAAAAAAAGAAAAGAAAACTTTTATAGCGAGCATTGTTTATAGTGATTGAAACATACACATTAATGGAAGGTCGTATCATATGGTATTACAATTGGGCAGAATTCGTTTGTCTGCTTTCTGCTATTTCGCGAACAATATCTCTATCTACAGTCTGTGAGAAACAATCCAGGAAGCACCAGTAGAACAAGAATTCAAAAGACGCAAATGAATCTGGTTGGGCATAAGATGCGCAGAACAAGGGAAACTATTGAAAAACGTGGTTTGCAATGGAACCCACTTGGGGGGGGGGGGTAGAAAGCTCGTGAAACATGGCGGAGATCACTGGCACAAGTAGACGGACTGGAGGAGAATAGTCGAGAACAAAGTCCGATGGAGAAGTACTGTTGTGGTATAAACTCACCCTGGCACGCTACCATGCCTCATCGTGGTGCCCGGATGGAAATGGTCGTGCGAGGGGACGGCTAGGCCAAAGGGTACCAAAACAAGGCTAACGTGGGAGTGCCTAAGAGGATGATAGAGGATGCGAGAGCGTTGTGCGGGGATGCAAAAAAGCTCTCACAGCGATTTGTGAACTTCCAGGCACCGTCCCTCCCACCGTTTCAGAAATGGCGCGTCCCGCACGGTTAGCCTGGTAGATCAAAGGAATATGTCGGGGACCCCGGTGTACGCGGCCTCCGGCCGCGTCTCTAGTCCGCGAGTCCGGAGTGCCCGTGCCACCGGAAATGAACGCAAAACTAAACTTCGAGTTTAATCCCGATTCTCACCCTCCGTCAGACAGGACGGTGTATGCGAGGTGTACACCGTTCATTCAGGCCGGTGGAAGGGAGCTTTTGTTCACTTTTGCTGGCCTTAGGGTTCCAAGTGCTTTTGCACAGCTCTACATGATAATTTCTAAAGTATAAACTCACACCTCCCCCCGCCACGGTTTTTGACAGTGTCATCTCAAGTTCGATAATAAAAGTCGACAAAGACCTTTTCTGCAATGAAAGGGGCTGAGTGTTTTAGTTTCACTGCACGTGGTTTAGTGTTGCCTACCAATCTCCTTACTGAATACTTACCTTCAATCTGGACATGCTTTTACGGCTTTAAACCTGTTTGAATCGCAATTTTCTTTGTGTTGTATCCATTTGTTTGTATTCGTCTGCAGTGTTTCTAGCGCTTGTAGTTACAGTGCGGCGCCATGATGTTTGTACGTCCATTTACACGAGAGATTATGTTAGTTCCCCATGAGTCTGAAATAGTCATTGTTTTTACAATAATTTATCCAAAAAGCGTTTTAGAATTATTTGAAAAGCGCTGGTGTGAAAATGCGAATTGCGTCTCCCAACTGTAGCTCAGCGCCGCCAAGCGGCTGACTGCAGCGTTAACTACTAGTAACTACAATGTAGACATGTAGTTGGATCACTTTGTCACTTTGTCTTACTGTTTGTTAGATCACTTGGTCACAGGAACAGGTGTTTGGCCCCTTATCCTTCATTGTCACTGTAGTTAGCTCTGTGTAGTTTCATAAAGATATTCCGTATTCTTGATATGGAAAAATGAAAATATCAAATTGATTTTATTAATTAACTTTCAGTGTCCTATTGATTTCATTTTCTTTTTATAATTTGTACACACAAACACTCGCATTCATGCAGCTATCTACTATTTTCGATAAAAATTAAAAAAATTAGTATGAAAATAGTCAATTGTTATGCTTTTGAATAATAATATCTATAGACTGAGGCCAATTTGGAGAAATAGCCCGAAATACCGAAAATTAACGTATAGATCTACTTGCTTTCTTATGATTTACTAGATTTAGCTCTAACAGTTTTTCTGTTGTAATGCTTGACAGTCATAATAATAACCATAATTAATTTAGTAAATTGAAATCTAGTCTTGACTACATGCCAGTGGGGCGGACTTAGTGTCAAAATCGGTCCTTTCATTACCCTACCATCCAGCTCACAAATTAATTCCCATATGATGTACACCTATTGTTACCTACCCTCATAACAATGAAGGTTTTAAACATGTATCAAAAACTGAATGCAAGCTGCAAACCTGGGCTCAGATAAGCCAAATTAACGTATTGTATTTCTATTTCTAGATTGACTTAGAGGCTTGTTCATACATACGGCTACAAAAAAAAAAAAAACGCCTTTTAAAATTCAATAACAACCATCTGGACAGTTATTATAAGACAGCTGGCTTTGCTCTCACCTAATTCGCTTACAATAGTCCTTGTCCTATTCATTGTCTCTGTTTCCCCACACGTATAGTCCTCCATGTTTCTAGTCCTCTGTTCCTTACTTAGTGCTCATAGCGACTCAGGGAAGTCAACGTCCTATTCATTGTCTCTGTTTCCCCACATGTATAGTCCTCCGTGTTTCTAGTCCCCAGTTCCTTACTTAGTGCTCATAGCGACTCAGGGAAGTCAACGTCCTATTCATTTTCTCTGTTTCCCCACGCGTATAGTCCTCCGTGTTTCTAGTCCTCAGTTCCTTACTTAGTGCTCATAGCGACTCAGGGAAGTCAACGTCCTATTCATTTTCTCTGTTTCCCCACACGTATAGTCCTCCATGTTTCTAGTCCTCAGTTCCTTACTTAGTGCTTATAGCGACTCAGGGAAGTCAACGTCCTATTCATTGTCTCTGTTTCCCCACGCGTATAGTCCTCCGTGTTTCTAGTCCTCAGTTCCTTACTTAGTGCTCATAGCGACTCAGGGAAGTCAACGTCCTATTCATTTTCTCTGTTTCCCCATACGTATAGTCCTCCATGTTTCTAGTCCTCAGTTCCTTACTTAGTGCTCATAGCGATTCAGGGAAGTCAACGTCCTATTCATTGTCTGTTTCCCCACACGTATAGTCCTCCATGTTTCTAGTCCTCAGTTCCTTACTTAGTGCAACTCAGGGAAGTCAACGTCCAATTCCTTGTTTATTTCAAGACCCGCGACTGTGTCGTGATCGAATGTGGATTCAAATCACTTGTTTCAAAGAAGTTGAAGGCCACACACGTATTGAAAAGGAATTCCGCATCTTTTTGGCACGAGTTAGTCGTTCTACGTCAACTTAGCGTGTTGCTTGCGCTTCAGAAATGGCGTTGGGAATGTTCCTGGGTGAATGTTATCATAATAAGATTCATCAAGGTTCTTGAATCGGTTGTACCAATCTGTTAAGGAAATCAATCATTTTACTGCCTTTTTTAGCAGAGGATTCCAGCAATGTGTTGATTTTGTATCTTCCAGTTTTCCTTTTCCTCCACATCTTTCTCTTTCAAAGTTTGATCACAACTTTGGGAGAGTGATTTGTCAAATCCTGGGCTCTTGCGGCGAACCAAACAAATAATAGGATGCACAATCAGATCCGCCGCCATGATTGTGGCCGCCTGCGTGCGAAATATAAAAATTGCTGCCCCCCTTTTTTTTTCTAGAAAAAAAAGTATTACGACTGAGCTTGTATCAAAAACCTATTGATTTAAATCCATTTTTGTAGATAGTTTTTGTAGACCCTTTGTGTGTGTGTGTGTCAAATAAACTATTTGTGGATCCTTTAAAAGCGAGACATTGCCTATAATAATTCATTCTATCAAGGATTGCTAAGGTTGCTTTTCAAAATCATGCATTCTTAAATGCGTTCCATCTACTGTTTTTTTTTTCAAGAGCAAGTTTTTTAAAAAATTTTCTTTCTGCATTATGTTCGTGTCTTTTCAGAATTAATATGACCCTAATCATTTACTCATTTTGTACCTGTAATGTCTTTATTTATTTATTGCTAAAATAACCAATATAAACTTTCATCGTTTGCTAGACTAGGCTCTAGATCTAGACTTACAGACTTAGATCTAGTAAGTAGACCTAGACTTAGATCTTCAATCTAGATTTAGATCTAAAACTAGGTCTAGATCTAGCTAGATCTATGTCTAGTTTGTATGACAAATGACAATGGATATATTAATTTTTTTTTGCGAGGGGAAACTCTTGTTGTCATTTGTACACAATTGTAGCTTAAAGTAGGTCAATACTTTTTTCTTGTTGCCAATTTATCTAATTTTGTTAGAATAATAAATCTTTTTAGCGGCCCCTGTAAGGGGAAAAAGCCGCTATTAGGTTTTTGCAAAATGTCCGTCTGTCACACTCAGATCTCGAAAACTAGTGCAAACCTTTAAATACCTTGGTACTATCCTAGATAGTTTTGTGCGAAATGTCTGTCCGTCTGTCCGTCCGTCCCGTTTAGATCTCGTAAACTAGAAAAGATATTGAAAATCCGACATCACAATATTTTAGATCATTCAAAGTTCTGATGCAACGGCTACTTTTTTTTTCCTGAAAGCGAAAAATCTAATTTTTAAAATAAGTTATGCAAGCAGTTTTTTTTAAAGAGAAAAAGCTAATTAGTATGCATTATAAGTTAGACCTAATTTAAAACGAATAGTAATCTTATAAACTTTATTTTCTTAAACATTTCTTTATGTAATACTTACAAAAATTCAAACTAAAATTGACCCTTTTCAAAACGATTGCATTACTTATAAGACTTTAGTTAGATCAGGAGAGGCTCGGCAGTGCACATACCTTCCGAACCGAGGGTCCCGGGTTCGAATCCTGGCTACATGACACCCTCGTTAACCGTAGGCCACAAAAACAGATGAACTTTTTGATTATCGTAGGGCCCCGTTAGAGTGCTCGGTCCTGGGGCGATTGCCCCACTCGCCACCCCATTAAGGTCGTTCTGACAACATGCTTTGAGAAATATTTCATGCATCAGATACTTCTTTATGTCCTGTTTTCAACATTCTACGCCTTTGTTATTTTCAGATTCATTTGGATTAAATTATACCTTTAGCCAACGTGATGTCTAAGGTAAGAATTATGTTTGTGTTTGTTTAGTTGATTTCATCTCTGCCTGTGGTCCCTTCTGAGGCAAAGGCCACCAACCAGCTTCCTCCAGGCATCTCGGTTCTGGGCGAGTCTCTCCAACTGTTCCCATATCTTGCCCATCTGCTTGGCATCTGCTTCCAAATCGCGGCGCCATATATTCCTGGGCCGTCCCCTCTTCCTCTTTCCTTGGGGATTCCAGGTTAGGGCTTACCTTGTTATGTTGGATGCAGGCTTGCGAAGGGTGTGACCTATCCATCTCCAGTGTCTCTGAAGGATATCTACTTCAATGGGCTGCTGCTTTGTTATTTGCCACAGTTTCTCATTCGAGATCTTGTCTGGCCAGCGGATCATAAGTTTCCTCCTCAGGCAGGTATTGATGGATACCTGGATTTTGTTCATGGTGGTGATGGTGGTTCTCCAGGTCTCTGCTCCATAAAGTAGTATTGGCTTAACAATGGTGTTAAAGAACCTGATCTTGGTGGTGGTGCTTATTTCCCTAGATCCCTATAGGTGTTCTTCAGGTGATTGAAGGCTGCTCGAGCTTTACCAATGCGGGTTCTGACATCTGCATCTGTTCCTCAATGGTGGTCTAGTTGATTTACTTTTCTTTAATAACAAGATTATTTTTATATTGGTTTATTTTCTTTTAAATTATCAATTATTATTTACAAAACGTTTAGCGAACCTTTCTAAATCTTCTTAAATGTATGTATCTATCTATCTATCTATCTTTATCTTTATCTTTTGAATTCTCGTATCTCAATATGAGCCAGAGATCGCAACAAATTGACAGATTACACTTAATCCTTTGCAATTTACGATTGTTATGAGCTTTTTATCTTTCATTCCTATGGTTTTATTCTATTATTTCAACAATGTCAATAAATTTGTTTTCGAACTAATTGATCAGCTATTGTTATTTATAGTTACAGTGACAGTTGGATCATCCCAGACAATTAAGTGACATTTTAAAGGTTTGTCTAACTAACAAAACAGAATATTAGGCAGAACATTAAAATTCATAGCGACTGAGCGACTGTATATTGTTTAAATATTTATCTATAAATGTCCTCCACATTCTTTATTCTTTTTCGTGAGATATCACATCGAATTGGAGCAAAATCTATTATTGTTTGGATTACAAATTCTGTAGCTTGAGTTCTAGCAATCATATTATCGTTGTGCTCTTATGCAGTGGCGTCAATAATGTGCGTGTCATCAGATGCAGTCCCCACCCCATACAACGCCACTGCTCTAATGTCTAATAAACCTGTGTCACATTCAAGTTGGAAACAGCGAGTTCCTAATTGTGTCATTTTGATTGGTAAATGTGTGTAGGTAAGTACCAGTGGCGGTCTTTATTTTATTCCATGGTCGGCTATCTCATTGATTCGGTAGGCCGCAACCAATTTTAATAACTTTTGTACACAATTTGAAACGATGGCACAAGATTTTCTCTTAAGGAACTCTGCGGTGAATATACTAGTAGGACACTAGGACAAAAGGACAGTAAATGTATTCCATTGACTAGCTCTTTATATTTTAAATTCAGCAAGATATATGTGTACAGCAACATTTACAAAATAGTATCTGCAATGTGTGGATTATATACACGTTGGCACATTTTTGTTCTCTACTGACCGTCTCACCAATGGATAATAAGTTGGAATGTTAATTTCTGCATATTTTTTTTTTTTGCAAGGTCGGTCATGTCAGCTGCCAAACAAAGTGTCGAAAGGTCCTTGATGACTATTGATTCTGTCCATCGGTCACCCCAGAACCATGCCTATTCTTGTGCATGATCAATGTTGTAAATGTGTTTGTGCCAATAAAACAATCATTAAGGCCTAAATTGTGCCGATGTGCCTAAAATCAAAATCAAATCAAATTAAGGCTGAAAAGCTCTTCAAAACTAGAAATATGTCGCTTTGAAGTCCTCCATACAGAGGCGTAGTGAGCATGCGCCCGGGGCCCGATACTTTATTGGCGTCTCCACTCTCATTTTCCATGAACATCATATACAAAATATAGGCTTATAAATAAAATGTATATAATACTAATATAAATAACCTTAGTATGTATTCACTAATTAAAATATTGACAATAATTTTATTTTTTCTTCTCTTCTCTGCGTGTAGCGCCGCTCACCTCCAGTGTGGAGCCGCCTGCTCCCGCTTACTACGCCTCTACCTCCATTAAATGTCTGCCACGTTGTGGATTGAAATGCGTATCGTAATTATTTAGAAATATGTGTACCTTTTTGGGGGATTTTATCTACGCGAAACCTTTTAGGGCTGAGTCTTTGCAGTGCAGTACTTTGTTGTTGTTTTTTACGGGGTGGGGTTCCTGTATAGACCACTTTTCTGTTACCCTCTTCCTCCCATCCGCTTTTCTGTTACCCTCTCTCTCCCATCTACTTTTCTGTTACCCTCTCCCTCCCATCCACTTTTCTGTTACCCTCTCTCTCCCATCCACTTTTCTGTTACCCTCTCCCTCCCATCTTCTTTTCTGTTACTCTCTCTCTCCCATCTTCTTTTCTGTTACCCTCTCTCTCCCATCCACTTTTCTGTTACCCTCTCTCTCCCATCCACTTTTCTGTTACCCTCTCTCTCCCATCCACTTTTCTGTTACCCTCTCTCTCCCATCCACTTTTCTGTTACCCTCTCCCTCCCATCCGCTTTTCTGTTACTGTCTCTCTCCCATCTTCTTTTCTGTTACCCTCTCTCTCCCATCCACTTTTCTGTTACCCTCTCCCTCCCATCTTCTTTTCTGTTACCCTCTCTCTCCCATCCACTTTTCTGTTACCCTCTCCCTCCCATATTCTTTTCTGTTACACTCTCTCTCCCATCTACTTTTCTGTTACCCTCTCCCTCCCATCCACTTTTCTGTTACCCTCTCCCTCCCATCTTCTTTTCTGTTACCCTCTCTCTCCCATCTACTTTTCTGTTACCCTCTCCCTCCCATCCACTTTTCTGTTACCCTCTCTCTCCCATCCACTTTTCTGTTACCCTCTACCTCCTATCTACTTTTCTGTTACACTCTCCCTCCCATCTACTTTTCTGTTACCCTCTTCCTCCCATTCACTTTTCTGTTACCCTCTCCCTCCCATCCACTTTTCTGTTACCCTCTCCCTCCCATCCATTTTTCTGTTACATTCTCCCTCCCATCTACTTTTCTGTTATCCTCTCCCTCCCATCCACTTTTCTGTTACCCTCTCCCTCTCATCCACTTTTCTGTTACCCTCTCCCTCCAATCCACTTTTCTGTTACCCTCTCCCTCCCATCCACTTTTCTGTTACCCTCTCCCTCCCATCTACTTTTCTGTTACCCTCTCCCTCCCATCTACTTTTCTGTTACCCTCTCCCTCCCATCCACTTTTCTGTTACCCTCTCTCTCCCATCTACTTTTCTGTTACCCTCTCCCTCCCATCCACTTTTCTGTTACCCTCTACCTCCCATCTACTTTTCTGTTACCCTCTCCCTCCCATCTACTTTTCTGTTACCCTCTTCCTCCCATTCACTTTTCTGTTACCCTCTCCCTCCCATCCACTTTTCTGTTACCCTCTCCCTCCCATCCATTTTTCTGTTACATTCTCCCTCCCATCTACTTTTCTGTTATCCTCTCCCTCCCATCCACTTTTCTGTTACCCTCTCCCTCTCATCCACTTTTCTGTTACCCTCTCCCTCCCATCCACTTTTCTGTTACCCTCTCCCTCCCATCCACTTTTCTGTTACCCTCTCCCTCCCATCCCATTGTAGCCGATGATTAAATACTCGCTTCTTTACACTCCATTCTCTTGTCACAAAGTTTGTATCAACTCACTCTGTTTATTTGTTTGTACACGTTAGTTCTCCCACACCCACACACCCCCTCCACCCACCCAATCTCAGATCAAGCTGAAATTTGGCACAATTATTTCCTTTACTTGACAAAACAAGAATCAATTTTAAAAGATTAACCGATTAGTTAATTAACTTTTGGTAATCAATCTTTTTGTTTGGTATCGAACAAGAGAAAATTTTGTTAAATTGACTGATGTGGCGGTGTAAGTTGAATAAGTACACTTTATACTTTGTGGGTCTTCGCTTTAAAGTTTTAAATTAACAATTTATAAGTATACAACCTCAGTACTGTCTCTTGGAAGAATATCAATCTGCATATAGGAAGTGCCGTAGCACAGAGACAGCAGTGGTCAGGGTACTAAACGACTTACTTCACAATTCCGACAAAGGCCACATATCAATTCTTTCCATTCTGGACTTTACCGCAGCCTTTGATACGCTAGACTATGAAATTATGATGGCCAGATTCTCTGCCACTTTTGGTTTAGCAGGAATCGTCTTAAAATGGCTTGGATCCTACCTGACTGAACGCAACCCACAGTGTTGTCAACGGGAAAGAATCAACAAGCTTACTCTTGAAGTACGTAGTACCCTAAGGATTAGTTTTAGGCCCAGTACTGTTCACTATTTATACATATCCACTCAGCGGTGTCATACGGCCAATCGGCATCTTATACCATTTCTTTGCCTATAACTCACAGTTATACGATTCATCAGTACCCTCAGAGGTGTCGAATCTGGCAGAGAAAATCAGTAGTACCGTTGCAAGGGTGAGCGATTGGAAGGTTGAGAATAATCTCAAGATGAACGAAGACAAGACAGAAATAATTAAGTTTGGCACTCGGAACAACGTCTCAATAGTCGAGAGCACAGATTCTCTTTTTATCACGAACTGCCAGGTTCCTTATGACCATGTAGTGCGGAATCTTGCAGTTTTCTTCAATTCAACACTATCTTTCGACCCACACATAAGTCAGCTCTGCAAGGGTCTTTATCTGCAGCTGCGCAGATTAGGCCAGATCCGACCATAATTAACAACGGATTCAACAAAAACGCTAGCTGTGGCATTCATACTCTCCCGCCTTGACTACTGCAACGCCGTGCTAGCAGGTATACCCGATGACAAAATAGCCAAACTGCAACGTATACAGAACAACGCCGCATGAATAGTCCTTTGAAAAACAAGACGAGATTCTATTGGCTTCCCGTGAAAGCGAGAATCGATTACAAAGTAGCCACACTTTGTCATCAGTGTATATATAACAATGAGATGCCCTTGTAGCGAACTGATTACTCCATATGTCCCGCAGAGAGCCCTGCGCTCAATGGACTCAACTCTTTTAGTGGTGCCACGTTTCTCCCTCAGACCAAAAGTATGGAACTCACTCCCCATTGATCTCAGACAGACAATATGCTACACCACTTTTAAGAAGAACATTAAGACCTATCTGTTTAAAAACTTTTTTAGATTAGTTTGTCATTTTAGCTGTCGTGTTTGTGTTTGTAATGTTATTACAGGGCCTTGAGCGTACATTTTGTTTGTTAACAGCGCTTTATAAATAAAATTATTATTATTATTATTATTATTATTATTTTCCTAATAACTTTCCTGGCACAGTGGTTAGTGTGTTGGCTTGATGTGACACCCCCACCCTTTTCTCAACTGGTTCAATAATTGATAGGATCATAGCGTATTTAGAAAGCAAAAGCAGGAAAATGAACTAAACAAAAACTATTGTTAAAGATATTTCTAAACCCACAGATTTATTATTGTAAGTCTAGATCTATTACAACTTAAATAACATGACTTATCCAAAATAATTGATACAACTAGTAATAAAGGATCTGTTGTTTTTTTTAAGTATTTAAAATTTTTTCTTATTACAAAGCTTATATTAACTCACTCTGTCTGTCTGGTAGAAAATTTAAACACGCTATTTCTCCGAAACTTATGTTCGGTTGAGACTTTGCACAATTTTTCATTGGCATAGACAAGATATGAATCGATTTAACAAATTAACCAATCAGTCAATCAATTACTGGTAATTATTTTTTATACCAACACCAACAAGGGAAATTAATCCTTTAGTATTCACAGATACGTCTAAATAATTTAGATATTTAGGGTTTCGACCACTTAGAGAATTGAACACGTTATTTCTCCCATTCCCGGAACAGTTGAAACTTTAAACAATTATTTATGGAACTAACAAAACATGAATCAATTAAAAAATTAACCAATTTGTCAATTAATTATTTTGTTTGATATCCAAAAAAGGAAATAGCTTCTACATTATTGAGTGATAATATTGTAAGTGCGGAATTTTTTCATATGGACAAGCTTTGTTTTTAAGGAATTTTGATTTTTGCTTGTTTATTACAAAATATATATCCGGGATAGTTTTCCATTGGCTAGTACTCATTTTGAATTGGATTGCTAGTTTCGGATGTTCATTCTGAATTGATGATTATTACATCAAGGCCTTGTCCTTTTGCAGGACGGCGGGATTGGCGGCGGGCAGCGTTCGAACCTGAAAAGTTTTTGATTTGATTGTTGGATGAAAAGTTGTTGTTTTAATACATTGGTTGGTGTTTTAATTGATCCTTTTAGTTTTTCATTACCAAGAATATTTGACGTCTCCAGAGACAGCCTTTTCCCTCTGCAACTTCTCACATAACTCAACTTGATACACAGCTGCGGTCACGGGGCTGGGCATCTGTAATCACCAGATATACACAGCTGCGGTCACGGGGCTGGGCATCTGTAATCACCAGATATACACAGCTGCGGTCACGGGGCTGGGCATCTGTAATCACCAGACATACACAGCTGCGGTCACGGGGCTGGGCATCTGTAATCACCAGACATACACAGCTGCGGTCACGGGGCTGGGCATCTGTAATCACCAGACATACACAGCTGCGGTCGAGGGACTGGGCATCTGTAATCACCAGACATACACAGCTGCGGTCACGGGGCTGGGCATCTGTAATCACCAGACATACACAGCTGCGGTCACGGGGCTGGGCATCTGTAATCACCAGACATACACAGCTGCGGTCACGGGGCTGGGCATCTGTAATCACCAGACATACACAGCTGCGGTCACGGGGCTGGGCATCTGTAATCACCAGACATACACAGCTGCGGTCACGGGGCTGGGCATCTGTAATCACCAGACATACACAGCTGCGGTCACGGGGCTGGGCATCTGTAATCACCAGACATACACAGCTGCGGTCACGGGGCTGGGCATCTGTAATCACCAGACATACACAGCTGCGGTCGAGGGGCTGGGCATCTGTAATCACCAGACATACACAGCTGCGGTCACGGGGCTGGGCATCTGTAATCACCAGACATACACAGCTGCGGTCACGGGGCTGGGCATCTGTAATCACCAGACATACACAGCTGCGGTCACGGGGCTGGGCATCTGTAATCACCAGACATACACAGCTGCGGTCACGGGGCTGGGCATCTGTAATCACCAGACATACACAGCTGCGGTCACGGGGCTGGGCATCTGTAATCACCAGACATACACAGCTGCGGTCACGGGGCTGGGCATCTGTAATCACCAGACATACACAGCTGCGGTCACGGGTTGGGCATCTGTAATCACCAGACATACACAGCTGCGGTCACGGGTTGGGCATCTGTAATCTCAAAACGCCGTAGCACTTTCCCCCTTCTTTCTTCTTTTGGTGTGTCCGCCATCTTTAATCCGGGACCTTTCCTTTATACTTGCTCTCCATCTAGATCTATCCAGTGTCTCAACTTCCCAACCTGTAGTTAAAAAAATATATTGATTTAATTAGTTCTGTTGCTATCTATTGTGCTATTGATGAATGTCTCAGTGGCCGTTGACATAAGTGGGAAATGGCACTACCTTAAAATCCAGTCCAAAGATGACAAGTTTGTTTGCAACTCTGTACGCATGTATGACTTGCGAATATCAATAGAAATAAACAGTTACCTGATGCTGGAATTTCGACTACATTGAAAGACCTTTTGATTTCACGAAATATATGTGAAGCGGTGGTCATGGTAAGAAAACGTGGGGGAACTCTAGTCCGACTTGCAGAAATAAAAAAATATCTTTCCATTACGTGGGGGAACTCTAGTCCGACTTGCAGAAATAAAAGAAAGATCTTTCCATGACTTTTTCCTCGAGGGTTAGAGAGTCGGCGTACGTGCGTGTCCCGCATGGTTGAGCGACGAAGAGAATTATATATTATATTTATATATATATATATGACATTACAATGGGTATAAGGGCTCTATTAGAAATCCTGGGTCTTGGCTTCCACAACAACCTCAAACACACATTTTTGGGCGTGGTTTCTAAATGACTCGTTTGGACTTCTGTATCTCATTCTAGCACCTGTTCTGATATAAGTCTTCCTAGTTAAAGTTTTCGTGCACCTAGCTCAGTTAAGTTTTTTTTTCTTTGTTCTACCAGGTCACATATCTAGCCAATAGACGACTTCCGTTGCTTATAACAATTTTTGTTTTTTTGTTTTTTTTTATCATCTTATAAGGCCATCTGGCAAATGTCTGGTAAGGCGTCCTTTCTAACATTTTCTGGTCCCTAACTAAGAAAGCTAAAAATAACTCAGGGGCTTTAACTAGGACGCAATTTTAATGTTCCTTCCACTTCTCCATCAAATGACATTTGAGTGAGGGCTTGAGCGGTTCAAATCCTCTTTTGCAAAAGCCCTGGACAGAAACCCTGCTGTTTCAATTCTAGATTGTTCATACATTTTGTAGATCATATTTTAGATCGGGGACGGGCGTAGATCTATATAAAGGCGGGGAAACGAAGGCCAGGGGGTCAGTTGTAGGTTATGAATTTATTTCAATATTCCCTGTTTGGATTTATTTATATATTTTTTAGATTTATTTTGTGTTATCACAATGGAAGAATTCTGTCTATTATACAAAACAAGTTGGCGCTATACAATTATTCAATATTCTGAATGAGAATGTGTCTCTGCATTATATTCAAATTAGGGGTGCGCCGGATAGTCCTTCCGGCGCCAGCTTCTGCCGAATATTTGGCACTTTTTTGCTATCCGGCAATATGCGGCTCCGGTCGGATATCGCTACCGGATAGTAAACCGGATAGTAAAAGCTACACCTGCATTTCTATAATATTGTTAGGCACCTCCGCGCTAATAAGTCTTTTCCAGATACGCCAAACGGAGGTAACACTTAGATATCGAAACAACCCAGAGGGCGAAAGGCAAATAATATAAAGGTAGTCGACGCTGAGAAACGATGTCCAACAAGAACTTTAAACTAAATCTCCATGTTAATAAAAATAAACCAATATCCATTAAGTGGACATGATTCAATAATGTCAGTTCTGAAATACATTAATTAACGTTTTTGTTTTAAATTAAAGGATTTTTTGTAAAACTATAAACTATGACTATGCACCAAATATTTTTTAGTACAAAGACAAGGCGTGTTAATCTAAATAGGAATCTGAATTTATATTATAAATTCGCATTCCATTCGTAGCAGCGATCTCTGGCATATATTAAAAGCTTGTCTTGACCTTTGAGTGGTCTAGTAAACATGTAATATTTCTTAACTAAATCACGCTGTTTCTGTCTAGATGTGCGGGTATATCTCCAGAGGTAGAGATGAGCAACCCCCACATCCTTTTGTTTGTTTAGTCTATAACATTGAGTTCACAGATAGGCAGCTGACCACATTAAGCTAGATGTCAACGTGTTGACACTGTCTAGAGGTCACATCTTATGAGGGAACTGAGTTTGTTTACTTGGAGTATAATTTTTATTAGGGGCGGGATTACAAGCCAAATCTCTATAAGGTTAATCTGGTATGAGTTTGTGGATTATGAGATATGTTGTCAATCAAGGGTCAGGACCACAAGCCACTCCTTTTATACTATTAGCCGGGTAATAAGTTTGTTTACTTTGAGTTAAGTCTCAATTAGGAGGCTGGACTACAAGCCAAACAGACACTGACCAGGGGTATCTTTAAAGGGAGGGCTCAAGAGACTCAACACCCCCCAACTTCTTATTTGTTTAATCCATGACAATGTATTGATAGACATTGACCATTCTTAAGCCAGAATGGATTAACGCAGATTGTTGAGAAATATTGACACTGTCTAGAGGTCACTAGATGGTGACACTAAGTTTGTTTACTTGTAGAGAAATGTCATTTAGGGCGCTGAACACACGTTCGTTGCACAATAAAATAAAACAAATATGTACATGTGTGCGTGTATGTATTTTTTCCATTGTATTAAAATTTTAGAAAGAAAACGAATTTCATTGTTTAATTCTATTGACTTAATATATAAAGGAAAACCTAACAGTAAAATTT
Source organism: Biomphalaria sudanica (assembly GCA_036873155.1). Taxonomy (NCBI): domain Eukaryota; kingdom Metazoa; phylum Mollusca; class Gastropoda; family Planorbidae; genus Biomphalaria; species Biomphalaria sudanica. The sequence goes on from JAZGLO010001986.1 coordinate 187,487, forward strand.
AACATCGCAGAAAATAAATTGAAAAGGAAAAAAAACGCGTGAAGGTCAACACAATCATCTATACACACTACACTAGGACTACATGTGTAGGCTCACTACGTCTATCTGACCAGGTTGTTACAATCAGTCGAACATAAAGTCTATTTATGTTTTTTGGGTAGGGAGGGTGTGGGTTAATTTTTTTTCCTTCTATAGTTGGTTTTCCTAATTCTCTTAGATCTATATAACAGTAGATCTAAACATAGATATCAATAATAGGCCTACAGACTACAATTAAATCTATGCTACGCAATATTTAAGGCTCAGGCTATAAGTAGATATAATGGATGTTCCTGCTGTTAATAGAATATCGATTGCCGCAAATGGATCATTAAATATAGGCCTATGACCTACTACGCTTCAGATTCCAACTATTAACTAACAGCTATCAGTATTAAGCCCTTGAATCCAGAACCAGAAGCAGTCTTTGGACTTAAAATTACAAGTCTGATGACAAGTTGTTGGTCAGAAATTCTTGAACACATACATTCAACCACCATACAAGCCAGATGAGAGATTTACATTAGTAACTAGTTAAATATTTACTAACATATTTTACATTGACCCTCTAACTGACTCTAACACACAGCCTTTATAGTTGCTGGCCTCGTACATACACACAGACACGCTCATGCTACACAGATTAATTTCTGTTTATAAATACTGTTAATCTTTAATAAATCAATCAGTAACAGAGTTTAAAACAATAAGGTATATAAAAGGAAAAAAAATAATATCAACAAATATAGGTATGTTTGTTACGTGCGCATCTTAGTGTCAATGTGAAATGGTGCGAATGCGTGTTGAAAGTGGAGAGAAACAAAATGGAGGATTATGAGCAAGAAAGTGTTTTCAGTGTTAATAAAGATTAAAGTATTTATAAACGGTGATTTGTCGTTTCCAAGTCTCATCTAATATGAAGACGTAACAAGTGGCGCCCAACGTGGGGCTCGAACCCACGACCCTGAGATTAAGAGTCTCGTGCTCTTGTTCTGTTAAATGCAACTATTTCTTCTATGTCGCTGCCTCTGGATAGTTTCTTATCGGGATGGGCCACCTTATAGGCCCTTATCAGTCTTACTATGTCTTCTATGGATTTTGGTTTCCTCTCCAACAAAAATATTTTTAATTCCTCCTGACACTCATAAATTGCTTTGTCTATCATTAGAAATGTCTTTAGACCGTCAAATGTCTTTTCTATTTTAGCGGTTTCAGTCCAATTTTCAAAACTACTGGTCATTCTGTCCAGGAATGTCTGTGGGTCATCATTTGTTTCTATCGCACAGTTAACAAATTGTTCACGGTAGTACGCCTCTGTTTTTCCGTACGTTCGCAGTAATTGTTCTTTCACCACGCTATAGTTGCTCTGGTTCATGCATATCTTTGATGGAACCTCTGCTACAAATGACTTTGATAATAAGAATGACCATTTGTCTTCGGGGTATTCCAGTTCTCTCATTTCAATTTCAAATTTCTTCAAAAAAATGTCCATTTTAGCTTCTTCAAATATCTCACCTTTCTATTTGGCTAGTTTATTCCCTGTAGTGTCACTCTTTCTTTGATCACTCTCTTTTTCTTGGTTTGTTTTTAACTTTTTCTCTGCTGTCTCTTTTTCAAACGCTAATCTTTCTCTTTCAATGGCAACTAATTCATTTTTCTTTTCCCTTTCAATTGCTACTATCTCCTGATCCTTTTCTCTTTCCATCGCTAATCTCTCCTTTTCTTTGTCTCTTTCCATCGCTAATCTCTCCTTTTCTTTGTCTCTTTCCATCGCTAATCTCTCCTTTTCTTTGTCTCTTTCCATCGCTAATCTCTCCTTTTCTTTGTCTCTTTCCATCGCTAATCTCTCCTTTTCTTTGTCTCTTTCCATCGCTAATCTCTCCTTTTCTTTGTCTCTTTCCATCGCTAATCTCTCCTTTTCTTTGTCTCTTTCCATCGCTAATCTCTCCTTTTCTTTGTCTCTTTCCATCGCTAATCTCTCCTTTTCTTTGTCTCTTTCCATCGCTAATCTCTCCTTTTCTTTGTCTCTTTCCATCGCTAATCTCTCCTTTTCTTTGTCTCTTTCCATCGCTAATCTCTCCTTTTCTTTGTCTCTTTCCATCGCTAATCTCTCCTTTTCTTTGTCTCTTTCCATCGCTAATCTCTCCTTTTCTTTGTCTCTTTCCATCGCTAATCTCTCCTTTTCTTTGTCTCTTTCCATCGCTAATCTCTCATTTTCTTTGTCTCTTTCCATCGCTAATCTCTCCTTTTCTTTGTCTCTTTCCATCGCTAATCTCTCCTTTTCTTTGTCTCTTTCCATCGCTAATCTCTCCTTTTCTTTGTCTCTTTCCATCGCTAATCTCTCCTTTTCTTTGTCTCCATCGCTAATCTCTCCTTTTCTTTGTCTCTTTCCATCGCTAATCTCTCCTTTTCTTTGTCTCTTTCCATCGCTAATCTCTCCTTTTCTTTGTCTCTTTCCATCGCTAATCTCTCCTTTTCTTTTTCTCTTTCAATCGCTAATCTCTCCTTTTCTTTGTCTCTTTCCATCGCTAATCTCTCCTTTTCTTTGTCTCTTTCCATCGCTAATCTCTCCTTTTCTTTGTCTCTTTCCATCGCTAATCTCTCCTTTTCTTTGTCTCTTTCCATCGCTAATCTCTCCTTTTCTTTGTCTCTTTCCATCGCTAATCTCTCATTTTCTTTGTCTCTTTCCATCGCTAATCTCTCCTTTTCTTTGTCTCTTTCCATCGCTAATCTCTCCTTTTCTTTGTCTCTTTCCATCGCTAATCTCTCCTTTTCTTTGTCTCTTTCCATCGCTAATCTCTCATTTTCTTTGTCTCTTTCCATCGCTAATCTCTCCTTTTCTTTGTCTCTTTCCATCGCTAATCTCTCCTTTTCTTTGTCTCTTTCCATCGCTAATCTCTCCTTTTCTTTGTCTCTTTCCATCGCTAATCTCTCCTTTTCTTTTTCTCTTTCCATCGCTAATCTCTCCTTTTCTTTGTCTCTTTCCATCGCTAATCTCTCCTTTTCTTTTTCTCTTTCCATCGCTAATCTCTCCTTTTCTGTGTCTCTCCATCGCTAATCTCTCCTTTTCTTTGTCTCTTTCCATCGCTAATCTCTCATTTTCTTTGTCTCTTTCCATCGCTAATCTCTCCTTTTCTTTGTCTCTTTCCATCGCTAATCTCTCCTTTTCTTTGTCTCTTTCCATCGCTAATCTCTCATTTTCTTTGTCTCTTTCCATCGCTAATCTCTCCTTTTCTTTGTCTCTTTCCATCGCTAATCTCTCCTTTTCTTTGTCTCTTTCCATCGCTAATCTCTCCTTTTCTTTGTCTCTTTCCATCGCTAATCTCTCCTTTTCTTTGTCTCTTTCCATCGCTAATCTCTCCTTTTCTTTGTCTCTTTCCATCGCTAATCTCTCATTTTCTTTGTCTCTTTCCATCGCTAATCTCTCCTTTTCTTTGTCTCTTTCCATCGCTAATCTCTCCTTTTCGTGTCAATGTGAAATGGTGCGAATGCGTGTTGAAAGTGGAGAGAAACAAAATGGAGGACTATGAGCAAGAAAGTGTTTTCAGTGTTAATAAAGATTAAAGTATTTATAAACGGTGATTTGTCTTTTCCATGTCTAAAGAGTCTCATCTAATATGAAGACGTAACAATGTTATTTAACAGTTTCTTAAAATGTTCAGCAATACCATCTATTTACAGGACACTTAGGTATTCGGCTCCGGCCCCGGCCGAATATCAAATTTTACTATCCGGTCATACCCGGTCCCGGCCGGATTTTAAAAAGTACTATCCGGTGCACCCCTTATTCAAATGGACACGCTTTATACAGTGTCGTTTCACTAGGTATAAAATCACAATGTGTAAACCACACAGCGCTATGACACAGACGAGATGTGACCTTTTCTCGACTCCAGCCAGCTTTAATGAGAGACTTGACATTCAGATTTGAGATAAAAATCATAGTCCTCATTGAACATTCCAAAAGCTCCAACTATTTTTGTAAGATACGGCGAATGTCTCACTAATCAACTAATCCTTATAATTATATTTAATATTATTTAGTCTATATTTATTTTTATATTTTTAGATTTTAGATCTAGTCAGTCTTAGACTTAGACTTTAATTAAGGCCTTAGATCTACTAATCATCTACAAATACTACTAATTATAAACTAATAGTAATACTCTATATAGTTAGTTAAAGTTAGTTAAACACATAAATATATTGATCTACAATTAGATCTAGATCTAGAGTTAGATCTGGATCTAGTCTAGGTCTTTATTTTGAATAAACCATTTGATTGTCATTGTAAATTAGCTATCACTTTAGACTTAGACTTAGCTTAGGCCATCTTAGGCATTTTTAACCTTAAACTAGATTTAGACTAGACCTTTTAAAACTATAATCAACAACAGTCATCATGAAATTGCTCTGGCTATTTATCCTAATAATTACTAAATACACACTAGCTGAACACAGAACTAGATCTACCTCAGTCAACACTAAACTTAAAAAGGAAACAACAGTCATAATCAATCATCACACTTTAGATCAATGCAACTTCAAAAATAACCTAACATACACATCCGTAACATTAAAGAAGATTACCCATCACAAATGGAAGTTCTCAATCAGACACAGTAGATATAAATACCTTTCACTGTTAATATTAATAGCAGGAGATGTAGAGTCAAATCCAGGGCCTAGATCTAAAGATAGATGCAACATCTGCAAAAAAGTATGCACCATGAAACAGAAAGCCATTCAATGTGACACCTGCGATGAATGGTACCATGCATCATGTCTCCATATGAATACACCTGTGTATTATGCCTTAGGCAACAAAGATGCATCATGGCACTGTGTACCATGTGAGTTACCTCAGTTTACATCAGGACTGTTTGATTCCTTTGATGCGGACACTTCTAACCCATACAACATCCTAAACACCATCACAAAACAAACTCCCCAACCACTAGCCAGATCCACTTCTGTTAAACCTAAATCTACTAAAATTAATACAGCAGCCTCACTAGACAGACCTGCTAAAGAAGTAATACCAAAATACCTTAAAACCTTAGTAATAAATTTTCAAAGTATTAGGAACAAAACAGCAGACTTAGAAATTTTATTAGAATGTGAGAAACCAGACATAATTGCAGGAACAGAAACTTGGCTACATCCTGAAATTTATAATGCAGAAATTTTCAATAGTAATTATGAAATTTTTAGAAAAGATAGGGCTGATAATCATGGAGGAGTTCTTTTAGCAATAAAAAACACTCTTATAGCAGAAGAAATTACCTTACCTAACTCAAAAAACATAGAATCTACATTTTGTAAAATTAATACCACCTCAACATCCCTTATAATAGGCAGCATTTACAGACCACCAAATTCTAGTTTAGAATACATGCAGGAACTATGTAATCAGATTACTACACTTAAAGAGACAAATAAAAATGCAGTTTTTTGGATTATGGGTGACTTCAACCTACCTGATATAAATTGGAAAACACTAACCATAGATAAACACCAAAACCTTAAGGACATAAATGAGCTTTTCATAGAAACTTTACACAACCTAAGTTTAGATCAAATCATTAAAAAGCCAACTAGATTAAACAACACATTAGATCTCTTCTTAACCAACAGACCTGAATTAGTAGTTGATTATGATATTATCCCTGGTCTATCAGACCATGAGATCATAAAAATACACAGTCAGATAAAAGCAGTAGCCAATACAAAAACCAACAGAAAAATCTTACTCTGGAATAAATGTAACCTAACACAACTACACCAAGCTGCATTAAACTTTCAACAAACATTCTTATTAGAAAAAGACATTAACCAACCAGTCGATGACCTCTGGAATTTCATTAAAAACCATCTTAAAAGCATTATAGAAAATCATATACCAACTAAATACACATCAAACAAAATAAATAAATGCTGGTTTAATAATAGACTAAAGAAGCTTTGTAAACAGAAGGAAAACCTATATAGAAAATTTAAAGCAACCAAGGCAGAAAGAGTTTACAAAAAGTATATAAAAATTAAACACCTAACCCAAAAAGTAAGCAGACAGCTGCAGAGTGAATACATAAACAATGTAATATCTAAAGATAACAACAAAAACCTATGGTCATACATTAAGTCTAAGAAAATGGAAACAACAGGCATAGCGCCATTAAAAGATGAACATAACATAATACATAATGATAATGAAACTAAAGCAAACATCCTAAACAAATACTTTGCATCAGCATTCTCAGCCCCAGGAGACAAAGACATATTTCTTAATTTGAACCAAGTAGACAACATAGAAGATTTAGTAGTACAAGAAAATGGAATTAAAAAACTATTAGCCAACACCAAACCAAATAAAGCGTCTGGACCTGATGGTATTCCAGCTAGATTACTCAAAGAACTAAGCAATGAGCTAGCCCCAGTGTTCAAAATACTCTTTCAAGCATCGCTTAACCAGGGCAGAGTACCAAAGGACTGGAAAGAAGCTAATGTCACCCCCCTATTTAAAAAAGGAGAAAAATCTGATCCAGGAAACTACAGACCAGTATCACTTACCAGCATCACATGTAAAATACTAGAACGCATAATATGTAGCAATATCATAAACCACTTAGACAAACATAATGTCCTCACCCCATACCAACATGGCTTTAGGAAATATAGATCATGTGAAACACAACTAATAGGACTAATTGATGATTTTTCAAAAGGTTTAGATAATAGTGAACAAATAGATGCTATCTTACTAGATTTTTCCAAGGCTTTTGACAAAGTTCACCACCATAGTTTGCTTAAAAAATTAAAATATTTCGGCATTAACGGTCCACTGCATCAGTGGATTAAAGATTTTCTGATAGGGAGAGAACAAACTGTAATAATAAATGGCTCTAAATCAACACCAATAACAGTAAACTCAGGTGTACCTCAAGGAACAGTCTTGGGTCCACTACTATTTTTAATTTACATAAATGATTTACCAAATTGCATTAGTTCAGGAACAAAAGTCAGATTATTTGCAGACGATTGCATAATATATCGAACAATAAAAACAAAACAAAACACAGATATTTTACAAAGAGAATTAGATGAATTACAGAAATGGGAATCAAATTGGAGCATGTCTTTCCACCCAGAAAAATGTCAGTTGTTAAGAGTAACAAAAAAACTAAAACAAATTAATTCCACTTATCTTATTCATGGCAAACCAGTAACACAGACTAAAAACTCAAAATACCTAGGTGTTATAATAAATGAAAAACTGTCATGGAATCCACATATTGATGAAACTATAAAAAAATCCAACAAAGCATTAGGGTTTATTAAAAGAAATTTCTATAAATCAAATAAGAACATAAAACTAAAATGTTATTTAACCTTGGTTAGGCCAATAATAGAATATGCATCCACCGTGTGGGACCCCTCAACTCAAGAAAACATTAAGAAACTGGAACAAACACAAAATAGAGCAGTGAGATTCATAACAAACGAATATTCACATTTGACTAGGGTAACACCATTAGTAAAATCACTAAATTTAGAAAGCCTTCAGGACAGAAGACTCAAAAGTAAAGTAGCAATTATACATAAAACACTGAACCATAATCTTCAAATACAAAAACAAAATTTAATAAAATACTCTGAAAGACACAAAAATAAAGGCACATTCCTCGTCCATATGCTAGGACAAATTTGTACAAATACTCCTTCTTCCCTAGTGCTATTAGAGCATGGAATGGGTTGCCTGAGCTAGCCAGAAAAACCAGTGACTTGGCAGAATTTAAGTCATTGGTTAATATGCATGACTAAATGCATGACGCGTAGGACGTAATCATCTTCTTTTTTGAAGTAACGTCTGTATTATATAAGATAAGATAAGATAATGCCAAAATGAAAGAACAAGAAAAACATTTTAAAAAATACTTAAAAAAACACAAGTTTTAATGAAGTGTAATTGTATCAATTAGTTTGGATTAGTCATGTACATACATTTATAATTGATCAAGACCAACAACAATAAATTTGTGAGATTAGAAATAATTTTACAAAGCTTAAATCAACTCACTCTTGTCTGTCTGGGTAAAAGTTTGAGCACGTTATTTCTCCGACACCCAATCTCGGAACAAGCTGAAATCTTGCACAATTATTTCTTATATCTGACAACATGAGAATCAATTTAAAAAATGTAACCCATTAGTTAATTAACTTATTGGTAATTAATGATTTGTTTGGTATCTACTCGAACAAGGAAAAGAAATAATTATTTTTCTTGTTCGAGTACATACCAAACAAAATAATTAATTACCAATAGTTAATTAACTAATTTCAGCCTGATCCGAGATTGGGTGTGGGAGAAATAACGTGTACACATTTGTTTTTTTTTACCAAACAGACCTACAGAGTGACCTACAGAGTGACCTACAGAGTGATAGAAGCTTTGTAACAAAGAATGTATAGCGTCACGTAATGATTTCAAAGCTTATGAGGCTCTACCTTTAACTAATCTGATCTTTAGACGAAGCCCCGATCAATAAAAAGTATCATGTTCTTAAAGCATAACACAAAGCAACAGCTGAGTGTACTCTATATACGAGTGTAATGAAACTTTAATCCAACAACTACACTGATAACAACAAGTACAAAATGGTTTGTTTCTCAACGTGTCGTCCTGCAGGAGTTTCAAATCAAGGTCGTAATCATCTTCATTTCTGGATGGTCCTAAACTTGTACAAAAGAGGAATGATAATTGAATAGAATAAAAAACAACAACAACAACAAATGTTAAATAGCTTATGCAAATTTGGCAGACGCTATTTATGTATATCAATGCACTGGATTCTCCCGGTCTCTGATAATAGAGCGAACGTTGCAGGAGAAGGTGATGGTATGTAAATGAGAACCCCTGCACGTGACTAGGAAAGTGATACGGTCTTTTAATTTCCTTAGAAAAAACAACAACACTGACATAAAACAAAGAGCCCCAGATACTCAATGTACGCATGTCTTTTCAGAGTGTCAGCCTACAGGTAAGAGACCACAGGAACTCGTCACGGTTTTTTTCTTATCTTATCTTATAAAATACAGACGTTAGTTCAAAAAAGAAGATGATTACGTCCTAACTTACATCCAGATCTCTCAAACTTGTCTTGACAATGTACGCTCATTTGGAACTTTCAATGTAGTAATTGACTTTGGTTTTGTAGTATAGAATAACTTAAACTAAAAATTATAAATATTTTATAGTATTTATTTTTATAAAGTTTAATACAGTATAAAAATAAAAAAACTTGCTAAAGAAAAAAAAAACTTATAATTGTAATTGTATCAATTGGTTTGGATCAGTAATGCAATACAATTTCTAATAGATCTAGGCTAACATAATAAATCTGTGCGATTCGAAACCTTTTTGGTTTCATGTTTTTAGCAGTCTTGATGCGCTATCACTTGCATGGACCAATCGTAAGCCCATCTGTGTTAATGTTATCTTGATCACTTTTTTAAAATGCATTTTGTTGAAAAAAAAAGTTGCACGACTTGAATTCGAACTCTTGGGCTCAAGCCTACTCAAGACAACACACTAACCACTGTGGCAATGAAGAGCTTATGAAAATAGACCTTTAAGTTATCTACTGTTAGTTTCATTTCTTTAAGCCACGACCTAATTCTCTACACCAAGTATAACACCTGGACCTATTCATTCAACTTATGCCATCCTATCTGTCTAGTACAATGTCCATATCGCATTTTAGTAAAGTGTAATTAATAGTATTAACTAATAGGATTAGAAGTTGTCAGTTTATCATCACTATCAGTAGGCTTACATCAACACTGCCAGTATATTAACACAGTCATTATATCAATAATACTAGTGTAGGCTCTATCAACACAGTTCATTTAATAACATTGTCAGTAACTCTAAGCTGCTTCAATTCTATTTTACACCAGAACGTCAATTATCCGGAACGTCAAATATCTGGACAGCCCTTTTGTTGTTGTTGTTTTGTTTTACCGTACGCTATCTGAGTGAGATCTTGCTGATGTCAGACTTCGTTTATTGCTTCGCTTCCTAAGCCTGGTAGGCTTCGCTCCCTTGTATATTTTAAGTTGAGTTTTATCTTTACGTAGGACGCGATATCCCCCACCTATGAATTTTCATCATATTGATGGGGAAATGGATTTTTATAATACTATTCTGCATTCAGTTATCTGGACATTCGGACATAACCCGTTCCCGATCAATCTTTATAATCACATTCCATTAGATATAAAAATGAACATTTATGCTTCGTTATGTGTTACGAAGGTCAGTTATAGCCTGCTTCAGATTACAAGACAAGCGAGCTCTTCGTGACAGGTAGAATTGTCACAAATTCGACAATGTATCAAGTTATAAACAACAAACTCATATAATACAATATAAATTCAGTGAACTCCCTGAACAATAAGCAAAACTAAAAACAAGCCAACGCTATAAGTCTGTTGGTCACTACAAAACAAAAAGAGTGACAGTACAATACACATTACAAACAGTTAAGAACAAAATGTAATACATATAAGACACAATATAAAAAATGTATTTAAAAAATGAAACAAATATACCCTGTTTTATCCAAATAAAAAAAATGGATATGAATAAAATACAATATAATAAAGTATTACACAGTACAATACATACGGAGCCACCTTTTGACCTTTACATCATCTACCCTATAGATCACAACGTCTGAAAAGGGAACTTTACTTTACTTTTTACTATGGATATTTTTCAAAGTTTGTCTTCTTGATAAAAAATTATTACAGATTTAGATCTAGATTTGGACTTTCCAATGATGTGTGGAATATTGTATTCTATGATCTAGTATTTTGTTTATGTATTTCAACACTAATCTAATGGTTTATTTCGGATGTTTAATATTTGAGTCTAGGTTTGTATATTCTGTATTAGATATTTTGTTTTAAATATACAAATCTCCATAGATCCAGACTAGTCTAACGTGATTTTGATAATTAATTATACTCTAGTTTCTTGGTGATTAAAACTCGTTCTTTCGGGTCAAGGGATTTCTTGGTGTAGGACTACATAGACTTCAGTTTAAAACATTATTCCTGCAGTTATTGGCCAAACTTTAATGTTAGTTTTAGCTCTGTTGAAACACATTGACAAAATCGAATGTCGATGTCTTAGTTTTGAAAGAGTTAACGGCTTCACCTGTCACAGGCGCCTTTTAAAGTAAGCCAACAACTGAAATCTAAAAAAAACTTGACTACTGCAAGGCTATTATTGCAAGATTATTACGTTAAAAACAACATAGACTTAATTATTGAACATTAGTATTAGTATTGAAACACAAAATGAAAACACTAAATAATACAAACAAAATATTTTTCACATCATTCGAAAGCTCAAAGCTCAATCTGTAATAACGGTTTAAATTTAGATAAACGTCCGCCATAATCACATTTGAAAACTAATGATTCAGTTTATTCTACTAACAGATGCTTAATAATGTATTCATATTCAGGATTACTTTAATTTCTATTGACATTTTTTATGTGATATATTTGTTTATTTTCTCATTTCCAGTTTCCTCTGGATTAAACGTTTCAATTGGCTAGCATGAGTACTAAGGTAATAGCACAAATTTCAATTCTATGCCTTTTCTTATATTTTTTTTTACCTAGCAAATACTCTTGGGACTTAGAGAAATGGTGTTAAATTATTCATAAGATATTTAAGTTTCTGTGAGTTGAATAGCTAATCACTTTATGGAATTTAAACTTCATTACTTACAGTGCGCCAGTGTGAATATAAGATATGAAGCTATTAAAAAAAAGATGCATATATGGCTCCTTCTGTCTCGAAAAACAATAGATGCACCCAGATCTTGGACTCATTTCTAGGCCATTGATAAATGTGGACCTTGCTTATTTGTTCCAAAGGAACGCCTCGCATTACATTTGGCACCAGCTCAGTCGCAGAAGCTGCCTGAGGAATGTCATTGTTGAAACTCCCAACGCATAAGAGGCTTCACTCCTGATTTTTGCTCAAGTTTGTCTCCTGAAGCCCTGGGCAGCGGGGGTTTGAAGTCAGAGTACCCCCCCCCCCTTTTCTTACATGAATGGTCTTACTAGGCTGACGATCTCCATCTGCACAAAGCTGGGGAAATTTTGTGACGCAAGCAATCAGCCTTTATCGCTCCACCTGTTAGTAAGAGCAGTTTCGCCGGGCTTAGTATCTAAGCCACTCGAGCAGGCCAGGTGCTGGACTTAGTTGTCGGAGGGTATTTGAGACGCGTGCCGTTTAGGAGTATTTAGCTTATCCCCAATAACACCCCTTGGCTAAGACAACCTTTGAAACCAATTTGCGATCACGAACGAAAAATATTTGAACACACCTCAATGTTGAAAGTTGGTAGATGGGATGAATAATATAGTTATTATTCAAGATAGACCTCAGCATTTTGCGTAATATTTAGTGAAAAAAAATTCGAACACTCATTTGGGTGACCAACTCAAGTGGGGGCCCGGTGAGAAATTTTTGAAATTCTACCCCTCCCCCACCCTAGCTATGCCTTTGACAGAAAAGCTGCTTTTAAATCACGCACACTGTCACTGTCTGAAGTATTGATCTTACGGATTGATCCAAGACGAAATAGCGTTGGCCATACATCGTGGGCTCATGGGATGCCGGCACATTGTCATGCGACAGTGACTCAGTAACCTTGTGAAATGAACGCAAAATTGTAACGAAGTCACACAAAAACATTAACATTTTTAGTTGATTAACATATGTGTTATGGATTGTGTATGTGTGTGTTTCTATGGTGACGTTGGTAAGAGGTGAACGATTGGTTGTGAATGATGCAAGAGAAGTGGCAATGTCGTCACTTGGTCTTAGTTAGGACAGACGACTCCAGTACATGAGATAAAAGGTTGCGTTATTAGAGTGAGTTAGATGTTGTTAAAAAATATTATTACTCAAGTCTAGTACATTTATTTTATCTCATACCAGCTTGATTTTGTCTACATTATAATAAAAGTTATATATAGTATTGTATTGTTCGCTAAAGAAATTATTCAAGTTAATTTAAGTTTTATTAGTTAAGATATAATACGCCTACATCGGTTTAGTCGTCTACCAGCAGTTTGGTGCTACAAGTCAATGAGCGTCAACAACAGTATTACAACGATTACAAAAGAAACAAAATTTGACCATTCCAATGATACGAGTTTTTTGGTTGAAGAGGATGTTCTAGTTCCTGATTCTTCCAACATGCTGGAATGATATATCCTACCACTTCTTTGGAAGTCTTGATCACAGCGTTAACAAAATAAGCAGCAGAGTCTTTTCAACATCGAAGTTAATATTATGAGGATTTTAGAGCCTTTCAATGTGATAGGAAATGTAGGCTATTTTAGGCGCAAATTGCAAAATGTACACCTTTTGATTCAGTCTGGGTGTGACAGGTGGGGGAATGTGTTTGGCGCGTTTAATGTCTAGGGGATGATTACTATTGAAATTATCACACACCAACCCGTCAGCATATAAATCGGGAGCAGGCACGCAACGAGACAAGCAATGAAAGAAAGATACAAAGTACAAAAAATGAATATTTATTTACATAATTATTTACATAGAAGAATAAAAAGGGGGAGGGTTTGCATCTATCTGTAACCAATAATATGTTTAATCATCACTCTTGCACTTAATAAGAGAGTATGTCACTTTGTCTTCTGAACTTATCTGGTTGTCCTGTTGATGTCGCAGCTGGCTGTGTCCTGGCTTGAGGTTCTGCAGCTGGAGGTGGCGCTCTAGCGGGTAGAGGGACGCCGGTGGAGTCTCAATCTAAAGTTCTGGTATCTGTAGTAGGCACAGTAGGGCGGGTGGCCGGCTACTGTGGGCACAAGGTTACTGCGGGCAGAGCTGATCTGCCGTGGGCAGCGTAGTTGACAGGATAAGTCCAGTGAGTTGCAGAGGGTTTGGCGTAGCTATGACGTCTCGCACAGATCTGGGTCTATAGGGACGTCGCACCTAATAAGTTGACAGGTGGGCTGTCGAATAGGCGGGCAAATAGATCCGATAGCGCCAAGTAGTAGAGTTGAGTAGATCCACGTAGGCAGTAGATGATACTCAATAGCAAGTGGGCAAGTGATCCGATAAATAGGCAGATAATGCCAAATGAATAGGCAGGTAAATAGGCAGGTGATCCAAACAAATAGTTGGATAGATCTCAGTAGGCAAGTGCAGTGCTGAATAGCACTAAGCTTATAGGCAGACAGCTAAGGGAGGCTGCGGATAAATAAAGACAAGTTAGGACATGTCTCTCATGCATCGTATCGATGCCCTCGACTGAGGTGCATTCGTCAGATTGGTAAAGTTGCTTTGGAGCACAATGGGGAGATGATGACAAATGGGATTTGGAAAATAGATGGCTGATAGTAGCTAAATAAAATGTACATAAAAGGGGAAATAATAATATAAAAATGTACATATAAGGGGAAATAACAATCTCAAATAATCAACACAAGTTGGGAGAGAAAAGGTGGGGATGGGCGGTGGTCAACGACCATGACGGTTTGTTTACATACGACCGTCGGCCGAGAACAATGGAGCGCGCTTGAATGGAGAGGGTGTCCATTTAAGGGGCGCAACTCTCGTTCAAGTAAAATGAGTAAAGGGGGGAGATAATTCATAAATCTTCTCTAAGAGCAGTATTGGTGCGCTATGAAAATTATCAAGGCAGTCAGCCGAGATAAAGGAAATAAAATAAGATATACATGGTTGCGTCAGCGATCAATTGAGCAACGTAGCATTAATAGATTAATGCAATACATAAATATATACATATGCCATGTTTATGTTTTCTACTTACGACAGTGTGAAATACACAATGCACTAATTAAACGTAAGGGAAATAATAAAATACACATGATAGTCTCCTGTGAGAAATATGCACAGAGTAATTAAGGTGGAACTTGTGATTAAGTTCGGCTCACCACCAGGTATTCCTCTAAGAGAAAGAATAAATGAAGCAGTCCAGACTCGATAGCTCAGCTCAAACGAGAAAATGAGAGGGTCTGGCTTGATTTAATTTACATTATATACAGACCTGGAAAATGTGGGCGGAAACAGGAAATGTCCTAGGCTTAAGATTTATCTTACACGTGGGTGAATTCCAACAAGAGTCGCACCTTGGAGCGTCATGAGGCGTGTTTACCCGAGTAATCTCTTTGATCAAAGAGAGACTTGGGAGAGGGGGGGGAGAAAGATTGGTTTGCGTTCCCCCCAAGGTGGTGTCAACAGCAATTGTCAGACATCCGGCCGGTAAGACCAAAGAGATTGCGTGTTTATCTTTACCCCGGTCAAGGGAAGATAAGTGAAAAAGCCGCCAAGGTGGTGGACACAGTCTAGCTCGAAGAGGTAAAGGTGGGGCGGGTGAAGAAAGTGGGGAGAGGACGGGGAAATAATTAAAATAAAATAAATAAATAATAGTAAATAATGATTAATGCTGTGATAAATTTGAGTGACTCTGACAGCAAGCTTTTGACTTGTCACACTGGGGTTAGGGTAAGGACAGTAGCGATCAGTTTTTATATTCAGGTTCGTTTCGTTAATGAGGTTCGGCTTCAAATCGTTTTCTATCTCTGATTAAAATGCAATTTTATACATATCTCACTTTCTCTCTCTTTCTCTCGTTCTCTCTTTCTCACTTTCTCTCTCTCTGTCTCTCTCTACATACCTACCTACCTACCTACCTATCTATCTATCTATCTATCTATCTATCTATCTATCTATCTATCTATCTATCTATCTATCTACCTAGCTACCTACCTACCAATCTATCTATCTATCTATCTATCTATCTATCTATCTATCTATCTATCTACCTAGCTACCTACCTACCTACCTACCTATCTATCTATATTTCTATCTATCTATCTATCTACCTAGCTACCTACCCACCTACCTACCTACCTATCTATCTATCTATCTATCTTTCTATCTATCTATCTATCTATCTATTAGCATTGCTTTTTTGTGATGGTACGCAGCGGTACGCGTATCGGCACCTTTTTCAATGTTGGGAAAAAATTATTACTTTCTTAAATTCATGTGTAACAGCTATTTCCAATCAGTTAGATACTCATGTGTAACAGCCATTTCCAATCAGTCAGATACTCATGTCTAACAGCTATTTCCAATCAGTTAGATACTCATGTCTAACAGCTATTTCCAATCAGTTAGATACTCATGTCTAACAGCTATTTCCATTCAGTTAGATACTCATGTCTAACAGCTATTTCCAATCAGTTAGATACTCATGTGTAACAGCTATTTCCAATCAGTCAGATACTCATGTCTAACAGCTATTTCCAATCAGTTAGATACTCATGTCTAACAGCTATTTCCAATCAGTTAGATACTCATGTCTAACAGCTATTTCCAATCAGTTAGATACTCATGTCTAACAGCTATTTCCAATCAGTCAGATACTCATGTCTAACAGCTATTTCCAATCAGTTAGATACTCATGTGTAACAGCTATTTCCAATCAGTCAGATACTAATGTTTAACAGCTATTTCCAATTAGTTAGATACTCATGTGTAACAGCTATTTCCAATCAGTTAGATACTCATGTCTAACAGCTATTTCCAATCAGTTAGATACTCATGTCTAACAGCTATTTCCAATCAGTTAGATACTCATGTCTAACAGCTATTTCCAATTAGTTAGATACTCATGTGTAACAGCTATTTCCAATCAGTTAGATACTCATGTCTAACAGCTATTTCCAATCAGTTAGATACTCATGTCTAACAGCTATTTCCAATCAGTCAGATACTCATGTCTAACAGCTATTTCCAATCAGTTAGATACTCATGTGTAACAGCTATTTCCAATCAGTCAGATACTCATGTCTAACAGCTATTTCCAATCAGTTAGATACTCATGTGTAACAGCTATTTCCAATCAGTTAGATACTCATGTCTAACAGCTATTTCCAATCAGTTAGATACTCATGTCTAACAGCTATTTCCAATCAGTTAGATACTCATGTGTAACAGCTATTTCCAATCAGTTAGATACTCATGTCTAACAGCTATTTCCAATCAGTCAGATACTCATGTCTAACAGCTATTTCCAATCAGTCAGATACTCATGTCTAACAGCTATTTCCAATCAGTCAGATACTCATGTCTAACAGCTATTTCCAATCAGTTAGATACTCGTCTAACAGCTAATAACTAACCGAACCAGACTCGCCATTGATGAAACGGTCCCTTGAGGAACGGCGCCTGGAGTTTGACATGGTCATGAAAGCTCTGTTACAACTGCGCACTAGGCAATGCGAAAGCTCTAGCACTCCCTTAGACACTCCCACAAGAGTCTTGTGGTACTTCCCATTTAACCTAATCGTTTCCTCTAGCGATCGTTTCCATTCGAGTGTCGCCTAGGATCGGTCACACACCTATTTGATTATTTGAAAATTGACATTGCACTTAGTGTAAACTAAAGATATCGGTCTACACTGTTTTTCATTTTATTTGATTTAAAACTATCTTTTAACTCTTAAAAATAAATCTTTTTAAATGAGATATTCTTTCATTTGCCTGACGTAAACATGGACATTCTAGAGAATGTCTAGGCAAATAAGGAAATGAAGAATCATTTCGTACTTTGTCTGAATGTCTATAGTCTATAGAATACCTGCATTTCGCACTTGCCGGTAACCTAGGTATATATGCAACAGATTAGCCAACACTACATCTATTTCTGTCAATCCTAACCGTTTACTGCCACGTAAGCGTCTTGTCCTTCCCACGTTAAGTATGTAAGTATAAGTCTCGGTTACAATTAGAAGTGGTCAACATGTATTGAGCACATAAACACAGACGTCGGCGGTGTGTGTCCCTGTGTAATGCCCTAATCTATTAGAGTCAAGTACTTTGACAGCCGACACTCGCTCTGAAAAGTGGGAGGTCGGGACTGCACTATAAATGTGTATCGCTATTTGACTTCCTCATAAGTTATACTTTTTATTTATTTACTTTCATCACAGGCTACACACTCAACACATGCATACAAGCTCACAATCACATGTTAGAGACATGATTAGTATTGCTAGACATTTAGTTACTATAGAGAAGCACCTTAGTTGAAGGACTTTGAACGCGAGATTTAGTGAAGGTTTAGCTGGATTCTAGATTATTTATGTTAATATCGTTGGTGTTACGATTTCAAAGGGATAACTGGATATTACGGACAGAGACTCGACTGTGGTCTTTTTTCAGCACAAAACGCCATCCAAATTTGTATAAAGATTTGGACTTAGTGCTTCTATTTGTTACATGTGTAGGTTTTGTTACATGTGTAGGTCTTCAGGTCTTGTTACTTGTTAGTTAAGTGCATCTAATACACCCGTACAAGAACCCCAGACATCTTCAGGGTAATCTGTCGTATAATAATCATGAACCGCATCCAGACCCAGTGCCCGTGAGTTTGCAAGCTGAATAGAGAAATAGTAAAAAAAAAGTAGATTAAAATCGTATAACTTTTAGACTATGTATCGCATTCTATATTTACACAAATTGTTTTGTCTTTAAAATGTATGCTAGGCTGTATGCTTCTGTTTTGTCAATATCTTAGTGTGTGTGCTGATATCCCGTTGGTTCGAGTAATATCTTGGAAATAATTAGCCCCTCTTCCTCCTCAGAAGAAACGTCGAAATCAAATTACTGTTGTTATGCTGTGTTTGCCTATTGGTGTGTTGGTACACGGTGGTTGGGTTGTAGCTCCAGACAGCTAGTCCAACGGAATCGATATAGACGTGCTCATCTCTAAGTGCCGAGCTGAAACAGATTTCTTTTTTAAAACAAGAACGAACGCAACTTTTATAGACAATATCTACAGTTTCTGAAGTTAACATAGATGTATGTGGAAAGACAAAGGAAATGGTACCTTGGAAAAGTTTACACCTACTACAACTCACTCCAAATATGTACATCTTTCTACCCTCTCTCTCTCTCTCTCTCTCTCTCTCTCTCTCTCTCTCTCTCTCTCTCTCTCTCTCTCTCTCTCTCTCTCTCTCTCCACTTGTCTCCAGCTTGTACTGCTCATTTACACTTTCACTAACCCTCACCCTATTTATAACCCTCCACTGTCATGGACTTACTCGTGATTACATCACAATTTACAACTACAAAAACAAAGCCTAAAGGTATATTTCTTATTCCTTATGTTAGGACACATTCGTGTTCCCTCTTCCCTAGTGCCGTTAGAGCATGGAATGGGTTGCCTGAATCAGACAGGAAAATCAACGACTTAGCAGAGTTTAAGTCAATGATTAACATGCATGACCTGATTGACCCATGAAATGCGTAAGACGTTACCTGCCATATTTTTACCCAAGCTTACATAAAAAAAAAACAAACTCACACACGTTTGAGTATCATGGTGAATGTACTTAGTTATCACGACAGGTCATGATAGATTTTGTCGAAATCTTTGTTCTTACTCCATGGAGTAACACCATTTGTAAAATCACATAAATTTAGAGACACTTCAGGACAGCAGACTAAAATGTATTTCCTGAGCCAGGTTAGTAATATGAATTTGAGCCAATATAAATAATGAATCAATGATATGAACCAACTTAATTAATCAAGTAAACAGATCTAAATCTCAACTGCTTGCTCGCCTTTCCTTATACAGTATTTCAAGACAGTCCTGTCTTAGATAAATTGAATCAAGACCGTTCATTTCGAAGTACTGATGCAACGACTACTTTTTGTTCTGAAATTGAAAACTTTAATTTTTAAAATCAACTATGCAAGCATTTCATAAAAATACACCATTTTTACAACTATTCACTAATAATAGTAAAAAAAATACAGGAGACTATTTAGTCAGGAAGAAGACTATTTACCCTATTTTAAACACATTTATTCGAATGGTTTTAGATTTTTTTGTCAATTTTTTTACTACAACTGTATTGTTAAATTAAATAAGTGTTGTCATACTAACTATATTTACAAAATAGTTTCCCTTTTTTTTTTAAAGAGAAAAATTCTTTGTTTAGTATGCATATAAGTGGAATAAATTTTGAAACAACAATTAATAAGTATTACTTCTTAACAACTCTCGTCAATGTAAAGGGGCAACACACACACTGTTGAAGCTTTGAATGAGAGATAGGCCCTTTACAAAACAATCTAGAATATATATCTATATAATTCTCTTCATGGCTCAAATTCTGGACAGGCAAGAAGAAG
Source organism: Biomphalaria sudanica (assembly GCA_036873155.1). Classification (NCBI taxonomy): domain Eukaryota; kingdom Metazoa; phylum Mollusca; class Gastropoda; family Planorbidae; genus Biomphalaria; species Biomphalaria sudanica. The sequence continues at coordinate 207,813 of JAZGLO010001986.1, forward strand.
TGAAGGAAAGATCTTTCTTTTATTTCTGCAAGTCGGACGAAATAGAGTGACCCTACGAAAAAAAAATAGGGGGGGGGGGAGCAAGAGAACAAGTAGTATTCACCCGTCACAAAATAGTAGACTTAGCCGCTGTGACCAAAAAGTCATGGAAAGATCACTCTTTTCTATTTCTACCCCACGTAGTTTTAGCGGCGAAAAAAAAAGAGGGGGAGGAGGGCCGGACTTAAGCATTGTGGGGCCCTATGCGAAACGGATTTCGCGGGGCAAGGTTAGGGTAGGGATACGATACGGATAATAAGTGAAATTTAAGAGTTTGTATTAGAAAATAAATTCGTCTTTGCATTTTATTCAATCTTTACCACGTACAGAATTACTTTAAGAGTCTTGCGTGTAGCGAAGTCATTCAGTATATCATAAAAAATTATTTCCTACATAGATCACGCTCAATAGCAAGAATTACCAAATGTTTCAAAATATCTACGAGAATTGTTGACCTCAAGTAAATCTTCATTAGTTTGAGGCGCGAGAAGCTTCTTTCACTAGATTCCATAATTACGGGTATTGCATAATGCCGTGTTTTTTTTTTATCGCGCTTATGATTGGCGTTTTCCATAATGAATGACACCCCAAAATAAAAATTTTTGTCTATATATTTCAGGAAATTTGTATGATTTATCAAAAGATTTTAATAATTTCCAGATATTTCCAGGACTTTTACGTATATTTTGCAATTTCAGGAGATTTCCAGGAGCTCCTAGTAAATCGACAGGAGGCCGCGGGAAATCTGTTATAAGTTATAAAATGGTTTAACTTAATAATTTATACACCTAGAATTAGCGCGGGTCCTATGAAAGTGCGGGGCCCACTGCGGTCGCATAGGTTGCAGTGGCCTAGGCCGGCCCTGCAAAATAGCGGCGTATGTTACGCCGCCGGTCGACTAGTTAGATCAATTGCTCTATTGGATCGTTTGGGCGCCAGGCAAGATCTGTAAACCTATAGTCGAACTATCAATACAACAGTATCGGCATCACTGTCGATATGTGCATGTTTCTTCTGTTTGTCTCGACGAGGATAGGGTTGTAGTTGTTGATAGTTTGTAGTTCATAGTTTCTGATATTTTTTCTGTAAATATTGAAACCTGTCTTTTTTACCTGCCTGTGTGGATTACGTCGGGGGCCGATTTTTAGTTTGTTACCACACAAACTATCTTTGTAACCCTGTTTTAATATTTAAAATTTTTTTTTTCAAGCATTCCCCCCCCCCCTCCTGAAAGTGATGGCAGGCAATTTTGCTTTAAAATTAAATGAACATTTTGTATGGATGTTGGGAGGATTGAGCATGGTGGTAGCTTGTAGTATTCAGCTTCTGATATTCTGGAGAAAAATGTCGAAACACGTTTGCCTACCTGAATTGCGGACCTTGGGGTGAATCTTTAGGGGTCCGTATTTGAGTTTGTATGATAACACAAACTCTGTAAACTTTTTTTTTGTCTCAATATTTTTTAGACATTGTGTACTGTACACACATCATTGATTTGTCACTAAATTTGGTTTAATCCTAGTGCCTTTGTCTGTTTATCCCTCGCTAATATTGAAGTCCATGCAGATTACTTCGTGTGGTGAGTTTTTTAAAGTCAAGAGGTAGATCTATATTTTAATGTATTGTGTTATAATGTTAAGGACAGATGTTGATCGATTAGCTTACAACTTGGTTATGGCGACCTAGATATTATTATTTTTATTATTGTGTATTCAATCATTCTTTTGAATCGGATATAAGGCCTATATATTTTGTTTAAAAATATGTTTTGGCTTTATTGATTCCAATAATTTACATCCATCCCCAACGTGTTGACGGGCTGACATCCAGCAAGTTGTACAGGTCGGTGCAAGCTCTTTCTTTTTTTTTTTTAAATCTAGATTATACCGATATACACTTTTTAAAAATTGTATGTAGGCCTACATCATCAAAGTAGCCTACTAGCCTAAATTATACAAAAGAATCGGCTAAAAAAACTTCTTTTTTTTTTTTTTAAGAAATTGAATGTAAATAATTATGGCATATTTGAGTGATTTGGGGATGGGGGGTGGGGGTGGCGGAGCGGTATAGCGCTTGGTTTCCGAAACAAGAAGGCCTGGGAAATTTGCATACTGTCAATGAAACACACTACACGCCTAGCGTTATGCTTGGCTGAACTTTTTCTTGACGTTACGGCGTTATAGCAACACCCTTAGTGCTTCCAAGTCCAATAGTTCAATACCACACTACACTCTCCACGTCTAGCGTTATGCTTGGCTGAACTATTTTTTTGACCTTACGGCGTTATAGCAACATCCTTAGTGCTTCCAAGTCCAATAGTTCAATACCACACTACACTCTCCACGTCTAGCGTTATGCTTGGCTGAACTTTTTTTTTGACCTTACGGCGTTATAGCAACATCCTTAGTGCTTCCAAGTCCAATAGTTCAATACCACACTACACACTCCACGTCTAGCGTTATGCTTGGCTGAACTTTTTTTTGACGTTACGGCGTCATAGCAACATCCTTAGTGCTCCCAAGTCCAATAGTTCAATACCTTGTTGATGTCTAAGAGCTGAGCCGAAGGCTCTTCGAGCTTTGAAAAAAAACCTGTTTGGTCGTCCAGCCAAGCAGTAAAAAAAAGTCAATGTAAAGCATTGCTGTTTCCAATGCCTTTGGCCCCCGACGCATGCTTGGCTGCACATGGTCGAAAGCCGAGGACATCGGGAGCCTCCGCCATTTTCCTTTGTTGTACCAAGCTAACTGTGTTGGACCCGCCATTTATGTAACGGTCCCTTTGAGGAACAGCGTATGGATGTGGGACGTGTTCGTGGGGGCTTTTTTTTACAACCCCCCCGTGCAAGGGGTAAACTCTTGTCTACCCGTGGGCACCCCCACGGGAGTTATGTTTCGCCATTCATTTAGCCTAGCTACCCCCTCAAGTAGCCGTTTCCACCCAGGTGGAAAGATGAGGCAGAACAGCGTACCTGGGATAGTTCAATACAGCTGTCTATCTCGGTACACTGTTAGGCTGCTAATAGAATTGGAACTAATTTACCCACGTGAAATGTTAAGCTAGAAAACGCTACACTTTATAACTATAAACGACACCAACACTATAACGCCAGATCCATCAGTCCATTTATTTACACACCCTCATAGTTCGAGGTTACACACAACACTCTGATATGAACTTTCTTACCAAGGGGAATAACTCTACATATTGATAACAAACATAAAACACAATGCTAACATTAATTACAATTTCTTTTTTTTTCTTTCTTTCATACTTTCTTTCATTCCTTTTTCATTCATTCAAATCTTCCTCTCTTTCTCTCTTTCATTGCATTTTGAAGGTTAAGTAAAACTGAATATAAAGGCTACACAAGGAAACAAAAATAGATGTTAGTACCTCTGACTACCTCGTGATACGATTCAATCTTCTCATACAGGAGAATGTCTAGAGTGAGACTAAAGAAAAACAAAACAAACAAATGTCAACTATAAAAAAGAAATGTAGCACTGTCTGGTATGTACACAGAGTTGCCTTAGCATTACATTCAATAAAACTTGCACAGCAACATTTTTAACTAATCAAAATATTAAATTTTATGTATGCATAATGTAATAGTGTAGGCTACGAACATCAATGACATACAATAAAATGACATGATGTTAGGCCTGCACATGTAAATGGATAGATTTGAGCAGTGTGTGTTCATTAAAGAAATATATCAACATTTGAACAAAATAAAAACAAAGTACAGAGGAACGTGTGCAAAGTACTAGTGTGAAGCGAAACTAAAGAACAAGTATCATAACAATGAGAGCAACAAAACTACGGTAGATCATGTTGTACAATATACAACAATATACAACAATATACAACAATATACAACAATATACAACAATATACAACAATATACAATATACAAATAAATGTAAATTAGAAACAGCCAGATGTCAGCCAGTCTTCTTTATGTGCCCGTCTCAACTGATCAGCATTCATATTTGGTGTTTGGTAATGCAGGGCCTTGGTCGCTCATCACGGCGATTCGTGTACCTTCGTATCTGGTCAAACATTGGCTGTAAGGTGAAAACTATCTAAATGTCAAACTGTGCACATAGAATGGAGTCAATGGGTCGTCGACATAGAGTTGATAAGACTAGAAATAGAATAAAATGTCCTGAAGATTGGGGGGGGGGGTAAAACACTAAATATGGAGCCATACAGCATAAGAATGTAGGGCTCAAAAGACGTCATGAATGGAATCAATTGTTCTGAGGATGTTATGGTGATAAGATGTCCCACCAAAAGACTTGTACTGTCAGACTGTCACTTTGTTTCTTCACTAGTTCTGTATTTTCTGAGGGTAACATTGGTGTTAGCAGTGTCAACTGTAGATCGTCATCTTTCTGTTGGTGATGTAGTCATTCGCCAGAAATACACACAGTCTCGTGTGCCCAGTGTGCCAAAAAGATTCATCGCTCTACTGGAGCGTGCACTTCCCTCATAACTTAGTTGTAAAATCTTTCTCTCTGTGGTCTCCAGTAAACGGATAAGTTCCCTTTTCGTCCTCTACAACTTTGAGCGTGTCTGTCAGATTCTCCCAGCTGTCTGGACATTAAGACAAAAGATGTCTATATGACCCACAAGAGAAATCCCATAAATTTAGAGACACACCAGGACAGCAGACTAAAATGTATTTCCTGAGCCAGGTTATAATTTGAATTTGAGCCAATATGAATAATGAATCGATGATATGAACCAACTTAATTAATCAAGTAAACAGATCTAAATCTCAACTGCTTGCTCGCCTTTCCTTATACAGTATTTCAAGAGAGTCCTGTCTTAGATAAATTGAATCAAGACCGTTCATTTCGAAGTACCGATGCAACGACTACTTTTTGTTCTGAAAGTGAAAACTTTAATTTTTAAAATCAACTATGCAAGCATTTCAGAAAAATACACCATTTTTACAACTATTCACTATTAATAGTAATAAAATACAGGAGACTATTTAGTCAGGAAGAAGACTATTTACCCTATTTTAAACACATTTATTCGAATGGTTTTAGATTTTTTTGTCAATTTTTTTACTACAACTGTATTGTTAAATTAAATAAGTGTTGTCATACTAACTATATTTACAAAATAGTTTCCCTTTTTTTTTAAAAAGAACAATTCTTTGTTTAGTATGCATATAAGTGGAATATATTTTGAAACAACAATTAATAAGTATTACTTCTTTAACAACTCTCGTCAATGTAAAGAGATAATATACACACTGTTAAAGCTTTGAATGAGAGATTGGCCCTGAATTTTACCTGGTAATAAATATTTAATACACAACAAAACCAAAGAATCATACACAACACTTAAAAAGCTGTTACACGAAAGTCTAGTGAATAGGATTAAGTGGGGGAGAGTTCTTGGGGTGACAGAATTCAAGGACACATTCATAATCCAACACAGCAAGCATATCCCACCAAAAGCTAGAGAGATAAGTTATAGACTTATCTTTGGGATGACCCCTATGGTTAGAAGACGAGCAAATGACCGTGCCTGTATATTATGCCTTCTTGAAAATGCTGACAATGAGAAACATATGTATTTGGAATGTCCATTATTCCTTCAAGTTAGAAGTACTGTAAGGGACTTATTAGAAGCAAACTGTGGCAACTATGTAAATGTTAACTTGTCAATTGTATTAAACAAGCTGCCAAAACTAAAAAATAAAATGATACATAACTTTAACTTAATTATTGTTTCCGAATACAGGAACCTTGTTTGGGCTAGCTGGCTCAAAGCTCTACATAATAATAAGGTTTTTCATCCTAATCACTTAGAATTGACATTCAGAAAAATAATGGATTTTAGGGTAGAGAATTATCTAGTTTGATTTTCATATACTTGTACAATGCTCAGGTAGTTTTCCAGAAATGGGGTGATGGGGGTCAGGGATATTTGATATTGTGTTGATTGTTCTGGGGTAGAGGATACTTGTATCATTGTTGTGTCTTTTATGGATTCAATGGCCAGGATGGTTAGGTAGTATGTCTTTGATATTAAATAATGTTTCTGTTAAAAAAAAAAAAAAAAAAAAAAGAGAGATTGGCCCTTTACAAAACAATCTAGAATATATATCTATATAATTCTCTTCATGGCTCAAATTCTGGACACGCAAGAACAAGTGAAGGAAAGATCTTTCTTTTATTTCTGCAAGTCGGACGAAATAGAGTGACCCTACGAAAAAAAAAGAGGGGGGGGGGGAAGCAAGAGAACAAGTAGTATTAGCCGCTGGGACCAAAAAGTCATGGAAAGATCACTCTTTTCTATTTCTACCCCACGTAGTTTTAGCGGCGAAAAAAAAAAGAGGGGGAGGAGGGCCTAAACCAGCCCTGCAAAATAGCGGCGTATGTTATGTCTGCTGTTGTTGAACTCTTGTTCACCTCGTCTTCCCAAACTGCTAAACGGTTCATGTTTCTAGAAGTTTTCACGTCTGCTATGGTTCAACTGTTGTTCACCTCGTCTTCCCAAACTGCTAAACGGTTCATGTTTCTTGAAGTTTTTACGTCGGCGGTGGTTCAACTGTTGTTCACCTCGTCTTCCCAAACGGCTAAACTGTTCATGTTTCTTGAAGTTTTCACGTCTGCTGTGGTTCAACTGTTGTCTTCCCAAATTGCTAAACTGTTCAAGTTTTATTGAAGTTTTCAGGTCTGCTGTGGTTCAACTGTTGTTCACATAGTCTTCCCAAACTGCTCAACGGTTCATGTTTCTTCCAGCCAGCCGCCCATAAAGCCTCCTCATTCTCAGACAAACACCTTGGCTCAAGTTTGATACAGGCATGTAACTTTTTCCCTTTACTAACTTTTCCTTTGAACTTTCTAAGAGATGCCTTTGCTTCTTCATACAGCGTCTCCTGATGAGCAAAGTTCATACCTGTTAGAACTAGCATCTTCTCAGTTTGCGTAATTCTTGCCTTTCTGAGCAGCTTGATGACTAGAATCTCAGGTAACATTTTCATTCGTTTCTGTTCTAATCTCCTATACTTTGTATCAAACTCTGAGATAAAATCATGTATGGATTGATTTTCCCTTTGCCTGAAGTTTTCAAAATCATCAAATTTATCAATACTGTCTGCCAGGTCGTCTTTGGCCAAGTTCGTATCTAGAAACTTCAACAGATTCTCGAAACCTTCCTGACAGTTGAGCTCCGACAGCTCTAATTGCTCAAATACCTTCTCTCTAATCCTTGACTCACTGCCTTGTGGTAATGAAAGGGCTACGGCTCTAGTCGCTCCAATACCTTCTCTCTAATCCTTGACTCACTGCCTTGTGGTAATGAAAGGGCTACGGCTCTAGTCGCTCTCTTCTCTTTCTTTAGCTCAGTGATTTCATTCCATGCTAGCAGTTCTTTCTGATATAATTCATAAGACATCTCTTTCAAAAAGGTTGGAATCTCAATTCTTGTAGCCATTATCACTTTAAATATGATCAACTAAGTAAATATGTTTACTTACACGCTTGGCTACCACTTGTTAAGCTAGAAAACGCTACTACAGTAGAACGTTTATTATCCGGAGCGTCAAATATCCGGACCAGTTTTTTTTTTTAGAATCCGAGACCTTGCAGCGAAAAAACGAAGGTGTACAATGGTACAGCGAAAAATAAGTGATTATTTTCCACAATAAAGGTAAAATTGCGACATTTGTCACCTATTTTGCTCGTTCTTCACGCACGTGTCCCGCATGTGATGATTTTCAATATTCGTATAGTGTCCGGTTGCATATACTGCATGGATCGCTTCGGTTTTCGGTTATCCGAACAATCGCGTATCCGAACGGTGTCCGGTCCCAATTGAGTCGGATAAACGACGTTCTACTGTATTAATAACTGTAAACGACACCAACACTATAACGCCAGATTCATCAGTCCATTGATTTACACACCCTCATAGTACGAGGCTACACACAACACTCTGATATGAACTTTCTTACCAAGGGGAATAACTCTACATATTGATAACAAACATAAAACACAATGTTAACATGAAATGCAACAGGGAAATGTTTCAAACAAAATCTCATAATAGAGTTTAGATTACAGACAATTACGTCCTACGCATTTCATGTTTCAATGTGTCTTGTTTTGTATCCAGTTTTAATGTGTCTTGTTTGGTATCCAGTTTCAATGTGTCTTGTTTGGTATCCAGTTTAAATGTGTCTTGTTTGGTATCCAGTTTAAATGTGTCTTGTTTGGTATCCAGTTTAAATGTGTCTTGTTTGGTATCCAGTTTCAATGTATGTCTTTCCATTTTTTACTCCCCCTCCCATAAATATCATATGTATACTAAAAAGTTTGCTTTGTTAACAGCAGTTGTAATCTGCCATATTATAGCTGTGCTCAATCGTTTTGTCTGGGGCTTTCAACATGTTCAACGCATATATCACTGGCCGCACAACTGTAACAGAAGTTTCGACTGACTGGATAGCACGGACAGGAAAGCAGCACATCATGGGAAGCATATGGCCTTGGTTTGGACATCACTGACCTTTATATCTCTCTATCTATATCTACCTCTGGGCTCTGCTCCTAGCAAGTGTGCGAAAGATGTCATTAACTCTTCATCTCTTTTTGTTTTCCAAGTGTTCATTCAACTGGAATTGTAGGATTGTTTCTAGATGATATTATGGTGACGGAGTGGTAAAGCGCTTGGCTTCCTAATCGAAAGGTCCCGGATTTGAATCTCGATGAAGTCTGGTATTTTAAAAATTTGGGGATTTTAAGGACACCGCTCATTCCACCCAACTTCAATGACCTTAGTTGGGAAAAGAATATGCGGTTGGTCGTTGTGCTGGACACATAATAACCCGCTCATTAACCGTTGACTAAAGAAACAGATGACCTTTACATAATCTGCCCCATAGATCACAAGGTCAGAAAGGGATTACTGTACCTTTTTGTTTTTAAAGCTGATATTGTAAAAGATCTTTACCATCTTATCTACTGACCTTACGCAATGCTGAGTGAACTAGGCTGATTATATTTGCTTATAGACAACTGACTCACAGCAACTACGACAATTGGTTCTCCTGACACAATGTTCACCTGACACTAGGTTCACCTGACAAACGATTCACCTGCAATGGGAGGACTAACAACTGGTTCACCGACACTTGGCATACGAAAAAAATGGTCAGCACGACTAATCACTCAAATCGACAAATCGCTGACCGACAATTGATTCATAGGATAGAAACTTAGTGCTAATCTCCTGCTTGGGCGTTTGTTTCCCTTGAAAGTTGGACTACCCTGTTCGATGATTTATACATTGAATCTTTTCTTTTTAATTTCTAAATTTATTTTTATGACTACATTTCTGGGAAATTTCATAACTTGGGAAAAGATTGCGCTCTGCTCAGGTTTTGATTGTTTCTCTTTTAAAGCGTATAAGTAGTTTGAGTAAAACAGATAAAATATAAAAAGTACTTTTTGTTAAAGACAGTTCCTCCCCAGCCCCTTTTTCCCTTCACTCCCCCCCCCCATCCTCAAATATAATGAAATGTTTTTTTTAAAAATTATTAATTTTGATGAAATTTCATTTTGTTACAGAACTAAAATTGGTCTTGCAAAACTCTGAAAATAAAAAGTTGTGGAGATAGGCCTTTTACTCTTTTAGTTGTGTTTTTTTTTTTAAATCAGTTGAAGCAATTCATTTGAAAGTGAGTTAAAGGTCTAGAGTTGTTTATACAAACAAAAAGCTGAGGTTGAGAACAGGTTGAAAAAGGCGACCGACTAGGAAACAAATATCTCGGTTCAAAACTTTCATCTCATTTGTTTTACTAAAAGGTTGCATGTAAATTCTTACAATTTTTTTTCTTAAAAAATTTATTGAAAACTTATTTCCGAAAATAATTTTAGCATTACATAAAACTGGCGTCATATTTGACTATCATGTTTTAAAAGTCATGTTTTCTGCAGAAAGGTAGGGGTGGTGGCGGTAGGGTGAAAACAAATATTTACGATATTTTATATTTACTTTTAATGATTGCATTTGACATAAGAGAACTAGACATAAGTAGATATAAGAATGTAACATAGAATACTATACAGCATGTGTAACTTAGATTAGTGACATTTTAGTTGTACACATATCGAAAAATGTCTACACTAAAATACGCAATCGCTCCCCCGACCCCCACCCCTTTTTCCATTCGCCAGTGCAGTAGGTTATTTATATGAAAGGATAATCTCGCCGCCATATGTCCCCTAATAGCACAACTATTGATGACGTAACAGATGTTGGGAGCTGGGTTGTTAGGTAATTTAGATTTCAGCTTGTGCTCATGGCCTGTTAGATTAGGATCATCTTCGTGCGCATAATGTGTTTGTGCTTATCTTCATTGCACACGGTAAGTGTTGGCTTATTATGACTTAGTGTCATAATCAAAGCCTCCTATGTTTTAAGGTTAAATAACTTTTTCACTTTGTAATTATCACTTGTGCATTCTCTTTGAGGCTATGGTTAGAAGTTATCAGTTCTGGAAGAGAGTACATTTTCATTTTTAATTCTACCATGCATCAAGTGGATATAACTAGTGACAGGGAAACGTATATCTGTTTGAAGCATACTGTGTGTTATACAAAATAACAGTAGATGGTCTTAATTAATTGATTCGTATTGCTTCTGACTATCTGTAGCTCGTTCTTCATGCGAACAAATCATGAATGCGGAAGTATACACATCTCTAATTCATAACACACACACACACACACTACACACACTCTAGTTCACTACAGACATCCACTACACACACTCTAGTTCACAACACACATCCACTACACACACCTACAGAGATAGTGATTACTGATGACCATAATGTCATAACTCTGGTGGTGATACGCGACGATTGACGGAGACTCTTCGATTTGAATTTTGTGTTTTGAACATTACCCAGACCAGTCACGTGTAATAAAGTCATGTGATTAACCAGAAGAGTTGAGCAATGTTCCATCAGTTTCTAGAAGGCATTCACGGACTCTATATTGTTAGACACCTTGTTTAGAGTAGTAGTTTTTTAGCGACGCACCATAGAAGACGTATATTGAACGGGACTAGTGACGTTTGGGATATGTTGGGTTAGAGACCGGAAAATCAGTTAGCGATATAATCCTCTAGGGTAAAGACGTGTTTATTTTGACAGAGACTTTTACTGTGGCCTTTTATTGGAATAAATATAGTATGAACTGTTTATCAGTGTTGACCACATCTCTTTACTCGTTAAATCGATCGTCTTGTTTATTCTGTATTGTTGATCAACTACACTGAATACACCCGAACAATAAAACTCAAACGCTTGCAGAGTAATTAATTGAAATTCAAGTCATCTAGAGTTGACTTCAAGACAGACTGAACAAGTACATCACAGTGGTGACCCCGAACCTCGAACCCAAACCTCGAACCCGAACCTCGAAGCCGAACCTTGAACCGGACCTCGAAGCTGAACGTTTGCTCAGGTGAGGGTCGTGCACTCGAAGATATAAAGTTTCATCGAAGTACGGCTGAACACAGCATCATCGCAGAGTGACTTTGTTTAGGCTATGTCGCTAGTTCTACATGCAGTCCTCGCCTGATCGATCGTACATTCAACGAGCCGTTAACTCAGGGTGACCTTCGTCAGGACAGTGATTATCTCAACGTCTGATCTACTCAACGAGTATATTATCAACACCTGATCTTCGTATGCTGAATCGATCTACAGCCAGAGGAACCGTTCATTCATAACGGGTGAGAGATTGTCAGTAAACCTGTTGGACATTTTTTCTTCGCTTACGAAAACAGTCGTAGGAGTCACATAGTCATATCAAGTTTTACCTCGGCAGTTGAGAAGGACAGTTTGCCCGCTGTCAGAAGTATTGTGAGTACTACAAGTTTGTTAGCTAACTAAATCGCTCTGTTTTACCCTTTGAGAGATTCTTGTGGAGCAGTTTGCTCATTGAACCGGTTGCCACTAATATAACGGTTACTGCATTTAACCGTTGGAAGGTTAGTGAATTCGTATTTGTCGTTGCTGAACATTGATTTATTTATTATAAGTTGGTCTAGACCATATCTAGACTTGTTAGTGTTGAAGTAGTGGAAACAGCTACATCCACTTATTTTTGTGAAAACCGTTAATCGTATAACGGAACGTCGTCGGAGGTGACCTTGGTCTCACCTAGTCTACATTGGACATTAGGGACATTTTGGTCTAGTGAAGCAGCATACAGCAGCAGACTTCGTCGTACTACCAGATTAGCAGCAGAAGAAGTGAACTATTTTAGAGAATCGTTATTCGCCAGCCCAGATCAAGTCATCGTTAAGAAATTCGTTATTCCTCAGTCGCCCAGATCAAGTTGCCGTCAAGAGACTGTTATTTGTCAGTAGTCGTCTACGCAAATCAAGTCGTCGCCAGGAGAACCGTTAACCTATTCGTCAGTAACTGTTTACACAAAGTCGTCGGAACTACACATATGGTCATCAACAGTCGTCTAAGAAACTGAAACATTTTGCTGTGGCATATCAAGACATCTGGGGCATTAACCTTTTTATAGTATTAGTTTTTTAGCGACGCACCATAGAAGACGTATATTGAACGGGACTAGTGACGTTTGGGATATTTTGTGTTAGAGACCGGAAAATCAGTTAGCGATAGAATCCTCTAGGGTAAAGACGTGTTTAGTTGACAGAGACTTTTACTGTGGCCTTTTATTGGAATAAATATAGTATGAACTGTTCATCAGTGTTGACCACATCTCTTTACTCGTTAAATCGATCGTCTTGTTTATTCTGTATTGTTGATCAACTACATTGAATACACCCGAACAATAAAACTCAAACGCTTGCAGAGTAATTAATTAAAATTCAAGTCATCTGGAGTTGACCTCAAGACAGCCAGAACAAGTACATCACAATATAACAGCGGTTCTCAACCTTTTAGTTTCGCGAAACCCTAATACAATTCCTCAAAAGGCGCAGTTTTGTGTAAGAGCACAACGAATGTCATCTTAGAGTTCTACATTTAAACTTGATACTTATCCAAACCCTGTTCCGCAAAGATATCTGGTTGGAAATGGAAATGGAAGAAGAACGCGCAAAACAATTGGAGATAGAACGAGATAAAACCTTTTGTAAAATCACTAAATTTAGAAAGCCTTCAGGACAGAAGACTCAAAAGTAAAGTAGCAATTATACATTAAAAAAAATTAAACCATAATCTACAAGTGCAAAAACAAAATCTAATAAAATACTCAGAAAGACACAAAGATAAAGGCACATTCCTCGTTCCACATGCTAGGACAAATTTGTACAAGTGCTCCTTCCTCCCTAGTGCTATTAGAGCATGGAATGGGTTGCCTGAGCCAGCCAGGAAAACTAGTGACTTGAATTTAAGTCATGGTTAACATGCATGACGCTTAGGACGTAATCATCTTCTTTTTTGAAGTAACGTCTGTAAAGATAGTGTAATTGGCATTGGAGATTCATTTTTAGCTGCATCGCTATTTATGTATTACTTGTGTCAGTGTTGAAATCCAGACAGACATGCAATCCTACTTGGAGCACCATCTGTGCAGACACCACTTTTATTTTCAAAGAGATCTTATATTTCCCCCCCCCCCCCAAAAAAAAAAAAAGAATCAACTTTGTCAATGACATCACGTGCTGTAGACGTCCCAAGAGAGGAAGTATCTTCAACGGCCGCTAGGCTTTCTTTATGGTATTTGCCAACTGAGTTAACGTCTGGCTTCATGAGTCCGTCGGCCTTAAAAAAAAGGAATTTCCTATCGGCAAAGCTCGGATGTTTGTTCGGCTTCAACCATTTGGCAAACTTGATTACAAATGACGCCTGGGGAGTGTTCCAGTCCTGCTTGAAGTCAAAGTGATGGCCTCACAAATCGTCTTTAGAGTTTCTTTTTTTCACGTTCTTTTGCTCGATATCTTTGGTCACGTGATGTTTCATAATGAATAAATTACCTTCAATATCTGGGACTATAAAGTGATGGCGTATTTTCAATTCACGACCTGCTTAAAGTGTCACCCCAGAAATATTGTTTGACCCCCACAAGAGAATGAAGCTTTTCATGGACATCAGTTTTAAATATATTTGCTGAATAATTAAATTGTTATCTGCAACATCTAGTTTTGAATGACAGCTATTTAAAAAGAAACTACCAATTTAAAAAAATGTCTACCTTCAAACAATACTGTTACACTCACTATCGTCTGGAAATATGTCTGTGCTAAAGGTGTTCTTAACCAGACCACCTCCTACTTTGTATTTAGATAATGGACGCTTGACTTTCGTTTCACAATTCGTTTGATGATGATTTACTGAGTAAAATCCGTTTTACCTACACATATACCATGTAAGTAAAGTAAAGTTCCCTTTAAGACCTTGTGGTCTATAGGGCAGATGATGTAAAGATCATCTGATTCTGTGGCCAACGGTTTAGAATGGTTTCATGTGGCCAGCACAACGACCAACTACCTTTAATTTCCCCAACTAATGTCAGGTACCCATTAGAGCTGGGTCTCCCCATGAAATGTAAATGAATACCATTTATAGTGCAAATATACGTTAGTAATGTCAGGTACCCATTAGAGCTGGGCCTCCCCATGAAATGTAAATGTATACCATTTATAGTACAAATATACGTTAGAAACGACAATGAAAAAAAAAAAGTATTAAAAATTTGATGATAAATACTGAAAAAAAAACAAATTTTCGATAAGCTTAGGCGACCCCCCGCAAATGGTCATTTGACCCTCAAAGATGTCTCGACGCACCGGATTAGAAACCCTGCTATATAAAGAACGAAGGTGTCTCAGTCTAGACGGCTTGGTTCACTACAGACAGCTTCATTGTGGCTAGTACGGCACATTACGACTTTTCGTTTCGGAATAGAATCAAGACATCTCGCGGAGTACGAGCATCAAGTCAGGACAATCAAATCCGGTACAACGAACCCAGTGAAGTGGGAAGTCATTTTGCAATAGTTGAGCCCAGTGCATGTCCGGGACGAAACGATGAGGCCAGTAGAGTTTGATACAGCGGTGCGGTTACCAACGGTCATTGTTATTCGTTGCCAATCGTACAGCATTGGCTGTGATTTATTAGAAATTTATTAAAGTGTTGTTATTTTGGTGCCCTAAGTTGCCAAGTTCTTCCAGTTGGTAGTGTCGTGTGCAGAGAGCCTGGAAAGTGAGAGTCGTTACACTATTTGTTAGCATGCTATAAAACGTACAACTGCTTACTTTTGTCTTCTGTAAGCAAACTTACATTTTAAATGTAAAAAAATTGTTGATATTGTATGAAGTGTTTTGATACCTGTTTAGTCCCCCCCCCCCCTGACCAACACTCCGGCCCAATTCACCTCGAGGGTTGTATTCGTCTGAGTGCAAAAAAAAAACATCCTCACAAAAAAACAATGTCTCACCTATTTATTTTTTTCTAGAAAAAAAAATCTTATCTTATAATTTGGAGTTGATTATTATTCAAACAGTTGAACACTTGTTGCTAATCATTTAAGGAGTCTAAATATAGTTTTTCACGGTAAATATTTCTATACTGATTGAAAAGTGTAACTATTAATTTGTATTGAAAAACTTATTAATGAATGCTTCTAATTCAAAACCAAGAATTGAAATCAATTCTTCTTTTCTTTCTATGATTTTTCTCGTGACTCGTTGATTTTAAAAAATAATAATGTGTTGTCTTCGAGTCCGAAGATTAATGAAAAATGCGGTAATTCCCGTGGCAAAGCAGTCCCAGTTGCGACCTACATATTTTGCCACACCTAGCACAGACATAACCATTGTCCGCCGGTGGTTAATTTAGAATTTCTTTTTGCCGTCTATGTCTGTCTTCGGCAGCGGATTCGTTGATATAATGCAATTTTTATAACAGTTTTAATTGAAAGAACACTGTTCGCGGCTAGCAACATGTAGCCTTAGAAAAACATTATCAGTAGTATAGCTATTTAAATAAGTTAAGGATACAATTTTTTCTACAAAATACTCCAAAGCATCAACTCGACCTTTTCCAGGTTTCCAAAAAGTTTCTATTGCTCTATTATTTAAAAGTCCCTTTTATAAGATGACCGTTCGCGGCTAGACACTGACACAGAGTGTTAGAGACATTCACAGTACAATTGCTAAATTCGAAGAAGTTGAAGATAAATATTTTACTGCAAATATTTTCCTGTAATTCAAAAGGACCCATTTCAGGTTTCAAAATATCTATCTCTTTTTTTTTCTTCACAAAATTCCTTTCCATTTATATATACTTTTTAGCGGCCCCCGTAGGGAAAGGCCGCTATTCGGTTTGTGCAAAATGTTCGTCTGTCCGCCTGTCACACTCAGATCATGAAAACTAGAAGAAGGGTGAAAATATTATTTCCCCATGCGATGCGGCTTGAAAGGTTTAGGTGCAACGGCTACTTTTGATTTTCTTAAAGCAAACCGTTTAGTTTATAAAATTAATTATGCAAGCGATTTTTTTTCATAAAAATACACCAATTCTAAAACATAAAGTAAGGGAGGTAATGTTACAATATGTTAGCAAAGGGAGACAATTTAACATGTATTTTTGGTATCACTTAGTCAAATATATTTATAAAATGTACAAGAAATGTTCACAGCAAATATAAATATTAGTTAAAGGTGTTTTCTCTGGTCAACTTTGTGCTAAAATTAAAAGAAAACATTTATGTTTGTTGATAAAGGCTAAGAATGCACTTTGTATGTAAATATTACGCACATTTTTTAAAATGGACTTTTTGTCCAGCGACATTCGTGCAGTAGCGTAACAAGAAGCGGCAAGCCATGGTACTAATCAGTTTCCTCAAAATTTTTTTTTTTAAATTCTAATTTTATTTATATTTTGTTCAGTAAACCTTGTTTAGTGCCCCCATCAGAATGAAAGACGCTTATTTTTGTGCGTTTTGTCTGTTGGTCGGTCTGACCGTCACGTTTAGATTTAAAAAAAACATAACACTAAAGGCTATTGAAAATCTGATTTAACCTTTAATGTTCATTCAGAAATATTGCAATAGTTTTAAGTATCTATAATATATTGTTGTGGATGATTTGTAAAAACAAATCAATGCAAACGAATGTTTGTTTGCTTTTCTAACACATATTACATTTAATTCCCATGCTTAAACGTTCCTAAAAACACATGATCATTAATATGTTGTTCCGTTTTTTTTTAAAGTAAATAGCATATAAATACTAATTACAAATCTCTATACTGACTTATATTTCCTTAACTATAAAGTTGTTCCGATATTGTTTTATAAAAAATAAATTATGTCTAATGATTGTTTGAAATCGCATAATTGTCTAATATTACACTTATATTTCGTTGACACTATAGTTTATTTATCGATATCAAATCGTTCCGTATTTTCAACATAAAACAAATTTTTATCAAATGAATTTATTTTTTTTTAAAATATCGACAATAGGTTGTTCAGGATTTTAAAGATTTTTGAAAATAGCTTTTTACACTTATTTTACAGTTAATTTTCTTGCCAAAACATAACAATTGTTGTTTAATCGGTTAAGAATGTTCCGGATTTTGTTTTGAAAAAGAAATCGACCTACATTACTTTAATTTTCTTACAAATCGTCGCCAAAAATGTTCCGAATTTTATATGAAAAATCTACTAACGCCAAATAGCTGTTTAAAATCCCTCTTCTAATAAATAAAAAAAATAATCTTATTCTCATTTACGAAAATTGGTTGTTCCGGATTTTTTATGAAAAATATTTTACTCTATTTATGTAAAATTGCACTTCTCTCTTACACTACATTTAACTTTCTAGCTAAAACGTTAGAAAAAGTAACTCGTTAATATTATGTTCCGATTTTAAGGGAAACAACTTCCTAACACCAAAGTATGGTTTGAAAATCTCTCCATTAGGCTATGGTACATCTAATTTTCATACAAGACCATCCCAAAAATTGAATTAATGGTATTTGATTTTTCTGGAATTCTTATTTTCTCTCACTATAAATATATAAACATCCGGAACAATCTATCATAGAAACTTAAAACTATTGCGATGTTTCGGAAGGTAAATTAAATTTTAATCAGATTTTCAATAGTATTTAAACTTTTTTTCTATATTAACATGACGGGCAGACAGACTGACAGACAAAACAAAGAAAAAATTGTCTTTAATTCTTATATATATATATATACACACATACATATTTAGTCTAAGTAGCCCATTGTGACATAATGGATGATTTTTTCCTTTGACGTAATATGTAGTTAATTCTTTGAATGAAATGCTAAAATAACTCGGTGCACGAATCCTATGAACCCTCGAAAGCCTGCTCGTATTGATAAAGATATTTTTAGTCTCACTATGCAGTGTTACGTAGTGGATTTTTTTCCTTTGACGTCATATGGAGTTAATTCTTTAAATGAAATGCTAAAAGAACTCACTCGGTGCACTAATGTCTATGAACCCTCGACAAGCTGCTGGTATTGACGACAGTTTTTAGTTTAACTAGGCCGTGTGACATAGTGGATTTTCATGGTGTGCTACAGTCTGCCTAAGGGTCACCAGCTCCTGATTTTTCCTCAGGGTTGTCTCCCGAAGCCTTTCCCGTGTTTGGGTATAGCCGCAGGGCAGCGGAGGTTTGGATTCAGAGTTTTCCTTCTCCTAGATGGGTAGCCAACCAAGGTTAACGAGCTCCTCCAACCCGAAGCTTACTGGTATAGGCGCCAGTTGCTCGCCTTTGCCCCTTCTCCTGTCATTGGTAACGGTTCCGCCAGGCCCAGTAACTGAGCCACACGTGAAGGCCAGGAGTTGGACTGATTGTCAGAGGCTATTTGAGACGCATGCCATTGGAAGTACCTTATATGTAATTAATATCTCTCTAACATATGTCCTTAATACCACAAATATTGATATTGAAAGGCGTTTGGGATTTCCCGATAAATTTATTGAATCAAGAGCTTAATAAATTAATGTCCAAGAAAATTGTTCGCATCGTCCTCTAAGTCTAGATCTAAAGACCTATCATTGAGCTATTATAAAGTGTAGTAGATCTATACATTCGATTAACAAGGAATCGTTCTCTGTAGGAGGGGTAAAACATATCCCATTGTTTTTTAATCTAAAATTTGTTAGTTATTAAGAGAAAAATGCTCGTTGTATGAAAGATTTATTATCTTTTAAAATGTGTGTTTTTAATGTTTTTCCTGTTTCAACATCTTCTTGTCATTTGATGAATGTCTTGTGGCATCAAGTATTGAATAGAAAAAGCAGACAGTAAAATGGAATTGTTTTTATGATAATTAAAAACTGCCATCATAATGATTCTAATCCAACAAAAAATGTTTTTCTTATCCCTGACCTAGAGAAAATTTTGTATCAGTTTTTACAGAAATTTCACGCTACAGAGGCCAGTTCTTTTGAAATTCGTTTTTCGGTTTACATAATAATTTTCAACTTTTCTAATGCAAATGCAATATTTAATTTAGGCTGCTGTAAGATTTTACTTACGATGTCTATACGATTCAAAATAATATTCTGCCACACACAGACACAAATTTACGATAAACCCTCTCTTAAATATGACAAAAAAAAGTAAATTATGCACTCAAAATGTTATGAGCGTAGCTAAATAGGTTTTGACTCAGTTTAAATTTTAAACTCCCCTCCAGTGGAGTTTGAAGCTAAAAAATACATCTTCAATAAATAAAAAAAAGCAAATTACACACCCTAAAATCTATGAGCGTAGCCAAAGGGGTTTTGAGTTAAATCCCCATTCAGAAGGGTTTGTTGCTAAAAAACTACAGTTACCAAAGTCTATGATCGTAGCAAAATTGGGTTTTGAATTTAAAAAACAACAACGAAGTCCTGATATTTTTTAGTTTAAAACCCCCAACAGATGATTTTGACGATAACACTTTCGTTTTCGATATAAAATCTAAAGCAAACTACAGTCACCTAATTCCAAGAGCGTATTCTAGAGAGGTTACACATTTCTACCAGTGGCGGGGCTCCATTAATAAAGTGCAGTGAATAGTGATCTGCCAAAATTAAAAAAACACTAAATGTGGCTCAACAAAGATGGCTAAGACAGATTTTAGGAGTCAGTTATAGAGATTGGGTCTAAATCAAGGAAATCCTATGCCGAACTGGGAGTCGACCCTTTAGTAAGATTGTGACAGCGTCGCATGTGGTTAGCGGGACATGTTCTCTGACAGATTGAATTACGCATAATAACAGTTGCGATGACATCCTAGTAGAACTTGGCGCCACACATTCATGGAGGTCCTCAGAGCAGGTGGGAAGAAGCTTCAGAAATTACCAGTGACAGATTTTTGTGGAAACAGCTTGACGGCAAATGCGCCGAACGACGCGGGAGGGTCTAAGTCAGTAAGAATAGCACATTAGGTTTTTGAAATAAAACTTTTTAATAACAGGAAAATGCACTGTAGATACCTTAGAATATGCATTTTGTTGGCATTCAATACCAGAAATAGTGCTTGGCGTTCCCCCAGATCCCCTTGCTGGCAATGGCGGGAAGTCAACAATTTTTTCACTAACTCCAGGAAGAACCTATTCTAGGGCACAATAAACGTGTTCCGAAAGAATGAAGGGTCAGAATGTAATAAAGATTATGTACACACACACACACATACATACATACAAATAATTCCCCCAATCCCCCCCCCCCCCGATAACAAAATCTAGCTACGCCCATGATATATAGATATATATATTATACCTAGATAGGAAAACGGAAACCAATTCTTATCCACTAATGATCCAATCGCATGCCTATGTAGGTCTATATATAGTTTTTTTTTAAATGTATGTATGTTTTTATCAAGCTGTAAGGGAAGTCGCCCTGAATCTAGGAAAATCGATCTTTTCTGTCTTAGAAAAGTAATGATCTTTAGTTACGAAGACTTCCAAGGGGTCTTCGAAAGGGAAAAAATAAATTGAGGGGTCTACGATAATGGATTTCATTTTAGCAGGTTGTGACTTTAATTTTTACATCCCACTAATGTAATTCTTTCAAACACTAATATAGATCTGAAAAGGGAACTTTACTTTTTTTTTACTTTTTTACTTTAGTTAATTATTTAAAATTGAGATTCCTTCCTTCCATGTCAAACAAGCGGTTGCCTAAGTGCCTTTATTTCTTATGACGATATGTAATCAATTAAGCTGGTGGTTCATTTGAGACAATGCCACAATGACAAAATAGATACAGATTCGAAAAACTTTTTAACACCCAGCATAAAGTTCATAATAGACCCACACAATTTTTCTTCGATCTCATATAGAGAAGATGATGGTTTATAAGCGTTTTACGATATCTCTTTACTTTTAACCAAATACTGAAAACACTTTAGATAAGACATTGATTTTTACCAGCCGTTGTATTTTTAAAAACTGTTTTATACAAACCTACATCTGATATTATTAAAAGAATTTCTTTAAGCAACACTATAGTTCAAGGGCACATCGATGGCAAAGCTTTAAAATGAAAAGCTTCTTGTGTAATTCCTGCAAACGACATATATAGTAAATTAGTAATATATACAATTTGGGATCAGCGGCGTCAAAGGTTCTGACAGGGTGTAGCGCTGTGTGCTGCAAACTGCTTAAGGGTCGCCGCCTCCTTATTTTTTCTCAGGATTGACCCACGAAAGTTTTCCATGTTCGGGTATAGTTGCAAGGCAAAAGAGGTTTGAATTCAGTTTTCCTTCTTCTAGGTGGGCTGCAAGCCAAGGCCAATGAGTCCCTCCTGCCCGAAGTTACTGGTTTAGGTGACAATTACTCGCCTTCGCCCCCATTCAGTTAATGAAAACAGTTCCGAGGACTCCATATTTGTGCCACACGGGAAAGATCAAGAAATACACGAAAAACATTTCTCAGTGGCGTAGCTACCAATGTGCGAGTTGTGCGGGCCGCACAGGGCACAAAGTGGAGAGGGGCACCAAAATTCCCCCAGTGTGTATTAATTTCCTATTTCCCTGAGCGTTTCAGTAAAAACGACTAATTGTATGGACACGCACAAACATAGACTACTGTATTTTAAACATGAACTAACGATTTATAAACTTGTCATGGCGCTATTTTGTTTCATCTCCTTGACTATTTCTTCCATACAATGTAAGCTATAGAACAGTTTGAATCTAATTTACTGGATTTATTTCGGACACACGGTACATGTTGTTATTACACTGATCAATGCTCTGTAATATAAAGAAGAAGAAGAAGATAGGCCAACCTTATTTTACTTCATTGTTTAGTCCACTGGTTTAATCTAGATATTGAGTTTACAAATATATTTCTAAACTCTAGTTCTAAACAATTGTCTTAGTTTATTCATGTCCTTATGATTCTTTATAGTTTAATTTTGGAAATAATTCTATTGTAATGTCAATATTTTTAAATAAGCTAACCTTTGTTTTCTATAATTTTTTTTAAACTAACTAGTTAATTGTAATACTGTAACGTAAACAAAATGATGAACAGGGCTCAAGACTGACTAGTCTGGCTAACGCCTCAAAACCATTTTAAGCTCAGATGGAGAAATCTCTGATTGAAACGGCTGACGGCATGGATCAAGGAGTCTAGAGAGTGTTACATATCAAGAATCAGCAAAAGGAAAGGCTATAGAAAGCTTTCAAAGGCTTGGTTTTTCCGGCAAATGTCAAACGGCGAGAAAGTTCTTAGAAAGTGGATGTGTTATTCGCCAAAAAGGAATCCTTATTTTGCTTCCCCTGCATACTCTTCTCAACAAGATCAAGTACCAAATCTTCATTTAAATCCAAAGATGGATTCAATGAGTGGTGGAGGTTATCCCCGAAAATAGAAAAACATGAGACCAGCAGAGCTCACATTCAGTCATCGCTTGCTTGGAGGGAACTTGAAGTTCACCTGAGAGTAGGGAACAGTATTGACAACAAGCCCAAGATTTGATTATACAAGAGACAAAAACCTGGAGAGACTACCTGAAGAGAATCTTGGACAACTATTGTTTTCTCTAAAGCAAAATCTGGCACAACGTCGGCATCGCGAGCGAGCTGAAGAAGTGTTGGTGTGGAAAGGGCAAAATCAAGGCAATTTCATGGAGTTAGTAAAATTACTATCAAATTACTGTCCACTCTTGAGGGAGCATGTGCTTCGAACTAAGCTTTGTTCCAGACAGAATACATACATGTCTCCACAAATACAAAATGAATTTATTACAAAATTGGGGGATCACGCTAAAAAAACAAATCATACAGCAAGTAAAACAAGCCGAATATTTATCTATTATTTTTGACAGTACACCTGACATCTCAAAGCTGGATCAAACTTCCCAAATTTTACGGTACGTTGTCATGGATAATGACGGGGTGCAGGTTTGTGAGTCTTTTATTGACTTCATCGACACAAAGAACAAGCATGCTGCTGGAATCGCTGAGATGATTCTAGAGAAACTGCGTTCGGATGGCTTCGACATAATGGACTGCAGGGGTCAAGGCTATGATAATGCTGCGGTCATGAAAGGTTAAAACTACGGTTGCCAAATAACGTTTTATAGAAGTCAATCCTAAAGCACTATTCATTGCCTGCTCAAACCATTCTCTTAATTTAGCAGGAATTTGAGCTGCTGAAGCTGAAGTCAATTCGGTAACATTTTTTGGTACACTAGACCGTTTATACGCCTTTTTCTCAATTCAACACACCGCTGGGATATCCTCATCAAAATAACCGGAACTAGCCTTAAACGTTTAGTTGAGACCCGCTGGAGCGCCTTAGGAGAAGCCGTCAAGATGGTTAGGGATACATTTTCTAAAATTATAGAAACTCTGGAGACATTAAATAGCAGAGATAAAAATTCATCGACTAGATCTGAAGCAGGTGGATTATTAGATGCTATTCAGTCTTTTAGTTTTCTCACCTATCTTGGATTTTGGGCTCCTGTATTAACTGAAATTAATGATGCGCAAGTCTACCTTCAAAAACAAGGATTGTCTATTCTTGTCTAAACTAAAAACATTAGAGACATTTTTAAGTAGTAATCGAGAGGACATCGCTGAAGCCAGCATTACCTTTGCCGAAAGCGTGTGCTCAGATCTGAGAATCAGTACAGAACCTCAAAAACGTGTTAGCCATAAGAAAAAGATGCCTGGTGAGAAAAGTGACGACTCTGTACTTACACACAAAGAAGAGCTACGAAGGGAAATTTATTCTACCTTGGACAGGATAGTTCAAGAAATAATCACCCGATTCGAGCAACTTCATGATGTAGCAGATAGATATGAATTTTTGTCACCTTCCCAGCTATTAAATCCTCAGGTCGAAATCAATCTCGATAGTACTCCTAGCGACATTGATAAAAACGAATTTCTGCTGGAGCGAAAGAGGCTTCAACGGTTTGTCACAGTTTCATCAGAAGCCTCCAAACTTCCAAAACAAGGACCTGTTGAGCTCTTGAATTTTATAAAAAAAATATCAGCTAGATTCAGACCCGAATATCGTCATCGTGATTCGCATATTTTTGACTCTTGCGGTAAGCGTCGCTACATACGAGAGAAGTTTTTCCAAACTTAAACTGATCAAGACTTACTTGCGATCAACGATGACAAATTTACGACTCACTAATTTTGCCATTTTGTCCATTGAACACGAGCTGGTGGAAAAAAATTGATTTCGATAAAATTATTGATGCTTTTGCCAGCAAGAAATCGCGTAAAATTCACTTGTAGTATGTTTATGTAAAAGTGATTTTTTTGAATTAACAATATTTGATTAATGAATTCATATTATTTTAAACAAAAAAGTAAGATTTTGCAATGTTATTATTTATCTTTTTTTTTGGGGGGGGGGGGGGGCATCAAGATGAGGTATCGCACCAGGCATCATATACTCTAGCTACGCCACTGACATTTCTAATGTGTTTGGTGATTCCAACAATAGATATTAAATGTTATTTTAATTGGTTTTTAATTTGAATTTTATCAATTAAGAAGATAGATCTCTATAAATTTGTCTGTTGCTTTAAATTACTTTTGCCCTCTTCAACTCACAACTTTTAAGAAGTTTTTGTTTACATGTTGATGACTTTGCAAAATTTTGCAAGTAAAGCAGGGGGGTTACCGAAAACCAGAAAACATGGCAAGGGGTTTACGAGATAAAAAAGTTTGGGAACCACTGATCTAGATCATTCTAGGTTATGTATCTAAAAATTGCAAAATGATAATTATGTATATCGTATTCTCTCTTTTTCAATGTTCAGTTACTAGATCTATATCTATATGTTACTAGGTTATGGTTGAAAAAAAATTTACATTTTCTAACAACTTTACAAAACAACTGCTTGTTTCACCTTTTTTGAAGTTTTTCACGACATTTTTAGTAGCGATTTCTCTGTCTAGTTTAGGTATACTATATGTGCTCCTTCTCCCTAGTGCCATTAGAGAATGGAATGGGTCGACTGAATCAGCCAGTAAAACCAACGTCTTAGCAGAGTTGAAGTCATTGATGAACAGTTATAACATTCAAAAGGTAGATTGACAAAAGCAATGCGTAGGACGTAATGGTCTTTCTTCTTCTTGAAGTAATGTCTGCAATACATAAGATCAAATGTTGGTGGCCGTATAACAACGGAAAATACATTTTTAAATTTTAAGTTCTTTACTTTCATACTAGGACCATTCTGCACGGTTTAATATATATATATAGGGTTAGGGTCTAATATTTGTATTAGAAAATTAATTCGTCTTTACATTTTATTCATTCTTTACTACGTACTATGCACTATATTACGATCAAATTAACTTTACGAGCCTAGCGTTTAGCCAAATCATACAGTAGATCATCAAAATTCCGATTCCTCCATGGATCAAGCTCAATAGCAAGAATTGCCTAATTGTTCAATCTATCCTCGTGAATTGTTGACCTAATGTAATTGAATGACACCCCAATATGACAACTTTGTCTATTTTCAAGAGTTTTTTATCATTCCAGGAGATTTCCATGAGCCCATGGAATATCAGGAGGCCGCGGGAAACCCTGCAATATAAGTTATAATGGTTTAATTTAGTAATATACACCTAGAATGAGCGCGGGGCCTTTGAAAGTGTATGGCCCACTGCGGCCGCATAGGTTGCAGTGGCCTAAGACCGGCCCTGCTATTACATACTTATCTGTAAAAAAAATAAAATTGACAGTGCTCTATTTCACTCTTATGTTCGTGGTGCTAAAACCTGTCATTCGTCCTGCGGGAGGTTTGGGCTAGAATGTAAATTATCTTCAACTCTGAAAGAACTACCAAAAATATATAAAACATGTGTTGATGTCAACGCCTGCCGTTTAGGTGCATTGCTTACCAAACAGCGGATCAACGGGGTCTGCGACGAGTTTGTTATCACACATACTACATATGCTTTCGGTGTGTCATTCATAACTTAATATAACCTTTATTTTGTAAAATTTAAATTTGAAAGAAACTAGAGGTTTGAACGAATGAATACAAATGAATAAAAAATTGTCGACTTGCCTTTTTTTCAGATATTTCCTCTATCTTTCTGTTCTCATGTAATTAAAAAAAAAAAGATTTAAAACTATACTTTTGAAAGAATTAAAATATCATGTCGCTTTAAATGTATCACTTATTGAAGAGTTATGTATCATAGATTTTAATGATTGTCCAGAGTCTACCTCCATGACCGTTTGTACATTAAATTCCTTGACTATATAATATTAAGCTTTCTTTGTTTATGTTGCAAATAATCAAAGATGCTTGTGGATTGTAGACAATATGCAAGAACACCCTCACCACAAACAAAATAAATCTCTTCCCCTTTAAACGACAAACAAAATAAATACCTTCCCTTTCAAATATTAAATATCTATCTGTACTATATACTTATGCCGATACACCGAGGACTGTCTTATAACAGTGGTCCTGCTACAATTGCTGCCTTGTCAATCTTGATGGAGATTACGACCATCTGACAAATATCATGGCGCTTCTAGAGAAAATTATGTCCTACGAATCTAGTCTTGCATGTTAATTAGTGACCTTAACTCTGCTTATTCATTGGCTTTCCTGGCTGATTCAGGCAACCCATTTCATTCTCTAATGCCACTAGGAAAGAACGATTGTACAAATTTATCCTAGCATATAGAACAAGAAATGTGCCTCTTTCTTTGTTTCTCTTTGAGTATCTTATTATGTTTTGATTTTCTATTTGTAAATTATGATTCTGTGTTTTATGTATTATGTAGGTCACAGCTGGGGCTGCGTAGCCACGGGAAATACTGCATTTCTCATTAATCTTCTTATCTTCTTATCTTATATAATACAGACGTTACTTCAAAAAAGAAGATGATTACGTCCTACGCGTCATGCATTTAGTCATGCATATTAACCAATGACTTAAATTCTGCCAAGTCACTGGTTTTTCTGGCAAGCTCAGGCAACCCCATTCCATGCTCTAATAGCACTAGGGAAGAAGGAGTATTTGTACAAATTTGTCCTAGCATATGGGACGAGGAATGTGCCTTTATTTTTGTGTCTTTCAGAGTATTTTATTAGATTTTGTTTTTGTATTTGAAGATTATGGTTCAGTGTTTTATGTATAATTGCTACTTTACTTTTGAGTCTTCTGTCCTGAAGGCTTCCTAAATTTAGTGATTTTACTAATGGTGTTACTCTAGTCAAATGTGAATATTCGTTTGTTATGAATCTCACTGCTCTATTTTGTGTTTGTTCCAGTTTCTTAATGTTTTCTTGAGTTGAGGGGTCCCACACGGTGGATGCATATTCTATTATTGGCCTAACCAAGGTTAAATAACATTTTAGTTTTATGTTCTTATTTGATTTATAGAAATTTCTTTTAATAAACCCTAATGCTTTGTTGGATTTTTTTATAGTTTCATCAATATGTGGATTCCATGACAGTTTTTCATTTATTATAACACCTAGGTATTTTGCGTTTTTAGTCTGTGTTACTGGTTTGCTTCGGACTCGAAGACAAGCTTTATTATTTATGTATCATTGCTTCTTTACTTTTTATTCTTGTGTCCTGAAGTGTCTCTAAATTGAGTGGTTTTACTAATGGTTTTACTCTTATCAACTGTGAATATTCATTTTAAAATCTCATTGCTCTGTTTTGCATTTGTTCTAATTTCTTTGTGTTTTCTTGAGTTGAGGGGTCCCAAACAGAGGATGCATATTCTAATATTGGTCTAACCAAGGTTAAACAGCATTTTAGTTTGATGTTCCCGTTTAATTTGCAAAAAAAATAAATCTTTTAATAGATCCTAATACTTTGATTTTTTTAAATAAATGTATCTAACCACTTTTATAATCAATGTTGTTCAGATTCAATGCTTTGGACTGAGAAGCATATTTCGGAAAGGGAAACATGTAAGTCATTGCTAGAAGCATTTTTTCACAGTATGTGGTCTGAAGACTACTTTTTACTTTTAGGAACAGTCTTATAAGTGTGGAGTTGAGATACTTACAATCGTTATATAATCTACTAGCCTGACATTACCCGCGGCCTGCGGGTCTAAGTTTTTTGTTTACTAATCTAGTGGATTGGATTTAGATGTATGTTAAACTTACCTAATGATTCTTTCAGGTTTTTTTTCTCTTTCGCTACGAAAATAAATTTAGTTTTGCGAAAAAATGGGTTTACCCGAAGCCGATACATTCATATCTATTAAAAACGAAAAGAGCGATAGCTTTGTTAAATGAATGGAATTATAAAGTGAACAATAAAACGAAATAATTTTTAGTAGGCGATTCATGAATGAATATAGATCTAGGCCTATCTCAACTCGGCTTTGCAGCTTTCGTAAACGAATGTAGTCTCTTAAAAAAAACAAAAACCAAATTTGAATGTTTATTTGATCAAAATATGAAATGAATGGACTATGATTAGTATGTTCATGTGTTAAAGTATAAAACTATCTGTCTATCAAAACTATCATTTTAGAGTTGAATTAGAGTTTTAGATCTAGAGATGGGATTATAAAGTAAACAATTAAACACATTAATTTTTAGTACGCGATTCATTACGGTATTGTCTAATCTTCTTATCTTATCTTATATAATACAGACGTTACTTCAAAAAAGAAGATGATTACGTCCTACGCGTCATGCATTTAGTCATGCATATTAACCAATGACTTAAATTCTGCCAAGTCACTGGTTTTTCTGGCTAGCTCAGGCAACCCATTCCATGCTCTAATAGCACTAGGGAAGAAGGAGTATTTGTACAAATTTGTCCTAGCATATGGGACGAGGAATGTGCCTTTATTTTTGTGTCTTTCAGAGTATTTTATTAAATTTTGTTTTTGTATTTGAAGATTATGGTTCAGTGTTTTATGTATAATTGCTACTTTACTTTTGAGTCTTCTGTCCTGAAGGCTTTCTAAATTTAGTGATTTTACTAATGGTGTTACCCTAGTCAAATGTGAATATTCGTTTGTTATGAATCTCACTGCTCTATTTTGTGTTTGTTCCAGTTTCTTAATGTTTTCTTGAGTTGAGGGGTCCCACACGGTGGATGCATATTCTATTATTGGCCTAACCAAGGTTAAATAACATTTTAGTTTTATGTTCTTATTTGATTTATAGAAATTTCTTTTAATAAACCCTAATGCTTTGTTGGATTTTTTTATAGTTTCATCAATATGTGGATTCCATGACAGTTTTTCATTTATTATAACACCTAGGTATTTTGAGTTTTTAGTCTGTGTTACTGGTTTGCCATGAATAAGATAAGTGGAATTAATTTGTTTAATTTTTTTTGTTACTCTTAACAACTGACATTTTTCTGGGTGGAAAGACATGCTCCAATTTGATTCCCATTTCTGTAATTCATCTAATTCTCTTTGTAAAATATCTGTGTCTTGTTTTGTTTTTATTGTTCTATATATTATGCAATCGTCTGCAAATAATCTGACTTTTGTTCCTGAACTAATGCAATTTGGTAAATCATTTATGTAAATTAAAAATAGTAGTGGACCCAAGAATGTTCCTTGAGGTACACCTGAGTTTACTGTTATTGGTGTTGATTTAGAGCCATTTATTATTACAGTTTGTTCTCTCCCTATCAGAAAATCTTTAATCCACTGATACAGTGGACCGTTAATGCCGAAATATTTTAATTTTTTAAGCAAACTATGGTGGTGAACTTTGTCAAAAGCCTTGGAAAAATCTAGTAAGATAGCATCTATTTGTTCACTATTATCTAAACCTTTTGAGAAATCATCAATTAGTCCTATTAGTTGTGTTTCACATGATCTATATTTCCTAAAGCCATGTTGGTATGGGGTGAGGACATTATGTTTGTCTAAGTGGTTTATGATGTTGCTACATATTATGTGTTCTAGGATTTTACATGTGATGCTGGTAAGTGATACTGGTCTGTAGTTTCCTGGATCAGATTTTTCTCCTTTTTTAAATAGGGGGGTGACATTAGCTTCTTTCCAGTCCTTTAGTACTCTGCCCTAGTTTAGCGATGCCTGAAAGAGTATTTTGAACACTGGGGCTAGTCTAATGAAAGAATGTTCGTCAGGAAATCTGTAGTCACAGATATAAATAATAATTTATGTAAAAAATGCTTTTGAAACACAAAATTGAAGGTTAATTTTATTATATAATGAAATCAATGGATCTTCTTTTGTATTTTCATGTGTCAAAGTAAAAAACTATCTGCGCAAAGTGTATTTCTTAAAATTAGATCTAGGTCTAAATCCTTTCGATCTTTTCTCATGTCAACATTGTAGACATGGCCTAGATCCATAAAATACTACAGCTGTAATAGAGTAGGACAACTTTATTTTTTTTAGGGTCTTAAGTTGGTTTTAGGGCTACAATACATACACTACGGTCTAAGTTGGTACCCAAGAAACATTCCTGCCAAGTTTTATCAAGATTGGTCAAGCGGTTTTGATTTCTACAAGTCACATACATACATACACGCACCTCACATTCTACTTAGATAATTGTGTAGTTCCACCTTTTTTTTAAATTGCACCAATGCCCAGAACATGGATAAAGCGCTGAGCGTCTAAAAATATTTATACTTCCACTGTGTGCAAGTACATATTGAGGTTTGAGAAAAGTTGCAACCTTACTGGGCTCCAACCTTTCATGGCCTGGTGGGTTATTTTAAGTTTCATTTACTGCACAGGGTCTTAACACTACAAAGTCCGGGACTTATTTATTGTTTTGATTTTCATTTAGCTCACAGGGCCTCGAAATTTCCAAAGACCGGGTGTGGTGGGTTTTTCTCATTTAAAAATAATTCACTGGGTCCCCAATATTCTATCGTCCAGACCTGAAGGATTATTTTCGTTTACTGCACAGAGCCTCAACAAAGTTCGGGCCTGATGGATATATTTAGTTCTCATTTATATTGTAATTTTTTTTTCATTCACAGGTCAGTCTGAGCATGTTTCTAGTTACCATAACTACCATTGTGTACATGTTATCGAGGTGTGTGACAACACATAACAACAGCGCAACGATACATCCGAGTGATATTGACGAAGAGAAACCCGGTTCTTTTTATGTACGGCAATTGGGTTATTTTCAATCCATCATAAGATCAGAGTTAAATATCACTCGAATCGTCCATTCAGAAGTGTGGCACACGAGAAATGAATTGTTTTTCTATCCGGAAGATGCTCCCACATCTACAGGAGAAACATCCAAGAAGATTAAGCCTATTTTTCTAGTCTATTATTGCGACTCCAACGCCAGTTGTTCTAACTGGGGAGAGAGCCAGGAAGGCTTAACATTTGTCTATTCTCTATCTCGCCTTGTGTATCGCCATTTTAAAATTATTATGCCAAACCCTTGTAACCTGTCCCAGTTTTTCACTCCAAACAAAGTTCAATGGGCGCCTCTGAAAGGTGAGTTGACGCCGCCGACAGAGAACACCACGATAGACACCACGACGGAACAAGGCCAGCGTGATTTTATTGCTAACATTCAGGCAGGCGACTTCAACGTGAAATATCGTCACGACACTGTGTACATCAAAGCTAATCGGGATCTTCAGGATACATTATTTGGAGACACGTTTTACGCTAAGCGTATCCAAGACTGGAAAGTGACGATGAACGCCAGAATCAGATTTCATCTGGCGTGGCACGAACTTATGAGACCTTCCACAGAGATGATAAGCAGTCTGAAGCATATCCTCGGAGATAGCTTCCTCATAAGAAAAGGATTGTTGCCGCCATCGGAAAATCCCCGTCGAGATTCTATGTACGACGTTGCGGACTCGCAACTCGTCTGTGCACACGTCCCCATGCCTTTGCACACGGAAGAAGAAAATGTTCAAACTGTAGACATTAAGGCCCTTCACAATTTCATGTCGTCGAAAGGCCAGTTAGGCAGCCATTTCTTCATCGCCACCGACGACAGAAATATTTTCGTACAGTCAAAACATTTTTTCCAAAATCATCTAATTGATTACGGGGCTAAGACATTGCACAAGTATTACCTGCAGAACTCACTGAGTGCATGTGATAGGCTGACTGACGTGGTTACGGACCAGATGATACTGTCCTTGTGTGATGTACTTATAGTATCTCACAGTCTAGTTAGTAGGCTGGCATACTTCATGAGCAATATTACACAGTCTGTGTTTTTAATAGACAACGGACACATTAAGTCATTGAACACGTAAACTATTTGAATTTAGCTACAAAATTGGACAATTTTAATATCGATATAGTACTTCAACTATTTCAATATCGAATATTATTTGTAAAACATTCAATATTGTTTTAAGATTTAAACAATTTCAGTACTCATATACCAGTGAAAAATGACAATTACATTTCTATTTATTATTTGTTAGAATCCAACAAATACTTGAGGAATAAAAAAACAAACAATGTCTTCGAGATCATGGTTGTTAGTTATCAGTTATGTGACTTTGGTTAATTTTTTCTTCCATTATGAAGTCAAATAATCCACCAATCCACTGACTAGTTCTTCATTATGTTACATTTGTGTAATTTATTTCTATTAGAACACAGCTTCATTTACATATGCTAAGAAGGAATATTTGTTAGTTCTTATGTACTTTACTGCCATGAACTATCTGACAGATATCTGTGATGCTTTAATAAAATATTGTATGTTACTTTTTGTTTCGATCGAATATTTGGCTACAATATATGCTGCTGAAAGAAAGAACAAAAAAAAAAAGGATATGACGCTCAAACGATGAAAACAAGATCTCAATGGGATTACGTCCAAGTATCCTTATTCTATGAAATCAACTTATCCTTATTCTATGAAATCAACTTATCCTTATTCTATGAATATGAATACTTTGGAGGGCAGCATCACTTGATAACAAGGAATTCAACTTATATCATCATGGAAGTGTGGAGCTCTTGAGAAAAAAACTTCCGTTGATTTGACCCACATTCAATCAAATTAATGTTTGGTTTTATTAACGTGTATTTGTGTTCTATAAAAATAGCATTTTCCTATAATACCAAAAGAATGTTTTCTGACTACAAACAAAAATGTTATTGAAGTTTAATCATAACAGTGTCGAATGTACAAATATGAAAAATGATGTCAGAAAATAATCACCGAGATAAAAAGAGTTAAAGCACAGACGGCAGAAGAGCCAAACAGCTTAGCAGAAGAAATCTGGCCAGAGAAAGAAGAACTTACATTTCTACATTCACATCACTGTGTGGAAATAAAATTATTTCAAGTTATCACACGTTATCACACGTTCGGCACATGGAGTCTTGTTCTACTGTTTTTTATGGGAGGTCTTGTCCTCCGTGTGTGTGTGTGTGTGGGGGTATTGTCTTCCATGTGGGAAAGGGCACTGAACTAAAGTGTAAAAAAATCTGTTATTTACTAAACTGCATATTAATCTCATTCAGTGCGTGAAATATCTTGAAGTTTTAACATATAAACTTACTAATAAGACAGAAATGTGTGTGTGTGTGTGTGTGTTAACAATCCTTATATTTCGTATATTCGAGTCTGTTCAAAATAAAATTAATACACAGATTTCCCGAAGATCTGTGATATTTCATTCTTTAAAATCTGGTCCTCAGTTGGATCCGTAACGCTGTCATCCCCTGTCCTAGTCTCTAAAAGAACGACTGAGTCTTTCAAGTAAATCTCTAAAAGAACGACTGAGTCTTTCAAGTAAATCTCTAAAAGAACGACTGAGTCTTTCAAGTAAATCTCTAAAAGAACGACTGAGTCTTTCAAGTAAACCCAAAAGTCGAAAGAGCACATTTTGCTGATCAACGCCCAATGGACAGAAGAAAATAGAACTTCCACTGATTCAGTCTGAGTCTCCCATTTAATGTAATAGGGAGAGAAAGATGTCGTCCATGGAGTACCGCCCCAACACACACACAACCTTTGTTTTCGCGAATGATTAGCTAATGGGAAGTCTCTTTAAGAAATTATGTGTAGAGGTTGTAGAGCCTTTGATGTACTGACATTTTTTAAATTCTATACAACGTGTAAGTCTCTGCACACCAAGAGTTGCGATAACATGGAAGCCAATACGAGGAAAGCATAAACAGGGACGTCCTCCTATTACTTGGCGACACACCTTCATGGAGGATCTCAAAACAGTGGACACCAGGTGGGAGGAGGCTTCAGACATTGCCAATGACAGATCTTTATAGAGACTGCTTGCCGCCCAATGCGCAGAACGGCGTGGGAGTACCCAAGTCTAAGTAAGTCTGCCTAGCTTTTTAAGCTTACTTTATATCATGTCTAATTTGTCCTCCTTTTTGTAAGCCTTTTTCTTCCTTTTTATCCTCTTATGGACAAGATTGTGGTCTTGTAACACCCCTTCTGGTGTTTATTAAAGTGTCTGTTATATAATAATTAAATGTACTTCTCTTCACTTGATTTGTTGTACTTCTATTATGGCGGATGTTCACTATAACTAGCGTAGCACAACAGACATAGAAATTCACAACTTAATTCATTGAGTAGCAGACGATATATTTAATACATGTAAAATAATAACAGCCAGAAGACAAAAAAGCAATACTTCAATAATTGCTTGCAAAATTCAATGATAAATTTTAATTATACTTAATAACACTTCACTTAATACAAATAGTACTCCTGTTTACAGTTATCATAGATGAGTTAAATTTTCGTTTTGTCGTACTAAAACCAAACAAAATTCCATAAAAAGCTATTCAACTAATAAACTAATATCTTTAAATTATAGATTGAACTTAATTCAGCATTATTTCCACTAATTAATTCAAATTAACAACTCTTAGTTTAGGACTTATCTTCTTATCTTATATAATACAGACGTTACTTCAAAAAAGAAGATGATTACGTCCTACGCGTCATGCATTTAGTCATGCATATTAACCAATGACTTAAATTCTGCCATGTCACTGGTTTTTCTGGCTAGCTCAGGCAACCCATTCCATGCTCTAATAGCACTAGGGAAGAAGGAGTATTTGTACAAATTTGTCCTAGCATATGGGACGAGGAATGTGCCTTTATTTTTGTGTCTTTCAGAGTATTTTATTAAATTTTGTTTTTGTATTTGAAGATTATGGTTCAGTGTTTTATGTATAATTGCTACTTTACTTTTGAGTCTTCTGTCCTGAAGGCTTTCTAAATTTAGTGATTTTACTAATGGTGTTACCCTAGTCAAATGTGAATATTCGTTTGTTATGAATCTCACTGCTCTATTTTGTGTTTGTTCCAGTTTCTTAATGTTTTCTTGAGTTGAGGGGTCCCACACGGTGGATGCATATTCTATTATTGGCCTAACCAAGGTTAAATAACATTTTAGTTTTATGTTCTTATTTGATTTATAGAAATTTCTTTTAATAAACCCTAATGCTTTGTTGGATTTTTTTATAGTTTCATCAATATGTGGATTCCATGACAGTTTTTCATTTATTATAACACCTAGGTATTTTGAGTTTTTAGTCTGTGTTACTGGTTTGCCATGAATAAGATAAGTGGAATTAATTTGTTTAATTTTTTTTGTTACTCTTAACAACTGACATTTTTCTGGGTGGAAAGACATGCTCCAATTTGATTCCCATTTCTGTAATTCATCTAATTCTCTTTGTAAAATATCTGTGTCTTGTTTTGTTTTTATTGTTCTATATATTATGCAGTCGTCTGCAAATAATCTGACTTTTGTTCCTGGACTATTTTGTCTCACTAATCCTTATTATTATATTTAATATTATTTAGTCTATATTTATTATTATATCCTTAGATTTTAGATCTAGTCAGTCTTAGACTTTAATTAAGGCCTTAGATCTACTAATCATCCACTAATACTACTAATAATAACTAATAGTAATATTCTATATAGTTAGTTAAACACATAAATATATTGATCTAGAATTAGATCTAGATCTAGAATTAGATCTAGATCTAGAATTGGATCTAGTTTAGGTCTATATTTTGAATAAACCATTTGATTGTCATTGTAAATTAGCTTTCACTTTAGACTAAGACTTAACTTAGGCCATCTTAGGCATTTTTAACCTTAAAGTAGAATTAGACTAGACCTTTAAAAACTAAAATCAACAACAGTCATCATGAAATTGCTCTGGCTATTTATCCTAATAATTACTAAATACACACTAGCTGAACACAGAACTAGATCTACCTCAGTCAACACTAAACTTAAAAAGGAAAAAACAGTCATATTCAATCATCACACTTTAGATCAATCAAAAATAACCTAACATACACATCAATAACATTAAAGAAGATTACCCATCACAAATGGAAGTTCTCAATCAGACACAGTAGAAATAAATACCTATCACTTTTAATATTAATAGCAGGAGATGTAGAGTCAAATCCAGGGCCTAGATCTAAAGATAGATGCAACATCTGCAAAAAAGTATGCACCATGAAACAGAAAGCCATTCAATGTGACACCTGTGATGAATGGTACCATGCATCATGTCTCCATATGAATACACCTGTGTATTATGCCTTAGGCAACAAAGATGCATCATGGCACTGTGTACCGTGTGGGTTACCTCAGTTTACATCAGGACTGTTTGATTCCTTTGATGCGGACACTTCTAACCCATACAACATCCTAAACACCATCACAAAACAAACTCACCAACCACTAGCCAGATCCACTCCTGTTAAACCTAAATCTACTAAAATTAATACAGCAGCCTCACTAGACAGACCTGCGAAAGAAGTAATACCAAAATACCTTAAAACCTTAGTAATAAATTTTCAAAGCATTAGGAACAAAACAGCAGACTTAGAAATTGTATTAGAATGTGAGAAACCAGACATAATTGCAGGAACAGAAACTTGGCTACATCCTGAAATTTATAATGCAGAAATTTTCAATAGTGATTATGAAATTTTTAGAAAAGATAGGGCTGATAATCATGGAGGAGTTCTTTTAGCAATAAAAAACACTCTTATAGCAGAAGAAATTACCTTACCTAACTAAAAAAATATAGAATCTACATTTTGTAAAATTAATACAACCTCAACATCCCTAATAATAGGCAGCATTTACAGACCACCAAATTCTAGTTTAGAATACATGCAGGCACTATGTAATCATATTACTACACTTAAAGAGACAAATAAAAATGCAGTTTTTTTTATTATGGGTGATTTCAACCTACCTGATATAAATTGGAAAACACTAACCATAAAAAAACACCAAAACCTTAAGGACATAAATGAGCTTTTCATAGAAACTTTACACAACTTAAGTTTAGATCAAATCATTAAAAAGCCAACTAGATTAAACAACACATTTGATCTCTTCTTAACCAACAGACCTGAATTAGTAGTTGATTATGATATTATCCCTGGTCTATCAGACCATGAGATCATAAAAATACACAGTCAGATAAAAGCAGTAGCCAATACAAAGCCCAAAAGAAAAATCCTACTCTGGAATAAATGTAACCTAACACAACTACACCAAGCTGCATTAAACTTTCAACAAACATTCTTATTAGAAAAAGACATTAACCAACCAGTCGATGACCTCTGGAATTTCATTAAAAACCATCTTAAAAGCATTATAGAAAATCATATACCAACTAAATACACATCAAACAAAATAAATAAATGCTGGTTTAATAATAGACTAAAGAAGCTTTGTAAACAGAAGGAAAACCTATATAGAAAATTTAAAGAAACCAAGGCAGAAAGAGTTTACAAAAAGTATATAAAAATTAAACACCTAACCCAAAAAGTACGCAGACAGCTGCAGAGTGAATACATAAACAATGTAATATCTAAAGATAACAACAAAAACCTATGGTCATACATTAAGTCTAAGAAAATGGAAACAACAGGCATAGCGCCATTAAAAGATGAACATAACATAATACATAATGAAAATGAAACTAAAGCAAACATCCTAAACAAATACTTTGCATCAGCATTCTCAGCCCCAGGAGACAAAGACATAATTCTTAATTTGAACCAAGTAGACAACATAGAAGATTTAGTAGTACAAGAAAATGGAATTCAAAAACTATTAGCCAACACCAAACCAAATAAAGCGTCTGGACCTGATGGTATTCCAGCTAGATTACTCAAAGAACTAAGCAATGAGCTAGCCCCAGTGTTCAAAATACTCTTTCAGGCATCGCTAAACTAGGGCAGAGTACTAAAGGACTGGAAAGAAGCTAATGTCACCCCCCTATTTAAAAAAGGAGAAAAATCTGATCCAGGAAACTACAGACCAGTATCACTTACCAGCATCACATGTAAAATCCTAGAACACATAATATGTAGCAACATCATAAACCACTTAGACAAACATAATGTCCTCACCCCATACCAACATGGCTTTAGGAAATATAAATCATGTGAAACACAACTAATAGGACTAATTGATGATTTTTCAAAAGGTTTAGATAATAGTGAACAAATAGATGCTATCTTACTAGATTTTTCCAAGGCTTTTGACAAAGTTCACCACCATAGTTTGCTTAAAAAATTAAAATATTTTGGCATTAATGGTCCACTGCATCAGTGGATTAAAGATTTTCTGATAGGGAGAGAACAAACTGTAATAATAAATGGCTCTGAATCAACACCAATAACAGTAAAGTCAGGTGTACCTCAAGGAACAGTCTTGGGTCCACTACTATTTTTAATTTACATAAATGATTTACCAAATTGCATTAGTTCAGGAACAAAAGTCAGATTATTTGCAGACGATTGCATAATATATAGAACAATAAAAACAATACAAGACACAGATATTTTACAAAGAGAATTAGATGAATTACAGAAATGGGAATCAAATTGGAGCATGTCTTTCCACCCAGAAAAATGTTAGTTGTTAAGAGTAACAAAAAAACTAAAACAAATTAATTCCACTTATCTTATTCATGGCAAACCAGTAACACAGACTAAAAACGCAAAATACCTAGGTGTTATAATAAATGAAAAACTGTCATGGAATCCACATATTGATGAAACTATAAAAAAATCAAACAAAGCATTAGGGTTTATTAAAAGAAATTTCTATAAATCAAATAAGAACATAAAACTAAAATGTTATTTAACCTTGGTTAGGCCAATAATAGAATATGCATCCACCGTTTGGGACCCCTCAACTCAAGAAAACATTAAGAAACTGGAAAAACACAAAATAGAGCAGTGAGATTCATAACAAACGAATATTCACATTTGACTAGAGTAACACCATTAGTAAAATCACTAAATTTAGGAAGCCTTCAGGACAGAAGACTCAAAAGTAAAGTAGCAATTATACATAAAACACTGAACCATAATCTTCAAATACAAAAACAAAATCTAATAAAATACTCTGAAAGACACATAATAAAGGCACATTCCTCGTCCCATATGCTAGGACAAATTTGTACAAATACTCCTTCTTCCCTAGTTCTATTAGAGCATGGAATGGGTTGCCTGAGCTAGCCAGAAAAACCAGTGACTTGGCAGAATTTAAGTCATTGGTTAATATGCATGACTAAATGCATGACGCGTAGGACGTAATCATCTTCTTTTTTATAGTAACGTCTGTATTATATAAGAAGATAAGATAAAAGATATCTACTTTGTTAACGAGGACTGAATAGAAATTGCCCGTCTGACCATGTGACCAGATCAGAAAGAGGCTTGCCCATGATTCCAAGCGAGCCTTCGCTTTGCACGTGAATAAGAAGATTAAGTGGTCTCAGTGAACACCGATTACCGCAGATCAGAGATTCTCAAGCCATGCTTTGACAGGTCCATGGACGCCCGCAGGATTTTTCGCATGGGGGTGCAAGCTGCCATCAATGGCTCAAATTAGTAGCTTCAACTTTCTTGTTATCATCATCATCATCATTGGCCTCCTTCAGTCGTAGGACGACTATGGTTCATCTCAGAGCAAGTGAGATGAAAGCCTGGGCATTGTTTATGGTCGGAACGATGTCGCCCACACAGCAGTTCCCCCCTCTCCGCGCAGCTGATGTGACCAAAGGAACGGAGTATCCGGTACAGTTTGGGATCAGTAGCGCCGCAGGATCTGCCAGGCTGTAGAACGGTGTGCCACAGTCTGCCTAAGGGTCACCAGCTCCTGATTTTTCCTCAGGGTTGTCTCCCGAAGCCTTTCCCATGTTTGGGTATAGCCGCAGGGCAGCGGAGGTTTGGATTCAGAGTTTTCCTTCTCCTAGATGGGTAGCCAACCAAGGCTAACGAGCCCCTTCTGCCCGAAGCTTACTGGTTTAGGCGCCAGTTGCTCGCCTTTGCCCCTTTTCCTGTCTGTGGTAACGGTTCCGCCAGGCTCAGTAACTGAGCCACACGTGAAGGCCAGGAGTTGGACTGGTTGTCAGAGGCTATTTGAGACGCATGCCATTGGAAGCACTTTGTAGGTAATGATGGGCTTAAGACCATTACCACTTCCGGCGTTAACAACCTTGCGGAACCTTTCTTGTTATAGTATTAAAGAAAAGACCGCCCCCCCCCCATTCGGGACCTCATACCTAATCGATATTAAATGCACAGTTAATACTTCTTGTTCATGAAATAAAAAAATAAGAAACTAAACACGTGAACAAAGTATTTACTGTACAACATTGTTAACTTTATCCCGTGAGGCCTGTGCTTCCCTAAGTTTGATCAAACAAAAACTGCAAACGTTGAGTGTGGCTGCCGAAACTGTCAATGACTTTACTAACGAATTACTTTTCGTCGCGATGGACAAGCTGGCGATGAACGCTTATCGTGCACTTCTGATAATCTTTTTTGCATAGCAGCTTTTGCGTCGTTTTAGAATATAGACAAAATAAGTTGAACTGACAATTATTATTGCTCGAAAAGTGAGACGTAGGCCTAATGAAGAAACTTAAGAATCAAGATATGTGTGGTGGGTTTGGCACAGAAGAACTAAATAAAATGACGAAGGCAACACGTAGGCCGATTTCAATCTGTTTATTGTACACTAAAGACCTGCAGCCCCACGAAAACA
Source organism: Biomphalaria sudanica (assembly GCA_036873155.1). Classification (NCBI taxonomy): domain Eukaryota; kingdom Metazoa; phylum Mollusca; class Gastropoda; family Planorbidae; genus Biomphalaria; species Biomphalaria sudanica. The sequence goes on from JAZGLO010001986.1 coordinate 249,362, forward strand.
AGTGGCGTAGAACAAGGTGGAGACAAAGTAGGTCCAGTAATGTACAGACACTACATTGACAAGAGATGCCGGTAGAATGGACCGTGTCCACGTTATTTTGCCTTTTACGCTCGGACACAAGACGCCATCTAGCGGAAAACGGTCACGTGGATATCGGGGTGGCCTGAATAGGTATCCAGCCCACTACATATGTAATGTAAAGCCGTGTTCTGTAGTAACTCCAAAATCCAAACAAGTGTTTTTTTCTCAGTGTGTCTGTCGACTTCGAATTCTCGGCAGCAGCAACTCTATATCCGGTATCAAGTTTTTTCTGCCAGCAGTCTCTCCTTCCTGAAGATGACATCTCCGACGTGTTCCTCAAGATGGTCAAGTTGGTTTTTGATTATGCCATTAATGTGACTGCTGATGTGCTGTTGAGCGGCCACAAGGTTAAATAGGAAAAGACTGCAACACCACTGAAACTGGTTCAAGAACATATTGACGACAATGAAAAGATAAATCAGAAACACAAGAGGAGGAGGCATTTACTAATTACTATACACGTCTGCAGTTTGTCGGATTTCACTTGGTCGTTATTTTAAGATACGCCAAACAGTCAAAGAACTCAAAGTTGAGACTTAAAGCTCGAATGAATTCGTATTTTTCAGTTCATTGTCTCACACAAAAGAGATACATTTAGCACCAACGCTATTGCTAGGGACAAAGAATGCTAGCCATCACATGGCAGCTTTGGCCGAGTAGTTTTTCCATGTCTAGACTGTACAATGACGTTAGACACATGCAGCGCGTCTCTCTGAACAGCAGGAACTAAACCAATGAAGTCGAATACAATCGCAATCAACAAACCAAGCACTCAAAGACATCTGCTCAGTGTTTTAGATATCTGCAGTTTCATCACTAAAATATCCAACAAATGCAATTAATTCATGATGCTGCAGCTCGTATTTTTTGGTTTATTACTGCTGCCAGTGCTCCGTTGGTCCAAATCAACTTTTTGACTCAACTGATGGCATGTGAAGAACTTTCTTGTATCTCTTCTATTGTAAACTGGTGGACGTGTTTAGCCTGCTGTTTTATCGAGCGCTGACACCGACCGCAACTCCGCAAGACGCTTTACTTTTGTTCAAAGATAATATAACATTTATCACATCGAAAGATAATTGGCAAAAAAAAAACCAAAACATTCTAGACCTTAGCTAAACATTTTTCCCTCTGCAACTTCTTGTGTGACTAAAGAGGCCAGTCTTTTTTACCCTTCTTTCTACTACTAATGTGTACGCCATCTGTAATCCAGGACTTTCCTTTAATACTCTCTCTTCACGTGGATCTATCCAGTGCCACTTTTCCCCAGCAGTTAGTGTCGTTTTGAAGAGCTTTAGGTCGCGTTTGCATACACCAGTATACCTTAGCTGTGGACGACCAGCGGATCTCCTGCCTTCTGTTAAATCACCATACAGAATGTCTTATGAAACTCGATCTTGTGGCATTCATAATAACTATAGCTATGTGCAAATGAAAACAAATTGTCGCCACTAACATGCTAAAGAATATGTGACACACTTAATGGTGCAAAGAATTGCAAGCCTATAATAAATCGTACATGAACTACAGATTAGCCTATTCTACTTACAGTAATAGCATATATTTACAACTGTACTTCAGTGGAAGCAATACTTGTTAAGTTACTACACTTATAATATTCCAATGATAGGCCTTTAGATTTAGACTTAAAAGATGATGCGCAAAATTTTCCTAAACATTAATTTATTCAACTCTTGAATCACTAATGCAGGGGCACCCCCCCCCCCCTGACTAAATCTACATCTACGTAATAAAAAAACATCTATAAGATTTTCACGATCAACTAGACAATGTCAAGGACGCTAGGCTGGACTTCAAGGTTGCAAACTAAAAAAAAAAAATTGTTTGTCATTTGGTCAATATCTCGATGTGTGGCTGTTGATGTATGTATCAAATCTCATTTATTGCCGCGAGTTAGTTGCCGGTCTTAGGCGATTGCAACCTATGCGGCCGCAGTGGGCCCAGCACTTCCATAAGCCCCGCACGAAATCTAGGTGTAAATTATTAAATTAAACCATTTAAAACTTATTATTAAAGGGTTCCTGGAATTCTACTGAAATTGCAAAATATACGCCAATCATAATCGCGATTTAAAAAAAAAACGGCAATGTCAGCTTTCATTAAATACAAATGTAATAATAACGTGAATTTTAACCCAAACAATAAGTTCAAATACTTAATTTACTTTAATAGTCACTGGCCTATAGTTGATAGTAAATCTAAAAAAAGCAGATCTAAATGTTTATCAGCTTTTTGTTGGAAAACTACTATGTACTGTAGATAACTCGTTAAGTTCATTTATCAGTGTTTTCGTACTTGGTAAAGTACGAATAAAATGCAAAGACAAATCTATTTTCTATTTCAAAATCTTAATGTTCACTTATTATCTTTATCCTTACCCAGACTGGGCCCCGCGCAATCCGTTTTGCATAGGGCAATCTGTAGGACCGGCCCTGTTAGTTGCCCAATCGTTTTTGAAATACGTTTTAAGAGAGAGAGTGAAAGGCTGATGCTTCCTCCATATTCAAATTAGTATGTGCTACAATAGAAGTTCTCAGAAAATTTGATTTCGCAGTGCTAAAAAGAGCGTATACTTAAAAAAAAATAAAAAATTTGCGATTTATAGTTTTCCCTTTATGTATAAAAATCTCCACCATTTTTAAGTATATACCCAACATTTTCCCAGAACTTCCCAACATTTTCCCATTTAACATTTAACTGCTTCAGACGTTTTTCAACAATAAGTGAACCTAATGTGACATTCTTCACTAGTAGCACACGTCAACAGTGATGTAAAATGTCATGTTGCTCCCTGTGAGAGAGGTCCAAAGGGGAAACCATTGATTCGTTTCGGTCATTATGAGGTGTCTAGACTAGAGCAACAATTGTGTTGTGTCGTCCAACTTTCTGCAAGCTTTTTTTTTTTTACTTCAATAATAAATGTCAGGCAGAATCAATTGAAACAAGCAACTAAGAGTAGAACTTAACAGCTACTGGCAGGTTCAGGAATCGACCAGGGGTCATGAACGGAGAGAGCCAGCTAAGTCTTCGATGATTCCAATCACACAGTCAAGAAGAAGAATAAATTAGTAGTTTAATGAGATGATTGGATGATACAAGTCAAGATATAAAGTAAGGATACAATGAATTCAATAAACAGCTCACTCTTTCTACAAAGCTTCTATCAACTCACTCTCCGGCTGTCTGGTACCAACCTTCTATCAACTCACTCTCCGGCTGTCTGGTACCAAGCTTCTATCAACTCACTCTCCGGCTGTCTGGTACCAACCTTCTATCAACTCACTCTCCGGCTGTCTGGTACCAAGCTTCTATCAACTCACTCTCCGGCTGTCTGGTACCAACCTTCTATCAACTCACTCTCCGGCTGTCTGGTACCAAGCTTCTATCAACTCACTCTCCGGCTGTCTGGTACCAAGCTTCTATCAACTCACTCTCCGGCTGTCTGGTACCAAGCTTCTATCAACTCACTCTCCGGCTGTCTGGTACCAACCTTCTATCAACTCACTCTCCGGCTGTCTGGTACCAAGCTTCTATCAACTCACTCTCCGACTGTCTGGTACCAAGCTTCTATCAACTCACTCTCCGGCTGTCTGGTACCAAGCTTCTATCAACTCACTCTCCGGCTGTTTGGTACCAAGCTTCTATCAACTCACTCTCCGGCTGTCTGGTACCAAGCTTCTATCAACTCACTCACCGGCTGTCTGGTACCAAGCTTCTATCAACTCACTCTCCGGCTGTCTGGTACCAAGCTTCTATCAACTCACTCTCCGGCTGTCTGGTACCAAGCTTCTATCAACTCACTCTCCGGCTGTCTGGTACCAAGCTTCTATCAACTCACTCTCCGGCTGTCTGGTACCAAGCTTCTATCAACTCACTCTCCGGCTGTCTGGTACCAAGCTTCTATCAACTCACTCTCCGGCTGTCTGGTACCAAGCTTTTATCAACTCATTCTCCGGCTGTCTGGTACCAAGCTTCTATCAACTCACTCTCCGGCTGTCTGGTACCAAGCTTCTATCAACTCACTCTCCGGCTGTCTGGTACCAAGCTTCTATCAACTCACTCTCCGGCTGTCTGGTACCAAGCTTCTATCAACTCACTCTCCGGCTGTCTGGTACCAAGCTTCTATCAACTCACTCTCCGGCTGTCTGGTACCAAGCTTCTATCAACTCACTCACCGGCTGTCTGGTACCAAGCTTCTATCAACTCACTCTCCGGCTGTCTGGTACCAAGCTTCTATCAACTCACTCTCCGGCTGTCTGGTACAACTTTTGTAGACGTTTTTTCTCCCACTTCCCATTCTCGGATCAAGTTGAAACTTTGCAGCTATTATTCATTGCTCAACACCAAACTGTGGGAGATGAGTGGACAGAAAAATATATAAGTGCAGATCCTAGAGAGAAAGTGGAGATGGATTGGTCACACCCTTAGAAAAGATACCAGCAACAGAGCTAGGCAGGCCTTAGAGTGGAACCCCCAGGGAACAAGACGTAGAGGAAGACCAAAAAGAACATGGCGACGCAGTGTACTAGAGGAAGCTGAGAGGACCAAGAAGAGCTGGGAAACCATAAAAAAAACTAGCAAGAGACCGTGGAGAGTGGCGTATTTTTGTCGAGGCCCTATGTTCCATGAGGAACACAAAGGAATGATGATGATGATGATGATTCATTGCTCCTAACAATACATGAATCTATCAAAAAATTAATTCATTAAATAAATGATCAGTGCTAATAAATTAATTTGATTGATAAGAAAAAAAACAGAAACAAATCGTACTGTATTGAGATATTTGGTTCTAAATGTGCAGTTCTTTCCCTTATATACGTTTTTTAAAATAGTATTTCTTATAACTTGCTTGATGGCTTATTCTATCTACATGTCTCTAGTTGCCTAGTTGCTATCTATCGCTGTCTCTCTCTCTCTTATCTCGTTGGATTCTATCAGTCTTGCACTGTTCCATGACATGCACTTCCTCCGAAAGCTGCAATAAATATTTCAAGATGGAGTAAAATGGAAAGGAGAGATGAAAAAAAACAAAAAAACAACCGGGTGGGGGGGGGGGTGAGCTAGTCGACATTTGTCCAAGGAAATGTAGAGTATTACCATCTACGTCGATTTCACTTTATTTATGACACGAGCCCGATATGTCATTGTTACATGGAGAATAACAAAAATGTAAGAATAACAATCACACTGCCTCTTCTTACCGTCCACCCAAAAAATGTCAAAGGAATTTTGTTGTAATTGAACACGCGTTCATATTTCTCAGTTTCCATTTCTGACTCAATATCTATGCAGAAGGCCGGCCCTGATCCCTCTCCCAGATTAAAACATTTCAGATGTTAATATGTATCATTACCAGTCGCTTGGCTACGTTAATAAAGTGCAATGAATAGATTTGATTTTGTTTGGGAAATAGGAGAATAAGATGCAGACAATAATCCTTGATTAAAGAAGTAGTACATAAAATAAAATAGTCAAAGCTGAAAGCACAGAAAACATCTAGAGTAGGGTGATAAAAAAATATTTTATTTTTGTGACTACTCTCTCCTATTGTAATAAGTTATAGTCTGAAAATGAATGAAATTTGTAAAAATATCTGTTTTAAAAGAGCCACAAAATGTTATAATCAACACGGGTAAATTGCGCGCAGCAGAGGCCTAAAATCATTACTCTTTTATATGCAGTGTAAGGTGTGCGAGAAAATTGTAGAGACCCTGTTTTGACGCTGCTGTTTCTTTAATATAGTCCCATGATTTGAGAACCCCCCAAAAAGTAAATGAAAAGAAATATAACCGTCTGCACGACACTTTCTTTTTGATAGAGCCTTTGCAGAATGGCGACTACATGAACTCTTTAAGTAGCCTTTGTGGGGCATATGGTCTTTAAGTTATCTTCCAATGCGATGGTCTTTAAGTAATCTTCCATCTTCTAATGTGAAGGTCTTCAAGTAATCTCCCAGCTTCTAATGTGATGGTCTTCAAGAAATCTCACATCTTCTAATATGAAGGTCTTCAAGTAATCTCCCATCTTCTAATGTGAAGGTCTTCAAGTAATCTCACATCTTCTAATGTGATGGTTTTCAAGCAATCTCATATCTTCTAATGTGAAGGTTTTCAAGTAATCTCCCATCTTCTAATGTGAAGGTCTTCAAGAAATCTCCCATCTTGTAATGTGAAGGTCTTCAAGTAATCTCCCATCTTCTAATGTGAAGGTCTTCAAGTAATCTCCCATCTTCTAATGTGAAGGTCTTCAAGTAATCTCCCATCTTCTAATGTGAAGGTCTTCAAGTAATCTCCCATCTTCTAATATGAAGGTCTTCAAGTAATCTCCCATCTTTTAATGTGATGGTCTTCAAGTAATCTCCCATCTTTTAATGTGATGGTCTTCAAGTAATCTCCCATCTTCTAATGTGATGGTCTTCAAGTAATCTTCCATCTTCTAATGTGATGGTCTTCAAGTAATCTTCCATCTTCTAATGTGAAGGTCTTCAAGTAATCTCCCATCTTTTAATGTGATGGTCTTCAAGTAATCTCCCATCTTTTAATGTGATGGTCTTCAAGTAATCTCCCATCTTCTAATGTGATGGTCTTCAAGTAATCTCCCATCTTCTAATGTGATGGTCTTCAAGTAATCTTCCATCTTCTAATGTGATGGTCTTCAAGTAATCTCCCATCTTCTAATGTGATGATCTTTAAGAAATCTCCCATCTTCTAATGTGATGGTCTTCAAGTAATCTCCCATCTTCTAATGTGAAGGTCTTCAAGTAATCTCCCATCTTCTAATGTGATGGTCTTCAAGTAATCTTCCATCTTCTAATGTGATGATCTTTAAGAAATCTTCCATCTTCTAATGTGAAGGTCTTCAAGTAATCTCCCATCTTCTAATGTGATGGTCTTCAAGTAATCTTCCATCTTCTAATGTGATGATCTTTAAGAAATCTCCCATCTTCTAATGTGAAGGTCTTCAAGTAATCTCCCATCTTCTAATGTGATGGTCTTCAAGTAATCTTCCATCTTCTAATGTGATGATCTTTAAGAAATCTTCCATCTTCTAATGTGAAGGTCTTCAAGTAATCTCCCATCTTCTAATGTGATGATCTTTAAGAAATCTTCCATCTTCTAATGTGATGGTCTTCAAGTAATCTTCGTTCGTGAAATAATTGTCTCTTTTTTTTCTTTCTTTTTTCTCACAGTTTAAAAATAGAGAAGATCACTGAGATTTACTTATCTAAATCTCAATCAACTCACTCTAGCTGTCAGTCTGGGTGCTAGTTCTCCCACACTTGTTCTCGGATCAAGATGAAACTTTACACACGAATCCTTAAAAAAAATATTTAGTCAATTAATTATTGGTATTTAATTATTTTGCTTGATATCAAAAAGGGGAAATACACCCTACAGTACTGAGAGATTTGGTGGTTATAAATAAGCTTAAATTACCATAGTGTATCCTATATTAGATATTTTTATTTTGCTTGTTTAACATTCTCATAATAAGAGTTATAATAACGCTTGATACGTACTTGAATACGCATGAAGTTAGATTTAGTTCTGTTTGAAATAGTTTTTCAGAACTAGAATAACGTGTGTGTGTTTGTTATAGTGTGTCTGGTCCTATTATAGCGCTTGTGTTTAAAATTGGTTTTCTTAGCTTTTAAATCATATTCCCATTATTGGTTTAGAAGCAATCGTTTCTTGTCTTATTTTATAGCTTAATCTCCACTGTTTAAAAAAAAAGTGTTTCTTTTGATTCGTTGCTTGACGCTACACACTCAAGAAAACAAGTTTTTGGTCACACTGGAAGTCAACGCAGAAACTATTTTTAAATCCGCGAAGCATTCCACGTCTGCGCTGGGGAAACTAATATTTGGGGCTGTTATTCTTCTTGTTCTCTCTCTTTCTCTCACTCTCACTCTCTGTGCTGGTTGACAGCTGTGAATATATGTGTAATTAGGGGGCGGTGCTGTCTATGCCATTAACATGTCTTCACATGCTGTGAGGTATTGTTGTATATGGCTCCTTTGGTCTCGAAAGGCAATGGATATGGGTATTGTTGTACCTTCAAGTAATTACTATGCTTTAAAAAAAAATTTGCTTAGAGAGTTCTGGTTCTCGGGGTCGGTGTGAGTGTTGTAAGCATAGACTTATATATACTACTCTAGACTGGACATGGAGATTTTTTAACACAACAAAAAATGTCATGAAAATTGTTTTAGAAAGTTGGATCAAGGCGTTGTTTTGTAAAGTAGTTAAAAGAAGTAAAGTTGTCTTTTTTTCAACCCTAACCTATGTAACATATAATTAAATTTTTTAGATCTAGATCTAGTAATTGAACATCAAAAATAAGAGTACTCTCGTCTCATAATTATTATTTTGCAATTTTTAGATACACATTCTCGAAAGATCTAGGTAATCAATCTATTTAAGTGTACTAAAGATGATTTAAATCAACATGAATTATTTCAGTCTATGATTTTTGAAACATTATCTCAATGGAAACAAACAGGAAATGGCTTTGTTTCATATATTTGCGTGAATATTCAAGAAATGATTTTGCATTATTTCTAAACTTTGAAAACTAAAGATCATTACTTTTCTAAGACAGATAAGATTGATTGGGGCGACTCCAAAATAAGAGTTTACGTACATAAAACTCTCTCTCACTTTCTATCGATCAATCGCGGATAAGAATTAATTTCCGGTTTCCAGTCTAGTCTAATATATAGGTCTTTGTTAGACTAGGATGTTCATTATGGCATGTATTTAATATAGAAATAACAATGTTGGTTTCGCACAATAGCTTTTATACAAGTATAACAATGCGAATTCGTGTTCATGAAGATTTGTAAGCGCCATTCAAAATGAAACATAAACATGTTATGCTCCGGAGAATGTTTTCCTTTTTATAATCACACCATTCATGAACTGTGTTCAACTAAAAGCGTTCATCTAAAATTGTTGACCTAATTCAATGAAGGCTTTACTTTGAGCCCGAAGATTAAGGAGGAGAGTCAAATATGTGACGTTCTTACGCATGTCTTCCAGCCTGCGCTCAGTATTTTTAAAGTGATGCTTGACTAGAGCAGGTTTAATTCAGTACAAACGTTTTATAGTAATACTATGTTTATGTCTATGAGTAATACATGCATACATGAGCTCTTCAGAATCAACAACAATAGTTGGGAGATGGATTAGTCTTACATTCTTGGATAGGTTGTCAGAGGCTATTTGAGTCGCATTGCTATGAAAACCTTTTATAGGTAGCCCTATTGCCACTTCCGACAATTGATTTGGATACCAGTCATATCTCTTAAATTACGTAACATATACAATTTTGGAGGTGCCTCTATTTAAATGCACCGAAGAAACACAATGTAGAATATATTTTCTGGGGCTAATTTCTTCAAACTCAATTCAATAGAACAAGTAATCCAGCGATGAATTAACTCACAGAAAACTTAAATCACTTGTAAAAAATAGTATAATAACTTATTTGGATCCTACTATTAGGCTATTGTTCAATACATGAAGTAGAATGATGAGGAACTATTTATCAATGACTAATGACACCACTGAACAATGAGGAACTACTTATCAATGACTAATGACACCACTGAACAATGAGGAACTACTTATCAATGACTAATGACACCACTGAATAATGAGCCGGATATCTTTGCTTTGCTTTGATAGTTTTACTAAAAATATTTTCTGCTTGGTTACAAGATTCTTAAAACCTTTTCTTTAAGTTTTCTTTTTTTTTTTTCTGTACCCGCTTACATGCTTACAAAACATTACATCAAGGTCATCTGGAAGAATCTGGTCATCTACACGTGACATATTAACCTGGTCATTCACACACACACTCTCTACTTTGAGTCGACTTGATTAGCCAACTTGATTAGCCTACTTGATTAGACTAATTGATTAGCTTACTTGACTAGCCTACGTGACTAACTTACTTGACTAGCCTACATGACTAACTTACTTGACTAGCCTACGTGACTAACTTACTTGACTAGCCTACGCGACTAACTTACCTGACTAGCCTACGTGGCTAGCTTGACTAGCCTACGTGACTTACTTGACTAGCCTACGTGACTAACTTGTCTAGCATACGTGACTTACTTGACTAGCCTACGTGACTAACTTGACTAGCCTACGTGACTAACTTACTTGACTAGCCTACGTGACTTACTTGACTAACCTACGTGACTAACTTACTTGACTAGCCTACGTGACTAGCTTACTTGTGCGTTGAAGACTGGCAGTTTTAAAAAGGTCTTATCTATAAGAACATGCTTGCCTCTGGAATATTGAAGACGATACTTTCTTATAGTAGAAGAGGATGTGCTCGATGACATGATTGATGTAGCCTATATGTCAAGTGTCATTGAATGTGTCTTCTGGAACAAAGATATACAAACGGATTTTGACCGAGACGTCAAATAAACTCTGACTGAATTCTGTGCATTGCGTCTTGTGGCGATATCATTGTTGATACTAGTTGTTTTCCCTTGGCAACATCGATAAGATGACAAAGAGTTTATGGCATGCTTTATTAACAATTAGAAAAATCACATAACAGAAAAAGTTCATGACCTATGCAATTCTACTAACCTTTTTCTTTTGCAAAATAAACACTCTCCTCCTACTCTTCTGCATGCTAGCAATGGTTCACTATCACGACCAGATCTTTCTTTAGTGTCTGCTAACTTGGAATCTGTCATAACTTATCAAGTACTAGGCGATATTGGTAGTGACCACCTTCCAATATTACTGACTGCCACTCTTTCTAAAATGAACACCAAGACCACTAAAGAACCACGAAAGTGGTGCTATAGTAAGGCTAATTGGAAAGGATACGAGACAGCTGTCGACAATGCCCTTGAAAAAATCCATGTAGACCTTGTGTACCGTCAAATAACAACAGCTATCCTGGGCATGGCTAAAACGTTTATTCTTCGAACTTACCCTTGTAAAAAATTCAAAACTTTTGGACGGCTGAAATCAACAAACTTGTTATGGCTCGGAGAAGGGCATACAAAAAGGTCCAAAAGAACCCAAACAATCCAACACTCAGGCAGAAATACAACAGACTCAGCCTACTAGTCAAAACGTCTGTGAACAGAGAAAAACGAGAACGTTGGACGAACACCTGTGCAAGGTTAAACCTAAAGGATAGCTCTAAGGCTTGGAGTCTTCTGAGAAATCTCGAAAATGCTGGGCGTACGAAAACAGCAACCTCATTATCTTCACCCAGTGGGGTAACCATTTCATCGAAGAAGAAAATTGTCACCTTGTTGAACAAATGTTTTGCTAAGATCAACAACGCTGCCAAGAAGTCCCAAATGTCTAAAGCCATTGATAAAGCTCGAAAAGCTGGTGAAAAAAAAAGACCGAAAGGAACCACAGACCGAAAGTGCTGAGGGAACGATGAACTCCCCCTTCTCGATAGGCGAGCTTAATGCTGCCATAAGGAAATACCGGCTTAAAAAGGCTCCCGGGCCGGATGGTATCACCCCTGAAATGCTTAAACATGTAGGGGGGAAAGGAAGGGCCGTGCTCTTGGCATTCGTAAATAGAACCTGGGCAGAGGGTGATCATCTGCCCAGGGCCTGGAAACGTGCAGCCATTATTCCTATACCAAAAAAGAGAAAAGATGCTTCCACTGCTGAGGGCTACAGGCCCATCTCACTCACATCTTGTGTGGGAAAGATGGCTGAAAAAATGGTAAATGAGCGTCTGGTTTGTTACCTTGAGAGTGCCCGTCTTATAGCTCCAGAACAGGCTGGTTTCAGGGCTGGAATGTCCGCTATAGACCAAGTCAACATCTTTGTGCAGAGCGTAGCAGATGGATTCCAAAGGACCGAAAGCACATACGCAGTCTTGATTGACTTAAAACAGGCATATGATAAAGTATGGCGGCCTGGTTTGCTTCAAAAGATAAGAGCCGTGGGGGTGCGGGGACGGATATATTACTGGATTAGAGACTTCCTACAAGAGCGTACAATAAGAACAAGGATGTACAGAGAAGTCTCAGGGGAAACGACCCTCGAGCACGGCCTCCCCCAGTGCTCCGTCCTGTCATGCGCCCTTTTCACGGCCTTGATTAATGACCTACCGGCTCAGCTAAAATGCCAAAAGTGCGATATGCTGATGATATTTTCCTTTGGAAATCCGAAAGGAGCGCAACCTCTATACAAAAAGTGTTACAAGAAGATCTCCATACGCTCTGCTCATACACACAAAAATGGAGGCTACAAATAAACATCTCCAAAACGGTCTATTCTCTGTTCACGCTCGGGACTGGCATTCTCAGGCAACCTTTCCAGCTCTCCCTCAACGGAGTGGCTCTCAGCATGAAAAAGCTACCCAAGTACCTTGGTGTAACTTTAGATCGTAAACTAAAAATGTGTGAGCACATCCAGGATGTTGTAAGAAAGGCCTCAGGGAAACTTTGCATTGTGCGGAAGCTGGCATCCACGAAGTGGGGAGACCGAGCAGACATGCTCCGATCCCTGTATTTAGGAGCAGTCCGATCACAGATAGGCTACAGCCAGTAAATGCGGCTGAAATAATGGCTAATATAGGTCCACTAAACCTTAGGAGGGAAAGGTCAGTACTGACCTGCTATGAGCGGTACAAAAGGCTGGATGAATACCTCCCAGCTAGAAAACTAGTGGATGGTTGGAGATGCAGAAGACATATCCCGAGGCAGTCTTTTATGCATCATGCCACTAGACTATCTGATGAAGCTGGCCTCTCCACCAACCGATAAAACATTCAACGCTTTCATCCCCTTCCCCCTTGGTGTCGCCCAACGACCCCAGACATACGCTTGAAATTAGTAGACCCTAATGCCACTACGCAAAGCCGTTCATCTAACGACCTTCAAATCCTAGCTCTGGAGACCATTAATACCTTTAAGCCCATGCTATTTTTGTATACACTGATGGGTCGGCATCAATAGATTCTGGAAGAGCAGGCTATTTCTTGGCTCTTACACAGTCAAAATCTTTGGACCATGTGGTAGTGTTTGCAGTTTTGATGTGGAGACCAAGGCAGTCTGTGAAGCCTTAAAAGTCATTGACTCTCAACTCGGCGAGGGACATTTGAGGGCAACACAGATTGTTGTGGTCACTGACTCAAAATCTGTACTACAGGCTTTGCAAAGCCCCGGACCATGCCCCCCCCCCCCAATATCAACACTGTCATCATGGCTTCACATAACATTAAACAACGCTATGACACCCCTGTAATTATGCAGTGGGTACTGTCACAGCCTAGTTCTTGTTGTAGGCGTGATGACGCGAATGTCTCTGTGTTGTACTATTACTACTATGATATTTTTTGACTTCTTAATTAAATACTTTCACTCGCGCACTAGATTTGCTAGTGCGTGAGAACACTAACATGCTGAACTCTCTGACCACAATATTCCAAATAATGAATTGACTCACTGGTAGCAGACATAGTTTTTATTACATATAATATAATTAATAACAGATATTGGCAAGTCCAGCCATCAAGAAATATTCACAAAACATAGTGAATTATAAACCAATAAAATACTTCAGGTATCACATATACTCCAAAATCAATCTTAATATCTATATATTACTACACTGGACAAGATATCCATAATCAACCTCTCTCTACGAGAGTCCAAGATCAACTGCCGTCCACCTCGTGGTCAACTTCCGACCAAAAAACAAAATCTCGTGCGAACAAGCACGGAATGGTTCAGTGATTACTAGTCACAAAATATTACAGGGGTTCTAAAACTGACGTGACAGGTACCGAGTCACATAGGTGTGACTGGCAACACAATTGCAGAATCTTTGGCCCACCAGAGAGAGCAAATTCCACCCACTGATGAGGCTGTAAGCTTTCATCAAGCCCTGGCTATAATACAAAAAACAGAAATGGAAAAGTGGTTTGAGGGCTGGGACAAGTCCCAAAAAGCCCGTGGAGTCTGGGAGCGCATGAGGCACCCTGACCGCACTTCCCCGTGGTGGAGGCTGTCCAGGCCTGAGCAAGCTAATATAGTACAGTGCAGGACAGGCCACTGTCCTGTTGGCTCATATTTCTCGCGGCTATGGCCAAATTTTATTTACGGCGCCCCCACTGCGGGGAAGAAGAGGAAACCGTGCCTCATATTCTGTTTGACTGCCCCAGACTTACTGATCTCCGTCTCGACAGGTCTATGAAACCCAAAATTCTCGACCTGTATGGCGAAATTTATGCACTACGCAAGACAGCAGGGTTTCTGTCCAGGGCTTTTGCAAGAGAGGATTTGAGCCTCTCAAGCCCTCACTCTAATGGAGTTTGATGATGATGATGATTAACAATTAGAGAAATCACATAACAATCTGGGTCTACGCCGCCAACATCTAAAACTGAGATGAGAATCTAGTGCAGGGGTGGCCAACCTTTTGTTTCCATGCAACATTTTTGTATTCATTGTCGCTGGAAATACGCCACACCATCGTGTAGCCCCTTTTATGTCTTTGAAATTTGGTAATTTGGACATAGTCTCAGTTTTATATACTGTGTATACTTGTTTCTATTAAAAATTCTATAAATGTATGATAGTGTGGACAGAAGTAGCAGTCGTAGAGGAAGGGAGCTAAAAATAACACACACAAACAAGTTTTACTTACTCTATGAAATTTCTGAAGTAGCATTGATCATTTGAATGGATTATATCTGAACATACTACTAATAAATTATTAACACTGTTCGCAGGTTTATATTTAAAAAAATAATTTTCCCTACGAATGCAAGTTGATTACCTTTCATGTGATTTAACTTTTTTTTTTTTTGTTTTCGATAAATCTGAAATATTAATACTTAAATTCGCAACTGAAAGTATTAGACAGTTCTTCATATTTCAACCGGAAGTCGCGACCTCAGTTTGTTTTCGATTATTTTCATGTATGAAAATGTTTGCTCGAATCTGTATGTTGATTCGAATAAACAGGCCTACCGATAACTTTGGCCATTGTTCAAGTACTTCTGCCTATCATCGGCGATGCTCCTTCAGTGCAGACACTTTAGAGTTTACTAAATTTTATTGATAATTTTCCAAACATGACTCTGCTTTCTAAAATATGTTGGGTTTCTCTTTTTTTTTTTATTAACGTCAATAAGTCCTTCAAAGATATTTAAATTATTATCAGTTCCTGTTATAAAATATCTAATTGGGCAACATCACAATATCAGCAAATATTCAAAGACAATGAAAAGAAAGAGCATGCTCAATGTGTCTTGTAAATGTCGGCATTGAGAGAACGATTTCATTTATTTATTTTCAAATTTTTATCCTTTTTGAGACAAGACAAGGACGATGTCTAAGGATACTCCAAGTATTTCTTCTTTCACAACTTCTCTGAATAAAGTTTTCGCCTTTTTTAAATTCTTTTTTTTTTTATTGATCACACATTCTTTGCAAAAATGGGAGTCGGGCAAATAATCTTCTGCTTTTCTACTATTTCATCTTCATGTTTTAAATAATGTCTGAAAAAAAAATCTTCTGTTGTCCTAGTAATTGCGCTCATAATGAATATTGTTTTTCTGGCATCGAAATGTATAAGAAGTATTTTCCCCACATTTCATTCAACTGACGCTTGCTATCACTTTCTGCTTTTCTTTTTCTTTACTGGGCTATTTCTTATAAAATGTCCATGTAGTTCTTTTTTCATTACATCACATTGGATCACAATATGAAGTGTAACTTTTTTTCTTAGGGATGGTAAACGCATTTAAAAACCTTTTTTTTTTAACCAAATATAAGTTTATTCTATTGTAGTGAAATATGGCAGAACATTCACACCCATAACGACATCATATATCTGGAAGTCTTTATTAATATTAGGTCTTTCAAAATCGGAAGCAATATCCTTCACTTTTCGTGGTCTGGGTTTGGGGCCCATTCAGAACCATTGTGTGGGTCTCAGACATTATAGTTGCTCATGAGATACATTTCCAGTAAACTATTCTCTAAAGCTCGGCTTTATTATTTTTACGATCAGACATTTTTTTTTTATATATTCAGGAGTGTAGCGCGTAACTTGGAATCGTCCAATGCGCCACTATTGGAAATGCGCCATTGGTTTGAGACCCCTGATCTAGTGAGTTTCAAATACTTATACAGTGTGAGTGTTGGTATTTTTAAATGAAGACTACAGACCGTATGATTGTTAAAAAAGCTGAGCCGAAGGCTCAATCGTTCTGTCTGGAAGAGATCCAAGTCAATGCCTATGTAAATCATTGCTATTTCCGATATATCTGGCACTCCGGGCGCATGGACTAGAATGCATTGCCGAGGGCCGAGTACACCGGGAGCCTCCGCCATTTTTCTATGTTGTACCAAGCTAACCGTGCAGGACTCGCCATTAGTGTAACGGTCCCTTGAGGAACGGCGCATGGATTATTGTCAGGGACGTGGAAGCTCTCTTTCAACTCCGCACCGTGCAATGGGACAAGCTCTCGCATTCCCTTGGACACTCCCACAGGAGTTTTGTTTTGCTATTTATTTAGCCTAATTACTTCCTCAAGTAATCGTTTCCACCTGGGTGTCACGTTGAGGAAGAATAGCATACCCGGGAGACTACAGACCTGAAAGCTTGCTAGAATTGTGCAGGCCACAGGTTTGTACTCATTTGCGTTGAACAAAGTGGGATTAAAATAATTCCCGTTACATGTATTTCGTTCCATGTATTATTTGAGACCAAAAGTAAATCCGCTGCCGAGGACAAAAGCAGACGGCGAAAAGAGAATCTAAATCGACCACCTGCGGACAATGGTTATGCTTGCCCTGGATGTGGCAAAATCTGTATGTCACAGCTGGGGCTGCGCAGCCACAGGAAATACTGCATTCCTCACAAATCTTCGGACTCGAAGACACGCCTTATTATTTGTTTTTATATAAGTATCTCTCTATACATAATTCTCTTCATGGCTCAAGAGTTTGGACAAGAAATAAAAGAAAGATGACTCTTATTTCTGCAAGTCGGACTAGAGTTACCCTACGAACAGAAAAATATAGCAGGGCCGGACTTAGCCGTTGTGACCAAGAAGTCATGGAAAGATCACTCTTTTTTATTTCTACCCCACGTAGTTTTAGCGGCAAAAATGGAGAGAGGAGAACAAGTAATCTACTCTATATTCCCCCGTCACTAAATAGCAACCGTTGTTGGGACCTATGCGAAACGGATTTCGCGGGGCCAAGTTTGGGTAGGGATACGGATGATATTTGAAATTTAAGAGTTTGTATTAGAAAATAAATTCGTATTTGCATTTTATTCATTCTTTACTACACACAGAACTACTTTAGGAGCCTTGCGTGTTGCGAAGTCATACAGTATATCATAAAAATTTTATTTCCAGCATAGATCACGCTCAGTAGCAAGAATTACCGAATGTTTTAATCCTATCGAGAATTGTTGACCTCGAGTAATCCATTAGTTTGAGGCGCGAGAAGTTTCTTTCACCAGATTCCAAAATTACGGGATAATGACGTGTTTTTTTTTTAATCGCGCGTAGGATTGTCGTTTTCCATATTGGATGACACCCCTAATGATAATCTTTGTCTATATATTTCAGGAGATTTGTATGAGTTTTCAAAAGATTTTGATAATTTAATTTCCGGATATTGCCAGGACTTTTTCGTATATTTTGCCGTTTCAGGAGATTTCGACAGGAGGCCGCTGGAAATCTTATAAGTTATAATCGGTCGACTAGTTATTGAACTAATTGTAGAAGTGTTCTGGTTAGTAGCTACTTGTTTGTTACAACGCTTTGATCAACTCACGTTTGTTGACGTTATTTATCTGACACCCAACATCGGATCAATTGTGTGCAATTATCCCTTTTACCTGAGAACACAAGAATCAATGCTTCAAAAGCGATTAGTTAACAAACTATTGGTAATTAATGATTTTGTTTGGTATCTTAAACAAGTGAAAGACATTGTACTTGACTGAGGTGGTGGTATAAGCTGAATTAGTCCCCTTTATATGTCCTCGCTCTAAATTAAAACAAACAATATATAACTATACAATCTTCTCTAGTTATAAGTACCTCACTAGAAGAGTGGTTAGCACGTCGACCCGAGGAGGTGTGTGTTATGAGTTCGAATTCAGGCCGTTCCCCCCCCCCTTTTTATTTGTAAATGCTTTTAAAAACCAATTACGGTTTAATCCACCCAGATCTCCCCTTCCCCCCTTTCCCAACTAGTCCAGACAAGTGACAGGGTCATAGCGTAGTGAGACAAGTGACAGGGTCATAGCGTAGTGAGACAAGTGACAGGGTCATAGCGTAGTGAGACAAGTGACACTATCTTAGCGTAGTGAGACAAGTGACAGGATCTTAGCGTAGTGAGACAAGTGACAGGATCATAGCGTAGTGAGACAAGTGACAGGGTCATAGCGTAGTGAGACAAGTGACAGGGTCATAGCGTAGTGAGACAAGTGACAGGGTCATAGCGTAGTGAGACAAGTGACAGGGTCATAGCGTAGTGAGACAAGTGACAGGATCAAAGCGTAGTGAGACAAGTGACAGGATCAAAGCGTAGTGAGACAAGTGACAGGATCATAGCGTAGTGAGACAAGTGACAGGGTCATAGCGTATTGAGAAAGCTAAAAACATAAAATAGTGCTAAACAAAAACAAGGGTAAAAATATAATTAATCGCACAGATGTATTCTTGTTGTTCTAAAGTGTAGATCTATTACAAACCTAATTACATGACTGATCTAAACTAATTGATATAAGTTGCTCTTTGTATAAACTTTGTTTTGTTCTTTTATATTATTTTTATGTTGTTTTTTTTAAGTCTGTATTATGCGGCTATGAAAATATATATATTTTTTTTTTTTATTACATTACTGGCTGTATAAAATTTGACACATCTTGCTTCACATATTCCCATGAGTGTCATGATTCGCTATAAAGAATATACAGTTCTAGTTATACTCAAATTATAGTTTATATTAACCATTATGCATTCTAAAAACAAGTATATAAAATGTTCAAGAACCATTGAAATAAATATTTGTTGACTCTAGGAACGATAAAAAAGAACAAGAATGACATGATGACATTTGCAAAGATATTAGCGAAAAAAAAAAAAAAAAAGATTTACTATTCATCTAGTACTGGCATTTTATATAGTTGTTCATTATTTCCACAGTAGCTTCTTGAGAATGTCGTGTCGACCTAACCTTGGGTAGCAATGTTTGAAGTCATTGCTACAGTGTCAGTTTAGTGAATGTAGGCTAAAAGGGAATGAATCAATGACAAAAACGTAATAACCTAATGTATATATCTAATCTCCCTTGGTTTTCCAGACATACTTTAGAATTTTTAGATTGGTATTAACTCGTCTAGCGAACACTTCGTCAACTGAACACAATTTTATATACAATTTCGTAAGTGCCTCTATGCTTCTATTTTAACACGCTGAAGAAACACAAACAATTTTAAACACACTGTAGAACAATTTTAAACACACTGTAGAACAATTTTAAATGTAAATGCCATTTGTTTATGTGTCCCACGGTTAACGCGGGTGCCATGTGGCCAGCACAACGACCAACCGCCTTTACTTTTCCCCAACTAATGTCAGGTATCCATTAGAGCTGGGTGGACTCAGAGGCGCCCAAGAGTTCCAGTGTTCACCAGAATTCGAACCCGGGACCCCCCATCCGGTTCGGAAGCCAAACGCTTTACCACTTAACCACCTTGTTAATAAATATTAATGGTCATTAATTAATTATTTTTTTTACGAAAGCTATGAACGTTGCAAAAAGCATTAGCTTTAGCTCTGGAAGAAAAAGTGGTAAAACTCCCCAATCGAAGGCCCCAGGTTTTTACCGAAAAACAGTAAGGAACAACTTGCCAAACGAATTAAAAAGGCTGGCTATCCCAGCCACCATTACGTGCACTGAATGTGTGAGTGAATCTCTCTCCAGAACAGGACTCTACAGTCACG
Source organism: Biomphalaria sudanica (assembly GCA_036873155.1). Classification (NCBI taxonomy): domain Eukaryota; kingdom Metazoa; phylum Mollusca; class Gastropoda; family Planorbidae; genus Biomphalaria; species Biomphalaria sudanica. The sequence goes on from JAZGLO010001986.1 coordinate 269,461, forward strand.
TTACAAAGTTTTCAGTGAGATGAAGCAAATTCTTTCTACGACTAAAAGAAGTAAACAAAAAGTAAGAGCCCGCGCGCGCGCACGCACGCACGCACGCACACACACACACACACACACACACACACAAAACATATATATCCTATACTCTTAAGCGAGCAATTCTTGTATATATATTTATATATATATAATATCAGGTGACCAAGTCTCGCTCGGATGAATAATTTGTAAAGAAAGGATATATACCCGAAGTCATTTTGGGAATATTGTTGTAATTAAGATAATGAACGATAGGGTAAAAACTATCAATCCGAAGAGTTGCTTTTTCGTTCTGTCAGTTCTCAATGTAATTGTACATGGCGATTAGAATAGAAAGTCCCCCCCCCCAACAGTAAGACTATAGAAAACCACAGCTCAAGTCTTAACGTTTTACATTGCTTCTTTCGCGTAAAACTATTGGGCTACTATAGGCTTATAAGAAAGTCTTTGCAGTGTAACTTCTAAAATGGTTACTTTCTGACATTTAATATTGCAATTAATATATTCATTATGGCTCTGAGACATGGGCACTATACAGAAAACAACTAAGACTTCTTGAGTGCTTTCACCAAAGATGCTTGCGCTCTATCATGGACATACGGTGGCAGGACCGCACTACAAACAGCGATGTCCTTGTCAACGCCGGTATGGACAGTATAGATGGACTTCTTATTGTGCGACAGTTGCACTGGGTAGGGCACGTATCCCGTATGGGAGACGAACGTATGCCAAAGGCAATCTTTTTTTGGTGAGCTGGAGGTCACTCACGAGGGCCGCGTAATACACATTTGAGACCAAAAGAAAATCTGCTGCCAAGGACAAACGCAGACGGCGAAAAGAAAATCTAAATCGACCACCTGCGGACAATGGTTATGCTTGCCCTGTATGTGACAAAAAAAGTAGGTCACAGCTGGGGCTGCGCAGCCACGGGAAATACTGCATTCCTCACTAATCTTTGGACTCGAAGACAAGCCTTATTATTATGGCTTGAGTAAGAATCATCAAGTGATGCACAATCTCTACGTTATAGTGTACAACGTGCACCAAGTAACAAGTAAAATCGCGCATTTTTTTCCTAAGAGACTTAAAAACATCATGTTAGTGTTCTAAAGAAGCGTTATTGTGAAGCATCTCTGTTACTCCGACAACCTTTCAGCTTACTAAAAAAAAAAGATTGCCAAAAATATGTTCGTCCCCCATACGGAATAAGTGCCCTGCAAAGCGTGACTGTCGGATTAAAAGAAGTTCATACCATTTTGCAAGAATATCGCAGTTTGCTTTGCGGTCTTTGGTGAAGTCGTTCAAGAAGTCTTAGTTGCTTTCCATAAAGTACTCGTCTCAGATCCACATAGAGGGGTTGAGAGAATCACTGGTTGATACTGATTTTTGTAGATTTATTTCGCCACACTCTCGCTTGGAGGCTTCCAAAACCACGACTATCCCTGATCACATATCAACCTCTCTTTAAAGCAATGCGTCATTTGATACTATGCTTCCCAGATAATGTGAAGTTATCTACCACTTTAAGGGATGTCTATGCGCGGGGATCTTTGGGCCGAGTAGGTTTTATTGGGTGACTTCTGGAACATGACTTCTGTTTTACCGAGGTTTATAGGTTAACCAAAAAAAGCAGCAGCGTGATGAAAATTCGTTGGCCAGCCTTAGGTCTATGCGGCCGCAGTGGACCCCGGTGGTTCAAAAGCCCCGTGCTAATTCCAGGTGTAAATTATTAAATTAAACCATTATAATTTATAATAGGGTTCCCGTGGTCTCCTTGTTTTCAAGGAGCTCCTGGAAATCTCATGAAACTCATAAAAATGTCCTTAAAAAGACAAAAATGTTCCTTTTGGGGTGTCAATCAATATGGTAAACGCCAGTCCTACGCGTGATATAAAAAAACGGCATCGTCAGCTTTCATTTAATAAAAATGTAATGCAAATACGAATTTATTTTCTAATACAAAATCTTTATTCTCACTTATTATCCTTATCCATGCCCTTACTGGTCCGCGCGCAATCCATTTCACATAGGGCTCCGCAAATGTTAGGGCCGGCCCTGGTTGTGCAAGTAAGGCATAGATAAGCTGTGTTATGACTATTTCCTATGTTTTGGTATGGGACAGTGGACTTCGAAGCTTAAACACATTGCAATAATTCAACAGCAAAATAATAAAGTAAAAGCTACCTACGAGTGTACCCAATTAAAGTGTAAACAATTTATAAAGCCTTTAAAACACAATAACTAACCATACACAAAGATATGTAATTTCATTATTTTTCTTCCATAGTTTCATAATGGATCAATGTACATTAAGATGGTGCGCAAATGTTTAATGACGCCAATTGAATCATTAAAACTTTTTCTTGTTTGCGAAGAAATGTCTTAGTATACTGCTGTGAGCATAGTGACTTAAGCGCTGTCAAGTTTTTTTCCCATTGACGTCATATAGAAAATTTCATTCATAAAACATTCTAGCCAAAATTAATTTTTCGATAATGAGCCGATAGTGACCTCCAGCTGTCTCGTTCGGAGGCCGCATACAACCAGGTGCTCTCTTCTATGTCAGCCAAGGAAAGTTGACGCCTAAGCGTTTCCGTGGGGCGCCTCTGTTACGTCGACCACCTTTTAGCTCACCAAAAAATTACTGCCTTTGGTATACGTTCGTCTCCCATAAGGGATACGTGCCCTAACCAGTGCAACTGTCGGACCATAAGAAGTCCCTCTATACTGTCCATCAGGGGCGGACTGGCAATATGGGCAAATGGGCAAATGCCCGGTGGGCCGGTACTAAATGGGCCGGTCTGGTCGCGACCAAAGAAACAAATTTTAACGCAGACAACTTTTTAAAAAAGTGACAGCAGAGCAAGTCACAAAGGCCCGAACACGTTTTCTTGTTGTTGTTGTTGTTTTAATTCTTTTTACAATAAAATTTTGTTTGAAATTTAACAAGAATATCAACAAAAAAAACCCCCACTATACACTGTACGTATTATCATTTGCAAAACGTTAGACCGTACTTTCTTCTATGCACCAGCGGCATGGACTGCTTTTATGTCTTCGAGGTTGTGTTTGGCCTAATCATTTTGCTGGTCGGCATGGGCCTTTGATGGCACTCCCATTTTTTTTTGCTCCTTCCCTCCCCCGTCTTTTAATGGTTCCAATGAAATTTAACCAAAAAGAGGGATGAGGGAGGTTCAGTTAGAAAACATTGATATAACGTAATTCAAATAAAAAAAAGATAGGCGCGACAATTAGCTCTTTAACAATACTTAATAGAAATTAACTTAAACACATACACACAGCCGCTTAATTGCAAACCACCCAACTTATTCACAGCTCAATATGGATATAAAGTTCTACTTTCTGCGATTTGAAAAGCAAAAGTAAATTTCTTTATGTTTATTTTTTAAAATCATAGATCTAAAAATACTACACTTAAGCCTTACAAAAAAAATATTTAATTAAAAAATTAATCTAGGTCTAATCAATTTTTATACTATTATAATTAATGGCAAACTTATGCTTAGTATGAAGTTATTACAATAATTTATATAGCGCTGTCACATCCGATATTTAATGAAAGGAGATTTATATTTTAAATAATGGGTCATGGGATATTTATATACAAATCGCGTTTTTGAGAATGTACTAGGACAGGGGTGGGCAACCTTTTTGTATCGAGGGCCGCATTAAAAAAATATTTGGAATGGCGGGCCGCATATATATATATATATATATATATATATATATATATATATATATATATATATAATTATAACTTAGAAAGATACGCTAGCTAACACGTTTCTTTCTTTTTTCCCACACTCCACATTGAAAAAATACAACAAAAAATAGCAATGTTTGAAACCAATTTTACGATTTAAAAAAAAAACTGCTGTTCTCTTTTTATATCACAATATCCTCACAAATATACAGTTGTACTTAATGTGCAATTTTTTACTTTTTACACTCGTGCATAATGTTACGAAACAGTTAAACTATAGTACTAGCTGTTGCCCTTGTGACTGCTGTCAAATTACAGTCAGTCAACATTGACCAGTGATTATACTTGTTCAGTTTCCACAAAAAAAACACAAAAAAACTTGCTCACTGAATGAGACATATTACCTTCCGGAAGTTAAATGTCGGGACGAGTGAAACATGCTCTTGTGGAGTATCATCAGAGAATGCTGGCCATGTCATTTAATGGTGCATACAAAATCAAGAGGCCCAAACAAGACTCTGGCCCCAGAGCCCTCCAAAGACTCTTCGGAGAACTGCCTGATCTGGAAGCCAATGTGCGGTTCATTTCAGATATAGGATTACTGATCTTTTTTAAAGTGTGGAAATACAGCTTCTGGCATCAATACGACTCCCGTCTAAGTACTGACTGGAACTTCTCTTTGCTTTGAGCTATATCCTCTGGAGCTGAATCAGCTTCTGCGCTAAATGGTGAGCTGATGGTATTGAAGACTGGTTCTTGACGTATTAAAATTTGCTTTTATAAATTGCACAATTATGGAATCTAGTGTTGTGCTATTAATCATTTCACTAGAAATAGTTTCACCTTTCAGCAAAGGAAAATGACACAAATTATTTTATTTTGCTTGCATGTAAAAATGGGAAACCTTGTTTGAAAAGATTTAACATACATTTACATTTCACGTGCAAGCGATCACTTGCATTAGAGATCATTAAAAATGTCAAATCTTTCTTCCACTCTTCATTAGAAATATTGGTAACTAAGCCAGAGTCAATGTCCTTCAAGTAACAACAATTTCTATCTTAAGAATTCATATTCTTGTTATTTGCTTTGCCCATGCTAAGCTAGCGGATACATATATTTTAATTTGTTCATAAATCGGAACTATCTGTGGTTAAGATCCTTAGCTCTAATAAGCTTTTTTACTACTTCTCATTAATAAATGTAAGGATGAAATTTTATGCAGCTTTGTGCAAACTTTCCTGTTTAGAGTTTATGGTTGGGATATTTTTTATTAAATAAAAAACACAATTTTTCACAGTCAAAGATCGAGCTCCATCAGTTGTTACACTTGCCATCTTGTTCCAAGTCTACCCAACACTCAGAGATTAACACTCAGAGATTGTGTCTTGAATAGAGTGTATTGATGTATAGCCAATAAGCATAATCTTCGTTTACTTGAAACTTTTAATAATGAGACGGCAAACCTGATTTCTGTAGGTGTCGGCGGGCCGCATAAAACACTCCGGCGGGCCGCATGTGGCCCGCGGATCGTAATTTGCCTACCCCTGTACTAGGAGGAAGCAAAAGCTTTTCACATTAAGTAAGTGCCTCTCTAACCGTTCTGCTTTCTCTTATCTTTTAATTGAATGTGTTGCCTGAGTCAGCCAGGAAAACCAATGATTTAGCATATTTTAAGTCACAGATCAACATGCATGACTAGATGCATGACATGAAATGCGTAAGACGTAAAAATAATATTTTTTAAAGAAACGTCTGTAATCTATAAGCAATATCAAAAAGCTTCAAACTCATTAGGCTGCTATTGTATTGTTTATAGTTTTTAGACTACATACATGTATAACCCCAAGGTTGTTAACGCCGGAAGTGGTAATGGTCTTAAGCCCATCATTACCTATAAAGTGCTTCCAATGGCATGCGTCTCAAATAGCCTCTGACAACCAGTCCAACTCCTGGCTTTCACGTGGGGCTCAGTTACTGAGCCTGGCGGAACCGTTACCACAGACAGGAGAAGGGGCAAAGGCGAGCAACTGGCGCCTAAACCAGTAAGCTTCGGGCAGGAGGGGCTTGGTTGGCTACCCATCTAGGAGAAGGAAAACTCTGAATCCAAACCTCCGCTGCCTTGCGGCTATATCCAAACTCGGGAAAGGCTTCGGGAGACAACCCTGAGGAAAAATCAGGAGCTGGTGACCCTTAGGCAGACTGTGGCACACCGTGCTACAGCCTGGCAGGTCCTGAGGCGCTACTAATCCCAAACTGTATTGGATATTCCGTTCCTTTGGTCAACTCAGCTGCTCGGAGAGGGGGGAACTGCTGTGTGGGCGACATCGTTCCGACCATAAACAATGCCCAGGCTTTCATCTCACTTATTCAAAGCCCTAACCCCAAAAACTGGTGAGGACACTCAAGCTTCGCCTTTGGCGTCGGCCAAACATGGGAAGTGGCAGTCATCGGTTATAAGCTCAAATGCTCAATTGACGTAGAGCAGGGCGCCAGGGGCCACTTTCGTCGGTGGTAGGGATCCTAGGTCCACCAAAGCAAAAGCCACCTTAACTTGCGCTATCTGTGGACGGGACTGTCTCTCCAAAATAGGGCTCCACAGCCACAAGAGGAAGTGTGCTCTGAGATGAACCATAGTCGTTCTACGACTGAAGGAGGCCAATGATGACACGTATAAATAGAATACATTATGTAATCCTACGAATGCATACATCCAGTTTTCGATGTGTTATCAAACAATATATTTTTTGAGAATTAGGCTTACACCTATAATATAACACATGGGCGTAGCCGGGAGGGGAGGGTCTTCAAACCATCAATTGCCTCAGACCTCATTGTCTGAAAGGAAAACTATACTTACTGCCCCAGTGCAGCCAACTACAGACACCAAATTTCATGAGCGTAGCCAAAAGTGGTTTTGTGGTTTCCCTTCCCCCTCCAATACAAAAGCTAAAGCAAAACTATAGTTACCATTTTCTACCAGTCGATGGACTCCATTAAATAGCAGATTTGGTTTTTGAATTTTTTTTAAGCGGAAGAGTAGCAGGCTAATTGCACTGTAGATACCTAGGATATGCATTTTTAAAGCTTAAAATAACGAAAATAATGCTTGGCTGGGGAGCTATCAGTGCTCCCCCGGACTCCCTAACTGCCCTTTGGCGATGTGTACTGTCTTTCTACTAATTATAGGAAGAGAGTATTCTAGGCTAGAAAAAACGTTTGAAAGAATGAAAGATCAGAATGCAATGAAGATTAATTACATATACACACACACTAACATTGAAATATATATAATAAATTGCGGAGTGGAATAAAAATCCCCCCCACACCGAAAATATATGACATGCCATTTGTGGGCCGGTTTATATGTAATGCCCGGGCCGATTTTGATACCCAGTCCGCCCCTGCTGTCAATACCGGCGTTGGCAAGGACATCGCTGTTTGTAGTGCGGTCCTGCCACCGTATGTCCATGATGGGGCGCAAACATCTTTGGTGAAAGCACTCAAGAAGTCTTAGTTGTTTTCTGTAAAGTGTGCTTGTCTCAGAGCCATAATGAATATATTAATTGCAATATTACCGTGATGCCCAACCTAATTCGACCCGAGAGCCGTTTTAATTTTCGACACTTGTCTCGCGGGCCACATGACCGAAAAGTTTCAAAAACGAAATGAAATTGTTCTGATACTATTTTGGTAGAAATTGTCGATTTAAAACTTAATTAATATTTATTTACGCATCAGAAAACAGTTTCATTTCTCTACTTAAAATGTGAGCAACAGTGTAGATAGCTTTTTAGCCGATTCATTTTTCTGGTCTCGCTTTGGTCAATATTCCCATGGGTCCTCCAATCTCTATGCTTAGTTAACAATCTTTTATTCGCGACTCAAACCAAGAATGCCGCCATATTTATTTTATAATGCCGTTTCTATGTTGTCGTTTTATTAAACAGCCCACACTTTCTTTATACAATAATTTATGTTGCCTTATTATCATGTTCAACAAACAAAAAAGTAATGATAGGTTCACTTTTCATGGTAGATTCTACATTCAGAGTTCCAATGCACACACCAATGTAAAAGGTCACGGTGACCAATCTATCAGAGAACAAGTAAGGACCCAAACGTAGGTAAAGATACTTTTTTTCAATTTTTTGTGTTTGGAAGGCAGATTTCTACACTTTGTGCCGACGTTACGGCGGGCCTGATGGAATCACGTCGCACGTTACACTGCAAAGACTTTCCTCCAAGCCTAAAATAGCCCAATAGTTTTACGCGAAAGAAGCAATGTAAAACGTTAAGACGTGAGCTGTGGTTTTCTATAGGCCTACTGTTGGGGGGACTTTCTATTCTAATCGCCATGTACAATTACATTGAGAACTGACTGAACGAAAAAGCAGATTGATAGTCTTTACCCGATCGTTCATTTTTCGTAATTACAACAATATTCCCAAAATGACTTCGGGTATATATCCTTCCTTACCAAATAATTCATCCGAGCGAGGCTCGGTCACCTAATATTGAGTGTCTATAGTGGGTATATGTGTGTGCGCGTGTGACTTTGAGCCTAACTGTTATCTTTTTTTATTTTATAACAACCCCCCCCCCGTCTTTTTTTTCTGAGCCTCGCTCTCTGTCACTGCGAAAGTTAAGTGGGGTAACTCTAGTCCGACTTGCAGAAATAAAAGAGTTATCTTTCCATGACTTTTTCATTGTGGTGAACCGCATGGTTGGGACACGTAGAGAGTCATATATATATATATATATATATATATATATATATATATATATATATATATATATATATATATATAATATTCTTTTCATGCTAATCTTTATCGACTTTTGTTACACTAAGATATGAGATTCAGGCTCACTCAGGTAAAACAAGCAGACAACTAATTAATTCATTTTAGCGACTTTCAAAATGAGAAAATCCACTCTTAGTTTTGTATGGTCTATCTGTCCGTCCGTCACGTTCATGAGAGAGAAAATTCAATGGTAGGATTATTTATTTATGATTATTTACAGCTTGGAAGCCGCTTTTTTTTTTTTAAATTCACCTTTATATTACATGTATGTAGCGTTGTAGGCTTTTTAAACAATAGTAAATACTGTTACGATTCTCTCCCTTTTCTGGCCTTCTCTCTAAACACTGCTAAACACAACACCATACATCAACACATCAAGAACTTGACAACAAGGCTCCAAATAATCTGGTACTTTAATAATGAGTGAATAAGTAGATAACAGCCAATACTAGACAATTGGCGTCAAACACATCAACAACTAAAATGTCACTCTGTACATCAACAACTTAAACTCTACTGTCTCTGTTTCTCGACTTGTACTACGCTTTTCTACACACTGTGTCACTCGTACACGCAGGCTTTCGATCACATGACCATAACATTGGTCATATTTGCGTGTAATCATGTAATCGTAGTACTGTCCCTTGTCCATGGCCCCCGCTGACCTGAGTGATTCTCGTGTGTGTCAACTGAGCCTATAGTTAACCCTTTTGCGCCGCCAATAGGGTCATAACACTGCCCCCTTCTTAGATCTGTTCGTCCCGAACAGATTCTATTTCACCACGGTACTGATGGAGTCGATCAAGGTGGACAACCTTCAGTTTGGACCGTGGACTTTTCTGTATCCGGTAGACCACGTCGTTTATTCTTTTTACGACACGGTATGGACCTTCCCAGTCTCTTTGGAGTTTCGGGGATCTGCCTTTTCGTCTCTGTGGGTTATAGAGCCACACTAAATCATTCTCATGGAACCCCGACGTATTGGCCCGTCTGTCATACCTTGTTTTCATCAGGTCACTGTTGGTCTTGATGTTTCTGCGGGCCAATACATGAGCATTCTCCAACCGTCTTCGGAGATTGGTGACATATTCAGTTGAAGACACTGGCGTATCTCTCGGAATCCCAAATAACAGGTCACATGGTAGACGAAGCTCACGACCAAATAACATCTTCGCTGGGGCATATCCTGTGGTGCTATGAACGGATCCTCTGTATGACATGAGGAACATGGGGATATGGGTGTCCCAGTCGTCTTGTCGGTCATCAGTAACCTTAGACAGATGTTGTTCTAGGGTTCTGTTGAATCGCTCTACCATCCCATCAGATTGCGGATGGAGAGCTGTCGTGTGAGTCTTTTCGATGCCAAGTGTCTTGCACATCTCCTGGAAAACTTTGGACTCGAAGTTCCTTCCCTGGTCAGAGTGCAACTCGTTAGGTACACCAAAGCGACTGATCCAGTTATCCACGAGTGTTTCGGCCACTGTGATAGCTTCTTGATTTGGTATGGCATAAGCTTCTGGCCATTTGCTGAAATAGTCAATGACTACCAAGATGTATTTGTTCCCTTTCTTGGTTTCAGGAAATGGGCCTGCTACATCTATTGCGATCCTCTCGAAGGGAACCCCAACATTATACTGTTGCAAAAGACCCCTAGTTTTGCGTTGAGGGCCTTTTGCTGCCGCACATATGTCGCACCTTCGACACCATTCCTCTACATCCTCTCTATATCTGAACCAATAGAACCGCTGACGAACATTTTCCAGAGTCTTATTGACACCAAGATGAGATCCGCTAGCGCCGTTATGCATCTCTTTCAGTACTTCAGCAACTCTCACCTTCGGTAACATCAGCTGAAGGCGTTTGGATGTTCCATCAGCAGATTCCCAAACCCTTTTGATGACACCATTGACCAACGTCAGCGAGTCCCACTGAGCCCAGTACGCCTTGGTGGCTACCCACTTCTCAGAGATGTCTTTCCAATCTGGCCGTTGTCCATCTTCTTTCCATAGAAGAATGGGAGCCAGATCTTCATCTTGCATTTGATCCTCTCGAATCCTTTTATCACACCAGGGTCCGGAAACATCTATTCCGAGCCGATGACAATTGATAGCTACCTCCTGTTCTTCAGCCTTCTTGCAGTGCTTACATTCTGATTTGCAGGGTCGTCGAGACAGTGTATCAGCATTTTGGTGAATTTGCCCTTTTCGGTGCTTAGTTTCATATTCATAGGTTTGAAGACGTTCGATCCACCTTGCTACCTGACCTTCAGGGCTCTTAAATGAAAGCAACCATTGCAGGGCTGCGTGATCTGTCCTTAAGATAAATTTCTGCCCGTATAGGTACTTGTGGAAATGTTTTATTGCATCTACAGCAGCCAGCAATTCACGTCTCGTCACACAGTAGTTCCTTTCAGCTCTCGATAGGCTTCGACTGAAGTATGCGATGACTCGTTCAGCTTCATCCACCTTTTGGGACAAGACTGCGCCTATTCCAATGTTGCTTGCATCTGTGTCGAGTATGAATGTCTTCCCTGGAATGGGGTAGGCCAATACTGGTGATGAGGATAGTGTGTTTTTCAGCCTCTCGAAAGCTTCTTGACATTCAGATGTCCAAATAAATGGCCTCCTTTGTTCTGTCAGTTGATGAAGGACCTTACAGATGTTGGAGAAATTCGGCACGAAACGTCGGTAGTATGTACAGAGTCCCAAGAAACTTTCAGCTCATGGATATTAATTGGCGTAGGCCATCGTTTCACTGCCTCAACTTTGTCAGGGTCAGTGCTGACTCCGTCATTTGACACAATGTGACCAAGGTACTTAACGTTTTTCCTGAATAAGGAACACTTCTTTGGGCTGAGTCTCATTCCCGCACTTCTTATCCGTTGAAATACTTCCTTCAGATTTGCCAGGTGTTCTTCAAACGTTTTGCCAATGACAATAATGTCATCAAGGTAAACAAGGCATGTGGTCCAATGAAGTCCTCGTAAAACCCTCTCCATCAATCGTTCAAAGGTGGCTGGTGCATTGCAGAGACCGAATGGCATTACAGTAAATTGCCAGAGGCCGTTGCCAGCAGAGAAGGCGGTTTTCTCTCTATCTTTGGGATGCATTTCAACTTGCCAATACCCACTCTTTAGGTCGAGAGTAGAAAATACCTGGGACCCTGCAAGCGTGTCCAAAGTATCGTCGATTCTAGGAAGTGGATAACTATCTTTATGTGTGACTTCATTCAGAGCTCTGTAATCTACACAAAATCGCATAGATCCATCCTTCTTTTTTACTAAGACAATAGGTGAACACCAAGGACTATTTGAGGGCTCAATGATTCCTTGCTGCGTCATTCCCTCTATCATGTCCCTAGCTTCTTGTTGTTTTCCTAGCGGCAAGCGACGTGGTGGTTGTCGAATCGGTCTGGTGTTTCCAGTGTCTATTCGATGTTGTACCATGTTTGTCCGTCCGCAGTCTGTTTCATCAGATGGCAGAATATCTGCGAATTCCATGATCAACTGTTTTGCTTTGCTGTACTGCTCATCCGATAAATTCACTTTCATTTCTGTCAGGAGCTTGGTGATTTGTGGATTGAAAGGTTTGCTGGAATTAACGATCGTGATATCATTATTACAGTTTCTGATCAGGTCAAGAGTATTACATATTGCGATGGGGCTGTCTTTCTCTAGATGTCTCTCCTGTAGGCCGAGGTTCATGATTCTGACGGGCACCTTTTGATCTTTTCCGACAAGGACCAATGTTTTTCCTACTGCCATTCCGCTGTTGTCATTTTCAATGCCTTCAACTATCGCCGTCATCGTTGCAGTTTGACCATGCTCTAACTTTCCCCAGATAATTGCTTCAGACTGAGCTGGCAACCTTGTATCTTCTGTTAAAAAGATTCTTCTTATTTGACCATTCTCTTCATCTTCATCCCCGAGCAAGGGAATCTCAACATCACCACATTTCAAAGTACCACCTCCGATGTTTAGAGAGAATCCACATTTCTGCATAAAATCAAGCCCAATAATACAGTCATCCGTAATGTTAGCGATCAGAAATTCATGTATAAATGACTGATGCCCGAGCTCAAAGTTTATATTTGTCAGTCCATGTATAGGCATCATCTCTCCACTGGCCGTCTTCAAGGAGTAAGAGTTCACTTTCTTGATTTCGTTCTTTTTGGCAATATCTGGACGGATGACTGAACGTGAGGCACCAGTATCTAGAAGAAAACGGTAATTTCGAGATCCAATTTTACCATTGATGTACAGACTGTTATTCTTCCCTAACACAGCGACTGGAATTATAGTTGCAGGGGCTGTCATGTTCTGGGTCGCCGATTTTTGCCCCATAAAACCGGCGAAAGTTAGTTTCCCTGGTAGACATGAGCACCTGACCTTGTATCTGTCTCCGGTCTGTGCTGATACTCTGTTTGTCGGGGAAATCTTCTCGTGCAGTTCCTTTGTAGATGTCCAGGTTCTCCACAATTCCAACAACGTACACTGGTTCTATTCTGTCCTTCTTGCTTCTTATTTGGTCTGCGTTCTTCTAGCACTTCAGTTACCCTTCTGAGAAGTTGTGTAAGATCTTCTTCTTGGACTTCCAGCATACGCCCATGATGGATATTCTTAGAGGCGTCTTCGGCGGCTTCGTAGGAAAGGGCGTAGACCAGGGCTTCGCTGGATTTGCGCTTACCACTGATTCTTATTGCCTTCTTCAGTTCTGGATCTCGAATAGCATCAATGAATGCATCAGTGATAACGACGTCCAGAAAGTCTTGTGCTGCTGTTGGGTATGCCAAATGAGCAAGACGTTCTATGTCCGCCTCTAGCTCTTGCAAGGTTTCACCGGGGCGTTGTTGTCGGGTTTTCAACTGAACTCTATAAACTTCTTGTAAATGTTCGTCTCCGTAACGGAGCTCCATAGCCTTAACAATGGCAGCGTAATCTTGTTGATTTGTCATTGACTGGAGCAGTTCTGCTGCCTTCCCTCTTAAAGCCAACACCAGAGCAGTCGCTTTCTCTTCTTCAGTGTTCCAGTTATTAACCTTGGCCGCTGCCTCAAACTGTCTTTTGTAAACAGTCCATGAGATGGATCCATCAAACACAGGCGGCTTTATCTTCACAGAGATTTCGGGCACTAATGTTTTTGTTCTAGTACCCCGTTCCTTGCTCAGTTGTTCTTGGACATGAGTCCTTATCTCTTCCATTTCTTTTTCCACAGTGTTGACTCTCTGGTCAATCTTCTCGTTCATAGAGCTCATCTGTTCATTTACTTTTTCGTTCATGGCGTTTATTTTCTTGAGGCTCTCCTTCATTAAGTCCATCTGGCCCTGCATGTTACTCAGGATCTCTGTCATATCTGGGTTTAATTCAAATATGTATTCATCTGGATCTTGATCTTCCTCAATAAGGGCCTGTCTTAGGCGTTCTGTTAGTGTTTCTTTGTTACCGTTGAGCTGCAGACCTCTCTCGCGAAGTTCCTGCCTTAATTCTTTGACCAACAACTGGTTAAGTAGTTTCTTCAAAGACATTTCAGCCAGAAAGGATCCCACTTCTGACACCAGTGTTACGATTCTCTCCCTTTTCTGGCCTTCTCTCTAAACACTGCTAAACACAACACCATACATCAACACATCAAGAACTTGACAACAAGGCTCCAAATAATCTGGTACTTTAATAATGAGTGAATAAGTAGATAACAGCCAATACTAGACAATTGGCGTCAAACACATCAACAACTAAAATGTCACTCTGTACATCAACAACTTAAACTCTACTGTCTCTGTTTCTCGACTTGTACTACGCTTTTCTACACACTGTGTCACTCGTACACGCAGGCTTTCGATCACATGACCATAACATTGGTCATATTTGCGTGTAATCATGTAATCGTAGTACTGTCCCTTGTCCATGGCCCCCGCTGACCTGAGTGATTCTCGTGTGTGTCAACTGAGCCTATAGTTAACCCTTTTGCGCCGCCAATAGGGTCATAACAATACCATAAATATTAATCTAATATTTACTTATTCGAATTATTTGTAGTACTACAATGCAGTTTACTACGCATATAAATATAAATGATTTGTAATGTATCTGTTTTCTGGTTTGCCGAATACGTTTATATTCTGCGCAGAAGTATAGCCAGTGAAGGAGAGAGGAAGAGAGTTAGTGAGAAAGAAAGTAAGAAAGAGATGGGAGGAGAGTGATAGCAGGGCGATGAACGAAGGAAAGAAAGAGAGAGAGAGATGGGAGGAGAGTGATAGCAGGGCGATGAACGAAGGAAAGAAAGAGAGAGAGAGATGGGAGGAGAGTGATAGCAGGGTGATGAACGAAGGAAAGAAAGAGAGAGAGAGATGGGAGGAGAGTGATAGCAGGGTGATGAACGAAGGAAAGAAAGAGAGAGAGAGATGGGAGGAGAGTGATAGCAGGGTGATGAACGAAGGAAAGAAAGAGAGAGAGATGGGAGGAGAGTGATAGCAGGGTGATGAACGAAGGAAAGAAAGAGAGAGAGAGATGGGAGGAGAGTGATAGCAGGGTGATGAACGAAGGAAAGAAAGAGAGAGAGAGATGGGAGGAGAGTGATAGCAGGGTGATGAACGAAGGAAAGAAAGAGAGAGAGAGATGGGAGGAGAGTGATAGCAGGGTGATGAACGAAGGAAAGAAAGAGAGAGAGAGATGGGAGGAGAGTGATAGCAGGGTGATGAACGAAGGAAAGAAAGAGAGAGCGAGATGGGAGGAGAGTGATAGCAGGGTGATGAACGAAGGAAAGAAAGAGAGAGAGAGATGGGAGGAGAGTGATAGCAGAGTGATGAACGAAGGAAAGAAAGAGAGAGAGATGGGAGGAGAGTGATAGCAGGGTGATGAACGAAGGAAAGAAAGAGAGAGAGAGATGGGAGGAGAGTGATAGCAGGGCGATGAACGAAGGAAAGAAAGAGAGAGAGAGATGGGAGGAGAGTGATAGCAGGGTGATGAACGAAGGAAAGAAAGAGAGAGAGATGGGAGGAGAGTGATAGCAGGGCGATGAACGAAGGAAAGAAAGAGAGTGAGAGATGGGAGGAGAGTGATAGCAGGGTGATGAACGAAGGAAAGAAAGAGAGAGAGAGATGGGAGGAGAGTGATAGCAGGGCGATGAACGAAGGAAAGAAAGAGAGAGAGAGATGGGAGGAGAGTGATAGCAGGGTGATGAACGAAGGAAAGAAAGAGAGAGAGAGATGGGAGGAGAGTGATAGCAGGGCGATGAACGAAGGAAAGAAAGAGAGAGAGATGGGAGGAGAGTGATAGCAGGGCGATGAACGAAGGAAAGAAAGAGAGAGAGAGATGGGAGCAAAGTGATAGCAGGGTGATGAACGAAGGAAAGAAAGAGAGAGAGAGATGGGAGGAGAGTGATAGCAGGGTGATGAACGAAGGAAAGAAAGAGAGAGAGATGGGAGGAGAGTGATAGCAGGGTGATGAACGAAGGAAAGAAATAGAGAGAGATGGGAGGAGAGTGATAGCAGGGTGATGAACGAAGGAAAGAAAGAGAGAGAGAGATGGGAGGAGAGTGATAGCAGGGTGATGAACGAAGGAAAGAAAGAGAGAGAGATGGGAGGAGAGTGATAGCAGGGTGATGAACGAAGGAAAGAGAGAGAGAGATGGGAAGAGAAAAAAGGGAGATTATTCTTACATTCCTCTTATTTTAAAAACGAGAAATTCTTTTACAAAATACAAAACAAATCTTCTGAGATTTTTCTTTGAAACGAGATCTGTTATAGTTTCGATCTTATGTCTCAAATAAAAGACACATTTAAAACATTCAATTCCCCCGGAGAAATACATATGGGCTCAATGGATCGGTTCAACAAATCAATAAAACTGCAATCAATATAGAACAGAGTTGTGTGTTAATCTGCTAACATTAGTATTCAAAGATCTGATGGAATGAATCATTACTGGGAGAAGTATAATGTATCAGAGAGTCTATAAAGACAGTAAGTATATAGTTACATTTGTTTTCTAGATCTCTATAATACTATCAGTTTAGCTGTAGAAAGTTGGGTTTCTTAAACTTGATCATTTAACCCAAGACCTGTGCCCTGGGAATGTTGTAAAGATGTGCTCAACCAAATCTTTCTGTCCGTTTAAGAGGCAAGCCGTTGTAACGTTATTACAAATTACAATACTAGTTGTCTACTGCTAAACCATTTCTTAATGTCCACTAACCATGGGCAATGTATGGCAGTGTAACCCGGCAAAATACTGGGTTTTGTTACAGAGAAAATACTGAGTTTGTTACACAGAAAATTTGGGTTTTGTTACAAGAAAAAAGACTGGGTTTTATTACAGAAAATATACTAGGTTTTATTGCAAGTAAGATACTGAGTTTTATTTGGATAAGACTGAAGCTTAGTTTTAAACGTTGTTATTGAGGAAACCAACTCACCTTCATCTTAACCTTTCCCGTAATCTGTGGGGGACCACACACAATCTGTTAACCATTTTGCTCCATTTCTCTGTATCTTTTACCAGGATTTATTGAAGGAAAACAAATAGATGGATATTTCTTTAGATTTGTCTTATTATAGTAATACTAGTCGACCGGCGGCGTAGCATACGCCGCTATTTTACAGGGCCGGCCTTAGGCCACTGCAGCCTATGCGACCGCAGTGGGCCCACACTTTTATAGGATCCACACTTTCATAGGACCCGCGCTAATCTAAGGTGTATAAATTATTAAATTAAATCATTTTATAACTTAAAACAGATTTCCCTCGCCCTCCTGTCAATTTACCAGGAGCTCCTGGAAATCTCCCGAAAGTGCAAAAGATACGAAAAAGTCCTTAAAATATACGGAATATATAGACGAAAATTGTCATTTTTTGGTGTCATTCAATATGGAGAACGCCAATCCAACGCGAGATATATAAAAACGGCATAATGCATTAGAATGAATAAAATGCATAGACTAATGTATTTTCTTATACAAACTCTTAAATTTCACTTAACATCCGCTTCTCTACCCAACCTTGGCCCCGCGAAATCCGTTTCACATAGGGCTCCACAATGATTAATTCCAGCCCTGCTATTTAGTGACGGGTGAATATACATAGTAGATTACTTGTTCTCTTTCCATGACTTCTTAGTCACAATGGTTAAGTCCGGCGCTGCTATTTAGTGTTTGTGAAATGTTTTTTTGTAAAATGTTTTACATGTTTCGGATGTTCCTTCAGAGTTGAAGGACAAAAGGGGATGGGAGCGGGCAAATCGCATGACCAGGCAGCCCATCCGTAGTGACCGGTGAGTAATTGTTCTCCCCCCCCTTCTTGTTTTTTCGTAGGGTGACTATCCGCAGAAATAAGAGAGTGATCTTTCCTTTACTTCTTCTTTTCGCCCAAACTCTTGAGCGACGAAGAGAATTATATATATACAAGTCGACCGGCGGCATAGCAGACGTCGTTATTTTGCAGGGACGGCCATAGGCCACATCAACCTATCCGACCGCAGTGGGACCCACACTTTCATAGGACCCGCACTAATTCTATGTCTTTATTATTAATTAAAACCATTTTATAACTTATAACAGATTTCTCGCGGCCGCCTGATTTTCCAGGAAAAAAAGTCATGGAAATCTCCGGAAATTATTAAAAATCTTTTGAAAACTCATACAAATCTCATGAAATATATAGACAAAAATTGTCCTTTTGGGGTGTCATTCAATATGGAAAACGTCTATCCAATGGGCGATAAATAAAAATGGCATTATGCCATAGCCGTAATTGTGTAATCTGGTGAAAGAAGCTTCTCGCGCCTCAAACTAATGAAGAATTACTTTAGTTCAACAATTCTCGTAGATAGATTGAAATATTCATAAATTGTTGCTATTGAGCGTTATCTTTGTAGGAAATAAAATTTTCATGATACACTGTAAGACTTCGCTACACGCAAGGCTCGTAAAGTTCGTGGGATAACTCTATCCGCAGAAATAAAAGAGTGATCTTTCCTTTACTTCTTCTTCTTGTCCAAACTCTGCAGCGAAGAAGAGAATTATATATATATATAGATTCATAGGACCCGCACTTTTATAGGACCCGCTCTAATTCCAGGTATATACATTATTAAATTAAACCATTGTATAACTTAAGAGAGATTTCCATCGCCCTCCTGTCGATTTACGAGGAGCTCCTGGAAATCTCACAAAATCGCAAAATACACAAATGCAAAATATTTTTTAAAAGTCTATAAAATATACGGAAATATATAGACAAAAATTGTCATTTTGGGGTGTCATTCAATATGGAAAACGCCAATCTTACGGGCGGCATTATGCATCAGCCGTAATTGTGTCACCTGGTGAAAGAAGCTTTTCGCGCCTCAAACTAATGAAGAATTACTTGAGGTCAACAATTCTCAAAGATAGATTGAAATATTTGGTAATTCTTGCTATTGAGCGTAATCTATGTAGGAAACAGAATTATTATGATATACTCTATGACTTCGCTACACCTAAGGTTCGTAAAATAATTCAGTACGTAGTTAAGAATGGATAAAATGCATAGACGAAATTACTTTCTAATACAAACTCTTTTTTAAATTTAACTTATTGTCCGCTTCCCTACCCAAACTTGGCCCCGCGAAATCCGTTTTGCATATGGCCCCACAATGGTTAAGTACGGACCTGCTAATTACATATATATATATAGTAGATTACTTAATCTTTTTCCATGACTTGTAAGTCACAATGGTTAAGTCCGGCGCTTCTGTTTTGTATTTGTAAAATAATTGTTTGTAAAATGTTTACAATGTTTCAAATGTTCAGTCAGAGTTAAAAGATAGTTTACTTTCTAGTCCAAACCTTCCACAGAACAAAGGGGGATGGGAGCGGGCAGGATTTGATAAATTGAAACGACAGTCCAGCGCTCCTTCTCGTGGACTATCCGCAGAAATAAGAGAGTGATCTTTCCTTTACTTCTTGTTTAAACTTTTGAGGGAAGAAGAGAATTATATATATAGATTTTTATTTATCGCAGATGTCACGTACACAGTGTCTATATTTAGCTCGTCAGTAACCTCGGGTAATTTCTCACGTGGAGATATGTTAATTAGTGTAACTTGGGCTGCATTTATTGGTTGCAATGAGCTACGTGGGACACGTGACAGTGCTGGACCCGGGAAAAGATTCTGGTTTTTTAGTCAGTCATTGTATGGAACTTGGAAGTGAAACATCTACTAAAGCTTTGTATTAGAACTCAATTATATTATTGTGTAGATCTATCATTTTATTCAAGTACGTTTAACCATTGTAATTATTTGTGAATAGCTTTTTCAAGTTCTGAATTAAAGTAATTGTTTTAGACGAAGAGAAGTTTCTTCATTGAATATAGTAACATACTTAGATCGACTTAGCGAATGACAACTTCTAGATGATCAACTGGCAACATTTTGAATGATCGTATTATCAACTAGATCTAGCTACTTCTATACGATCATCTTATTAAAAGAAGATTTCAAGATCCTCGGCAATCACGATCATCGTTAGTGTGATCTAGGTCAAGATAATCTTCAACGTGACATCTATCATTGCATCTTCATAGATCTTGACATCTGACATTCACATAAATTGATGATTGTGATAGCAGATACTAAAAGTTTTCATGACCCAGTGTCAGGAGTGTAACATAGGTTGCTAGTAGTTTTAAAAGATTGAACGGGCACGACATAGTGCAGATGTTTCATTACTTGTTCTAACCAGCTAAGTGCGTAATACGGCATTCTATAGAATACCTGTAAAAACGTCAATCAAAGTACGAAATTAATTATTGATTTCTTATTTTGCCTAGACATTGCATAGAATGTCTCGGCGTTCTATAGAATGACTACAACTGCTTTAAGCAATGTGTGAAGTGTTGATTTAAATTAGTTTACTAGTAATATAAATTTCTCGCAATAATATTTCTATTCGTCAGTAATCTAAATAATTTAGTCTTGTTCTTCAAAGTGTTGAATTTGTTTAATTACGACTGTCTAATTGTACATGCTTTTTACAACTTCATTGTACTAGGTAAAAATTGATACAAAACACGCTTCATTTAGTGTAGTAGGTAAAGTTAAAGAAAATGTCATATAAGTGATCGAGGTAAATACGACTACTAAGAAGGAACACGTTGACTTCAAACTGATTTTAATAAAAGCTGATAAAACGTTTTGTTGTGATAGTCGTGGAAAACACATTGTTCATTTATCCTGTTAAACAAGGCTTCGGTTCATAGAATAGTTCATTTTAGAGCCTATGATTTACTAACATTTATCATTAAATACTTTGTAAGCAGGGTCGGCCTAAGGCATTGGAAAACTAGGCTTCCAATTGGTAGAAATAGCAAAACTTGTGCCAAATATTATTATTGGAGAACTTTGGATTTTAAATAACTAGTGTAATTTTTATTTTCTCGCTTTTTTGTTTCTATTTCAGTTGGGGGCCACCAAATTTGCTTCGCTTAGGCCCTCCAATTATCTAAGGCCGGCCCTGTTTGTAAGCCTAGTTATTAATGTTCATTTTGACTTTAATGAAATAAAAACGAGTACAAACAGAATAGACGCATCTTACTTTTACTTTAGCAGCATTTTTTTAAAATTACCCTTCATTATATAAGTTAAGACAACTGATTGAATTATTGTTATATTGATTTTTTTTTTGTATTTAAGAAGAGACTAATAAAAATATTCTGAAACATGCAAAGCTTTTAAGAGTTTTATGAATTACTTTGATCCTCTTTTGCTGTACATAGTAGGCCGACCGCCGGTGCAGAGTCCCCCATCCTTTGATTTGTTATTTTAGTTTAGTTAGAGGAAACTTAAACAATTTTATATTTACTAATGTATTTTAAATCATGATTCGTTGATTTGAAGAATTATTTGATCATTTAAAAATTGAAATTGCGCTAATCATAGGGTATAAAGACACTCACTTATATTCAATGTATAAATATACCTTTCTAAATAAAACCTTTTCTACACGTTTTTTGACTCAGAACTAGTCATTCTATAGAATGTCTAAGCAAAATAGAAAATAGAGAATCATTGTACTATCCCTAAAAAACGCCAGGCACTTCTCACAATGCCGGTAGCACACACTCAAACATACACCCACCCACACCTACACCTACGCACACGCACACAATTCATTATTGTGTTTAATAGCAACAAGGAAAACTAATACTTCAGTATTAACATATATGGCTAAATTTGTTGGATTTAGTCCCCTTAAATAATTGTTAACGCTATTTCTCCCTCACGCATTCTCCGATCAAGTTGATACTTTAAGTTATTATTCATTGTACTTAACAAAACATGAATCAATTTTAAAAAATCAATAAGTCAATTAATTATTGGTAATTAATTATTTTGTTTGATATCGAATAAGGGAAATAACGTGTCCATTATTGGTAGATATAGTTTTAAGGACGCAATTCTTTCCCTTTAGATGATCTTTTTTTTAAAGTAAGGATTTTTTATGTTTTGCTTTTTACCAATTGATTTTGGTTTGGTGCAATTTCATGCTTTTAGCTTTTTTAATACGCTATGATACACTTGTCTGGACCAGTTGGAAAGAGGTAGGGGAAGAAAGAAGGGGGTATCTGGGTTATCGCTTTTGAACTGCATGTATAGTAAAAAAATAATAATAATAATAGGTGATCGACCTGAATACGAATTCGAGTGCTTAAGCCTCGTCAGCCTCCTCAAGCCAGTACACTAACCACAGTGTCAGGTTCAGTGCTTATGAAATATGGTTTTATGTTTATCTAGTGTTAGTTTCAAACTTTTCTCTCAATAGAAAGGACTAATTCTACTTATACCAGCAAATTAGTGAAGTACAATTTGTTACCCTCGATACCGAACAAAATAATTTATTACCCTTTGTTTATTAACTAATTGCTTTGTTGTTGTTTTTTTAAATGATTCTTGTTTTGTCAGGTAAAATATATAAATGAGAAAAGTTTCAGCTTGATACGAGATTGGGTGTGGGAGAAATAACGTGTACAAACTTTTTACCGGACGGAACGGGTTGTTTGAATCAGCCAACAACTCAGCAGAATTTAAGTCGCTGATTTACATGCATGACTAGATTGACATATAAAATGCAAGTAACGACATATAAAATGAAGTAACGTCTGTAATTTATAAGATAAGATAAGAAGAATGTCTCAATTTCAGGTGTCAATAAAGAAGAAAGCAGCACTCTGATGGCGACCGAAGAAGACTTTGACTTTGGTAAGTCTTAAGGAAGTAGTCGAGGACATTTAGACGTTTTAAATTTGTTGACAGAATCAGATCATACTTTGATAAAAGCTGTACAATACATTTGCCCCCCTATCTCTAGACTAAGCTTTGCTGTAACGCCTCTTAGGGTCTAGGGATGAAGAAATTCAATTTACGTACAATCGTGTCACAATATATATATATATATTATATCCTAAAACATTATTTCTGATTTGGATTCACGTAAAAAAAAAGGACCTCTTCAGACCTATACTTTAAAAAATTAAAACTCCAGGATCAGCGCATTGGTTTGAAGTTTGAAATATTGCACTCAAGTCGTAAGTTTTATTCAGAAATGAAGTCACTTAAAAAATTACTTGCGTATAGCGCAACTTTCATGACATGAGCATGCTCAAAGCACTCTAGTACAATCTCTTTGGTGGACCCGTTGGGGGGGGGGGGACCTGGACGAATGTTTACGTGCTGCCTTCAGGCGCTCATCTAATACAAGTCAGATCGAGTCGGGTTTGAGCTCGAGACTTCACGAAAATTGAGATATTCACAGAAAAGTTGTGGAACAACGCGAACTACCTATCACACCTTCTTGTAACATGTTTTATTCAACTTAAGAGGGGGGAAAACTTACAGAAGACAAATTGGCTTTTCCTTAACGGTGAATTCTAATAAAGCTTTATATTTAAAAATAAATTTATTATTTATGTTCACTCTAGGCACTCATGAGACATTAGTATTGGAAGTGTGTGCTGAAGACGAGTCAGAGCTAGAAGAACCTCTCTGTAACAAACCTCATGACATGTATATTGATATCAGAGCAATGACAGACGCCGTACTTCCTCAAGAATACAGGCAGCCCGAGCTTCTAAGCCTCATCAAAGTTATGGCCAATCTAACGGTCAAAATTGACGTTAGCTACGTCAGCCGAATGAGGCCAAGAAACTGGCAAGGGAAAGAAAACGCCATTTATCCGGCATACGAGAAAAGAGGAGAGCGCACCAAGACATCCGGAAGTGGCAGGATAGCAGACGTGTATCAAGATGACAATGATGCTATCAGATGTCATTGCTCTGCTTGCGGAAACGGAAAGTCTGCGGACAGAGAATCTTGGATTATCCAGGTCTTCACAGCCACCCACGTTGTCTATGACGCAACAGAAGCCGAGCATTCCGAGTGCCTCGTTTTCTACGACACTCAGGATGGAGGTTATACGAGCTTCAAGCTAGTGAAAAAGCTGTGGGCCAACGAAGCGGGAGATTTGTGCTTGTTGGCCGGCGCCACCTGCGATCGTGGATTGGCTACTCAGCTAGGAATCATGATCAGAGATCTCAATAAACTATGGAAACAGCTACGAGAGAACTACGTGAAGGACCATGACGCGAATGATAAAGAGCGATTAGTTGTTGTCGTTTCCCATCCACACGGACAGCCAAAGAAGGTCTCATTCAGCAAGCTAAAACGCCGGGTTCAAAAACAGATAGACAAAGACAAGGGTTACTTCTATACATACGAAGCATGCACGTGCTGTGGGAGCAGTGGTGCCCCTGTTTACATTTACGGACAAGATTGGTTTCGGGACGAGATAGTTCACAGTGGGAAAAACTCTCGTGAGAACTATAGCACCACCTGGTGTCCGTAGCAAGTAACATTCAACCTACAAAGCAACTAACGACTGTCCGACTGTCCGACACGGAAACAGGAAAATGTTCCAGTAACTTATACTCTTTTAATAATACTTTAATACTATACTAATAATAGTAATAAGAATAATAATAATAATAAACCAATGATAATACAAAAAAGTACCGGTATCTGTATTTTTTGTTTGTTGCTGTAATGTGTCTATAGTCTATGTGATATGACCAGCCCAGTCATGCTACTTATTTCGTTAAACAAGAAAAACATTTGTAAAATACTTTTAAAACAATAAAGCGTATTGTAATATACTAAATCAACTCCGAACCTTAGAAACAAGGAACACAGTACAGACTGGTCACGATTCACAGACTACGATAATACAAACACGATTACAAATACTAGCACGATTACAACAGAAGTTCAGTTAACGATTACTCCACTTATATATATAAATAAACTAGAGAGAATCCTAAACGCTGCTGGTTAAGTCATTGGCAAAAAACAAACACCATTTGGGCAGCTGTTTGATAAAAATATTTATAAGAAAGCTAAAAAGGTTCTAGAAATTAAAAAAAATCATCCCCTTGAAGGATTTTGTGATTTTATCATCACACAAAATGTTTGTAAAATGTTTTACATGTTTCGGATGTTCCTTCAGAGTTGAAGAATAGTTTACTTCCTAGTCCAAACCTCCCGCAGGACGACGGGGGATGGGAGCGGGCAGGGTTTGAACCCGGGACCATCGATAAATCCAAACGACAGTCCAGCGCGCAAACCGCACGACCAGGCAGCCATCCACAAGAGATACAAGACACCGATGGCAAAGACAAACAGACACAAACACGTTTTTGTTCCCCTGGCAATCAAATCACTAAATAAAATTTAACAATCTGATATAAACCTTTCACATGTAAATTATGATTGTGTATGGTGTGAATATATTTTAGGGTTTTGTTATTATGTTTTGTTTGGTGTAATGCACAAATTGTAAGACAAATGTCCATATATTGAATCAGTTATTTCTGATGAGTCAGGTAATTAAATTTGTAGTACATCTAGGCTGGTAAGACACA
The DNA here is from genome assembly GCA_036873155.1 of Biomphalaria sudanica. Taxonomy (NCBI): domain Eukaryota; kingdom Metazoa; phylum Mollusca; class Gastropoda; family Planorbidae; genus Biomphalaria; species Biomphalaria sudanica. The sequence goes on from JAZGLO010001986.1 coordinate 294,976, forward strand.
GAAGCAAACTTTCCAGGACACGCTCACTGCATCTCTGAAAATCTTCAGCATGGACCTGATTGAAGTTTGAAGTAATTGAAATATAGAGCATTGTGGCGCCGCGCTGTGGAAACTAGCGCAAAAATTGCAGAGGACAAGAAAACAGCGCTGTAGAAGTAAGTTAGTCACGTAGGCTAGTCAAGTAAGTCACGCAGGCTAGTCAAGTAAGTTAGTCACGTAGGCAAGTCAATTTAGTCACGTAGGCTAGTCAAGTAAGTCACGTAGGCTAGCCAAGTAAGTTAGTCGCGTAGGCTAGTCAAGTAAGTCACGTAACGACCTGAATTCCAACTCATGGCTCAAGCCAACACGGTAACCACTTTGCTGGTAGACAGCTAATGAACATGAAGATTGTATAGTTATCGATTGTTTCTATAGTCTCGTACTATTTTTCATGTTGTGTTCACTAAGACAGTTACGACGACTTATAAAGCTTATACCACCCCTTCAGTCAAATACAATTTCTTTCCCTTGTTCGAGATACCAGACAAAATATTTAATTACCATTAGTTAATTAACTAATAGGTTGTTTTTTAAATTGATTCTTGTGTTGTTAGGTAAAAGAAATAATTGTGCAAAATTTCAGCTTGATCCGAGATTGGGTGTGGGGTAAATAACGTACAAACTTTTGACCAGACAGAAAACAGAGTGAGTAGATATAAGTAAGCTCCTTAAAAAAAAAGCCCTCAGTCCTTTGGATTGCCAAAGTGACCATTCTTGTATCACGATGGATAAACCAAATATATATTTTTTATATTACATTTTTATATTACATTCTTACATTATGACAAAGCATTGTTCAAGGAGCCCCTTAAAGTTTATGCCCTACCTCTTCACCTTTCTCTACTTAGTGGCATAGCGAGGGGTGCGGGAAACACCAGGTCAAACTAATTAGACATAGAGGACCTAATTAAATAGCAAATGACTTATCGGAGGTTAAAAAGAGTAGAGATAAAGAAAGAGAGCAATAGAGAAAGAGAGACAGAGAAAGAAAGAGGTAGAGAGAGAGAAAGCCAGAGAGACAGACAGAAACACAGGGACTAAGAGAAAGAGAGAGAGGAGAGACAGAGAAAGAAAGAGGTAGAGAGAGAGAGGGAGAAAGCCAGAGAGACAGACAGAAACACAGGGACTAAGAGAAAGAGAGAGAGGAGAGACAGAGAAAGAAAGAGGTAGAGAGAGAGAGAGAGAAAGCCAGAGAGACAGACAGAAACACAGGGACTAAGAGAAAGAGAGAGAGGAGAGGCAGAGAAAGGAGGTAGAGAGAGAGAGAGAGAGAGAAAGCCAGAGAGACAGACAGAAACACAGGGACTAAGAGAAAGAGAGAGAGGAGAGACAGAGAAAGAAAGAGGTAGAGAGAGAGAGAAAGCCAGAGAGACAGACAGAAACACAGGGACTAAGAGAAAGAGAGAGAGGAGAGACAGAGAAAGAAAGAGGTAGAGAGAGAGAGAGAGAAAGCGAGAGAGACAGACAGAAACACAGGGACTAAGAGAAAGAGAGAGAGGAGAGACAGAGAATGGGAGATTGAAAGACGGAGACAAAAACAGAGACTGTGAAAGAGAGAAAGAGAGAGAGGAACAAAAGTAGAGGAGAGTGTCACAGACAGCCAGGTACAGGCATGCTTGGTGAGGATGTGTAGCAGAACGACTAAAGTCACAGACTGCCTGGCTATCGAGGGATGTTTACCCCTACAGGCCCTACTGACCTCTCAACAATTGTTTTTGTTTTTAAGTTCATTATCTGTGTTTCTAATAACTACTTGGATGAGTAATTTTTTATGTTATCGTCACGTGACCAGGTGACATCATCTTGAACGAGGCAGGATGATCAGGTCTTGAACGAGGCAGGATGATCTGGTCTTGAACGAGGCAGGTTTTAGGCCTATTTCCCGCTTTTTGTTTTTCAAATATTTAATACTTGATATTTGCATGAATAATTCCCTTGATTCTAGAACACATTTTGAGACTACTGACTGTGTTTATGTAAGTCATTTGGATCTCTTTGATTGCTGGGTTTTTTATTTTCATTGATGTGTATTTTTTTGTTGTTGTGTGGATGAGATTCAAGAAGTTTTAATAAAGTTCTACGTTACATATTTTAAATATCACTCAAGTGTCTAAAAATACAACCAAGCTACAAGTAGAGCTGCAAATCTGCGACAGGGCTAAATCACTAGAGATCAAGACACAGTTCCTGCGTGAACAGTCGGGCCTCCATAATCAACCTAGACAACGGCGAGTTGAAGCAGGCGACAGCACACTGCTCGCGTCTTGTGATATTGAGACAGATAGAAAGGAAGATTGAGAAGACGAAGAGAGATGGAGACAAAGACAGACAGAAAGGGGAGAGACAGAGAGAGAGACAGAGAGAGAGAGACAGACAGAAAAAGAGATTTGATTTTGATTTTGATTTTAGGCACATCGGCACAATTTAGGCCATGTCGTGCCTGCAATCCCTTAAGGACTACTCTCTCTCTAAACAACAAAGGCCAAATTCTATACAGTCATATCATTAAAATCAAGGACTATTCACAGTTAAAATAGTAAAGGTAGTAAAAAATTAATTATTTGGTAAAAATCTAATGTAAATAGTACATGTTCACAAATTCATAAATCAGATCTTCGTAGATAACACCACATCCCGGATAAAGCCCAGTACCTTCCCAGGGTCGACATTATCAAATAGTGTTTTTAAGTTAGTGGCTCTAAAATATTTCTCCCTGACATCCTGGGGCAATCAACGAGGATATGTTCCACGGTGAGGCGAGAGTCACAATACTCACAAAGTGGGGGCTTCTCTATCTTCAGCACAAAAGAGTGCCTGCTGTAGGTGTGGCCAATCCTAAGTCTGGACATGGTCGTGCTACCACGCCTTGTCAGACCCTTAGATGTGGGCCGCCACCTGACATCCGCCACAATCTGCCTGAGTTTATTGTGAGTCTCAGCCTCCCATCGGTTCTGCCACTCTCGATAGGTGGCAGAAGCAATACTTTGTCTCAGGTCCGAGCAGGGAATTTGGGTTCCTGACACCGCATGATTTAAGGCTCTCTTTGCTTCTCTGTCTGCGGCTTCGTTTCCCTTAATGCCAACATCGGAGGGAACCCAGATGAAGGTGACATCCCTACGGTCGGCTGTTATTTGGTCCAACAGCTTCAGGCTCTTATGTACCAATGGGATGTCAGTCTTCATCCGCCCCAAAGCTTGCAATGCAGATTTGGAGTCGGAGCAGATTATAAATTTCCTCCTTTCTGATGCTTTGACGGCCATAAGTGCAAGCGATATTGCATGCAATTCGGCCGTAAAGATGGAGCAGCCATCAGGGAGTCTACGGGAGATTGTTTTGTTCCGAAAGGAGCAGGCACACGCGACCTTTCCATCCATTTTGGATCCGTCTGTGTAGATGGTGCCACAATCTCGTAGCTCTCCTGCAGTTCCCTAAAGTGGACTTGTAGTATGCTTGGGTCTGTATTTTCCTTTTTTGAAATTAAGGAGGGATAAATTTAATTTGGGTTTATTCATTACCCAAGGGGGATTCTGGGGGGTTTCTATTTTAGAGATTTGGTCAATGGGTGGGGTTAAATTTTGGATAGGTTCTCTCATTCGAAGGCCCAACGGCTGAATGACGTTAGGCCTTCGATTGTATAATTCTACCTCTGTGGGGTTAAACATGGAGTCGAAAGCAGGGTTTGTGGGGTTGGATTTAAGCTTGACTATATACTGCATTGCAAGCTTTTTCATTCTTATATCCATGGGGAGTTCTCCAGCCACCACATGGAGACTTGGGATAGGTGATGTACGAAACGCGCCGAGACAGTGACGCAAGGTAGCATTTTGTATTGGTTCCAGTACTTTTAGGTACGACTTCCTTGCTGCTTCATATATTATGGATCTGTAGTCTAGCTTGGATCGAATTAGACTCCGATATAGCAGCAGCAAGGTATCTCTGTCAGCTCCCCAGTCCGTTTGGCTGAGTACTCTAAGTATGTTTAATGACTTTTGGCATTTCCTCTTAAGTTCCTTAATGTGGGGGAGAAAATTAAATTTGGAATCTAGAGTGAGGCCTAAAAATTTTGTAGTTTTCACGACAGGTATCTTCTTTTTGTGTATAAATAGTTCAGGGTCTTGGTGGAGTCCCCTTAAAGTGCAACAATGCATACTAACTGTTTTGGAGTCCGAAAATTTAAAACCATTATCGTTTGCCCAACCCTGAATTTTGTTTAAACATAACTGTAATTTTCTTTCTAAGGTGTTCATGGTTTTCCCATAAGTAAAAATGACAAAGTCATCAACATACAAAGAGCACTCTATGCCAGGGGACAGAGCATTTATGATGCTATTTATTTTAATGTTGAACAGGGTGACTGACAGAATGCTTCCCTGGGGTACACCCATTTCCTGGTCATGAGTGTCAGAAGCGGAGTTGCCCACTCGAACCTGAAATTTTCGGTCTTTCAGGAATTCCCCCACAAAACGGGGGAGGTGTCCCTTAAGCCCCATAAGCTCCAGGTCACGTAGAATGCCATGTTTCCAGGTTGTGCCATAGGCCTTTTCTATATCGAAGAATACAGCTACTAGATGTTCTCTTCTGAGTAATGCATTTCTAATATAAGCTTCCAGCCTTACCAGGTGGTCAGTTGTTGTCCGCCCCTGCCGGAATCAACACTGGTAGTTGGAGATCACTTTATTCCTCTCCAGGTACCAGACCAGCCTTCTGTTAATCATTCTTTCCATGGTTTTGCAGATGCAGCTTGTTAGTGCTATTGGTCGATAGTTAGCTGGGTCAGTGCCGTCTCTTCCCGTTTAGGTATCGGTATAACTGTGACTTTCCTCCAGCTGTTTGGGAAAGCGCCTGTTTGCCACACACAGTTATAGACCCCTAGCAGGACTGCCAATGAGGGTTCGGGAATGTGCTTGAGGAACTGGTAATGGATTTCATCTTCTCCAGGCGCTGTGTCATGTGACTTGTCCAGCGATTCCCTCAGTTCCTCAAGTGAGAACTGTTTGTTGTAGTCTTCATTGTTCTCTGACCTGAAATCAATGGGGTGTGTTTCCTCCCTGGTTTTGACATTTTGGAACTCTTGCGTGTAGTGTGCAGTGGATGACTTTTCTGCTATTGAGGATGCAAAGCAGTCAGCTATTTCTCTGGAGGACGTGACCGTTCGTCGTTGGTTTTTCATATGCCCTATTGCATTTGATTCTTTCCCTTTGATTAGCCTTACTGCCTTCCAAACCGCTCTAACAGAAGTTTTGGCATCCAGACTGCCGACAAAACTTCTCCAGGAATTCCTTTAGGCTGACCATATGGTTTGTCTAGCCTTTGCTCTAGCTATCCTGAATAGCTTTAGGTTTTCCTGGGAAGGATTCTTTATAAATGCAGCCAGTCGTTTTTTCCTATCGCCAATAGCAATAGCTGTATCAAACCATGGTTTGCTAGGCCGTTTTGGATTTGCGGAGGTTGGGGGACAACTTTCCTGGCTATACTAAGTAGCTTGCTAGCAAATGTATCAGCTGGGTTCTGTTCATCGAGGATATTTTCTGTGATATCCTCGGAGCATCTTTTTGGAATTGTTCCCAATCGGCCTTATTCAGTTTCCACCGCTGAGGTCGTCCCAATGAGGGGAGATTGTTAGTAATGATGATTGGGAAGTGATCACTTCCCCGTAGATCATTGCTAACTGACCCTGGTGCTGTTATTCATTTATGTTTAATATATGTATGTATCATTTATTTCAGCACCAAGTTTCAACTTTATGTTTACGTTTACAGCATTATTGCTCGTACCCACTGAAGCTTCTATATGTAATGTGTTTATGTTGTCCACTTGTCTTTGTGAGAGATATACAATTAGATAGTGCCATCGTTTGTCTAATACATGCCTAACGGCTGTCTGTGTCGGCTCTATCGAAGTTGTTAGTGAACGGATGCTGCGAGGGTGGGAGAGGGGCTAGCTGGGGCTTGTGACCTTTGACCATTGGGGTGGTAATTTGCATACGGGCGAAATGACTCTGGATCAGAAGAATGTTTTTTGGACATTCCGATGGTCTAGAGGTTAGTTTCGCTTGGTGCGTTATTGCTAGGCGGTGGTGTCGAATCCAGGGTCACAGGTTCGAGCCTCGGTCGGCGCATGCCCTTATTTTCGTTCACTACTTTCTCTCTTAAAAACTTGGTGCTGTTATTCATTTATGTTTAATATATGTATGGGGTTAGGTATGTAGGGCCTCACTGAAACTCGTAGGTATCCTGCCTTCACATACTCTGGCGGTGTCCTAGTTTTGAATGTGAGGATAATAGTGGCGGTTTTGACTTCCTCACCATCCCTGCGCCTGGTAATGCGCCGGGCATGGGTGACTCCTTCAATGCCCTCCACTATTTTCTTCTCGGAACATCAGTAGGTCCCTAGAGCTGATTACACCTCTGCTGGTGCTCAGACTTCCACTTGGAGATCACAGAGTCTTCTGCATCTTAAAAGCCCATCAGAGTGTGTCTTGCTATCTACTTCTACAAGAAGTTCCATTGACTTGTGTAGCTTAGACACACTCTTGGGCTCTCCCACTACTGACTTGATTCCTATATAGATAAGTCAGGCTTTTCCCCTCCTCTGTGCACCTGACCACCAAAAATGATGGCCAGGTAGTACAGCTTTTTGTGGCCTCCTCCTTTTTTGCCTCAATACGGCGTCTCTTAAATCTGGGGCAAGTAGTTTATTGGGTTTTTTTATCCATATATATATTCTTGTTAGTTCGGCACCTGTGCTCCCCACCCGCCATCGAGTCCAACAAGGGGACGGGCCATTCAGATGTCCAGAATGAGTCGCCAGGGCTACACAGGTGCTATACTCAGTCAGCTGCTGCATCGGGCATGTGTCCGATACAGCAGCCCCCTAATTGACCCTCCAGCCACCGCCCTCCAGCATAGGTCGACGACCTATGCTGGTAGCTCGGCATGACCAGCCGGTTGACCCAGAGTGGGCCATCTGGGCCTCAGGTCTAGGGGAACTTGGAGCCAAAGTATTGTGTCGTGGTGGTTTATCCTCAGATAGCCACCACTCAAACACCAGGATCTCTTTATCCCTGTTTGAGCCGTCGCAGTCCACGGCAAACGGACTGGTCTAGGACGTAGTGAGATTTTATAGATAAGGAGACAGGGTGATGATCAATGAAGGCAGACACAATGATAGAAAAGAAGTAGGACACTTTTGAGCTTCAAAAGTGCTAAAGAAAGAGGAGCGCAGTTTAACGTCATGTCTCGGGACGCCCAGAAAAAGAGAAAGGAGATTTATTTACAATTGCACAAAGAGAGCGAGAGGCAGAGAAAAGAGACAGAAAAGAGAAAGAGAGGAGAGACAGAGACACAGAGAGGAGATAGAGAAAAAAATTGGTTTAACTCTTTCTCTCCGTTATTATTTTTCGACGTTAAAAAGGAATTCTTCATTTTTCTCATCACTATTTCACTACCCTGTTATGATTAAGCTTCAATAACTTGGTTGTTTGTAATCAGAAAATGTTGTATTTGGTATAGCAAAATGCACGCTTTTAAATATAACAAAAAGTCAAGTTTATAAAATTAAACATTAATTTAATTTAATTGGTTCTAATCAACGATAGTATCGTCGATTAGGAGAGAAAGAGTTAAATATTATAATTTTCGTTACTGTTTGATTTTTCTAAATTCAGTGTTCTTTTCTTGCAATAAGAAATTTCCCAACATTAATTAGTAAGAAAGTAAAGAGGGAGAATGCATTACGCCCGTTATGGAAACATGGGGGTGGCAATATAGAAAATAAGTTAAATTTACAATGAATCTAGACAAAGGTCCAGATATAGATCTATATTCTTTTTCTTTCTAAAATGTATCAATAGCTACATCTAGAGCAGTGATTCCCAAAGTAGTATAGAGAAACCCAAAGGGATCTACGAAGACTTCCAAGGAGTCAACGAAAGTGAAAATAATAATTGGGGGTCTATGAGATGTCCACAAGGGTCTGCAATAATAATAATCAAGTCGTGACTTTAATTACACATCCCATTAATTTAATTATTTCATACAATAATATAGGCCCTATACTTTGTACTTTATTTAACCATTTAAATATTTATCTGCTATTCAAACGAAAAGTTGTTTACACGTAACTAATGTTTAGCATAAAGAAATGTAGATTGTACAGCGTTGATTATTTGAAATTGGGCTTCATTCATTCCTTGTCAAACAAGCTGTTGTCGAAGTGCCTCTTTATGGTTCCCGGTCATTTCATTCCCGGTCATTTCATTCCCGGTCATTTCTTTTTCTTTGATGATAAGTCATCAGCGGCATGATCATCATTATTGTAATCGCACTTCTATCTCTCAAAAGATTTCCTTTACTTGCACCACACCTTGGCCTTCGATCCGGATAATACTATGATATTTCAACCCTCACATTCAATAGAAGCGCTAACTTTTTTCCTAATTTAGATCTGATGCCGTCAATAAAGGTTTAAACTATGGCTGTTTTTATCCTACACTAAACCTAATTTAGATCTGATGCCGGCACTAAAGGTTTAAGCTATGGCTAAGTTTTTATCCTACACTAAACCTAATTTAGATCTGAAGCCGGCACTAAAGGTTTAAACTATGGCTAAGTTTTTCCCTACACTAAACCTAATGTAGATCTGACGCCGGCACTAAAGGTTTAAACTATGGCTAAGTTTTTCCTACACTAAACCTAATTTAGATCTGAAGCCGGCACTAAAAGTTTAAACTATGGTTAAGTTTTTTCATACACTAAACCTAATTTAGATCTGATGCTGGCACTAAAAGTTTAAACTATGGCTAAGTTTTTTCCTACACTAAACCTAATTTAGATCTGATGCCGGCACTAAAAGTTTAAACTTTGGCTAAGTTTTTTCCTACACTAAACCTAATTTAGATCTTATGCCGGCACTAAAAGTTCAAACTATGGCTAAGTTTTTCCTACACTAAACCTAATTTAGATCTGATGCCAGCACTAAAGGTTTAAACTATGGCTAAGTTTTTCCTATACTAAACCTAATTTAGATCTGATGCCAGCACTAAAGGTTTAAACTATGGCTAAGTTTTTCCTATACTAAACCTAATTTAGATCTGATGCGGGCACTAAGAGTTTAAATTATGGCTAAGTTTTTTCCTACACTAAACCTAACCTAAACCTTAAAATTTTCATGTGCGCATGCAAGTTTTGTAAGTAGAAAGGAGCTAATGTATGCCTAATGTCATGAACCTAATGAATTGATGAAATGATCTAAACCCTAAAATCTACCTAGCTATTTAATTAATGATTTGATGATTCTAACGATTAATGACGCTTTTAGGGGGACCTAATGATGTCCTGCAGATTGCGTAAATTTCGTATAGAAAGCTGGTACCTAGTGGTAATGTAGTGTACTGTGAGCAGGTGATGCGCTGTCTGTAGCTGGATCCTGGTGTGTTGTCATTGTAAGTTTTATTTGTTATGATGTTTTAGATATAATCTGTAGGTGTGGTTGCATCGAGTTCCCCTTCCCCCCTAGTCATCTGTAGTAGTTGTCTGACTTAAAGGCGTCGCGCGCGAACCTCCAAGTAGTTCATAGGCTAACCGGTATGAATTTTAAAAAATAAATCCTTAATTCCCATCTTAATTATATATAGATTGTTGAAATCCTATGCCGAACTGGGAGTCGAACACTTGGTGAGGTTTTGACAGAGCGTCGCATTAGGTTTGCGGGACATGTTCTACGTCAAAATGAATTACGCACACCAAGAGTTGCGATAATATGGAAGCATGATCATCATTATTGTAATCGCACTTCTATCTCTCAAAAGATTTCCTCTACTTGCACCACACCTTGGCCTTCGATCCGGATAATATTATGATATTTCAACCCCCACATTCAATAGAAGCGCTATAGCTAAGTACACAACCAGATTTACAATATAATGTGAGCTGGCGCTCCTAGATCTAATTTTGTATCTATATGTATCTATTGTTAATTTGTGTAAACTATCTAGGCTAGTGCTGAGTGCATGCATGTTTCCCGCCAGCTCTTTAATGTTAGAGATAGTTTAGGTGAGTCATGACCTGGCTCTATAAATAGAACGGATGGGGCCGTGTCTTGTCCCTTTTTCCTGTTTAGGCCACTGTTCTGTAGTAAGCTGGTCTGTGTGACCATGTAGTGAGTAGTTAGTAAGTGTAGTGTAATTTCGGCTGGGACCGCCTGCTATAATTTCTGCTTTTACTGCTGCCATAGTAATTATTGCTGCTGCTAGTAGCTTACTGTTGTAGTTTTGCCAAATAGCTGCTTTATTTGTTAGGTTCAGTTAAGTAGGGTTGGTCAATCGTTTAGTTGTGTGTATATTTAGTTTCTGTAAAGTTTATTGTCATTTTCTTATTCACCTTTAGTTTTATTACTGTTGTTTTGGTTTCATGTAAATAAAGTATGTATACGTTGTTTTATAAATTTAGTTGGTTGTTTTATTTTTAGTTTGTTTCCGTTTAGTTTAGTTTAGTTTGATTGTGCTGTCTGGTTGCTTAGGCGACTCTAGCCCCTTGGTCGCAGACCGAGGTGCACAGATTGGGCCCACCCAGTAGAGCTACCACATGCCTACTGTTATAAATGAATAAATGTTGAGCAGCAGATAACAAAAAGGCCTGCTCACATAATATAAGATTTCTCATTAAGAAAACAAAGTGGAAGTGATAAAATGTCAAAAAGCATTCTACATAATCATATTTATATATAAAATATTTAATTGGGGATGAAATGACCGGTCACCCCTCTTTATGACGATATGAAACCGATTTCGCTGCAGGAACATTTGAGACGATGCCACCCTGATAAAAATATAAAGGTTTGCAAAACTTTCTAACACTCAAATATAAAGTTCAGACACAAAAAATCTCTCTTTGACATCATATAGAGAAGATGATTGGTTTTTCTGCAATATCTCTTTACTTACAGCAAAATACCGAAAAAACTGTAATTAAAACATTGATTTTATTAGCCGTTAAAGTAGTTCTAAAAACTGTTTTACACAGACCTACATCTGATAGTAGGCCTATAAAACGAATTTCTTTAAGCAACAATACAGTTCAAAGGCACATCGGTGGTAGGAGTTGAAACATTAAAGCTTCTGATGTAATTCAGTGCAAACGAAATATACAGTTTGGAATCAGCGGCATCACAAGCTAGGAAAGGGTTTAGTCCTTTGTGCTGCTAGATCGACGGCTTTTTTTTTTCAGGGTTGACCCACGAAATCTTTCCCATGTTTGGGTATAGCTGTAGGGCAGGAGATGTTTGAATTCAGTTTTCCATCTGCTAGGTGAGTAGCAAGCCAAGGTTAATGAGTCCCTCCTGCCCTAAGCTTACTGGTTAAGCCTCCAGTTACTCGCCTTCGCTCCTTCCCCTAGCAAAGAAAATAGATCGCTGCAACTGAAAATGTAGCTTTAAATAACTTTTTTACTCTCCGACTCACTACAGTTAAAAATTAGTTTTAACAAATTTGAGTTGATGAATTTTCAAAAAATGCAATAGGCCTACAAGTTAAGCGGGGGGGGGGGGGTCTACCGAAAACCAGAAAACATGGCAAAGGGGTCTACGAGACAAAAAAGATTGGAAACCACTGATCTAGACTCTATAGCAAAACTGCATTCGAACAAGATACTGGCCCAAGATCACACCCAGGAAAGAGAAATAATGGAGAAGCATGATTGCATGAAGCGGATTGTGGTTTGAGTGATTCCTTCCCCCCCCCCCAAGTCCTTGTCAGTTAGGGGCATGGGGGAACGCTGTGAGATACCAAAGTGAGGTCCAGGGCTAAGCCCGGCGCCAATCATTATTTCCGGTTTTTAAAACTATTTAAGACTAAAAGAAAAAGCAAATTCTGAGGTATCTACAGTGCATTATCCTACTACTCTTTGATAAAAAAAATTTTTATGGCACAAACCGAATCTGCTATTCAGTTCACTTTATCTATGGAGCCCAGAAAAGGATAACTAAATTTTTGCTTTATATTTTATTGGATGTGGAAGGGAAACCGCAAAACTCCTCATGATATTTAGTAATTGTAACTTTTGTTGATGTGTGTTTTATATAGGTTGCACCAATCGGTGTTTGGAAGTAACATCCCTTGTAACTGTTGTTTGTCAACCAAGATGGCGTTAGATTAAACAGCTGATTTCATGTTTTATAATTTATATCCAGAGTCTTGTTATTATTCGTTCATGATAATCAACATGGTGGCAGCGGTAACAAGAATTATATTTAGGTTTATATCAGTGATATAAAACTAGTTAAAGTAAAAGAAAAAAGATCTAAAGTGTAGATCTAGAATCTAGTAGATTCCAGTCTCAGTCTAGAGAGCATATATAGTGACTAAGAGAGGCTCGGGGTTATTCAGTTACGGTAGATATACTAGAGTAAAGTTTTAATTGAAGATGGCAGAAGGTCTACTTAAACCACCAACAGAGTTAAATGTGACTGAAGGTAATGTCAGTGAAAACTTTCGTCAATGGAGAAGACAAGTGGAACTGTTTCTGTTGGCAATAGGAGCTGAAGAAAAACCTAAAATCAGACAAAAAGCAATAATACTACATTGTGCTGGACCTCAGGCCCAAGAAATTTGTGAGCAGTTGCAGTATGATGAGAATGAAGATGTGAACGACCCGCAAATATTACTAAAGAAATTACACGACTATTGCAATCCCAGAAAAAATGACGTTCTGGAAAGTTTCAGATTTTGGAACATAGAAAAGGTGTCATCCTGTGATGTGTTTATTACGCAGCTTAGAGCTCAGGCTGAAAAATGTAATTTCAAGGAAAAGGATAGAATGATAAGAGACAAAATCGTATTTTCCGTGGAGAAAAGACTGCAGGAGAGATTATTGAATTACGATGATCTTACATTGAAGAAGTGTTTCGATATGTGTCAAACATATGAGCAAACTGCAAAAAGATTGGCAGAGATAAATAAGGAAACTGTTGTGATGATAGATAAGATAGAACAAAAGAAAACTGACAACAGAAACAACCTAATAGATTGCTGGTTTTGTGGAGGCAGACATGCAGTGAACAGAACATCATGTCCGGCTTGGGGGAAAATTTGCAATAAATGCAAAGGTAAAAATCATTTTGCAGTTAAGTGTAAAACTAAGAATAAAATACATATGTATAATGCTATGGATGAATTTGACGAAGAGGAACACTTAAACTCAATAAATGTGTTGAACATCAATAGGGACAGAATGACAGCTCTATTCATGATAAATGGTCAACAAATAAGATTTCAACTGGACACAGGAGCTGATGTTAACATTATATGTAAGAAATATGTTAAACAGACCCAAATTAAGAAGACTGTTCAAACAATAATAATGTGGAATAATTCCAAATTAAAAACAGAGGGCACTGCTAACTTAATACTAACGAATCCTAAAAACAAAAAGAATTATTTGGTAACATTCACAGTTGTAGAGAACCATTATCAATGTTTATTAGGCCGTAAAACATGCCAAAGTTTAAGTCTGATCACATTAAATGAAGATAGATTCATATCACAAGTAAACAATATTGATTGTCATCTGGGAGATTTAGGTGAAACGTCATTAACTGTCAATGAGAACATAGCTCCGGTGGTATCACCTTGTCGTAATATACCATTTGCATTTCAAAAGAAAGTGGAAGCAGAAATAGAGACATTAGTAAAAAGGAAAATATTAATTCCTATAAATGAACCAACACATTGGGTCAGCCAGATGGCTGTGGTTCAAAAGCCAAATGGGGATTTAAGGATCTGCATTGACCCAAGAGATCTTAACACTGCTTTAAAAAGAGAACATTTTAAGTTACCAACTTTGGAAGCTGTAATGCCACAGTTCCTAAATGCTAAAATATTTTCTAAATTAGATGTAAAGGAGGCTTACTGGCATGTACGTCTAGATGAAAAGTCTAGTCTACTAACAACCATGATCACACCTTGTGGGCGGTACAGATGGTCAAGACTTCCTTTTGGACTAAGTGTAAGTGGAGAAATATTACAAAAGAAGTTAACAGAAGCATTGTTTGGATTAGAAGGATGCATTAATGTGGCTGATGATATCGTGATTGTGGGATGTGGTCAGTCCAAAGAAGAAGCAGAAAAAGATCACTCTGACAAACTGAAGAGATTAAGAGAGAGATGCAAAGAGAAGTGCATTAAATTAAATGAAACAAAAACAGTAGAGAAACAAGACCAGATAAGTTTCATGGGACACTGCATTAGTGTGCAAGGCATAAAGCCTGACATAAAGAAGATCAAAGCTATTCTGGAAATGAAGAAACCAGAAAATAGCCAGGAAGCAAGAAAATTATGTGGAATGGTGCAGTATTTGTCAAAATTTTTGAACAATCTAGCCGAAATGTCTCAACCATTAAGAGAACTAACAAAGAAAGATTGCAATTTTAGATGGACTGAAAAATGTGAAGAGGCATTCAACAAGATAAAAACAATGATTACAAATACTCCAGTCCTTATATTCTACAACCCAGACAAGAAACTTGAAATACAAGTGGACAGTAGTCAACATGGACTTGGAGCTGTACTAATGCAAGAAGGACAACCATTAGAATTTGCCTCTAGAGCATTGACACCAACTGAAAAACGGTGGGCTCAGATTGAAAAAGAACTACTTGCCGTTGTTTTTGGGCTAGAAAGATTTAATCAATATACTTTTGGAAGACATGTCGTAATAATAAATGATCATAAGCCACTTGCAAACATCTTAAAGAAGCCTCTAAACCAGGCTCCAAGAAGATTACAAAACTTGATGTTGAGGAGCAATCGTTATGATTTCTCATTTCAGTGGGTAGAAGGAAACAGTTTACACATTGCTGACACATTATCACGACTGTGCAATCAAGAGGAGGAGCAAGATGAAGTTTTTAACATATGCCAGACACAAGTTGTGGACATACCAGATCCGTTATTAGAAAGAATAAAACAAGAAACAGACTTAGATGACACATTAAGTAAATTATCAAAGCAAATTATGAATGGATAGCCTCAAAGAAAACAAAATTTAGACAACACGATAAAACCATATTTTGATTTAGCTGATACTTTGGGACTTAGTAATGGAGTAATTTTGAAAGGAGAAAGGGTAGTCATACCTTTCAGTATGCGGCAAGAAATGAAAAAAAACCTGCACATAGCACACATTGCATATGATGGAATGATGAGGAGGGCCCGACAGACGATGTTCTGGCCAGGCATGGCTGATGAAATAAAGCAGATGGCAGAGACATGCACTGCTTGTCAAGAAAGAAAACCTATGAACCAGAGAGAAACACTTATACAACATGATGAAGGAAATGTACCATAAGAAAAAGTTGGAGCTGACCTGATGGAAGTGGATGGAAGACAGTATCTAATTACTGTTCACTATTACTCTAATTTTATTGAGTATGATTATCTTTCAACAACAACATCACAAGATGTGATTAGAAAATTGAAAGGACAATTTGCTCGTTTTGGTGCTCCAAAAATGTTAATAACAGATGGCGGTCCACAATTTAGTTCAAATGAGTTTTTGAGATTCACTAGGCGATGGAACATCAATCACATCAGATCAGATCCTGGTTATCCGAGAACAAATGGGAAGGCGGAAGCTGCTGTAAAGATAATGAAGAATTTAATACTGAAAACTAAACACAATGGTGATGATCCATATGAAGCTTTACTGGAACTCAGAAATACACCTCGGCAATGTACCGGATTTAGCCCAGCTGAAATGTGTCTCAAAAGAAGTCCTCAGACATTGATTCCCAGCACTTCAAAGTGTTTAAATGAACATGGTGTAGCTGAGAAGAAAGAGAATTACAAACGACAAGTAAAAAGACAATATGATAAGCAAGCTCGGGATTTACCAAACAATTCAAAACAAAAAAATACAAGACACTCTCGCCCCGTACAAGTACTACGACTAGAGGAAATAAAAAAAAGAAAACAGAGTTATGAGAAAGAAAAAGACACTTGTCTATACTACGCGACATCCCCCCTCCTCAACGAACTGGAAATTTCGAAAGAAATTCCAGTAATCAAAAATCCTTTCAAAGACAAAACTTTGTAGAAAGAACAAGGAAGAACAAAAAGAAGTGCATCTATGTCACATTTCGAAATGCAAAAATGGAAGAACAAAAAATGATGGGGAGTCACCCAATAGTGAACCAAGGAGACACAATACACGTCACGATAAAAATCCAATAACAATGAAAAGTTGGTTGACTTTTACGGTGACCCATATCAACTTGGGCCAAGAACCAAGTTATATTACAAAATCATATTTACAAATACAACATTAATATAATATACCAAATAATAATCATGGTAAAAAAGTATACATTATATTCTTGAAATTAGAATCATTTGCATAATATAAAACACAAGTTCAAATGTTATAATACATAGAAACATAATATAAATGGCGGATGAAAGTCTATATCAATCTTGAACAAAGATCAGCCAGCAGATTGTTCTCTCCCTTTACGTGGGCAACGTCAAAGGAGTAGTCTTGTAGCATCAATGCCCATCTTGTGATGCGTGCGTTTGTAAAGTTTGTGCTCCTGAGACACGATAAGGCCTTGTGATCAGTCAGCAGGTGAAATCTTTTACCTGCTAAATACCTGTCCAGTTTCTTAACAGAATATACTATGGCTAATCCTTCCCGTTCAATAATAGAGTACTTCTGCTCCCGAGGCAACAACTTACGGCTTACGTACTTTATGAGATGTAACACACCTTTGATACACTGACAGAGAATACCAGAAATTCCTTTATCTGAAGCATCGGTCTGAAGAAAAAAAGATAGAGAAGGGTCAGGTAAACGAAGAATAGGATACTTACTCAGACAAGTCTGCACTCTATTCAATGCCTCCGCACACTCATAGTTCCAGTCCACTCTTATAGACTTGCCCCGACGTAAAGGGGAATACTAAATCCGCGTAACTCGGAATAAATTTGCTGTAATAATTTATCAGACCAATCAAACTACGTATTTCTTTCTTTGTAGTGGGTGTTTTAAATTCCATGATCTTTTTTACATTGCTAGGATCAGGTTTGATAACTACCTGTCCCACATTAGGACCCAGAAATTTTACACTAGTGTAGCCAACCTCAAGTTTATCTGGTATTAGTGTAAAGCCGTTCTCTCTTAGAGCGCAAAAAACATTTCTGACACTTTTCAAGTGTGATTCCCAGTCTTCAGTGAAAATACAAATGTCGTCGAAGTAGAACAAATACATTCTCTACTCCCCTTAGCATACTCTGAACAACTTTATTCAAATGACTTGGAGCACCGCTCAACCCAAAGGGTAAGTAGTGGAACATATAATGCTCCCCAAGGACTCGAAACGCTGTGAAAGGTTTGCTCGTTTCACTGATCGGAATTTGCCAGTAACCCTTTGTTAGGTCCACCAATGTAAAGTACTTGGCTTTATACAGCATGTTAAACAAATCTTCTTGTTCAGGAATTACCTCAGCAGGTATTTCAGTAATATTATTTAATTTTCTAAAATCTATACAAGGGCGGAGTGTGCCATCTTTCTTCTTAATTGTAACAACTGGCGCTGCATAAGGGGAGTCCGTCGGCCCTAGAATTCCCAATTCTAACATGCTGTCGATTTCTTGCTTCACTTTCTCTTTCATAGGAATGGGCACCGCATATGGTTTCAGAGCTATAGGCTTCTTATCAATCAATTTAATTTTAAACTTTTCGACAGTGGCCCTGCCAGGAACATTGGATATAATGTCTCTATACTCTGTTAAAATTTCATTTACTTGCATCTTTTGCATATGGTTCAAATTGGGGTTAATTTTGACCTGTGTGAAGACATCCTCGTGAATCTTCTCTTTCTGCGTACTTTCTAGCGTTGGAATGTTAGGTAACATATCATCATTATATTCATCCTGCTCAGCAACGTCTTCCTCCCCTACAACTGAAACCATATTAGCTGACAAAAGTTCATTTCTATTTTCATCTGCAACAATTAGGTTATCTCCCTTCTTTACCCTACAATGGTATTTCCTAAGTCTGTTGATATGATATATCTTTGTCTTATTCTCTTTCTGGATAACATTATTACATTTTGAAATCTTGTTTAGAACCTTATACGGGCCCTGCCAAAACACGGACAGCTTACACATTTATATCCCGCCTCGATGAGTATTTGTCTTAGTGTTTCTTGTAATTATTTCTGTTTGCCTTACTGTTGAAATTAGCCATAGCAGTCACCTCAGATAATCTTGTCTTCAAATCCAGTAAATAACTGAACACATTCTTGTACCCATTTTCCTCTTCTTTATTTATGAATACTTGCTTTAAGATAGCCAAAGGGCCCCTCATTTGTCTTCCGTAGACAAGCTCAAATGGTGATACTCCCGTTGTTTCGTTAGGAACCTCTCGGTAGGCGAACAGTGCTGCATTGACTTTCCGGTCCCAATCACAAGGGCTATCCTGACACACTTTCCTTAGAAAGGATTTTAAAGAAGAATTAAGTCGTTCAACCATCCCATTAGAGCTGGTTTGACAGAAAAAATTACAGACCTGATTGTACAATTCCGAAGTAAACTGGGCCTTGATCACTTAAAATTTCAGTCGGTAACCCAATTCTACAAAAAACACTAGTTAGTGCTTCGATAACTGTTTCTGTGTTTATATTTTTCAGAGGTATTGCTTCTGGCCATCTCGTAGCAACATCTACTACTGTTAAAATATACCTATTCTTATTGTCAGTTACCTCCAAAGGCCCAATAATATCTGTTGCAATTTTATAAAACGGAGTGGTAACAACATTCATTCGACCAAGTTCCACTCTGTCACAACGACGTGGCATCCTAGCTTTCTGACAAATATCACACGACCTCACAAACTCTTTTATGTCTCTATCTAAACCTTGCCAGAAAAAATATTTGTAGATTTTACTTTTAGTCTTTCTTAATGACAAATGCCCTGCCAACATACTCTCATGAGCAGTTTTCAACACAATTTCTCTCTTAGCTGAAGGTACAACTAACTGTCTTTCTTCCTCACCAAACTTTCCCCTAAACACTCTGTACAATAGTCTATCAAACACTTTATATTCCACACTTCCATTCTTTTTATTATCTACACAATTGTCCACATGTCGCTCCCATAGATCTTTTAAAGACGGGTCACTCAACTGTTCACATAAAAATTCTTCGCTTGTACCTAACACATCTCGACATTCTTCCAATACTCCACAATCACTAACAGTGCCGCCATCAATCTCATTATTTGTCATTGACCTAGTTACTGCTGAGCAATTAAACTCACGACTCACATTACTGTCAACATTCCCAAGAATTAAATCTGCAACCGGGTCTTTAAAGCAAGCTACGACATATTTACCGACAATGTAATCCGACTCAATACTCACACAAGCCAATGGATAATCCCTCACTGTCCCATCAACAAGTTTTAATTTATAAGTACCAGGAATCATATCTTTCTCACCAACTAATGAACTTCTAATTCCTATAACACTCGAACCAGAATCTTTCAGAACAGACACACTCATCCCATTTACTCTCCCCTTTTCAAACTTCAGCTTACCCACAGACTTATCACGTAATGTCTTATCCACATATGAAAATGTTTTTCTCTTACAGGGGGAAAAATACTCATCTCCTTTCCCTAAAGTACAATTTCCACAATTTTGAATATTGTGAGGACCACTCAGTCATCTATAAGCACCTCCTGGGCCTTCATCTCTGTTCTGGTATGCCCCTGTACCACCCGTTCTACTGTGCCTGTTATTGTAAGAATTCTCGTATGTAGCATAACTTTATCTCCCAACACTATTGCCGCGGATTCTTCGACCGTTACCATCAAACTGCCTTTGGTAGCGACCTTGTGATGCATTTCTACTAGGCCTTTGTGTGTTAGTGGAGATTGTGGGTGCGTTCCTATATCTAACATCAGAAGCAGGACTAGAGTTAAGTTGCGAACGTTGAGGGCATTCTGACGCTTTGTGGCCTCCCCTCTTGCACTTAAAACAAATAATTAAGTTACTCTCAATCCCTGGATTTCTATTTCTCACAGGCCCACGACATGCTGCCGCAACATGCTCACTTTCTTCCTTACAAATGGACACATCTGACCCCGACTCACTACATGCTGCTGCAACATATACACTTTCTTCCTTACAAATGGACACATCAGAACCAGCTACCTTAAATCCTTCTATAACTTCTAGCATATTATCTACTGTTCTGTGCTTGCTCAAAACTAGTTTCCTGTATACGTCACTCGAAACACTTTCTAAGATCCTATCTTTGATCAACAGATCTTTTAACTCCTCCACTGTTTTACCGACTTCGGCCATCTTGCACCAATTGTCTAATGCTGTTCTCAATTCTGTTACATATCTCCTAAAGTCGTTTTGGCTTGGTCTCACGAGATGGAATCTTTTGCGGCAGGTTTCCGCGTTGATATCTGCATGGCGAAGAAGTGCAGTCTTGACTTCTTCATAATTCTCGCTAAGGAACAGACTGTCCCTTAGCATGAAGTTTCTGAGTGCGGTGGTCAGTTTATATGATAACAGCAAGGACCATTCTTTTCTCTCTATTTTGCACCTTGCTGCAACGGCCTCGAAGTGTGTTAGGTAAGCTAGGAGGTCGTCGTCATCTTTCATTCCCTGGAAACTCTTGTCAAGCCTGTCTAAGATATTCTTGTATCGCACATCCCCTGACTGTCCTGCCGCCCCGCCTGCCTCTGGCGCAGACTTTTCTTTCAGCCGAGCCAGTTCCAACTCCTCTTTCCTCTTGATGGACTCCTTGGCATCTCTTTCCTCTTGATGGACTCCTTGGCATCTCTTTCCTCTTGATGGACTCCTTGGCATCTCTTTCCTCTTGATGGACTCCTTGGCATCTCTTTCCTCTTGATGGACTCCTTGGCATCTCTTTCCTCTTGATGGACTCCTTGGCATCTCTTTCCTCTTGATGGACTCCTTGGCATCTCTTTCCTCTTGATGGACTCCTTGGCATCTCTTTCCTCTTGATGGACTCCTTGGCATCTCTTTCCTCTTGATGGACTCCTTGGCATCTCTTTCCTTCCATCTTTCGTGCTCCTCGCGTTTGGCCTTCTCATCACGTTCAAATCTCATTTCTTCCTCTTTCTTCCTAGCCTCTTCTTCTGCCTTCGCCTCTTTCTTCAACTTCTCCTGCCGCTCAAACCTAACCTCTTCCTCTACCTTCGCTTCTTCCCTATCTCTATCATATTCATCTTTCCGTTCCTACACATATTTCTCTAACCTTTCCCCTTCGTAGCCCATAGCACGGCCATCACTAAATAAACTGTGACCTTACCGTTAACCTGTTTTCCATGGTCTAAGTGCCTTACTGTGTTCAGCTAAATCAACTAAAACTATTATTATTATTAATATGATATACTATAATATACAGACATAAGATGTAAACTACAACTTAGAGTGTGTCGTATAGCAAAGAAAGAGAGAGTGTGTCGTATAGCAAAGAAAGAGAAAACCTATCTGAGCAGTATCCAACGTCGGAGGCCGATGCGTAGAAAGATAGCTGCTACACGGTCTTCCAACACAACAATACAGGAAGGATGGCCTCTAACACCGGTATCAACGGTCAATCCCCACACACTTGTCTGTTGTCGGGAGCGAGAGGACACTCGTCACTCGGTCATAAGTGAAGCACAAAATTACATGAAAGATAAAAATTAAATAAATGAATATAAATCACAATATCAACACCTAGAGTCATATGATGAGTTCAAAATCATAAATGATGAATTTAGCATTGGTACAATCCTCAATATCAACAATCAACACATATACTAATATAGTGGTGAATTCAAATAACAATGTTTCAAAACAATTATGAGAAGTACACAAACAATTTTTTTTTTCAGCAATTTGTACCCAGAAACATCAAATATAAATGAAATAAAGGGGTATTAGGCAGTATATATATATTTTTTGTATTATTTTATAAGATAACAAGACGAGATCAGAAATTAATCTATAACTCCGAGCCCCCATTTGTCAGGTTTAGGATTTATTTGGGTTGTTAACTAGCTGTATACTATTAAGGTCTCGGGGTTCAACCTGACAAGAACATCACTCACACACAGTCGTACATACAGTAACCAACTAGGTGAGTAGTTTAAATAACAACAAAATAAATGAATTTAATTGTATGAGACTGATATATGTTTATGTACAATGAGGATGATAAAATAGACAATATATATATTAGATATATATATATATATATAATAGGTATATATAAAGATATTATTCACTAATTAATTTAAGCACCTTTGCTTTTGTCACCCTAGTTACATAGTCCACCAGACTCTGACCGACTGGCGTCACAAAACTGCCAACCTCGGTAATAGTAAAGTTAGACCTCAGATGATCGCCAATTTGACAATGACACTGAAAAAAACTGAGACGGTCAGCGATGCCCACAACTCCAACACTGGCACCCTTAAACAGGGGTCCCAAAAATCCTACTGAATAATAAGTCCGAGAAACTAGTACAGACAAAGAACGTTTTACGGACCAACACACCGTCCGTTTCAACCAAAGAAGGTGAACTGCCTCATGACAAAAGAATGACCAATAGATGTCACCGGACTTTGTGACGTAGCAAAACAATTCAAAACAAAAAAATACAAGACACTCTCGCCCCGTACAAGTACTACGACTAGAGGAAATAAAAAAAAGAAAACAGAGTTATGAGAAGGAAAAAGACACTTGTCTTTACTACTTTGGAGCCCTGAGTTGTCAAGTTCTTTAAGTTGGTGGTGTTTGGTGCAGTTTGCAGAGAGCCTGGATAGTGAGATTCCTAACAATATGTTACACATTCTACATTTATTTTTGTTAAAGCCACATCTAGACAAATTGAAGCTATTTAAATTAAATACTTCAATTTTTCATTCAAGCAGCAGGACAAAAATTTTAAATCGAAATTAAAGTCAGGACCACTAAAATGAGATTCATTATCGTAGACCCCGTGCACATCTAATAGACCCCCAATTCATCTTTTATATTTTCGTAGACCAGTGGTGCGGGCCGCACGGGGCATTAAGTGATGGGGGGCATCAAATTAAGGACAAACTTTCTCAGTAAAACTACACATTGTAATTACACAAATAAAAAAACACATTTATTTGTTATGTCAGATATTCTTTTTTAAATTAAATTAAATTCAAACTGTAGACCACCTGAATTTGAAGGCAACTTTTACACTTTTTTAAGCCTTACATGATGTTACTTCATTGTTCAATGCACTGGTTATTGACAAGTTTACAATGGTGTATTTTTTTTATTACTAATCTTTTGTGGGGGGAAGGGTATCTGGGAGAAAGTTTTCCAACCACTCAGCAGATGAATTCTGAGTCTGGATTCGAACTCAAGCCCCCTTGTAAGGTGGCCAAGCCGTAACCTAGCAGTTTTAGCCTCTCGGCCACATACCACTTGCTTGTATGGAATTTGAAGTTCGTCTGTGACTAGGTAATAATGACAGCAAGGCTCAAGATTTAAATAAGCAAAAGGGGAAAATGTGGAGAGATTATCTGTAGAGAATCTTGGACATCATGTGTTTTCTCTAAAAGCAGAATCTGGCTCTCCGTGGGCATAGCGAACGAATTGA
The DNA here is from genome assembly GCA_036873155.1 of Biomphalaria sudanica. Classification (NCBI taxonomy): domain Eukaryota; kingdom Metazoa; phylum Mollusca; class Gastropoda; family Planorbidae; genus Biomphalaria; species Biomphalaria sudanica. The sequence continues at coordinate 318,677 of JAZGLO010001986.1, forward strand.
AGAATTGGCAGTACAAAATCAAAGAAATATCCTGGAGTGAAATTACTATCGAAGTACTATCTATTCCAGAGAGACCGAATACGTACATGTCCCAACAAAATAAAATAAAATTTCTTGTAATATAAGTGCTCACGTAAAAAAAAAAGTATAAGAAGCAAATATTTCTCAATTATTTTCCACAGTACACTTCACATCTAAACTCTGGATCAAACTTGTATGGTACATTAACATGCAGAGCCTCAAACACGTATTAAAGCAAAGTAAAGTTTCCCCTTTCAGACCTTGCGATCTATAGGGCAGATGATGTTATGGTCATCTTTTTTAGCGTCGTTGTTAACGGGACAGAATCAACAAGCTTACTTTTGAAGTACGGAGTACCCCAAGGATCAGTTCTAGGTCAAGTACTGTTCACTCTGTATACATATCCACTCAGCGGTGTCATACGGCCAACCGGCATCTTATACCATTTCTTTGCTGATGACTCACAGTTATACGATTCATCAGTACCCTCAGAGGTGTCGCATCTGGCAGAGAAAATCAGTGGTACCGTTGCAAGGGTGAGCGATGGGATGGTTGAAAATAAACTCAAGATGAACGAAGACAAGACAGAAATAATTAAGATTGACACTAGGAACAATGTATCAAAAGTTGAAAGTACAGATTCTCTCTTTATTACGAACTGCCATGTTCCTTTTGTCCATGTAGTGCGGAATCTTGGAGTTTTCTTCGACTCAACACTATCTTTCGACCCACACATAGGTCAGCTCTGCAAAGGTTTTTATCTGCAGCTGCGCAGATTAGGCCAGATCCGACCATAATTAACAACGGATTCAACAAAAACGCTAGCTGTGGCATTCATACTCTCCCGCCTTGACTACTGCAACGCCGTGCTAGCATGTATACCTGATGACAAAATAGCCAAGCTGCAACGTATACAGAACAACGCCGCTCGAATAGTCCTTAAAAAAACTAGACAAGATTCTGCTACTACGCTCTTGCGGACGCTCCATTGGCTTCCCGTGAAAGCGAGAATCGATTACAAGGTCGCCACACTTTGTCATCAGTGTATATATAACAACGAGATGCCCTTGTACCTTAGCGAACTGATTACTCCATATGTCCCCCAGAGAGCCCTGAGCTCAATGGACTCAACGCTTTTAGTAGTGCCACGTTTCTCCCTCAAAAGCTACGGTCTGCGGGCTTTTTCAGTTCACGGACCAAAGGTTTGGAACTCACTCCCCATTGATCTCAGACAGACAACATGCTACACCACTTTTAAGAAGAACATTAAGACCTATTTGTTTAAATTTTTTTAGATTAACTGTCATTGTAACTGTCATGTTTGTGTTTGTAATGCTATTACAGCACCTTGAGCCTACATTTTGTTTGTTAACAGCGCTTTATAAATAAAATTATTATTATTATCTTTTTCTGTGGCCAACGGTTAACAAGCAGGTTGTCTTGTGGCCAGCACAACGACCAAACGCCTTTACTTTCCCCAACTGAAGTCAGGTACTTATAAGAGTTGGCTGGACCCAGGGGCGCCCTATAATTATCCCGAAATTTATAGTCCAAGTCTTCACCGAGATTCGAACCCAGGACTCCACTCAGCCACCGCGCCCCCCTAAAGACGTATAGGCCATAAGAAAAAATTTCCGGGCGAAAAATAGACGAAGATAGATCAACACACAAAAAAGAGCTACTTGTGGAATTACCTTTCTTGGACCGTATTGTTCATAAAATAATAACCCCATAAAAACAACGTCATGATAAATATGAATTTTAGTCGCCTTTATTGAACCCTCAGATGGAAATCAATCTCGAGATTCTAACAGAGACATAGACACAAATTTTGTCTGGCGGCTTCAGGTAATTGTCGCAGTTTTTCCAGAAATTCCAAAAAACAAGAATCTATTGAACTTTAGTTTTATTTTTTTTAAATGTCATTGCCCTAATATGGCCATCTTGATTTCCATTTTTTTAAATTATTATTGAGTTAAGTGTGGCTACATGCATGCAAAGTTTTTCCGAACATACTTTGATGAAGAAATACTTACAATAATGTTGACGAATTTACAACTCAATAATTTGGCAATTTCGTCTATTGAACAAGATCATGTGGAAAAACAACTTATTAAAATTATCGATAATTTGCCGGCAAGAAAGCACCTGAGATTCACTTTTTTTTTTAATATCGAAATAGCAATGCTTATACAGTAGAACGTCGTAGAACGTCGTTTATCCGAACGTTTATTATCCGGAGCGTCAAATATCCGCACCAGTTTTTTTTTTTTTATCAACCACATGTACTGTAATGCACATATACTGTATGAATACGTTTTCGAACAGGCAATGCTCAACAGTTGTTTCGCGCGAGGCGAAAAGTGACGGAAAAACCCAAGGTGAGGTAAAATTGCGACATTTGTCACCTATTTTGCTCGTTCTTCACGCACGTGTCCCGCATGTGATGATTTTCAATATTCGTATAGTGTCCGGTTGCATATACTGCATGGATCGCTTCGGTTTTCGGCTATCCGAACAATCGCGTATCCGAACGGTGTCCGGTCCCAATTGAGTCGGATAAACGACGCTCTACTGTATTATAATTATTAATACAGTTTATTTCGAAATTAGAAACTTTTCGCTGTTTTAAACTTTTTTTTTTTTTTTTGGAGGGCATCATGAGAAACTGTCGCACAGGATATCAAATACCCTAGCTACCCCACTGTCGTAAACCCTTTGGCCGGCGCCTTCGATATCACGGAGGTCACGCTTTGGCCATTGAAATTTTAGTAGACCCCTGGGTGTCATAATTTAACACTTTTGGAATCACTACTCTTGAGAAAAATCTGACAAATTTTTTAGTTGGCAGCATTTCAACTGCCAAAATTAGTTTTGATTAAAACTTCTGACTTTTTTTTTCATGTCAGCCTAGGACAAAAGGAAATGTGAAAAGTAGATCTAGATATAGATAGATTCTAGATCTAGATTTCTATACATTTCAAGATGTTAATTTTAATGATTATTTTAGTCTTATAGATATCTAGGTAATTTCATCATGGATGGCTGCCTGGTCGTACGGTTTGCACGCTGGTCCCGGGTTCAAACCCTGCCCGCTCCCATCCCACGTCGTCCTGCGGGAGGTTTGGACTAGGAAGTAATTATCTTCAACTCTGAAGAAACATCCGAAACATGTAAAACATTTTACAAACAAACATCTGGCCACATTTAACTGCCTAGGAGCTGTTGCTATCATCATCCAGTCATTGCCATTGGTCGTATGTAAATCCGCCATCTAAAACATGATTTTACCCTAGAATCCAAATCTTACATAATAAGAATAAATCTAGATTAGATAAATACAGACAGACGACGACGTAGGTAGTAATTTAGTCTAGATCTAGATCTTTGGGGGTCAATTGACCATTTGCGAGGGGGTGCTTAAGACCATCGGAAAATTGATATGTGTGGGGGGGGGGGCTATTTTTCAATGAAAATATTTTTTTCATATAGTTATGATATAGCTATATAGATCTATCATCTAGATCTATTTTTCTGTGTGTCTCTAACGTGTTATAATAAGCATATTTCATTATTTGTACTATAGTCGATATAAGATCTACATTTTTTTTAATGCCATAGGATTGGAAAATTACTCAGATTATATTAATAATATTATTATTAAACAAATTATGAAACGATTGTCAAGTATCAATAAAATAAAAAGTGGGAATAACAAAGATAGATTTTATCTTATATAATACAGACGTTACTTCAAAAAAGAAGATGATTTCATGCTACGCGTCATGCATTCAGTCATGCATATTAACCAGTGATCTAAGAACACGAACATATAGCCAGGGGATATGAATACATTTTAATTGAAAGTATTATCATTGAAAGTATATTATGTGATTTTTATTAGTAGTAGTCTAGTAGTTGCTTCTTTCTTTTTTTTTATAAATGTTATTCGAAAATATTTGTTTGCTGACCACATCTTCGTTGTTGCAGAATATTTTTTCAGCAACTGAAATTACTCTCCATCAAATTCCCATTATTTATTCAGTTTTCAAATGTCAGTATCATTTTCTACTTTCTTTCTGTCTATGTTTGTCATTGTATCACACACACATGTATATAAATATAGATACATACATATATATACCATACATTTCCTCCTTAAAAAATGTCCTAAAGTCTCCAAAAATGTTGTCATGAAAAAAGGCTACTAATTCTGTATATATAGACTCTTAGTCAAGTAGTCTTAGTAAGCTATCAAACACTTCATAGATTTAGGGATTATATTTTTAAAATAATGTTAATCTTCAATTTTCTTTTTTTTATAACAATTTCTTTATACGTATAGACCAGCTAAAGTTAGGCAGATTGTTATTGTCATGAGTCGAGACTGTGACTTATTTCAACCTGTTTCTAGAAGCCCAAGTCAAGTCAGAGTTGACCAGAGTAAACAAGTTAATTTTAGTCATCCAATCCGAGAAGGAGGTTAAGGGACAAAAAATAGCATATGTCAGCTTCTAGAAGGTCACAGTTAATAAAATAATTAAGGGAGAAGTTTCTATGATTCTGGAAAGTATGATTGAGAAAAGTATAAATTAGGGGAAAGTTAGTTAGTCGGGGTCCTCGCATTGTTATGATCTTTGCTTAGTAACGGTCTTATGTTAGAATAAGTTTAAATATTTGTGGGCTCATTAGTTGAAGTCATACTAGTTGAAGTTGTTGTATCTTTAAGTTTTTAATTTATGAAGATATTTAGGTCAAGTTTTTTTAATTGAGAAGTTACTTGTGTAATTGGAAGAAGTTTATTAAAGGAGTTTAAAGAGAACACAGATGTTACTTTAGTGTATTATTAAATTATTCTCATATAATCCCTGGCGTGATGATTCTGTTTGATCTATAATAAAATACAAGAAGCATTACCAAGAAAAAATAAACAGAAATCGTCACAGTTATCACTTTTCCCACACTCACTATTTCCCTTCTCTGCTTATAATTGAAACCACAACCAGGCTATTGGACACAATAGTTTTACATGTAGCCTAACTGGTTGGCCAAAGAAAGCATGACTGAGTCTGGTCCATTCACTCTGCTCTGTGTTTGTGACTTGATCTAAATTCACGCCCACTAACAGACCCCTCCACTACAGCAGTATTGTTTTCTTTGTGTTGATAGATGACCTTGAATGTGACTGTGTTGCACTATCATTTTATTGTTTGTGCTGAGAGTTGAAGTCATGGGTGGGTTGAGTTACTAGTGCTACAAATGTGTTGGAACTGTAGATGACAAGTGATAGGTAGGAGAGGAGAGAGGGTAAGGTTACTTGACACCCGCTAAAAAAGACAAAGTAAATTTTAAAAACTAGATTTAGGATTACACTGTAACACTTCAGCAAATCAAAAGCTATGGAACTTGACTATATTTAGTAGCAAATTTCTCATGACACAACATATTTTCCAATTCTACATCATTAGTGCAAACGTAATAGTGGAACTCCTTTCTTTACTTTTTTTTTTCAGATTGTATATTGTGAAAAAATTGTCTCTGACTGAAAGGCAAAGGTGTATTACCTAATTCTTTTGCCCACTGCAAGCTGCTTAAAACAAAAAGGCCTCTTTCAACTTAATTATGATGCTTCAGAATACAAAATAAACAATAGATCTTGATGTATTTTGAGTTACCAGTTTCTTTTGAAAATACTTAAGAAAAATGATCACCGTACTGTCCATTAGTAATTTGTATAATTATTCCAGGAGATAAGAAGGGATAAACCTGGTTGATGGATAAATCTTCACGTAAGTCGTTTGGACCATTGGGGCACCACACATGATATGTTGACCATCTTGCTCCATTCCTTTGTCTTTTGCCTTGGCTAGTCTTGGCCCATCCATTCTTTGAAGTTGTTTTCCATCACTTTCTCTGTCTGCCTCTCTTTCTTTTCCCTGGTACTGTTCCCTGACGAAAAGTCTTTGTGAGCGAAGAGAGTCTCCTGATATTCATACTGTTTATATTTGCATTTTTTGACAGTGGTCAGCAGGTCATAATGTTATCCCATTACCTTTATGATCCTTTTTCTAATTTTCTCATTTGTAGTGGAATAAATCAGTCTGACTTTAGTGTTAAGGGGTATCCCTTTGTCTTTCCATATTGTCTTTAGCTTCCCAAGTGCTGGTGGTGAATGAGCAATTCTGGCCACAAGTTCAGGCTTAGTTGTTTGTTTTTTTGCATACCAAATGCTGTGGAATTCTTTATCTAAGTGCATCACCAAGTCAGCTAGCTCTTTCTCTGTCTCTACCAGATCATCTATTTCATCCTCAAAATACAATTTAGTAATTCTTCTTCCGCCTATGCTTCATAGCCTTTAAATTGAAAGTTTTGGTGAAAAAAGCAGCTTTGTCTCATCCAATATGTTTAAAACTAGTCACCAATGTTATTGTTGCAGTATACTGTACCGTGACCTGATTGAAATTACTAATGCTAATAATAAATAATGAAAACCACTGCCTATTAGAATTGGTTTTAAAAAAAAGGTGTCTACAATACAAAGTGCATGTTTTTACTTCAATGTTTTTTTCTAACCAGTACACTAGAAAACATATTTAATATGTAACATATTTTGTTTTTGAGTTATATTTTGACAAATAACAAAGATGTACTATTTCCTTTCAGTTGGTTTTCACATGAGCAACTTATAGAATCTTTTGCTGTCTAGTGTTATAAAAATGACATTCAAGATTTTGAAATAGATCTCAAATTGTGTTTACAAAGACATCTGAAGAACTAATTCACTTAATGTCAATTATGGATGACATGAAACAAAACGTAAATGAACTCAGAACTGTCATTAAAACTGAGAAGGTAGAAAAGTTTCTTCCTTCAGAGACACTTGAAAACAGTTTAACTGGTCAAACTTTTGAATTTATTTTAGAAGAGGAGGCACAGGTAAAATATGTGTTAATATAAATGTTCAGACTAAATTAAACTAGTTGACTAACGGCGTAGCATAGGCCACTATTTTGCGACCAGACTTAGGACACTGCAACCTATGCGACCACAGTGGGCCCCGCTCTTTCATAGGATCGGTGGTAATTCAAGGTGTAAATTATTAAATTAAACCATTTTATAACTTATAACAGATTTCTTATGTCCTCCTGATATACCAGGAGCTCCTGGAATTCTGAAATTGCAAAATATACAAAAAAGAAATCTCCAGAAATTATTTTAAATCTTTTGAAAACTCATAAAAATCTACTTAAGTACATAGAGAAACAAATTGCCATTTTGGGGTGTCATTTCTATGCGCATTATGCAATACCCGTAAATTGTGGAATCTGGTGAAAGAAGCTTCTTGGGCCTCAAACTAATGAAGAATCACTTGAGGTCAACAGTTCTCTAAGATAGATTGAAACATTTGGTAATTCTTGCTATTGAAGACAGAATTTTTATGATATACTGTATGACTTCGCTACCTGCAAGGCTCGTAAAGTAATTCTGTACATAGTAAGAATGAATAAAATGCAAAGACAAGATTATTTTCTATACAAACTCTTAATTTTTTATTTATTATCAGTATCCTTACCTAAACTTAGCTCCGCGAAATCCATTTCGCATAGGGCCCCAAAATGGTTAAGTCTGGTCCTGCTATTTAGTGATGGGTTGCCGCTAAAGTTACATGGGGTAACTCTAACTCCAACTTTCAGAAATAAAAGAGTGATCTTTCCATGACTTCCTTACTTCTTCTTGTCCAAACTGTCCCACACCCATTCTAGGATCAAGTTGAAACTTAGCACAGTTATTCATTGGCATAGACAAGACATGAATCAATAAAAAAATTAACCAATTAGTCAATTCATTACTGGTAATGAATTTTTTTGTTTTATATGAACAAGGGAAATTAATCCCTTAGTATTCACAGATACTGCTAAATATGTAGGGTTTTATTCTCCTTAGATAATTAAACGTTATTTTTCTCACACCCATTCTTTAATCAAGTTGAAACTTTAAATAATGTACCTAATAAAACATGAATTAATTTAAAAATTAACTAATTGGTCCTTTAAATATTGATAATTAATTATTTTGTTTGTTATTGAATAAAGGAAGTATTTTCTACATTATTTAGAAATATAGTTGTAAGTTGTGGAGTTCTTTCCCTTAGATAAGCTTTATTTTTTTAAAGGATTTTTTAATGTTTTTTTTTTTGAATAGCTTTTATATTGCACATCTTTCATGATCCATGAGTGCTATGATCCAATCTCTTTCATGGACCAGTGGAGTAAGGGGGTATCTGGCTGAAGGTTTTCCACACTGCCATTTTGCTTTTGAGTCTGGTGTTGAACCTCAATCTCCTTGATACATATACAAGCCCAAGCGGTTTAAGCCTCTTGGCAGCACATCCCACAGTTTTAAGTATTATTTTTATTTATTTATTTTTTTATTTAGAAATGATAGAATTGTATGCCCTATATCAGTGTTTCCCAAGCTTTGTTCCGCTGAACCCTAGTTTTCCGCGAGGCCTAAATTGGTATTCCATGAACTACTGGAATAATTAACTAGTAGGCCACCATTTGAATTAACCTCTCTAAAAAATAAGCAAGTGTTCCACTAAATACTCAGAATGTGTGAAGTGTTCCGTTAAGGAAAAAGTTTGGGAAACAATGCCCTATATTGATATGTTGATGGATTTTTTTCTGGGGAATGTCTCCATAATTAGGGAAGAACTTTTTAAGTTAATTTTGTATTACTTTGTCACTTGAAAAACATAGTCTGTATCTAATGAATGACATGATTTTAATATAGAACCCACATTCTATTTATAAAGACATCTGAAGTACTAATTCACCCAGTGTTGGATGACATAAAAGAAAACTTTACTAATGATCTCAAAAATGTCATGAAAATTGAGAAGATAGAATCCTCTTTACATTCAGAGACACCAGAAATTACCTCCACTGACCATATTTTTGCAGAATTTTCAGCAGAGGAGACACTGGTAAGACTATTGTAAATACCGGGTAAATAGAGTTAAGATTTTTAAATTTGTTATTAAATTTTTTTTTTACATCATCATCAAACTCCATTTGAGTGAGTGCTTCAGAGGTTTTAATCCTCTCTTGCAAAAGTCCTGTACAGAAGCCCCTGCTGATTTGCTAAGTGCATGTATGTTACCTTACAGGTGAGAATTTATGGATTCCCAGACCTGTCGAGATTGAGATTAGCATGTTTGGGGATGAATATGAGGCATGGTTTCCTCTTCTTCCTTACATCACCATGGGTCGAAGTTTTACCAAAAATATGCAAAATATTAGCTAATAATGCAGCATCTCATCCTGCATTATGCTATAATAGCATCTCAGGCCTGTGCTACTTCTATCATGAGAAGGCAAGGTCAAGAATAACTAAATCTCATGTGGAAATGAATAAGTGTAAATAGGAATACATATTTCTTTCAATATAACATTGGACGTCTTACTGTGTTGTATTAAAAAATAACAAAATAAAGTTAAATAAAGTGTGTTACTTGATTTAATTAAATAAATATCTGAATTTTCTTTAAAAACAATAATAATGGAGCTATAGTCATCCAGTTTTTCCCTTTAAAAAAGAGGCACAAAGTTTCTCTTCTTGTTCTGTTTGGAAATGTCTCCATATTGGATAAGAACTTGTCTGATTTTTAAGTTAATTTTCTCCTAATGTCACTTGAAAAATATAGTCTGTTAATATCTAAAATGAATGTAAAAGATCTTAATATAAAACTCATATTCTATTTTTCAAGTCATCTGAAGAACAAAATCCATCAATGTTGGATGACATAAAACAAGACTTTACGAATGATCTCAAAAATGCTATCAAAGTAGAGAAGATAAAATTCATTTTAAATTCAGAGACTCCACAAATTATTTCCATTGGTCGTACTATTGGACAGTCATTAGCAGAAGAGACACAGGTGAGAAAAAAATAACATACTGCATTACATTTTTATTTTATAACATTTTGTTGATTTCTTTCCTTTAGCTACCAATTGGAGAAAATTTTTACCTCAAATGATATCTCTTTCATGTGACAGGTGCAATTAATAATTTCTCAGGTGTAAATAGGAATGGGTATTTCTTTCAATAATGCATTGGATAGAAAGGAAAAAATATTTTTTTTGTAGTGAATCAAGAGATAACAGAAAAGATGTGAGAAAAAAAAATTAACCAAACATTACAATGAATAACCTGAGATTTACTAAGAAATTTTGTGTTTTGGACAAATGTAGATGTGGCCCTTTAGGGGCCCAGTATTGGTAAGCACTGCAGATAATAAAAAAAAGCAAGTTAAAATATTTTCTACATAAAAATAAGCCCCTCCCCCAGCCACAAATGTTTGACCTCTGCGCTATTGCAATGGAAATGCATCCCGTAAACACACATCAACTGCATACTTTTTTGGTCTTCAAATTCCATAAACTTTTTAAAAAATGCATTTTTGGTTAGTTTGACAATAAAAGTGCTTTTTTTTTGGTTTAATTCATTGGAACAGCCATTATTTCAATGACATCCCACGATATTTTGTGTTTAATTCAATGGAACAGCCATTATTTCAATGACATTCCATGATATTTGTTCCTTTCCACCCACACACTTTAAGGCTTTGCCTTTGAATTTTAGCCTTTTTTTGTCTAGCCAGCTTCTGAGATGTAAGATCGTTTGCAGTCTGTGCATAGAAAAAATATTGCATGCTGTTTTTTTTTTCAGCTGTTCCATATCGCCATTTTGATTATGCTGAATAGTTATGGTGAATTAAATTGGGGCATTCAAATAGAGTATGATTAACAGCTTCATAAGGAGTGGAAGTTTGGGTTTTATTCTGTTGAGGTTAAAACTTTAAAGAGTGTATCCAGTTTTTAGTGGGAAGATTGTAAAATGCTATTTGCCATGGTGGACATTGATATTGTCAGGTTTTTTTTTGTCTAATGCTTTAGAAAATAGCCTTTGCACATGTATGATGATGTGACCAGAGGGATAATCAAGTTAATTTAAGTATCATTGGCTACACAGGGTGTAGAAGGAACTAGTGATACACTGGTTAGTAGGTCTGTCTCTGGTCTTCTGTTAGTGAAAGGTTCCGCCGAAGTCAATATCTGAGCCATACGTGAAGGCTAGAAGTTGGACTGTTTGTCACAAACTATTTAAGATACATGCCATTAGAAAGCATTTTATTGGTAGTGGAGGATTATATCCATTACCACTTCCCGCAATGACAACCTTGCGAAACCTTTAATAATAATAACATTAATAAATCTCTGCATCCTTTGGTATCAAGTCGCTAGTTGATCTAACTATACAACAGTATCTGCAACACTTTTGACATGAGCACATCTCTTTTTGTATCAACAGAGATAGGGTTGTAGTTGTTGATAGTTTGTAGTTCATAATTTCTGATATTCTTTCTGAAATATTGAAACCTGCCTTTTTTCTTGCCTGACCGAACCACTTGTAGTAATTGTAGAGACAATATAAAGCGCTCTCCTTAAATGTAAATTACTTAATTAATTATTATTTTTCATATAAGACATTTTATTTATATTCTTTTAATTTCTCTAGGAATTAATATCTATGAAAAAAATCAGATAAAAACATTGTTTAAGAAAGAAATGTATTTTATCTTTCAGAAAAAAAAGGTAAATCAGAATCAAGAAATGACTTTAAACCAAGATTTGTGTGTTGGAAATACTTCTAAAAAAGATTTGTGTGTTGGAAATTTAAAAGAAGTGACACAAGTTTCTTACTACAATGAAACCCACCACCTGGTTTATGCAGAGAAGAAAGCTGGACTATTTCAAATTTTAGAATTTAACAAATTTAAATTGATTGCCCCAGATATAAAGCCATTTAAATGTGAAATTTGTCAAAAAGAATTTACTTATTCTACTGGTCTAAGAAACCATAGGATAACACATTCTGATAATAAGCCATTTAAATGTAAAATTTGTTTGAAAGAATTCAAACGTGCTAGTAACTTAAAATGCCATGAGATAATTCATTCTGGTAAAAAGCCATTTAAATGTAAAGTTTGTCAGAAAGAAATCAGTCAGTATTCTAACTTAAAATACCATGAGATAATTCATTCTGACAAAAAGCCATTTAAATGTAAAATTTGTCAGAAAGAATTCAATCAGTCTTATAGCTTAAAATCCCATGAGATAATACATTCAGATAAAAAGCAATTTCAATGTAAAATTTGTCAGAAAGAATTCAAACGTTCTAGTAGCTTAAAGTGTCATGAGAGGATACATTCTGGTAAAATGCCATTTCAGTGTAAAATTTGTCAGAAAAAATTCAATAATTCTAATCATTTAAAATGCCATGAAATAATACATTCTAATAAAAAGGAATTTAAATGTAAAATTTGTCAGAAAGAATTTAAACAGTCCAAACATTTAAAATACCATCAGAAAATACATTCTGGTAAAATGCCATTTCAGTGTAAAATTTGTCAGAAAGAATTTACTTATTCTTCTAGTTTAAAAGCCCATATGATAATACATTCTGATAAAAAGCCATTTAAATGTACAATTTGTCAGAAAGAATTCAATCAATCTTATAGCTTAAAATCCCATAAGCTATTACATTCTGGTGAAAAGCCATTTAAATGTACAATTTGTCAGAATGAATTCCATCAGTCTACTTGCTTAAAATCACATGAGCTTTTACATTCTGGTAAGAAACTATTTAAATGTACTATTTGTCAAAAAGAATTCAATAAGTTATATAGCATAAAAATACATTTATCGATTCATTCTGATAAAAGACCATTTAAATGTAACATTTGTCAGAGAGAATTCAAGCTGTCTTCTAACTTAAAAATCCATGCAGTAATACATTCTGATAAAAAGCCATTTAAATGTACAATTTGTCAGAAAGAATTCAATTGGTCTCATCATTTCAAATCCCATCAGCTATTACATTCTGGGGAAAAGCCTTTTAAATGTACAATTTGTCTGAAAGAATTCCATCAGTCTGCTCGCTTAAAATCACATCAGCTTATACATTCTGGTAAGGAAATATTTAAATGTACTATTTGTCAAAAAGAATTTGATCACTCAGTTAGCTTAAAAAGACATTTATTGATTCATTCTAATAAAAAGTCATTTAAATGTAAAATTTGTCAGAAAGAATTTAGACATTCTTCTAACTTAAAATCCCATGAGCTTATACATTCTGGTGAAAAGCCATTTAAATGTAACACTTGTCAGAAAACCTTCACTCACTCATCTAGCTTAAAAACACATCTATTGATTCATTCTGATAAAAATCCATTTAAATGTACAATTTGTGAGAAAGAATTTAAATATTCAACAAGCTTGAAACGCCATGAGGTAATACATTCTGATAAAAAGCCATTTAAATGTAAATTTTGTCACAAAGAATTCAAACATTTTTCAAGCTTTAAGTACCATGAGATGTTTTATTCTTGTAAAACATACAAGTGTGACATGTGTCAACAAATTTTGTTCACTAAATCATATTTAACATACCATCTGGCTCTTCATTGTGGAATAAATATTAAACTTTTTAAATGTCATATGTGTCAGAAAGAATTCTTTACATCCTCAAGTTTTAAAAAACATATGCTTATTCATCTTGATAAAACATAAGTTGCTATGATATACCTCAAATATAGTTTTTTAACATTCTGAAATTTGAAGAAACAAAACACTTAGCACAAAAGGTTTTTAAATGTTGAATATTCCAGAGAATTCATGTATTCCAGCTTCCTCCAGACATCTCTGGCAAGTCTCTTCAACTGTCTTCATGTCTTGCTGATTTGTTTTTTATCATAATCCTCTTTCTTTGAGGTTTATAGTTGAAGCCTTTCTAGTGATGTGAGATTTCTGGCTTGCTCTATCCATTTCCTGAATCTCAAAATTTTTTTCATATTTCTTTGCTACAATTCCATTAATGTATAGCCTGAGCATTTGTTTTTGTTGTGGTGAGTATGGTTCTCCTGGTCTCTGCTCCCTAATTTGTATTGGCTTAACATTGTTGTTGAAGAACCTGATCATGGAGGTCGTGCTGAATCTACAAGTGTTATTCCGCTGGTGCTCCAGCTTTACCAATATGGAATTTGGCATGCTTGTGTTCCTCCATGGTTCTCCAGGATACTTCCAAGATAAATGAAGCTTTCCACCTCTTCCTGTGCCTCACCTGGGACTGTGATGGGTGTGTCCTTGGATGCCTTTGTTGAGCTGATTAGTCCACAATGGTGGATGCCTTTTCATGCAGCTGTTGCTGTATGTGAAGAAGCAGGTCATCTGCTAAGTTGAGATCATCTAGCTGTTTTCATTCCACTGGTGGGCTTAAGAATTATTTTGATGACCCAGTCTATAGCTAGCAGGAACAAGAAGGGCAAGAAAGAAGCCTTGCCTCAATCCTATTTGAAATTCAAAGGCATTGCCATGTCATGCACTATTCTGCTAGTCATCCCTGCATATGACTTCACATGATTTCTTGGTGTTTGTAATTTTTCAGGCACTCCATAGTGCACTGGTGGCCGGCCAACCTAGTGCTTACTTGCCCCAATTTTTGTCACTTCTAATTCAGATACGCCACACCAATCTTTACCCTCTTTCAGTCTGTAAAAGTATGTGGCGATTTCAATTGATTAGTTCTAAATTAAGTAATATTTGAACACTGTTAGCAGTTTTAAATAAGAAATATCTCATTCAGGCAAGATAACATCAGTTGCTTTAATGAGACTTTTCAACTTTGCTCTACTTTTCACCAAATCTGTAATATCTAGAGTTACATTCATAATTAAACACCACAGACAGATCTTCAAACTGGAATCTGACAGTTGTGACTTCAGTTTTTTTTCTTCTGCATTTTCATGGATAAAATGCTTGCTTGCATCTGTATGCTGATCAGAAGTGACAGAAAAAACTTAAAGCAAATTTTGTTAGTTCTGCAAAATGTTCACTTAGTAATGCCAAAATTTAAGCATTTCAGATGCATTTGGAGTGAGGAAACGTATCAAATGTCAATTTCAGTTCCATCAGTATTTACTAGAAATCTTTAGAATATTTCGTTCAATAAGTGAACATGGATCTATAAATGCAATCATATGGTGTTTTTCTTCAACAAATACCTAAAAGCAATTATTAAAGGCCTCTTGTAATACTTTGATTTTTGAAATACCAGTATATGCTCTACTGACTTTTTTTAAATGTGGAAATAGACTTGTATGTTTTTTTAGAACTTTATAACTTAATTTTTAATCCACTGATCATTTACTAAGCCCTGAAGCAATGTGTCCTTGCCTTGCTGTTTTAAGGTTAGGTATCTGAGGAGGTTGTAACATCAACTAAAAATACTACATCAAACATCATCTGCAGCTCATCTTTTTCTTTTAGAAATCATTTTAAGTATTTTTCAGTTTCCAAAATTTTCTGATAACTTGTACTCTAGAAAACCTATGCACCTAGTAATGAAGGATGAAATCACCATAGTCTGTATCTAACAGTTCACAATATTCGTATTTCTCTTCTGTTTAATTCTCTTGCTCTAAATTAAACTTCACAACTGGTATATTGGAACTCACTCCTTAACTCCCCATTGATCTCAGACTGACAACAGGCTACACCACTTTTAAGAACTTTAAGACCTATCTGTTTGAAACTTTTTTAGATTAGTTTTTTAGTTTTGCTGTCGTGTTTGTGTTTGTAATGTTATTACAGCGCCTTGAGCCTACATTTTGTTGGTTAACAGCGCTTTATAAATAAAATTATTATTATTATATTAACATGCTTCAATGTCCAAATTTTTTTCACACTCTTGGTGTATAGTGCAGTGTTATTCCAGAAGAGTAAGACAAAGAATGCTTTATTGATCGTATCAGAAATGTGTTTTATTTCAAGTACTTTTTTTCCAATTATAAACAAAAACAACAAAAGTTCTTTGAGCCAAAACACACAGACCACTTCATCATTTTCACAATAAGTTCTTCAAATAAGTTAAAATTATCATCAATTCTCCTTACAAAAATGTCAACAGGGCAACACTACAAATGATTTGTCCAAGACTAATGAAACAAAAGAGATGCATGGACTTGGAAAAATCTGATACTAAATTAATCCATGTTTTCTGGGCTTATGGGTTGATTAGTTCCAGTGGCCTCACTGGGAAGGGTGTCGCCTCCCGCCCCCCCCCCAAATTATTGTCTTTTATTTGTCTAGCCATAATACACATACTTAATAATGAACTACATTCATTGTTAACAACTATAAAATGTCAAATTTAAAAATTCAGTTGTTACAATTTATCTATAGTTCAGTTTTGCAACAATTTTAATTAAGTAAATTACAGTGTGTTGTTTTTCTTTTCTGGATTTCAAACTTGAAAACTTATCAATCACTAAAAATTAATGTCTTGAAAGATTTTATTTTTGATAAAGTGTTGTCTTTTCCTTTTCCGAACGTGTTATGCTTTTGGTAAGAAAAAGTTTAATTAGCCACCACTTTGTCAATAGTTTAAAGGTAAACCTACTCTTATGTATCTTTGACCTTCTAGTACATATTCACCTGAAAAAAAGATAAAGCAAAGATAGGTTTAAGCTGCACCTCTAAAGGCAATAATTTTAGAACGAAAAAAAAAAATTTAGGCAAGAAGCATTTTCTGAAAAAGAATGACCACATAGATTAAGTGGATGTTATACACATCTATTGGAGTAGCGGTGGTTGAGAGGTAAAGCGCTTGGCTTCCGAACCCTTGGTGGTAAGTTCGAATCTTGGTGAAGACTGGGAATTTTAATTTCGGCAACTTTGGTTGCCTCTGAGTCAACCCAGCTCTAATGGGTGCCTGACATTAATTGGGTAAAAGTAAAAGCGGTTGGTCGTTTTGCTGGCCAAATGACTACCTTGTTAACTGTAGGCCACAGAAACAGATCACCTTTACATCATCTGCACTAACTGGTGTACTTTCCCTTTTCAACTAGGTTAATTTTCTGCGCAATTTATGGGAAATTGACACACAACAAAAAGAAACTATCTCCTAAAATATTGAAATCTATATCATTCCACTTATTCATTGTAACATTTCCTACTTCTTGGCTAGAGTTTCTTTTACATTCAACTTCTGAAATTACAATTTACAACATCATCTTCAGAAATCTCAATTGTTGCTTAATTAATGTCCTATTCTACAAAATTTATATAAGCCTAGAGAATCTTACCATTTGTTAAACACTGACTATTTGGTTGGCATCCTGATATTACAATGCTATCTACTATTTCAATAGATTTGATAAAGACCTTGTAAAAAATCAAAGCAGCGTTTATATACATGCAGCTAAATACATCTATAAGTAAGGTTTCATATCTGCTTTTAAAGTATGATGTAACATTTTGGACTATTTGTATAATTTCATTTCAAAATTAAAATGTGTTGAGCCGAAATATTTTTTAAAATATATATAGATCTATTTATCAATTGTGAATAAGATTTAGCCAATGACACTTTTCTTTGTTTTAATTGTCAGTTATTCCAAAAGTGCTTTTTTTTTTACTTGGGTGTCACCCCCCTAACGGGTGTCACCCGGTGAGAACCGCACCCCCCTAGTGATGCCACTGATAGTTCTATAGCAATTTTGGATGAGGTGGGTGTCAAAGCAGCAAGTAATTTAAATTCCTGATTGAAATAGGCTAATATTATTTATTCTCCGAGCTGATGTATCTTTTCTTGATTTTTTTTCTCAGGAGCATAGTATGCCACTTGTAATCATACAATGTGCCACTTTTGGTGCATGCACCATGGGTTGGCCACCACTGCCTTTAGTGTCTTATTGGTCTCTAAAGGTTCTGTCCATGCTTTTCAATGCCTTCTCATAGTCTATGAAACTTGCAAATTCCATGGACTTTTTAAGAATGATGCTTAGCTTACCATTGCAATCTGATCTGTGTACCGAGTATGATTTTTCCTTTCAAAAGTTAGCTTTTAATGTATATTTTTCATTGAATAGAAGAAAGAATCCTTAAAAAAAGTAAGTGCAATGCATGGGCTTAATTGGGGGTGCTGTGGTTGAGTGGTTAAGTGCTTGGCTTCCAAACTGGAGGTCCTGGGTTTGACTCCTGGTGAAGACTGGGATTTTGAATTCCTGGATTTTTTAGGGCGCCCCTGAGTCCACCCAGCTCTAATGGGTACCTGACTTTGGTTGGGGAAAGTAGAGGCGGTTGGTTGTTGTGCTGGCCACATAACACCCTGCTTATTAACCGTTTGCCAAAGAAACAGATGACCTTAACATCATCTGCCCTTTAGATCGCAATGCCTGAAAGAGGAAACTTTATTTTTTTTATGGTCTTAATTGTGCCAAAAAAAAATCTTATGTATCCTTGTGTGTAGAGAGTCAGTTCCTCCACTAATTATGTTGATATTCTTCTAGAGGGGAAGATTATTACATTCCAGTCCAAACTTCCTGCAGGATGTCAAAGAATGAACGTAAGTGTCGTGCGCGCTAGTAGTTTTTGTTTGCATTTAATATTGGTGTTTTAGGGTATAG
Organism: Biomphalaria sudanica; assembly: GCA_036873155.1. Taxonomy (NCBI): domain Eukaryota; kingdom Metazoa; phylum Mollusca; class Gastropoda; family Planorbidae; genus Biomphalaria; species Biomphalaria sudanica. Next base: position 337,229 of record JAZGLO010001986.1, read on the forward strand.
GAAGTAGTTTCTTTTAAGTGCGTTTTGTTGTCTAGAATATTGTGTGTGTGTGTTTACATCATCCTTAGTTTCCGCAAGAGAGAGAGAGTTGCTTGTGTGAGCTGGGTAGCTGGTTTTTTGGTTCCCCTTGTAAGGGTACGTAAGTACATAGTTTCATTAAGTAAGCTGATCTTTCGGTACGGGAAAAAGTTCTTTCTTGTAGCGGCAGCGCTAGATCTAGGTTTTCTTTTCGTTTCAGGGTGTTAGGTTTGGGCTATGGGAAAGTGTGTCGTCTTTCTGCCCTTGGAGTTGTGTAGCAACTATCGGTGTTGAGGTGTAGGGAGTTGAGCTTCTGTTGGGCGCCGAGATGGAGTGTGAGTGTGAAGGTGTGTTACGGAAACCTGTTGGTGTGATATTAGATTAATTAGTATCAAATGCTAACTTCAAGGATATTGATGTACATGCAAATATGTTTGAAACTTACAATTAAGTTTAATTAAATATTATCCCTGTTGACAACTGTTGTTATTCACTAAATGTTCAGTTGAATAACTGTTATGCAATGTTTGTAGTTTACATGCTATTATCTTTAGGTTCTTGTGTTACTCTGTTCAGGCTGGGGATACGGGACCGTAATATCATATCATACCCTAGCTAATCTGAAATCCGCGCTAGTAGTTTTTGTTTGCATTTAATATTGGTGTTTTAGGGTATAGGAAGTAGTTTCTTTTAAGTGCGTTTTGTTGTCTAGAATATTGTGTGTGTGTGTTTACATCATCCTTAGTTTCCGCAAGAGAGAGAGAGAGTTGCTTGTGTGAGCTGGGTAGCTGGTTTTTTGGTTCCCCTTGTAAGGGTACGTAAGTACATAGTTTCATTAAGTAAGCTGATCTTTCGGTACGGGAAAAAGTTCTTTCTTGTAGCGGCAGCGCTAGATCTAGGTTTTCTTTTCGTTTCAGGGTGTTAGGTTTGGGCTATGGGAAAGTGTGTCGTCTTTCTGCCCTTGGAGTTGTGTAGCAACAATCGGTGTTGAGGTGTAGGGAGTTGAGCTTCTGTTGGGCGCCGAGATGGAGTGTGAGTGTGAAGGTGTGTTACGGAAACCTGTTGGTGTGATATTAGATTAATTAGTATCAAATGCTAACTTCAAGGATATTGATGTACATGCAAATATGTTTGAAACTTACAATTAAGTTTAATTAAATATTATCCCTGTTGACAACTGTTGTTATTCACTAAATGTTCAGTTGAATAACTGTTATGCAATGTTTGTAGTTTACATGCTATTATCTTTAGGTTCTTGTGTTACTCTGTTCAGGCTGGGGATACGGGACCGTAATATCATATCCTAGCTAATCTGAAATCCCACCCTGACAGAAATGGGGGCTCGTCCAAACAATATGTAATTGTCAACTTTGTGACCTCTGTGTCCTTGATTTGACCGTTAGAACCATCATAAGATATATAACAAATATGTAATATTTATGTATTAAATAAAATTAAATACATTTAAGCCGTTTGAGCGGTCTGATGATTTATGTACAGCACACGATATATTCGTTGGGCATCCCTTGTATTGTGCCTAATGTGAGTAGTTCCCATTTGTTCGGTAAACTTAGAGTGTGTAATTACTCTTTGAAACTATTGTAACTTGTTTTTGTATTTATTGTCACCAACGCCTGAATCCTCTGACTCTGAGCGGCAACGTGTGAGTGGATCGAGTGCCTGTCGACGGGATCGACCTGAATCTGTGCGGTTTGTTGGCTGGTGTACCGGAACCGTCCTGAAGTTAGAACCGTTGGTCTGTTCCAGTGGCTGTGGTTGCCTGTGGCTTTTCTCTTCTGCGGAGCCTGGAGTGAGGCGATTCCTTCCGACGCGGGATACTGAGCAGATAAGTCCTTGGCCCTGTTTTTGTCGATGCGCCCGTGATTTCAGTTCGCCCGTTATAATTAAGTAATGATATATATTCTGTTTCTCTCTATGATCTGACTTTGGGTTTTGTTAGTAATAGTTAGACTGTAATTATTAATTAAGGCTTATAAGTCTATGTAATGGAGACGAGGTTGACTCTAACCGCCCAGTTCATCAGTGACGGCCGTGCTCTCGGGTATGATGGTGAGAGGTTAGAGAGGTATGTGGCAGAGCAGAAGGTTGACTACGAGAGAGCCAAGAAAGAGGAGTTTGAACGTAAGAAGGAGGAGTTTGAACGAGAGACGGCGAGACTTGAGCGAGAGGAGAGATTAAAGAAAGAGGCGAAGGCAGAGGAAGAGAGGTTGAGAAAAGAGGCGGAGGCTGAGGAGAAAGCCAGGCTTGAGCGTGAAGAGAGGTTGAGAAAAGAGGCGAAGGCAGAGGAAGAGAGGTTGAGAAGAGAGGCGAAGGCGGAGGAGGCCGCTAGACATGAAAGGGAGGAGAAGTCTAGGCGTGAGGAGCACGAGAGGTGGAAGGAGAGAGAGGCTAGAGAGGAACTCAAGAGAAAAGATGAACTGGAGTTGGCACGGCTTAAAGAGAAGTCGGCGCCAGAGGCAGGTGCAGTGGCAGGTCAGGCAGTTGATGTGCGACAAAAGAGTGTCTTGGACAGGCTAGACAAGAACTTCCAAGGCATGAAGGAAGACGATGATCTTCTGGCGTACCTGACGCACTTTGAGGCCGTGGCAGCAAGGTGTAAGATTGAGAGCAAGGAGTGGTCCCTGCTATTGTCGTACAAGTTGACGACATCGCTCAAAAACTTTATGTTGAGGGACAGTCTGTTCCTTAGCGATAAGTATGAGGATATCAAAACGGCACTTCTCCGCCACGCAGACATCAATGCGGAGACATGCCGCAAAAGGTTTCACCGGATCAAACCACGGCAGAATGACTTCCGTGGGTATGTGACTGAGCGGAGGACCGCACTTGACAACTGGTGCAAAATGGCTGAGGTAGGAAAGACAGTAGATGAGATCAAAGATCTCTTCATTAAAGACGGGATACTTGAAAATGTTTCAGGGGAGGTCTATCGACAACTTGTTCTAAACAAGCAAAATACTGTGGAGAACATGCTGGAGGTAATCGAAGGTTTTAAGGTAGCTGATTCGAATGTATCAATTAGTAAAGAAGAAACTGTGTACGTGGCAGCAGCATGTGAGCCTGTGATTAAGCAGAGTCCAGTGATTAAAAGAAAGGTAACTGTTTGTTTCAGTTGTGGGGAGCAGGGTCATAAAGCAGCTGAGTGCTCTAATGAATTTGTTACCCAAAATAATGAGGCTAATGTTGAAGATGTAAATTCCAATGATATTGGCAATAACCAAGACCAGCGATCTAGACATAGATGACTAGAGGGTCGTCGCGAGTCGGAAGGTCGCCGTAGATATAAGTTAATGCCGGATCGCTATACAGTTACTATTAGGAATTTGCCATTCAATGTTAACTGGCAAAGACTTAAGGATAGGTTTAGGGAGTTTGGTTTGTTTGGTTTTGTGGAGGTATTAGAGGCAAATGGGAAGTCCATGGGTATTGGACATGTAAGGTTTAAGAACTTAGCAGACGTTGCTAAGGCGGTTAGATATTTGGACAGGTCGAAATTTGGTAGTAGAAGTATTGTGGTTGTCCCTCATCGTGTGAGCTCGAGAGGCTGACGTGATGATTAAGCTAGTAATCTGGTCGCTTCGGTAAATTTTGCGGGAGTGGTTTGATAGGCTAGCACACACATGAAAGTATTGCGTTACTATTTGGTTGACTAATTGGTAGTAGAGTAAAATGTACATGATGAAGCTCATGTAATAGAGCATATACCATCGTAATAGTACAATCTTATCCTGTTTGAATTTAGCAATTGGATCTGGGTTACGAATCTAGTTGCATTTTCTGTCGTATAGGATGAAGATACTAATGCCATGCATAATTGTACCGCGGGGGTATAATATTAGCATTTCCTGTTCAATTGTTTTTCTTTTTTAAAGATATCTAGGGTAAAGGAATGTTTAAGGCTTTAAGTGGTCTAGAGGGTTGAAAAAATTAATATCTGAAATCTTTAATCGCTTTGGAGGTTTTGTACAGTAGGTTCGCCAGGGTACGCGGAGTTGTTTCCTTTTACCGATCTATTGGGTCGGGGTCGGTCTGTTAAGGTGCACTGGAATCGTGAGTGCGCGGAGGCTTTAAGCAGGGTACAGGCGTATCTGTGTAGGTACCCCATTCTTCGTTTGCCTGATCCTTCATTGCCATTTGTTCTTCAGACCGATGCTTCGGACAAAGGAATCTCCGGTATACTGAGTCAGTGCGTGAATGGTGTTCTGCATCCCGTCAAGTATGTGAGTCGCAAGTTATTGCCTCGGGAGCAGAGGTATTCCATCATCGAGAGAGAAGGTTTGGCTATCGTATTTGCCATTAGAAAACTGGACAGATACCTGCGTGGAAATACGTTTCACCTTCAGACGGACCACAAGGCCTTGGCTTACCTTCGGAGCACGAACTTTACGAACCACCGAGTTACGAGGTGGGCTCTGATGCTTCAGGACTACACCTTCGACGTGTGTCACATAAAAGGAGAGGACAATATACTTGCAGACTTGTGCTCAAGACTGGTGTGATTCGCACAAAAAGACTATTTTATTATAGCTATTGCTTGATTTGTATGTATATATCTATGTAATATGTACTGCTTGTTTTTAGTATGCATTGCAATGTTATAATAGTTGTATGATGGATGTTGTTCTTTGAGACATCATCTATTTAAATAATTATGACTTTATGAAGGTTGTATTCTTCGGTTTCAGTTTTGGGCCATGTTTCCTAATTCCTTTTGCTGTCTATATACTTCAGTTTTCAATTTCTTTTTTTTTGAAGACTGGACTTGTCTTCGCAAGATCCAGTTAGGGGGAGAGGGGGGATGTCGTGCGCGCTAGTAGTTTTTGTTTGCATTTAATATTGGTGTTTTAGGGTATAGGAAGTAGTTTCTTTTAAGTGCGTTTTGTTGTCTAGAATATTGTGTGTGTGTGTTTACATCATCCTTAGTTTCCGCAAGAGAGAGAGAGTTGCTTGTGTGAGCTGGGTAGCTGGTTTTTTGGTTCCCCTTGTAAGGGTACGTAAGTACATAGTTTCATTAAGTAAGCTGATCTTTCGGTACGGGAAAAAGTTCTTTCTTGTAGCGGCAGCGCTAGATCTAGGTTTTCTTTTCGTTTCAGGGTGTTAGGTTTGGGCTATGGGAAAGTGTGTCGTCTTTCTGCCCTTGGAGTTGTGTAGCAACTATCGGTGTTGAGGTGTAGGGAGTTGAGCTTCTGTTGGGCGCCGAGATGGAGTGTGAGTGTGAAGGTGTGTTACGGAAACCTGTTGGTGTGATATTAGATTAATTAGTATCAAATGCTAACTTCAAGGATATTGATGTACATGCAAATATGTTTGAAACTTACAATTAAGTTTAATTAAATATTATCCCTGTTGACAACTGTTGTTATTCACTAAATGTTCAGTTGAATAACTGTTATGCAATGTTTGTAGTTTACATGCTATTATCTTTAGGTTCTTGTGTTACTCTGTTCAGGCTGGGGATACGGGACCGTAATATCATATCCTAGCTAATCTGAAATCCCACCCTGACAGTAAGCAGGGATCGAACTTGTGAGTATTGTGGACAACAGCCTACGGTATAAATTGCATACCACATTATTGTACAACTTCTTATTGGTGAAAGCCTGAAATCAGAAAAAATATTTTCAGTCCTTAAGCTTAAAATGCCAGTTTATTATTTAATGTTAGACGTAAAAAAAGTATTTTTCTCATTTGAAATTAAAATACTATCTCATTGTTCTTTGTGGAAGAAAACATTCAAGTGTCACATATTTTTTTAAAGAATTCTTTACATCAAAAAAAAAGTAATGTGGTGATAGATGTGTTAAGACTTAAAAATATTTTTCACTTAGGTTTACAATAGAAGAATGTCTTGAGTTCTCTCTGTCCATGTGACTTTCTTTTAGTGCTCAAGTAAATGAAAACATGGGAAAATAGTTCTGGTAAGAAGCCATTCATCTAGGATACCATCATTGATTTGACACCTTTCTTTCAGCCAAATCACTCTTTTTCTCAAAAACATTTTATAAATTTTAATCTTGAATAGTGTCCCTTTCTAAAATATCCAGAAGTTTGTTCATTTTTTATGTGTGTTTTTACCATAAACTTTTTTGAAAAAGTGGAGACTAAAAAATGTGCTTAAGACAATAATTTTATATGAGCTAGATATTTTATATTTTAAGTTTTTGGGAAGAAAAAATATTTTATTTCAATTAGGATCATAAAGTATTATCTAGATCTAGAATCTAGTTTTAATGAGTCTTTCCACAGTCTTTTAAGTTTTCATTTTTAAATTCCATAATTCAAAATTAAATCAAATTTTGGTTTATAATCATAAATTATTTTTTTTATAAAAAGGGCATGCATTCCCACTTATTTCTATACCAAATATAACATTTTCTGATAACAAACATTGAAGTTTAATCATAACAGGTTAGGAACATAACCATCAGAACGTCGTAGATGATAAAAGAGAGAGAGTTAAAAGTGCATAAACAGGTTATGTTTTGCTATTCTTAATACATTTTAAAAGTACCGGTACACGTTTTCTAACAAAACTTTCTAAACTTAACCTTGGTACAATTTATAGTTTTTTTTACTAGATTCTATATAAACTTTCATAAAACAAAAGAATTTAAAAAAAAAAAATAGTTCTCAATCTTTGCTGATATTGTTTTATTCAGGGTTCCCCCACCATTCTGAGGTTAGAATTTCAGGAGTTTTCCAGGAGAAAATATTTGATTTCAGGAGCGGAAAAACACGAACTATATCTATATTTAGTAATAAATATAGGAATTACCATATACATGTGTATACATTTTTTTTTTCTTTTTCAAATTAGCAAATTCAAAAGTAACTGATTAAAGAGTAAAAAAGGTACTTGTAAACCAATAAGCCTATTTGCACTACTCTCTCTATATATATTGCTTGTATAAGTCAACATTAGGAATTAATTAAAATCTCTAAAACTAAACAAATTGCAATGTATTTACATAACACATTATCTATATCAGTTTCCTATTTCAGTGGGAATCTCTGGCATTGATTGTTTTTATTAACAATAGGTGTCTTTAAATCTATAAAATCTAGCTCTGAATCATAAAGCTAGAAATGAATTTAATAGTAGTAAAACCATGAATAGTTTAATTTTATAGCAGCTTAAATACTATATAGACCATATTACACTATACTCTAAGCCCCATCTACTTCACAATCTAGATTTATAAAACTAAAACTAAGAGAGAGATTCCAGAATCTAAGTAGATCTCTATTAGATCTAGAAATATAATCTATTACCATTAATCATATATATATACTCTAAGTCTAAGGCCTCCATCCTAAAAAGTACAGTAAAAGTAGAATAGTAGGCCCTATATTCAGTATATTTGCTATAACTATATACTATTATTGATTAGATCTATATACTGTCTGTAACTATATCACTATATCTGTCTCTATCTAGATTGACTAGATATATCTATCTAGATCTGACTAGAGATCTACTAGTTACTAGTACTACTACTAGATCTAGAAGATAACCTCTAGATTGTCTAGACTAGAATCAATCTAGGACTAGTCTAGAACTAGTAACTAGATCGTACTTACTGATCATAGTAATACTAGTAATAGTACTAATAGTAGATTCTAGAGATATAGAATAGATCTACATAATATTATAATATAGTAATAGATCTAGATCTAGTCATTTCTAGTAGATCTAGAATTCTAAGATCATCATCATGATCATCTACTACTACTACAGTACTAGTCTAGGCCAGGCATGGCATAGATTAGATAGTGTAGATCTAGACATTCTAGATGATACTTGGATGGCTGCCTGGTCGTGCGGTTTGCGCGCTGGATTGTCGTTTATCGGTGGTCCAGGGTTCAAACCCTGCCCGCTCCCATCCTCCGTCGTCCTGCGGGAGGTTTGGACTATGAAGTAATTATCTTCAACTCCGAAGGAACAACCGAAACATGTAAAACATTTTTTAACTTAATGATAGTATAGTAATTTCTAATTAGTATTGATAGATGATTAGATCTAATCTAGATTTACGGTCTAGTCTTAATTTTAATATCAAGTCTTTCTAGATTTAGATCTAGATAAAATAGATCTAGCATTTTCATTCTAATTCTAGATCTATCATCTATAACTATATATTTGTTTTAAAAAAAATCACTTTTGAGATCGAGATAGACTTTAATAGACTTGAATACAGGTACTTAGATCTATGTTTATATATGCCAGTGACTATAAAAGTAAACAAAGTATTAGAACTTCCGTTTTAGGCTTGAATTCGCCAAATTATTACATTTTTATTAAATGAAAGCCGACAATGCCGATTTTTTTCTTTCTTAATCGCCCGTAGGATCGGCGATTTTCATATTGAATGACACCCTAACAGACAATTTTGTCTATTTTTCAGGAGATTCTTATGACTTTTCAGGAGTTTTTTTAATAATTTCAGGAGATTTCCAGGACTTTTTCATATATTTTGCAATTTCAGGAGATTTCCAGGAGCTCCTGAAAAATCAGGAGGCCGCGGGAACCCTGTTTATTGTAAAAAAAAAATGTTTAAAATAAAAACAAATAACTTTGCAATTTTTGAAAATTAATTATCTGAACTTTAGCTTGTGCTTAATAAAATATGTAAATGATCTTAAATGAAGTTCTATGTTTAAAGAATTTTCTATCGTTCTAGTTTTCATTGAAGTCTGTGAAAGAGGTGTTAATGAAATTACATTTATTGACTTTGACTTTTTTTTTTCATCTAGTTTTCATTGCAGTTTGAGACATTGAGAAATTACATTTATTGACTTTGACTTTTTTTTAAATTGAAGATAATACTCTAAAAATACACATATCATTGTTTCAAATTTCCATTTTTAATTTAGTAGTTATGTTGAATATTAGTATTAATTTGTCTGAGACATTTAAAAAAATCGAAAGTTTAATTTTTCTGATATTGTTCTGCAGTGTATGTCACTTTTACACATTGGAATTCAATAAACTGACCTACATATTGTATTTACATAAATGTTTTTATGTAATAATTTTTATCCTGATTCTACATCTTGAAAAACTTCAATGCTCTTATTTTCATTATTATTATAGGTTTTATATAGCGCCACTTTCATGCTTATGGCATGCTCAGGGCGCTTTTGGTCCAATCTCATTTGTGGACCAGTGGGGGAGGAGGGGGGGGGTATCTAGGAGTTGGTTTTCCGTGCTGCCTTTAGGCGCTCAGTTCATGCTATCTGTGAAGAAAATTTATTTTTTTTCAAGATATTGCCATAAAATTTGTAATTTTCTTATTATTATCTTAAGTTTTTTTTTTGTTTTTGTAAATAGAATTGGGCTAGATTGTTTGAGTTAGATTGGGAAGTTAGATTGCGAACAATGTGTAATTTCTAATAGTATTTCAATGTATGAATATAGGTTTGATTTATAATATATAAATATCTACATGTGACAAGTCGGATTAAAGTTTGTCCGTTTTGGGTGTCTAGGGGATTTTTATAGTTTGAGAACCCACACTTGCACATAAGATCTACAAGCACAGCGGTATAATGCAGGCAACAAATACTATATTTAGATGTAAAAATATGTACAGTTTATTATACAAAGGATAATTAAAAGGTAAAATGTTGTACAGTTGCTAGAATGGGGTCTAGCGTATTTACATAAACAAGTCTATCATCATTAGATTTGAGAACCAAGTGGTCTGAGTGTGTCATTAGGCTGGTTGCTTAGCTTTTGGTCCGGTGCTGCACTGATGAGACGGGTGTGGCTGGTACTGATGCTGTCTGCTGGTGGGCTGGCGTAGTGGATCCAGGTTCCGGGTGCAGTTCAACGTTGTATGGTTGCAGAGCTAAGCCAGTTAAGCCAGTGACGAGTCTGTGGCTAGCGTTGTTACTTGGACTCTTGAAGGATGAGTGGGACTGATGTCTACAGATCTGGTGCCAGTAAATCTGTTAGCTTTAGGTTGCTAAGATTTCAGGCGGATGTTGCCTATAGATAAAAGCTGCAACGATATGATGTATACGTCGGTTTAGCCGTGCCGAGCGCTGATATATCAGAGTTAAATTAATAATAGAGAGCTAAATACATCTGGTAAGAATTGTTAAAAGACTCTAGTCCAGATGGCTTGAACATTTAGCCACAAAGTCATGATATAAAATATAAGTATACAGTAATCTACTTACATTATCCATGATAAGAATGCACAAATATGTACACAAATAATGTAGTAATAAATGCACAAATATATATATACAATATTAAGTAAAATGGTTCTCAAGCACTTTACTAAGTTACATACCACCAATCCAAAGTGAAATATGGGAATGAAAATAGTCCAGAGCTCAAGCAAGAGATAGATGTGCTCCCTGTCAGCTCTTCAGCGAGAATGAGATCGGACGCTGATGTTTTGTCCATATACACGTTGAGAGAGGGGGGGGGGGGTGAGTGGCGGGCGATAAGTGCAAAGGTGGTCTAGACTATCTGGTGTCTTTTGACAAAGGGTCCCCGCTTGACCGTGACGAGTATTTCCGGGAGATAGACATTGCGCGAAGGCGCGAGTTGAAAGCCCAGGAAATTCGCCCAGGTGGTCAGAGACCAAAGGGGGGGGGGTGATTAGAGGTGCCCAGGGCAAAGTAGATTACACCTTGATACTGGCTTTGCGCTAGACGACCGGGGAGATCGCCGCCCGAGGGGTCGAGTTGAATGGGCTCTTTGAAGTGACCAGCCGCTCCCGGAAAGGGGGGGGGGGTCACCGGATGTTTGCCGAGACAAATCTCTACATATAGTTCTCTTCATGGCTTAACAGAACAAGAAGTAAAGGAAAGATCACTTTTTTATTACTGCAAATAGTCACCCCACAAAAAAAACAAGAGGGGGGAGAATAAGTAGTATTCACCCTTCACTACAGATCTCTGCCTTGTCATGTGGTTTCAAACCCTGCCCGCTCTCATCCCCCTTCGTCCTGGGGGAGGTTTGGACTAGGAAGTAAACTATGCTCAACATGAACATCCGAAACATGTAAAACACTTTAGAAACAAACATTTTACAAACACTAAATAGCAGCGCCGGACTTAACCATTGTGACCAAGAAATCTTGGAAAGAGAACAAGTAATCTACTATGTATATTCACCAGTCACTAAATAGCAGAGCCGGACTTAACCATTGTGGGGCTCTATGCGAAACGGATTTCACGAGGCCATGTTTGGGTAAAGAAGCAGATAATAAGTGAAATTTAAGAGTTTATATTAGAAAATAAATTCGTCTATGTATTTTATTCATTCATTACTACGTACAGAGCCTTGCGTGTAGCGAAGTCATACAGTATATCAAAATAATTCTGTTTCCTACATAGATCACGCGCAATAGCAAGAATTACCAAATGTTTCAATCTATCTTTGAGAATTGTTGACCTCAAGTAATTCTTTATTAGTTTGAGGTGCGAGAAGCTTCTTTCACCAGATTCCACAATTACACTAATGCATAATGCCGTTTTTATTCAGCATGCGCAGGGTTGGCGTTTTTCATATTGAATGACACCCCAAAATGACAATATTTGTCTATATATGTCCGTATATTTTAAAGTAGGCTTGTTTAGGTCAGAAAAAGACGCCAACAGAACGATGGCTAAATGCTCTTAGGATGTTCGACCGTTTTTACGCGCGTAAAATAGACGTCTAATTTTTAAGAACATTTCAAATAATGTTTTTACTTTCGAAAAACTTTTAATATGAATTTATAGACCCAACGACATTGAAAACACAATCGATTTGTTCCTTAAAAACAAAAGATACCCCACACATTGATAAAATTGATTTAGTTTAAGGCTTTGAGGGTCGACGCAGAAACAAATGTCTTCGCAAAATATAATTATCTACGTAGGCTAATATATGGTGATCAGATATTTGAAGAGCGAAAGTTGTAGGCCTACACATTCCGATTATGGAGCCTTTATAATACGGTACAGACTCAGCTCAGGCGTTGCCAAGCAATTGTGTTTTAAAACAATCTATACGACATTAAATTAGGGGCTATTTGAAAACAAAATGAGATGATGCTCCGGTACTTTCAACCTTATCGATGATGTTGCTTTGAAACCTCTTAGCCTACTTCATTAATGCATGAATCTTCCTGTATAGTTTATCACAAGGTTTTCAAAAGAAATCCAGGACTAGACAGGAAAGAAAACAAAACGCCAAGAGTTGAATGAAAGCGTACTGACGCAGGAGCCCACAAAGATCAAGAAGGAATTAAGACCGAAAGATAGTAATTTTGAAACTTTCAATAAAAGGCGATGCGTAAAATCAAATTTTGAAATAAAAACGTGATATTGATTGACTTTTTTTGAAGAAAGCGGGACGTTTACTGTCCCGACCGGACATTTTAAGAAAAGCGTAACAAAAAACAGGTCTGTCCCGCTTATGTCGGGACATCTGGTCACTTTACGTAATGAAAAAAATAAAAAAAAATCTCTCCCCTTTTTCTTTCTGCCGTAGGTGGGGGATTTCATTTCTCGGAAGGGGTTTTTTAAACCGACCCCTTCGATATAGAGGTCACGGTTGAACCCTCTCCCCACATGACAATAGTGTGTGTGTGTGTAATATATATATTTCTTCCATCGTGGTTCGATTATGACCACTTTGTCATCCAGGGGGCTGAGGGCTTTGCACTGGGGTTTTATGCCTCCTCATGTGGCTGGTGAGACCTATGTGAGCCCGGAATGTTCGGCTACACACTGGGCAGGCTATTCCAGCTGTAGCTTGCTTTTCTTCTCAGCAACCTGTGCGCCAGTTTTCACAGCGCGACACCATGATGCTCTGTCATGTACCTCTGTCTTCCAGGTGGCTGGGTCTATGCTGAACGCCTTCAGAGAAGGGTTTATGGGGTATCTAGGAGGGGTAGCATCTCTAGTGGACAGGCAGTCGCACCCTCTTTTTGATAGTAGCTTGGCTCACTCTTGGTCCCCACTCGGTAGCCTACCCAACTCTCACCTATGGCTCCCAGAAGCTGTAGCATGCGCAGCGGCCACACCCCGGAAACGGCTTTGACCGGCCAGCTAAACCAGGTGTGTGTAAACATATAATGTGGCAGCATCTGGAGAAAACAAAACAAACTATGATTTTTTAAAAGTCAGGGGGAGATCAATCTGATATACTTGTAACAACATGACATGTTGCGCAGTTGTTGCAGGCTCTGGGCAAGAAATGGACGTCTACTAGTACTAACTAGACTCTAGATCCAGCTTAAGTTTATCTGAGTCAATCAACTCAATCTGAGTACGTTGATCTAGATATCTAATATTTTCTAAACGAATCTTAGTATACCACATCAATAGTATAAATTTTAGACGTTTTGGTACTCATCATAATAATCATATAAATTTAAATTTATAATAAAATATAGATATCATCATGATGAATGACATGATGATCATATAGAACTAGAAGTATTCCAAGTATAGATCTAAAGTCTAAAGTAGAATCTAGAATATACTTTTATAGTATAATTTATAGTATAGGAGTCTATCTATTGTTCTATAGTTTAAGTTGAAAAGTATAGGTATACTATTCATTATTAATGTATTGCCAATCATTGGCACTGCATTGGCAGTCTATACTCTACGACTCTAGTAGTAGTTGATACTAGTTTGTACTACTAAAAACTAGATCTAGTAGATCTATAATATAATAAAATAATAGTGTATAAAGATAATATATAATCTACCCACTACTGGCACTATTGCCAGAAGTGGCAGAACTTAGAGATGTCTTAGAAATAGAAGTGAAGTTTGAAGAAGTGGTCTAAGTCTATACTATTACTAATGTCTATACTGAGTAGACTGGTCGGATCTATATAATAATAATATTTGTCTCGAAAGGCAATGGATGCGCCCAGTAAGTCACTGGTTTTGGTTTAGTCTTTGAGATGGGGCTAAATCTGGTGTGGTTAATTAAGCCAATTCTAGAGCGGCAGACTTTGGCACAGTTCATGCATGTGTATGCATCTGATTTAAGGCTAGCGGACCAGGCAGCTTTCTTTTTTTCCTTCTTAATTAAGGCCGCCTCATTTCTTTTGCTCTCAGCGAGGGTTGTGCCAGCACACACAGTCGTCTCCATGCACTCCGGTCTTTGGCTATTTCTTCCCAAATACTTTCGTCGATGTCTGTGGCTCTCATATCTCGCTTGCAGACATCTCTATATATGTTAGTCTTAAGCGGCCCTTGGATCTGACTCCCTCCACAAGCTCAGCATTAAAGATATCTTTCGGGATTCTACCATCTGGCATGTGGGTGACATGTCAGAGCCAGCTTAGTCTTCTTTGTGTCAGGAGAGCATACATGCTGTTCATATTGGCCAATCTCAAAACTTCCTGATTGGAGACATGGTCCCTCCAAAAGATGCAGATTATGCGTCACAGGCAGGGCAAGTGGAAACTATTCGATCTGTGCTCTTGGTACATGTATGTTGACCAGCTTTCACTGCCATAAAGAAGAGTGCTCACAACACAGGCATTGTAGACTAGGATTTTGGTCGCTGTGGTCAATTTGGCATTTTCCCAGACGCGCTTGGATAGTTTTGCCAATGCTGTAGTAGCTTTTCCTGGTCGGATCTACTTACAACTTATATTACTTATCTAGACTAATATAATAATTTTTTTCTATCTAGTTAAAAAATATAATAGACTTAAATAGACATACATAGAATCTAGATTTAGAAGATCTAGTCTAGTAAGCACTGTAAGAAAAGATATATATATATATATGTATTAAACCGCCTGTGTTCAATCCATTAAGTTACCACAATACCACCCACTGCCACAGGTAACATTAGATTTTTTTGTTGTCATTTTCTTCAAATAAAAATCTAGATCTGATCTAGTCTAGATCTAACGACACAGACCTTACTAGAAAACAGCTTTTTTTTCACACTGGGAAACTGAGATGTCCCCCCCCCCCACACACACACACAAAGTTAGGGTGTATTTACCAAAGTTCAGAGGGCTCCTAAAATCTCCTAAAAAATTAAAACTCTCCTAAAATCCTTAAATTCTCCTAAAAATTGCCAGAAGTCTCCTAAATTTTGTCCACTCTCCTAAAAGTTTCAACCAATATTTTTTTAAAATATAATTTTGCTTATTTTTTGAAAAAAAAAATTGGGGGAAAAAACAACAGCGTAACTAGGCATTCTGATTGCATGATGTTACGGGCTAGCTGTGACATGTCTACACCGCCTGTCACCCACTTGTGAAGCGCGAACTCGTGATTGAAGATGGCATTGACTCAAGCAAGCATTTCTCTTGGCATTATTTTTTTTTAAAAAATTAAATTAAACATTGCAATCTATCCAGAAGAAATGAAGAAACTAATAGTGAATAGAATAAAGGAGAATTAGACAAGCTCTTATCCGAATGTGGCAACATATGTTCTGGAAATCTAAAAATTGGAACTAGCAAAATCTGCCCATGTGGAGTGTCACCAGAGCATGCGTACCATTGTCCTTCAATGCTGCATTCCTTATCAAGAGACACAAACAAAACACCCCTATAAAAAGAAAACTACATGAAGAGCTACCTGATTTGGAAACCACTGTGCAGTTCATTATGTATATTGGTCTAGTCATCTGAATGCTCCAACATCATAATGAGAATGAAGAAAAAGAAGAACCATAACAATATATGGTAACACTGTATTAAATTTTAAAAATTTATTTTAAACTATTTGTCTCTGAATAAAACAAATGACAAATTTGTAATACATATTTTTTAATACACATTCTCAAAACTCTTGTCTTTCTGAGTTAACTAAACAAAATGTGTCTTAACTTTTAGAATTGAGCATGCATGGACTAGTTCAGCTATAGCTATCAAAATAAAGGCTCATTTCTTAAAAAATGGTCATCTATTCACTAAAATTAGAAAATATTCAGTGCTCATTATACAGAAATGATTAGTGTAGATATGAATATGAATGAATACTGTTTATGTTAGCATTTGTTTTTATAGTGGTCAGCAGGTTATAATGTTATCCCATTGCCCTTCAAAATATTTTTTCTAATTTCCTCATTTTTGCTGTCTTTGTGTCTACCTACTATTCTTCTATATATTACCAAGGAACAAATTAGTCTGACTTTAGTGTCAAGGGGTATCACTTTCTTTCCATATTGTCTTTAGCTTCCCAAGGGTTGGTGGTGCATGAGCTACTCTGGCCACAAGTTTAGGTTTAGTTTCTTTGTCTGAAATGATAACTTCAGGATATTTAAAACTTCTGTCACTTCTTTCACTGATATCCATTTTAAAGCTTTATTTACATTGGTTATAATGTACATTTATTTGCATACTATGGAATTCTTTATCTATGTGCATCACCAAGTCAGCTAGCTCCTTCTCTGTCCATACTAGACCATCTATTTGTTCCTCAAAATATAATTTAGTAATTCTTCTGTTACCTATAACTTTTAAGATCATCCTCCATTATCCTTTCAAGGAAGCAACCTTGTCTCCCTCCAACTATGGTTTTAAATCAGAAACGAATGATATTGTTGAAGCACAATGTGCTATTGGCCTGATTGAAATAACTAATGCTAATAATAGATAAAAAGAACTACTGCTTATTAAGATTTCTTTTAAAAGAAATGTGAAAAAAAAAAAAGTCTAGTTAAATGTTTTCTGCTAATGTCTACTCCAGAAAACACATTTAATATGTAATAGATTTTTGAGTAACATTTTGACAATTAAAAATATGCTCTATTTTCTTTCATTTAGTGTTCACAGGAGCAACTTGTAGAGTTGCATAGACACCTTTTTTTAAAGAGTCTCATCAAGATATTTTATCATGGTATCTTATCAAATCTTGGGAAAATCCATGTAAAATGACATACAAGATTTTGAAATAGATATCAAATTGTGTTTACAAAGACATCTGGAGAATAATTCACTTAATGTCAATTATGGACGACAGGAAACAAAATTTGAATGAACTCAAAACTGTCATTAAAACTGAGAAGATAGAGACACTAGAAAACAGTTTAACTGGTCACATTTTCAAATTTATTTTAAAGGAAGAAGCAGAGGTAAAATATTTGTTAATATAAGGGTCAAAATTAAAATTATAAGCTTAACGTTTCAGATTTTTCAAAGATATGGATATGAAAGAATAGTTGACATTTTTTTTTATTATGAAACCTTTTGAATGTCTAACTTTTTAATAAACTTTGTATCACATAAAAAATATTGTCTGTTAATATGTATAATGAACATAATGATTTAAGTATAGAACCCACATTCTATTTATAAAGACATCTGAAGAACTAATACACCCAATGTTGGATGACATAAAAGAAAACTTCACTAATGATCTCAAAAATGCCATGAAAGTTGAGAAGATAGAATCCTCTTTGCATTCAGAGACACCAGAAATTATCTCCACTGATCATACTGTTGAAGAGAGACAGGTAAGAGAATTGTAACACATATGAATAAAGATTTTTTTTTACGTAATCATCATCAAACATCATAAAGAGATTCAAATGTGCTATATCTTCATTAGGCCTGGGCAGCCTTATCCATGGGGAGGGCTTGTCAGTGCATCTTCTTCCAGACTCAGTAGGGGTTTTTGGGACTTATTAGGATTGTTACCAGACAATGATGAAGGTGTTAGATCTCCATGGTGGGCCAAGGAGTCTGCAATGATTTTGCAATTCAGTCTTGTAGGTTAGAGGTGATCCTTAAGGGGCCCACTGATATATTAGTATTGGTTGTTAAAAGATAAGTTTTGATATTTTCAGCATAAATAGCATAAGCTATGAACTACAAACTATCAGCATAGTAGAACATAGCATGAATTTCTTCTTGTTGACAAAAAAATGATCAAATAGATGTCCACCTCTGGTGTATGTCTTCTTTCCTAGGGCTCACTGTGATCTTCACATGGAAATATTTTTTAAAGGTCAAGGCTAGGGGAATGGAGAGAAAAAAAAATTCCTACAATAGACATATGAAAAACTTTTGTTCCATTATCAATAGCATGGGAAGGACACACTAATGAAACTAAGTGGGGAAATGGCTAGTAGCCTTGACCTCTTCCCTACAATAAAAAAGGGATTAAATGATCAGCTATTTAGTTGACAGAACCATTAGATAGAAGGTCTAAAAAAGAAAGATCCAATTAATCATTTATTTCCTCTGGAATAAGTATTTATCTTTGATCAAAGGGCTATTGGCTTGACTCTTTTGAAGATAATTGGCATATGAATGATATGTAAGCATCACAGCTACCCTCTGTATCCTAAGCAAAGATAAGCTTCACCACTTCTCTATTCCTTAGGTGATTTTTTAACTTACTTTTTTTTATCACTTTCACTGAAAAAATCTAGTCTATAAATATCTATAATGAAAGCACAAAATTCTATTTTTTTCAAGTCATATGAAGAACAAAGTCACTCAATGTTGGATGACATAAAACAAGACTTTACAAATGATCTCAAAAATGCCATGAAAATTGAAAAGACAGAATCTATTTTACATTCAGAGACACCAGAAAATATTTCCACTGGTCATACTTTAGAACAATTTTTAGCAGAAGAGAAACAGGTGAGATATTGTATCATACTGCATTACAATTTTTTAATATTTTATTTCATTTCTATTTTTACACAGGAATGTGACTTTTGCAAATAATTTGATTTTTTTTTCCTTTAGTTGAATATCTACAAATAAAATATCTTTATTTTAGGGGATATCTCTTTCGTGTGACATAAGCAAAGTTAATTTGTTTCTTATGTGTAAATAGTAGAACGTTTCTCACTATCCAGGCTCTCTGCAAACTGCTCCACATGACACCACCAACTTAAAGAAATTGACAACTCAGGGCTCCAAAATAATGTAATGGTTTAATGTTCAATAAATTACAGTTAATACTGTACGAATAGGCAATATGTAACACAGACTGTACAAATATCTCTCAGAACCGTGCTGCCGTATCAACTCTTGCGCTGGCCTCTCTGTCTCGTACCAGACTTGTTTTGGGTTCAACTGGTCAGGACTGATTTCACACTCTGGGCTCGTTGTGTCGCAGCTCAAGATCAAGACGCTGTCTCGTAATAATGAATTGTCTTGACAGTACTTTGCACCGAACCATTGTAATGTGTAGTACAGAACCACCACTGAACCAGGTCATCAGTAGTGAACCCGGGCTATACTGAGCCGTCGTACTGAACTGACTTGACTGTGACACCTCTACTCTTTATATAAGATCCCTAATGGCCTTCTAGAACCAGACAGAATATCTCTCGACCATTCTGGTTAATCACATGACCACATTTCTTGTGACACTCCTGAGCTTTATTTACAACACAGATCCTTCCCGAACTGTCTTGGCTGGCCGCCACAACTCATCATGGTTGATTGCACATCTAGCGCTGGCCTATGGTGATTTGCATCTCCTGTCTACACACACCACTACCCATTTGTCTCACCACCAGGTTTATTACAATATGAATTGATACTTCCTTTATTTAAATATTGGATAGAAAGGAACTTTTTTTATTGGCATATATCAAGTTCACATTCTTATATAGTTGCGAATTTTGGACTGCAGAGCTAGAGAGGAGGATCCTAGCAATGGAATTTAGATGCTATCACATACAAAGACGGCATCACAAAGAAAGAGATTAGAGACAGGATTAGTACAGCAATTAGATTCCATGATGACACCTGCTAACTACTGTCAAAAAACCTCTGGACAAATTACAAGGTTCTCACATCTTCCTTCAGAGAACATTTCCAGGAAAAAGAAAAGATTCCATCCAAGGCAAAATACAGAGAGGAATGGAGAAAGACAGTCAACAGATCTTGTGTGGTGTCCCAATGGTCTAAAAGACTAGTAGAAGGTGAAGGTGATATCAAGAAATAACAGAAAAGATGAAAATAAAATCTAACAATCATTAAAATGTATTATTTGAGATGAAGAAAAATATATTATCTGTTGCCTGGCTGTAATACAGTCAGTAGAACAAAGTATGAATTTCTACATGTAGACAAAGAGATGATCAAATTGGTGTCAACAACCAGTGCATGTAATCTTTTCCAGTGCTCACTGTGGTTCCCTTGTAAAGGGAGAGTGAGGAAAAGGAACTAGCACTATGATATCTTTGTTGGATTGTAGCTCTAGATAGCTAATCAAAGGTTTTAGTAAGAGAACATGATAATGGTTCACAGATAAATTATTCACCACAGTTGTTTCTGACCAAAAAAAAAACTATCATCATCAGCTGGTTCACAGAAGACAAATGGTTCACATGACAAATGGCTCACTAACAATTTTACCTGGTGCCCATTGGTTGAGCCACTTTTTTTTTGTGTTATTACTGGATGTCCTTGACTTAATTGTGCATTAATTAACTGGTCTGTTAGATTGCTCTATGGATGAGTGTAATATAAAAATTATATATTATATGGTGGGTTATCATGATTAATGTTTCAAACTCTTTACACAATCAGATTTCTCTAGTCAATGCTTTGAATAGTGGATTATGAGCCTGTACATTTAAAATATCTAATGGTGCTTGTATTACATCATTGAACTTATTTTCTTCTATCTGTAATGCTTTAGGAATTGATTCAATTTTTACCTGAAAATTTGAGCTGTAGTCTCCACAGGGTGCTTTTGTATCTTAAGTTTTTATTTTTAGAATATTTTTAGATATAAATCCTTTAAAATGCTGTACTTTGGTTAATTTAACACCCTCCCCCTCCCATTTTTTGTCTATTTGTTTATGCATCCCCTGATTTAAATGCCAGTAATACACAGTTTAATCACCACACATATTTCTTAGGATCAACAAATGCAGACCTATGTTTTAGAAAAAAATGTTCACCCTCAACCAGCATTATAATATGCCCTCACACCAGCGCTTCACATTTTCCTGTGAATTTTAGAAGCTCTGAGTGGAAAAAACATTTTTTAATTTGCTTTTCCCAACCATATAGTAGAATTTCAAATAATGGAGACACATTCAAAGCTAATTATGGGTCTACCAGGTGGCCAACAAATGAAATTAATCAAAATAAATGTTATAGAAGATGAAACATTTTCCAGCTATCCAGATATCTTTACTGGCTTAAGCTGTATAGAAGAAGTATACACTATCAAAGATAAATTGCGTTGTTCCACCAAGCAGGAAAAGTTTCATGCTCTGAGGAATGGAAAAATTGGAATGGAAAACGAGGGGGGTCAAAGAGAAAGTAGATCATCTCACTGCTTGAGTCAACTCACTACTAATTAAAGAAAAGAAAGGAAGTGGTTTAAAGATTTGTCTAGACCTGTGGAGAATAGACAAAGAAAATATTACTAACGAAGAAATTTGAACCAAGTAGACAACATAGAAGAATTAGTAGTACAAGAAAATGGAATTCAAAAACTATTAGCCAACACCAAACCAAATAAAGCTTCTGATGGTATTCCAGCTAGATTACTCAAAGAACTAAGCAATGAGCTAGCCCCAGTGTTCAAAATACTCTTTCAGGCATCGCTTAACCAGGGCAGAGTACCAAAGGACTGGAAAGAAGCTAATGTCACCCCCCTATTTAAAAAAGGAGAAAAATCTGATCCTGGAAACTACAGACCAATATCACTTACCAGCATCACATGTAAAATCCTAGAACACATAATATGTAGCAACATCATAAACCACTTAGACAAACATAATGTCCTCACCCCATACCAACATGGCTTTAGGAAATATAGATCATGTGAAACACAACTAATAGGACTAATTGATGATTTTTCAAAAGGTTTATATAAAAGTGAACAAATAGATCCTATCTTACTAGATTTTTTAAAGGCTTTTGACAAAGTTCACCACCATAGTTTGCTTAAAAAATTAAAATATTTCAGCATTAATAGTCCACTGCATCAGTGGATTAAAGATTTTCTGATAGGGAGAGAACAAACTGTAATAATAAATGGCTCTGAATCAACACCAATAACAGTAAACTCAGGTGTACCTCAAGGAACAGTCCTGGGTCCACTACTATTTTTAATTTACATAAATAATTTACCAAATTGCATTAGTTCAGGACCAAAAGTCAGATTATTTGCAGACGATTGCATAATATATAGAACAATAAAAACAACACAAGACACAAATATTTTACAAAGAGAATTAGATGAATTACAGAAATGGGAATCAAATTGGAGCATGTCTTTCCACCCAGAAAAATGTCAGTTGTTAAGAGTAACAAAAAACTAAAACAAATTAATTCCACTTATCTTATTCATGGCAAACCAGTAACACAGACTAAAAACGCAAAATACCTAGGTGTTATAATAAATGAAAAACTGTCATGGAATCCACATATTGATGAAACTATAAAAAAAATCCAACAGAATTTAAGTCATTGGTTAATATGCATGACTAAATGCATGACGCATAGGACGTAATCATCTTCTTTTTTGAAGTAATGTCTGTATTATATAAGATAAGATAAGAAGATATAGCTAGAAGACTTAACTGGCAGTCATGTGTTTACAGTGTTAGATGCCAACTCTGCTTTTTGGCAAATAAAACTAGGCAAAAATCTACAGATCTCACAACTTTTTAACATACCTTTTGGTAGTTACAATTTCCTACAACTACTGTTTGGACTTAACTCTTCTGCAGAAGTATTTGCAAAAAGCTTTCGACAATATGCAACAGCAAAATGTTGATAGCAGCTAAAACAATAGAAGAGCATGACAAATAAAAATTCTTGACATAGCAAGAAGGAAAGGAATCAAATTGAAGCCATCAAAATGTCACCTAAAAGTCCAAGAATAAGAAGTAAAGAAGTACATATCATTACAGATTATTGTATAAAGCCTAATGACTCGTATATTGAAGCAATACAATCCATGCCAAATTCCTACAAATAATCATGGTAAATTCCTAGCAAAACATTTTTAGAAAAAACTTCTCCACCAAGAAATATTAATAAAGGGACTAATTTTAACAAGACAATGAGCTAATATGGTTGGAACAACATAAGATTTTTTAAAGAGTTTGATTACAACTGTACCTGTTTTAGACTTTTGTGATGTTTCACTGCCAGTTAAGTTGTCTGTAGATGCTTCACTGCAGGGACTTGGAGCAGTATTAATGCAAAATGAAAGGTCGTTGGCTTATGCATCAATATCTCTTACAGACTGTGAAAATGATATTCGCAAATAGAAAAAGAAATGCTTACCATTGTTTTAGTAGTTGACCATTTCCATTACTATGTGCATAGACTTCCAGTAAAAGTTGACAAAAGTTGCAAACCTTTGGAAGCAATTACCAAAAGCATTTGGCATCTACAGCACCATGGCTTCAGCTGATGCTTCTTTGTCTCATGAAATAAATACTGCTGCAAAGAAATGTCAATTCGAGACACACTTTCAAAATCATCGCTACCAATAAAATATCCTACAAGTGATGACTGAAGTGCACAAGTTTATCTCATCGTCAATGGTTTACCCATGTCAGAAGAATATGTGAATATTTTTCAGCAGGCCACTGCAGATGATGCTTTTCTAATACTATTAAAGAATCATAAAAGGATAATATTACCTAAAGTATTGTAGAAAGAAATGCTTCAAAAGGTTCACTAAGATCATCTTGGGTGTGATAGGTGTCTTGGTACAGCCAAGGAGGTTCTGGGCTGAAATGTCAAAACTAATTATAGAAATTATATCATGCTGAGCAGTGTGTAACAAACACCAGAAGTCTCAGCTAAAGGAGTCACTGTTACCACATGATACTCCTGTACTTCCTTGGGTAAAGATTGGAGCTAATATTTTTGCGTATCTTGGTAAGATACAGTGTTCAAGCCTGCCCCCCTCCCCCCTTCTATCAAAATCTGGAGAGAAAAAAATTATGGATCAAACCAAGCAGCTAGCAACAAGGACAGAACACTAACTTGATGTCTACACAGATGCCACTCAGAATACAGTAGATCAAGTTGCCCTGAGTTCTCTACCAGATCTTCCAGTATTGGAATGCCTACATGAGCTTCTGAGCCTTGGTGATCTTAAAAAGGCAATAAATTGCATAAAAAATAGAAAATCTGCAGGGAGTGTTGGCATCCCATCGTAAGTAGTTATGGTCAACCAAACACTCCTGCTCCCTGAAATCTCCTATGTCGCTGCTGGGAAGCAGGTCATGTCCTATAGGACATGGGCAAGACAAATATAGTCACAATATATAAGAATAAAGGAGATCGAAGTGACTGCAACAATTATAGGGGTATCTCTCTCCTCAGCATAGTGGGCAAAATCTTTGCTAGAGTGGCACTATCCAGGCTGCAAGTGTTAGCTTCTAGAGTGTACCCATAGTCTTAATATGGATTCAGGAGTGGCAGATCCACCATAGACATGATATCCTCTCTACAATTATTGCAGAGAAATTCAGAGAGAGACAGACCCCTTTACATTGTTTTCATTGACCTGACTAACGCTTTTGACATGGTCAGCAGAAGTGGCCTTTCCTCCCAAACTACTGAAGTTCATTGAGGGTTTCATAAGGAAAAATTCAATGGAGCCCAATCAACACCTTTTGAAGTTAGCAGTGATGTCAAGCAGGGATGTGTGCTCACACCTACTCTGTTTGGCATATTCTTCTCCTGCGTACTGCATTATGCTTACAACGAAGATACTTATCAGTGAACTCCTGTATGCTGATGATGCAGCTATTGTGGCTGACTTTGATACTCAGCTTCAGTTCCTGGTTGACAAACTATCTGCTGCTTGCCCAAAGTTCAGCTTAAATATTAGTCAAAGCAAGACTAAGATACTAGTTCAGAACACAAATACTGCACCTCATGTAACCATTAATGGCCAACCACTAGAAATTGTTGATCTTTGCTCCATCATATCCAGCGATGCTCTACTTGATAAGGACATTAACAACAGAATAGCCAAAGCAATTGACTCCATGTCACGGTTGCAGAAAAGGTGCTGATTAACAATACTAAAGCCTTAGTCTAACAGAGCAGTGTGATGAGCACTTTGCTATACGGAAGTGAAACATGGTCAACCTACTCATGGCTGGAAAAAAAGCTGAATGTCTTCCACCTCCTATGCCTAAGGCAGATCTTTAAAATAAGGTGGCAATATAAAATAACCAATGATGAAGGGATACTAAGAGCAGGGTGCCAGGACATCCAAAGGTCGACTTCCACAATACATTTTGTATGGCGATCTTACAGAAGGCAGGAGAGCTGCAGATTGCCCACTTTTAGGGTATATGGTATATTTAAGATGTATGCAAACACGACATGAAGCTCTTTGAAATTGACACTAGCAGCTGGGAAAAAAGTTGCACTGGATAGATCCACATGGAGAGTGAGCATAAAGGAAGAGTCCGGGATTGCAGATGCCATACATAATAGTAGTAGAAAGAATGGTGAAAAAGCAACGACGCCTGGTGATTACATATGCCCATCCTGTGACCGCAGCTGTGTATCAAAAATTGACCTCTTTAGCCACACAAGATGTATAATGCTACAGATCGTGGTAAGAACTACTTACTATTACCTTTAGTACATTATCGCAGATAAATCTTATCTCAACACTAAAAGTTTCAGGTGTGATAATGCATATTTCACAATTTTCTCCAAATGGAAGTAATTAGTGGAAACGAATCCCAAAAAATTTCTTGACTTCTCTAAAAGCTGGGGTTTTAGGCACATTACGGCTAGCCCCAGATATCCACAATGGCATGGCTGAAAGACAGTGAAATAGCATCTTTAAAAAGTTAGAACGTCTTTTCAAAACCCACTTGCACTTCTGAAAAGTTCCATGCCCCAATGGATCTTCACTTGCATGGCTGCTCATGGGCTTTCATCTGAGGACAAATCTTCTGACAACTGAGGGGTATTTCAGACCTCAGATCCCAGACAATTAGAATGAAAAAAATGTTAGGAAAACACGAAAAAGGCATCAAAAAAAATCTAATAAAAAGTCATCACAGAGTTTGGATGCAAAAGAAACCTGACAATTCATGTGAACCAGCAGTGGTCATTTCAGAAGCGGAGACCCCTAGATACTACTGGGTAAAGACACAGGATAGAACAACGTAGTGAAGAAATAGCAGAATGTTAAGAGACATATTTTGCATTTTCAAAATGGACAATCCCTATGACAGTCATTACTATACAACTATTGCTATTAATTTGCTGCCAGTGGTCATTCAATATGGTAGGCAAGTTTGGCCACTACTATGTTACCCTAATACAGATATTTAGATACATCTTTTTTATTATTATCTAATGTTGATATGACTAATTTCTCTATTTGTAAACCAAAACTCCTGGCTTTTACAATATTATATTGTGTGCATTGATAATAATATTGATCATCATCATCAAACTCCATTAGAGTGAGGGCTTGAGAGGCTCAAATCCTCTCTTGCAAAAGCCCTGGACAGAAACCCTGCTGTCTTGTGTAGTGCATAAATGTCGCCATACAGGTCGAGAATTTGGGGTTTTCCAGACCTGTCGAGACGGAGATCAGCAAGTCTGGGGCAGTCAAACAGAATATGAGGCACGGTTTCCTCTTCTTCCCCGCAGCGGGGGCACCGTGAATCAAAATTTGGCCATAGCCGCGAGAAATATGAGCCAACAGGACAGTGGCCTGTCCTGCACTGTGCTTTAATAGCTTGCTCAGGCCTGGGCAGCCTCCACCACGGGGAAGTGCGGTCAGGGCGCCTCATGCGCTCCCAGTTTCCACTGACTTGTCCCAGCACTCAAACCACTTTTCCATTTCTGTTTTTTTTTTATAGCCAGGGTGATGAAAGTTTACAGCCTCATCAGTGGGTGGAATTTGCCCTCCCTGGTGGGCTAAAGAGTCTGCACTTGTGTTGCCAGTCACACCTATGTGACTCGGTACCCACTGCATAATTACAGGGGTGCCATAGCGTTGTTTAATGTTATGTGAAGCCATGATGACAGTGTTGATATTGGGGGGCCATGGTCGGGTCTTTGCAAAGCCTGTAGTACATATTTTGAGTCAGTGACCACAACAATCTGTGTTGCCCTCAAATGTCCCTCGCCGAGTTGAGAGTCAATGACTTTTAAGGCTTCACAGACTGCCATGGTCTCCGCATCAAAACTGCCAACACTACCACATGGTCCAAAGATTTTGACTGTGTAAGAGCCAAGAAAGTCGATGTAAGCTCCATAGCTTGCTCTTCCAGAATCTATTGATGCCGACCCATCAGTGTATACAAAAATAGCATGGGCTTGAAGGTATTAATGGTCTTCAGAGCTAGGATTTGAAGGTCGTTAGATGAACGGCTTTGCTTAGTGGCATTAGGGTCTACTAATTTCAAGCGTATGTCTGGGGTCGTTGGGCGACACCAAGGGGGAAGGGGATGAAAGCGTTGAATGTTTTATCGGTTGGTGGAGAGGCCAGCTTCATCAGATAGTCTAGTGGTATGATGCATAAAAGACTGCATCTGGATACGTCATCTGCATCTCCAACCATCCACTAGTTTTCTAGCTGGGAGGTATTCATCCAGCCTTTTATACCGCTCATAGCAGGTCAGTACTGACCTTTCTCTCCTAAGGTTTAGTGGACCTACATTAGCCATTATTTCAGCCGCATTTACTGGGCTTGTCCTAAATAATATTGATAATTTCTATTGTGTTTAACCAATACTCAATTAACTAATACAGTAGAACGTCGTTTATCCGACTCAATTGGGACCGGACACCGTTCGGATACGCGATTGTTCGGATAACCGAAAACCGAAGCGATCCATGCAGTATATGCAACCGGACACTATACGAATATTGAAAATCATCACATGCGGGACACGTGCGTGAAGAACGAGCAAAATAGGTGACAAATGTTCGAAAACGTATTCATACAGTATATGTGCATTACAGTACATGTGGTTGATTAAAAAAAAACAAAAAAAAACTGGTCCGGATATTTGACGCTCCGGATAATAAACGTTCGGATAAACGACGTTCTACTGTATATGTTGTTTATAGTGAGACAGAGAAATCATTTCTATAGTTGATTTAATATATGAATGTTTTTAAAGAGGGAGATGTGATAGTAAGATGGTTTGTTTTTGAGAGACTAGTAGTGTATGGTGTGTTATTATGTATTGACAAACTAGATGACCTTTCTTGTTAGTACTTGCTTGTTTGAACAGCTAATATAGTGTATAAGGTGAACTGTGTAGAAAGAGGTATGTGAACATCAGAGTGCTGAAAGAGATAGCATGTACTCAATAAAATGGAATGTCAAGATAATTAACTTAATTGTTTATAGTTATTAAGTACAACACATCTAAAACACAATTATTATAATGTAAGAATTTCTTTAGGAATTAATATGTATGAATACAACTGTAGTATTAAATTAAATTAATAATATATTGTTTCAGTGAACAATTTATTTATTTTATTTTGCAGAAACAAATGGTAAATAAGAATCAAGAATGGACTTTAAACCAAGATATGTATGCTAGAAACACCAAGAAATATTGGTATGCTCCAAACTTAAATGATGAGGGAGAATTTTCTTATTACAAAAGAACCAAACAGCTGGTTTGTGCAGAGAAAAAATCTGAACAATTTCAATTGGGTACAGAAAAAATCTCAACTTCATTAAAAGTAAAAAAAAATAAAATGAATCACTTAAGTAAGAAGCTATTTAAATGTAAAATATGTCAGAAAGAATTCAAACAGTCTTGGCACTTAAAAACCCATGAACTAATTCATTCTGGTGAAAAGCCATTTAAATGTAATATTTGTCAAAAAGAATTCAATTACCCCTCCAGATTAAGATGCCATGAACTAATACATTCTGGTAAAAAGCCATTTAAATGTAAAATTTGTTTGAAAGAATTCACTCAGTCCTCCAACTTAAAATCCCATGAACGAATACATTCTAATGAAAAGCCATTTAAATGTAAATTTTGTCAAAAAGAATTCAATCAGTCCTTCATATTAAAACGCCATGAACTAATACATTCTGGTAAAAAGCCATTTAAATGTAAAATTTGTCAAACAGAATTCAATCAGTCCTCCATATTAAAACGCCATGAACTAATACATTCTGGTAAAAAGCCATTTAAATGTAAAATTTGTCAAAAAGAATTCAATCAGTCCTCCATATTAAAACGGCATGAACGAATACATTCTAATGAAAAGCCATTTAAATGTAAATTTTGTCAGAAAGAATTCAATCAGTCCTTCATAATAAAACGCCATGAACTAATACATTCTGGTACAAAGCCATTTAAATGTAAAATTTGTCAAAAAGAATTCAATCAGTCCTCCATATTAAAACGGCATGAACTATTACATTGTAATGAAAAGCCATTTAAATGTAAAATTTGTTTGAAAGAATTTACTCAGTCCTCCAACTTAAAATCCCATGAACAAATACATTCTAATGAAAAGCCATTTAAGTGTAAATTTTGTCAAAAAGAATTCACTCAGTCCTCCAACTTAAAATCCCATGAACTAATACATTCTAATGAAAAGCCATTTAAATGTAAAATTTGTCAAAAAGAATTCAATCAGTCCTTCATATTAAAACGCCATGAACTAATACATTCTGGTAAAAAGCCATTTAAATGTAAAATTTGTCAAAAAGAATTCAATCAGTCCTCCATATTAAAACGGCATGAACTAATACATTGTAATGAAAAGCCATTTAAATGTAAAATTTGTTTGAAAGAATTTACTCAGTCCTCCAACTTAAAATCCCATGAACAAATACATTCTAATGAAAAGCCATTTAAATGTAAATTTTGTCAAAAAGAATTCAATCAGTCCTTCATATTAAAACGCCATGAACTAATACATTCTGGTAAAAAGCCATTTAAATGTAAAATTTGTCAAACAGAATTCAATCAGTCCTCCATATTAAAACGCCATGAACTAATACATTCTGGTAAAAAGCCGTTTAAATGTAAAATTTGTCAAAAAGAATTCAATCAGTCCTCCATATTAAAACGGCATGAACGAATACATTCTAATGAAAAGCCATTTAAATGTAAATTTTGTCAGAAAGAATTCAATCAGTCCTCCATATTAAAACGCCATGAACTAATACATTCTGGTACAAAGCCATTTAAATGTAAAATTTGTCAAAAAGAATTCAATCAGTCCTCCATATTAAAACGGCATGAACTATTACATTGTAATGAAAAGCCATTTAAATGTAAAATTTGTTTGAAAGAATTTACTCAGTCCTCCAACTTAAAATCCCATGAACAAATACATTCTAATGAAAAGCCATTTAAGTGTAAATTTTGTCAAAAAGAATTCACTCAGTCCTCCAACTTAAAATCCCATGAACTAATACATTCTAATGAAAAGCCATTTAAATGTAAAATTTGTCAAAAAGAATTCAATCAGTCCTTCATATTAAAACGCCATGAACTAATACATTCTGGTAAAAAGCCATTTAAATGTAAAATTTGTCAAAAAGAATTCAATCAGTCCTCCATATTAAAACGGCATGAACTAATACATTGTAATGAAAAGCCATTTAAATGTAAAATTTGTCAAAAATAATTCAATCAATCCTCCTACTTGAAAACCCATGAACTAATACATTCTAATGAAAAGCCATTTAAATGTAAAAATTGTCAAAAAGAATTTAATCAGTCCTTCTTATTAAAATGTCATGAACTAATACATTGTAATGAAAAGCCATTTAAATGTAAATATTGTCTGAAAGAATTCATTAAGTCCTCCTCCTTAAAACCCCATAAGTTAGTTCATTCTAGTAAAAATTCATTTTAATGTAAAATTTGTCAGAAAAAAATTATTAATTCCTGCAGTTTTAAGCACCATGAGATGTTAGAAAGAATTTATTAATTCTTGCAGTTTTAAGCACCATGAGATGTTTCATTCTTGTAAAACATACAGAGTGTGACATGTGTCAACAAATTTTATTCACTAAATCATATTTAACATACCATCTAGCTCTTCATTGTGGAATAAATATTTAACTTTTTAAATGTCACATGTGTTGTGTTAGAAGGAATTTTTTACATCCTCAAGCTTTAAAATTTATATATGTTCATTCATTTTGATATACATTATTTGATATGATTGATTTACCTTAAATAAAGATTTTTGACATTTGGAATTTCGAAGAAACAATCTAATATACAATTTGCGAAAAAGATTTCTAAATGTTAAATATGGTATTTAAGATAATTCAATGTTTCTCATCTTAAAATTACCATTATATATTCTGAGACAGTTGATGATTGTATCTACCACCCCACAGCCATTACCCTTTGGGAGTGGGGGCGATTCAAATTTTGCTCAGAAATCACAGTTTCTGATTAAAAGTAGTTAAATATCGCCCTCGACTTTTTTTTTATTATGATGAATAGTGCGTTCTGAAAGAAAGCACATCGATATTAGCCTTTTTAAAAAATTCTCTCTTCTTACTAAAAGTAAAAGGTTAGAATAAGCTTAGCGCCGAGTCACGCCCATAATTAAACCCCTTGCCGACTTGAGCGAAAACCTGCCGCATCTTCAATTCTATCTCCATTAAGAAATTTTTACAACGCTTAAAATGTATGTTAGCAACATTATTTTGTAAAAAGTATTGACCATAGGCCTATTATATTTTGCAAAGTATTTGTTTTATGTAAAAATTGAAATGAAAGAGTTTTAGCTAATAAATTGCATTAAACCTTATAACTTAATTTTGCTATTACATAATTTCATAACATCGAGCCGAACCCGAACTTTAAACCTGACCGAACCCGAACTTTAAACCTGACCGAACCCGAACTATACTCGTGAACTCGAATTTAAATCGAACCGAACCCGAACTTCAAAAGTTGGGTTCGATTCCCATCTCTACTCTTAATAACTGACATTTTTCTGGGTGGAAAGACATGCTAAAATTTGATTCCCATTTCTGCAATTCATTTAAATTAATTCTCTTTGTAAAATTTCTGTATCTTGTGTTGTTTTTATTGTTCTATATATTATACAATCGTCTTCTCAGCCCCAGGAGACAAAGACATATTACTTAATTTGAACAAAGTAGACAACATAGGAAATATAGAAGTACAAAAAAAAAGGAATCCAAAAACTATTAGCCAACATCAAACCAAATAAAGCATCTGGACCTGATGATATTCCAGCTAGATTACTCAAAGAACTAAGCAATGAGCTAGCACCAGTGTTCAAAATACTTTTTCAGGCATCTCTTAACCAGGGTACCAAGGGACTGGAAAGAAGCTAATGTCACCCCTCTATTTAAAAAAGGAGAAAAATCAGACCAGTATCACTTACCAGCATCACATGTAAAATCCTAGAACACATAAGTATTCTGAACACCGGTGCTTGTAATAATTAGTTTCCTTTGTTTGTATATTCCCATGGTATAAATATGAACAGTCTGCATGTGATGTGAACTCAATGTTATGAGTTCGTTGGATGACAGGAAAAGATTATTGAGTGGTTGGAATTAGTTGTTCTGTTTGAGTACAAGACAACGTTAGTTGTAGTTACCTGTACTTTTAAGTCGAAGATAGCTGCTTTGATGAGTGTTGATTGATCAAGAGGTTTTGTAGTTACCGGTACTTTTAAGTCGAAGATAGCTGCTTTGATGAGTGTTGATTGATCAAGAGGTTTTGTAGTTACCGGTACTTTTAAGTCGAAGATAGCTGCTTTGATGAGTGTTGATTGATCAAGAGGTTTTGTAGTTACCGGTACTTTTAAGTCGAAGATAGCTGCTTTGATGAGTGTTGATTGATCAAGAGGTTTTGTAGTTACCGGTACTTTTAAGTCGAAGATAGCTGCTTTGATGAGTGTTGATTGATCAAGAGGTTTTGTAGTTACCGGTACTTTTAAGTCGAAGATAGCTGCTTTGATGAGTGTTGATTGATCAAGAGGTTTTGTAGTTACCGGTACTTTTAAGTCGAAGATAGCTGCTTTGATGAGTGTTGATTGATCAAGAGGTTTTGTAGTTACCGGTACTTTTAAGTCGAAGATAGCTGCTTTGATGAGTGTTGATTGATCAAGAGGTTTTGTAGTTACCGGTACTTTTAAGTCGAAGATAGCTGCTTTGATGAGTGTTGATTGATCAAGAGGTTTTGTAGTTACCGGTACTTTTAAGTCGAAGATAGCTGCTTTGATGAGTGTTGATTGATCAAGAGGTTTTGTAGTTACCGGTACTTTTGAGTAGAAGATAGCTGCTTTGATGAGTGTTGATTGAGCAAGAGGTTTTGTAGTTACCGGTACTTTTGAGTCGAAGATAGCTGTTTTGATGAGTGTTGATTGATCAAGAGGTTTTGTAGTTACCGGTACTTTTAAGTCGAAGATAGCTGCTTTGATGAGTGTTGATTGATCAAGAGGTTTTGTAGTTACCGGTACTTTTAAGTCGAAGATAGCTGCTTTGATGAGTGTTGATTGATCAAGAGGTTTTGTAGTTACGGTACGAACAATTGCAAGGATGCATATGAAACATTAAATTAAAACACAAGACAAGCTAGAACCACAAGAGAACTTTGCCAGGCTCCGATTCTAGATTTACCAAATTGCATTACTTTAGGAACAAAGTCAGATTATTTGCAGACGATTGCATAATATATAGAACAATAACAACACAAGACACAGACATTTTACAAAGAGAATTAGATGAATTACAGAAATGGGAATCGAATTGGAGCATGTCTTTCCACCCAGAAAAATGTCAGTTATTAAGAGTAGGCCTAACAAAAAAACTAAAACAGATTATGTTGATATATGATGTACTGTTGTGTGGGAGTTAGTTCCCTTAGCGGATTAGAAGTGTGTGTGTTGCTGTTCGTTATCTAATATGGTGGAATAAAGCCAGTGTGTGTTTTGTATATCGGCCTTGTTGTTTATCTATTTCTACTTGTATTCAGTGGCGTAGCTACCAATGTGCGGGTGGTGCGGGCCGCACAGGGCACCAAATTTCGCCCAGTGTGTATTAATTTCCTATTTCCCTGAGCGTTTCAGTGAAAACGACTAATTGTATGGACATGAACAAACATAGACTACTGTATTTAAAACATGAACTAACGATTTATAAACTAGTCATGTCGCTATTTTGTTTCTTTACCTTGACTATTTCTTCCATACAATGTAAGCTATAGAACAGTTTGAATCTAATTTACTAGATTTATTTCGGACACACGGTACATGTTGTTACTACACTGATCCATGCTCTGTAATATAAAGAAGAAGAAGATAGGCCAACCTTTTTTTTACTTCATTGTTTAGTCCATTGGTTTAATCTAGATATTGAGTTTTCAAATATATTTCTTAACTCTAGCTCTAAACAATTGTCTTAGTTTGTTCATTTCTTTATGATTCTTTATAGTTTAATTTTGGAAATAATTCTATTGTAATGTCAATATTTTTAAATAAGCTAACCTTTGTTTTCTACGAGTTTTTTTTTTTTAACAAACTAGTTAATTGTAATACTGTAACGTAAACAAAATGATGAACAGTGCTCAAGACTGACTAGTCTGGCTGGCGCCTCAAAACCATTTTATGATCAGACGGAGAAATCGGCATCTCTAGTTCTGTCCGGTCTGGTTAGACTATAAGGTACCCATACCCAGATCTATCGGGGTCCCTCATTATCGACCCATCGGTATAGCAGAAAATGGCATCTGATGGGTAGGACTTTTGTGTAGCTGATGCCAAGTTTTGGAGTATGGCAGGCGTTAATCGCGTCTTGGTGGCTCCCTCTTGCCCTATAAGGAACATGCTTATTTGTGGGACCGGTGTTCTCCTCCACGGAGGGCAAGTACTAATTCTTCTAATAGGAATTCTATCAGTGGAGAGCCCCAGCTGATTTTGACAAATTGGCCGCAATGTGGGGAAACGATCGCATTTTTATGCGGTTCCTCTCTCTCCACTGTTGCACTAAGATTGTGGTGGGTAGCCTAGAGTCGCCCCTTTTGTAACGCTCGTAGGCCGTAAATACCGCCCTCTCCCTCCTTAAATGTAAAGGGGCCACGTTTGTTAAGATTTCAGCAGCGTTTTTTGGGCTTGTCCGAAAGG
The DNA here is from genome assembly GCA_036873155.1 of Biomphalaria sudanica. Classification (NCBI taxonomy): domain Eukaryota; kingdom Metazoa; phylum Mollusca; class Gastropoda; family Planorbidae; genus Biomphalaria; species Biomphalaria sudanica. The sequence continues at coordinate 372,313 of JAZGLO010001986.1, forward strand.
TGCCACAAATGAACCTTAGTGCCTGTGATTGTACTGGATCGAGTGATTCGAGGGCAGTTTTACTAGCATATACTTGAACTGTATAGCTGTACTCAATTTGTGATCTGACTGCCCCTAAGTACAATGTGCGTAGCATGTTAGCTTTGGCACCCCTCTTTGTGCTGGCCAGCTTTCTTAGTAACGCTAATTTCTCTGAGGCTTTTCTTTCAACTTCCTGGACGTGCTGGAACATTGACTACTTTCTATCCAGGGTTACCCCTAGATATTTTGGCGTGTTTTCACGTTGTAGTCGCAGCCCACTGAGTTGAATCTCGAATGGAGCCTTAAGAATGTTGATCCCTAGGCTGGACAGGGACCATGTCGTTTTGGCAACGTTTATCTGAATCTGCCATTTAGTTTGGAGGTCTGCCTGTAATGCCGCCTGTATTTGGTCGGCTTTCTTCCCAGTTGAGCAGAGGACAATGTCATCCGCATAAAGCAGTTTCTTTGACCGCAGTGAGGTGCGTTTCTTAAATTTCTTAAGTCTAAAGAAGCATCGAGACAATTTCAAGTCACATCATTGCCAGAGTCCACCGACTATAGGCGAGCTGTTATTGGGTATGAATTAACTGAACAATTAAAAGCAACAAAGCAAGATGAGACGGTTATCATTGAATCCAGAAAAAAATGATGAGACCGACATCCTGAATGATGAAAAAGAAGAAACTACTTCAAAACCGCAGGTTCTAGAGACTAAAGGACAGCCACACAAGCATGTTTTTAGCACACTCCTCAAACATTCCCACTGAAGAAGCTGAACCATCAGGCAGTGTCAACAATAAAGAAAGCAGGATAATAAATTCTAGACTGAACGACATTGGAGATTGGCCTGATGTCATCACAGATAATATTCGCATACACCTTGTCACTCAAGGTTCTGAAACAGTTCAGCGTATGGACAGTCAATTCAGAGAGGTGTATAGACATCAAGAATCAGCAAAAGCAAAGGCTAGAAAGCTTTCAAAGGCTTGTTTTTTTCCGGCAAATGTCAAACGGCGAGGAGGTTTTTAGAAAGTGGATGTGTTATTCGCCCCCAAAAAAGATTCCTTATTTTCCTACTTGCATACTCTTCTCAACAAGATCAAGTACCAATTCTTCATTTAACTCCAAAGATGGATTCAATGAGTGGTGGAGGTCATCCCCGAAAACAGAAAAACATGAGACCAGCAGAGCTCACATTCAGTCATCGCTTGCTTGGAGGGAACTTGAAGTTCACCTGAGAGTAGGGAACAGTATTGAAAACAAGGCCCAAGATTTGATTATACAAGAGACGAAAACCTGGAGAGTTAGTAAAATTACTATCAAAGTACGATCCACTCTTGAGGGAGCATATGCTTCGAACTAAGCTTTCCAGACCGAATACATACATGTCTCCACAAATACAAAATGAATTTATTACAATATTGGGGGATCACGCTAAAAAACAAATCATACAGAAAGTAAAACAAGCCAAATATTTCTCTATTATTTTTGACAGTATACCTGACATCTCAAAGCTGGATCAAACTTCCCAAATTTTACGGTATGTTGTCATGGATAATGACGGGGTGCAGGTTCGTGAGTCTTTTGTTGACTTCATCGACACAAAGGACAAGCATGCTGCTGGAATCGCTGAGATGATTCTAGAGAAACTGCGTTCGGATGGCTTAGACATAATGGACTGCAGTGGTCAAGGCTATGATAATGCTGCGGTCATGAAAGGTCAAAACTACGGTGTCCATAAAAGGTATTCTAGAAGTCACTATTTATTGCCTTCTCAACATTCTCTTAATTTAGCAGGAATTCGAGCTGCTAAAGCTGAAGTCAATTCGGTAACATTTTTGGTACACTGGACCGTTTACACGCCTTTTTCTCAACTTCAACACACCGCTGGGATATCCTCATCAAATAACCGGAACTAGCCTTAAACGTTTAATTGAGACCCGCTGGAGCGCCAGAGGAGAAGCCGTCAAGATGGTTAGGGATACATTTTCTAAAATTATAGAAACTCTGGAGACATTAACTAGCAGAGATAAAAATTCATCGACTAATTCTGAAGCAGGTGGATTATTGGTTGCTATTCAGTCTTTTAGTTTTCTCACTGATCTTGGATTTTGGGCTCCTGTATTAACTGAAATTAATGATGCGCAATTCTACCTACGAAAACAAGGATTGTCTATTCAAGACTGCTCACTCAAACTAAAAACATTAGAGACATTTTAAAGTAGTAATCGAGAGGACATCGCTGAAGCCAGCATTACCTTTGCCGAAAGCGTGTGTTCAGATCTGTATTGGCCATAAGAAAAAGATGCCTGGTGAGAAAAGTGACTACTCTGTACTGGCACACAAAGAAGAGCTACGAAGGGAAATTTATTCTACCTTGGACAGGATAGTTCAAGAAATAATCACCCGATTCGAGCAACTTCATGATGTAGCAGATAGATATGAATTTTTGTCGCCTTCCCAGCTATAAATCTGTCAAAGTCTCAGTTGACATTGCATGATTTAAGGTTCACGTCATGTTTGTTAAGAGTTTAAAAGACACGTGGAATTCCTGATGTAGAAAACAGGAAGTAGAATGAATAAAGTTGACTTTGAGTTCAGTCAAGTCAGTCAAGTGGTATACTCTGGACCGGGTGGTCAAGTAATATATTTTGGTCCGGGATGGACAGTAGCGACTTAGAAAAGTCTAGTTGTAATTTTGAGTTAGAAAGTATCTTTTGGGCAGTTGATGCCAGTGGTCTTTTTGAGACATGTAATTGTATTCCCAGTATTACTCTGGATTATTCTGTACAGTGTTACCCGCTGAGATGCGGACGTGATTTGTAATATACTCTGGAGAGTTTAACGTATTGGATATTTTTGATACCGCTGTTATGCGGTTAGGATTGTTTATTATTTCTTGACTTGTAACACTAACAAGGAGTGCAGTATTATTATGTTGTAAAATAAAGTTTATATTTGTCTGCTGAAACGGACTTAAGTCAGTTTGTAGTATATATGTTTGTCACGAACCCAGCATTCCACGACATTCGCATTCTTCAACATTACACCATTTAACCTTTTACAAAATCCTCAGGTCAAAATCAATCTCGATAGTACTCCTAGCGACATTGATAAAAACGAATTTCTGCTGAGCGAAAGGGGCTTCAACGGTTTGTCACAGTTTCATCAGAAGCATCCGAACTTCCAAAACAAGGATCTGTTGAGCTCTTGAAATTTATTTTAAAAAATATCAGCTAGATTCAGTCCCGAATGTCGTCATCATGATTCGCATATTTTTGACTATTGCGGTAAGCGTCGCTACATGCGAGAGACGTTTTTCCAAACTTAAACTGATCAAGAATTACTTGCGATCAACGATGACAAATTTACCACTCACTAATTTGGCCATTTTATCCATTGAATAAGAGCTGGTGGAAAAAATTTCGATAAAATTATTGATGCTTTTACCAGCAAGAAAACGCGCAAAATTCACTTCTAGTATGTTTATGTAAAAGTGATTTTTTTGAATTAACAATTTTTGATTAATGAATACTTATTATTTTGAACAAAAAAATAAGGTTTTGCAATGTTATTAATTAGTTAGTTGTTGTTTTTTTTTTTTGGGGGGGGGGGGGGATCAAGATGAGGTAACGCACCAGGCATCCTATACTCTAGCTACGCCACTGCTTGTATTTATGAGCTTATTAACATGGTGGCAGCGGTAACAAGAGCTATAATTAGGTTTATATCAGTGATTTAAATCTATTTGAATTAAGTTTTTAAAAAAATAGATCTAAAGTGTAGATCTAGTAGATTCCAGAGTCTCTGTCTAGAATAAAGAGGCTCGAGGTTCTAGATCTAGTTAAGTCTAGTCTAGATAGTAGATATACTGACTATAGTAAAGTTTTCATTGAAAATGACAGAAGTTCAACTTAAACCACCAACAGAATTAAACACATTAGAAGGAAATGTTAGTGAAAATTTTCGGCAATGGCGAAGACAGATGCAGATTTACCTCCTAGCGTCAGGCGCCGACAAGAAACGGAAATGTCAAAGAAAGGCCATAATCCTTCATTGTGCAGGAGCACAAGTTCAGGAAGTATGTGAACATTTTATTTATGAAGACAATGAAGATAGCAATGATCCAGACATAGTGTTACAAAAGCTACAAGAATAGTCATCCAAGGAAGAACGAAGTACTTGAAGCTTATAGGTTCTGGAATATGACTCGTATCTCTTCATATGATTTGTTTATTACTAGTCTGAGGACACAGGCTGAGAAGTGCAATTTTAAAGACAAAGACCGAATGATAAGAGAAGAGTTAAACTAGTTTTTTCTGCTAATCAACGTCTACAAGAGAAGCTACAAATGTGTTCAGATTTGACACTAGAAAAGGCTATAGAAATCTGCCAGGTCTGTTCATAACAAACTTCCAATAGTCTCAAGGAAATGAATAAATAGTCTAGTCAAACCGATTATGTTCTGAAGATAAAAAAGCAGATAACCACAAAGCTCCACAAAGAAAATTTACCAAAGATTGCAGATTTTGTGGAGGCGACATGAATTCAGCAGATAGACATGCCCAGCTTGGGGGAAAACTTGTTTCAACTGTCAAATCATTAACCACTTTGCAGTGAATCGCAAGTCACAAAGAGTAACCATAGGAAGAAGTCGTCTACGTCTAATCAAGACACTTGTATTAACTCTATAACTAGTTGTTGTACATCCTTCCTCAAACGATTCAGAGAACCAACTAAGGACAGTAAACTTCCAGAATGTAGATACTGTGGCAAGTATCACGCCCATAGAAACACTGTTTGCCCAGCCCGGGGTAAACAATGCTACACGTGCCAGAAGCTGAATCATTTTTCGTCCCAGTGTAGGAGACAATTTCCTTAACAAAGTGAACATGTTGCTGTGAAGAATTTGAAAAGATTGCGACAGAACTCTGGTAGAAATGAAGATGGTTCAGAAACAGATCTCAGGAAAGTACCACCTACAACCTCAATGTGGTTTTATTTTATAGAATATGTGATCAGGTGTATAATGTTATTTTTGTAGAGAAAGAAGGATGTTGATATACGATGTACTTTTGTGAGAGAGTTAGTTCCCTTAGCGGATTAGGAAGTGTGTGTTGCTGTTCGTTATCTAATATAGTGGAATAAAGCCTGAGTGTATTTTGTATATCGGCCTTGTCGTTTATCTATTTCTACTTGTATTTATGAGCCTATCAACAGATTAATTCAACTTATCTTATTCATGGTAAACCAGTAACACAGACTAAAAACGCAAAATACCTAGGTGTTATAATAAATGAAAAACTGTCACGGAATCCCCATATTGATGAAACTATCAAAAAATGAAATAAAGCATTAGGGTTTATTAGAAGAAATTTCTATAAATCAAATAGGAACATAAAACTAAAATGTTATTTAACCTTGGTTAGGCCAATAATAGAATATGCATCCTCTGTTTGGGACCCCTCAACTCAAGAAAACAAGAAACTAGAACAGACACAAAAATAGAGCAGTGAGATTCATAACAAACGAATATACACATTTGACTAGAGTAACACCTTTAGTAGAATCACTAAATTTAGAAAGCCTTCAGGACAGAAGACTCAAAAGTAAAGTAGCAATTATATATAAAACACTAAACCATAATCTTCAAATACAAAAACAAAATTTAATAAAATACTCAGAAATACACAAAAATAAAGGCACATTCCTCGTCCCATATGCTAGGACAAATTTGTACAAATACTCCTTCTTCCCTAGTGCTATTAGAGCATGGAATGGGTTGCTGAGCTAGCCAGGAAAACCAGTGACTTGGCGGAATTTAGGTCATTGGTTAATATCCATGACGCGTAGGACGTAATCATCTTCTTTTTTGAAGTAACGTTTGTATCATATAAGATAATATGTCGACTCGCTTATAACTAAATGTCTTTGGTCGATATGCAAGAAAATAACGGTATGTCATGAAAAAACATGGCCAAAAGCATAGAGACAATCATTAACTATTTCACTTTCCAATAGAGGAAACTTGAGACTATATATTTATAGCTTTTATATAGCGCTATTTTCATGCTTATAGCATGCTCAGTGCGCTTTGGTCCAATCTCATTTGTGGACCAGTTGGGGGGGGGGGGAGGGGGTATCTAGGAATTGCTGCCTTTAGGCGCTCAGTAAACACAACTCTGCCCGAGTCGGGTGTCGAACCTCGAGCCCCCTTCTAGGTAGCCAAGCCAAGCTAAGTTCAAGCGCACTTAGCCTCTCGACCACGCTTCCCACTATAGAACGATTAGTCTGATAATTCACCCAAGCAAGATAATGCTAAGAATAATTCTCAACTGACTCAAGAGAAAAGCTGAAGAAGTCCTTTCCAAATAACTTATTGGCTTAAGAGCAGGTAGAAGCACTGTTGAACAAATAGTTAAAATCAGGCTAATGAGAAAATGTCTTCGACACAACTTCATAGATTAAAAAAAAAAGTTTTCGTCCTGGTTTGGCATGTGGCAAGTGATGAGGGAGTTCAACATAGATAAAAACATTAATGATGTTGTTAAAGCCCTATATCAAAATGCGAATAGCTCAGTACTTCTGAACAACCAAAATTATTGGACATCCATAAGAGTGCGGCAAGGATGCATTCTCTCTCCAGCTCTATTTAACTTATTTCTGGAGCATATTATGATGGAAACTCAAGAAGTATTTACTCCTAGCTTGAACATAAATGGGCTGTCTATTTCCAATCTCAAGTTTACATATACATGATATAGACCTCATTGAAGTAATTGCAGACCTGGTACACGATTTTCCCTCAAAACTGGATGCTGCAGCTAGAGCAGTTAGCATGAAAATCATTGCTGAAAATATAGCAAAGTATTCGTTTGTGGTGGGGATAATGCGAGATGCTGCATACAGTTGAATGGTCTAACATTAGAAGAAGTTGAATCATTTAAATGCTTAGGGTCACACATAACAAGAGATGGAGGATTAATAAAAGAGATAAAACCCGTTTAAGCTTGACCTCTGCTACCTATTGACCTAACTGTGGACAATCTAAAAGAGTAGATTCAGCTTCCCAGTAAAATTAAAACTGTATTCTTCGGTGGTTGTCTGTACTGTTATATGCTTGTGAATGTTTGACACTGAAAGAAGAATCCAAGCTTTTGAGAGTAAATGCTACAGAAAATTGCTGGATGTAAGATACCAGGAAAAGAAGACAAATAATTTTGTACTTTTGCAATTCAACACTCTGGTTGGCTAGAAGGAACTCTTCAATACCGGTACTGTGAAAAGACGAAAGCTGAGCTGGTTTGGTCAAATTGTAAGACATGACTCACTATCAAAGTCATTCTACAAGGTATTGTGGATGTAGCAGGAAGAAAGGGTCGTCCAAAGAAAATCTGGCTAGATAACATACAAAAATGACATGATTTGAATGACGCTACAGATATACTTATTGCTCTTGGTGCCACCAAGAAGATTATCTATTTCTTCCGGAACAGTCCCAGCGGAAACGTTGGTGCTAAATTTACCTCTTTTGTACGAGACACAATGGACTTAGAAATACGAATCAATTTGCGCTTTCAGTCACAATTTTGAGAAGATCTTTGACTATTTGACCGCTGCAAGCTAAACCAGACAAACTGCACATGTGTAGGCTTATAAGTGCCTGCTCCTCGTGTGTTTCTAATCACTGCCGTCAATTATGCAACTGTTCTTTAGCCAGTTTTCCAGATGTTGTAGTCTGTCCATTTTAACATGGCTGCTCAACAGCACATTATCAGTCTCATTGACAAAATAAATAACCAACGTGACCATGCTGAGGAACACTTTATAGATGGCATCCCGAGTAAGGTGAGACTGCTGGCAGACAAACTTGATAATAGCCGAGCATCTGCAGTCGACAGACACTCCGATCATAATCCAAAAGCTTGGATCCGGGACGTGGCTAGGGCATTTTGGCATTCGACATCATGGCATGAGATAATTTACATAATAAATATATAAGCCTACATTCAAATAGGTACAGTATAATAGTAAAATTAACAAGAAATGATAATTAAGAATCGTTTAATGAATAATACCGTTGTTTATTGGCGAAATGATGCATAAGTGACAAATCTCAATTCATATTGCTTTAAGTCGTGTTTTCTGTGCAGCATCGATACTGTCTAGCATTTGTGACTCCACTGACATTAAAACCATGCTAAACCTTTCTTGCGTCATTGTGCTCCTGAGATAATTTTTGATGACATTGAGCTCTGAGAATGATCTCTCACATGAAGCAATGGAAGTGGCCCGAGTTAGCTGTATTCGGATGGAGGTTGCAAGGTTTGAGCACACATCATTACCATATAAAGCCAGCTTCCTCAGTGTGTCAATTGCTGACTGTGGCACTGGTTTGTTGATGAAAAGTGCTCATGCATCAATAACATCATTGAACAAGCGATTTGCCTGTATTTCATCAAACAGGAAAAGGTAACAGTTTTTCATCAGCGTGTCATCATCCATAGACTTCAAAAGGTGTCTTGATTGAAGAAGAAACCCAAAGGTGTCCACATGGTTTTCCAGCCTTTGGAATCTGTCCTTCATCTCCATATGAAATCTGTCCGGCACTTCTGTCGCAACATGTTTGAAATGCAGTTATATTGATAGTCCTACAACAGAACTCAACTCCCCATCAAGTCTTTTCTTTCTTCTGGTTATTTTGAATACAGAAAATCCATAGCATTCGCTACCTTGTTTTGCTTTTTCGATGGATTGGGTGATCAGTTTCGTCCGTTTCTCATCATTTTTCAGAAAGCATGAAGGGTTTTAATTTCTTCAGCAGCTTTCCTATGTGCAGTCGAGACGTTTCTGAACTATATTAATTGGGCGTAGGAGATTTGACCAGAATTCCAGATAAGGAAAAAAAAATCACAATTTTCCACTGCAAAAAGAAGATTCTGTGCACTATTTCAAGTATCCATTCTTTCAGTTGTTGATTCAGAATGTTTCTCCAACAGCTTCATTATTTTGTCTTGCGGACCACCTAGTAGCCTATTACTCCTCTTTTTTTAAACTCCAGGCTCCAGCTTCTTACAGTTTGGCCTATCTCTGGGGTGAATTGGAGAACAAGTTGAACAATTCATGTGCCGTTCCAAAAAAAAAGTGATAATTTCTGGACCTATCTCTGGATTATCACAGTTTAGAATGTTGCCTTTGGATTTATGTCTAAGAAACGTTTCTGCAGGCCAGACAGACGGCCACTCTTTGTGGCTGCGTTATGTTAGGTTTAGGAGGATTTAGATTTTAAAACCCCCTCCGAAATTTACTGTACAATAAATCCTCTCTTCAATATAAGACTAAAGCTTACATCAGTCACCAGATTCTATGAGTGTAGCCAAGAGGGGTTATGTGTTTAAAACACCCCTTTAGGGTTTTGAGTTTGAACCCCCATCCAGTGGGGTTTGAAGCTAAAAACCATTTCTTCAATTAAAAAAAAAAAGCAAATTATGCACTCAAAATTCTTTGAGCTAGCCAAAGGGGGGGGGGGGTTGAATTAAAATTTCCCTCCCCCAGAGGGCTTTAAGTTAAAACCCCTCCAGATGGTTTTGAGTTTAAAATCCCCCCTACAGATAGTTTTGAGGTTGAAAATCCCCTATTCAATATTATTCCATAGCAAACTACAGTCACCAAATTCTATGAGCTGGAAAGAGCTTCAGACATTGCCAGTGACAGATTTTTGAGAAGACGGCTTGTTGCCAAATGCGCCAAACGGCGTGGGATGATCTAAGTCAATGGCGTCACTAGTGGGTGCTGGCCGCACCGGGTGACACCCGATAGGGAGAGACACCCGAGTAGAAAAAATTATTTTTCCCCCAAGAAAAACTTTTAAAATGTGACAGAAGCTAGATCATAAAGCATAGGAATGGTTGAATAAACTTTTTCTTAATGGGGAAAACATCAATAGCAAGATTTTCTTGTTTGATACATAGTGGACATGTCCACTATGAGAAACTCACGAGAAGACTGAAAAACATTTATCAGGCTTTCAAATTCGGAACAATTAGGCTGCCAGACATAGGCTACTAAAAAATTGTCAGGGAAGTCATTTCTATGATTGAAGTATAGATGGGAAAAACAGAGGAACATCTTGCACTTATAGATTGCTTGATAGCGCATTTTTTTCTGTCAAAGCGGGAAGAGTGGTCGAGAAGCTAAGTGCGCTTGAACTTGGCTTGTCTTGGCTACCTAGAAGGGGGCTCGAGGTTCGACACCCGACTCGGGCAGAGTTGCGTTTACTGAGCGCCTAAAGGCAGCACGGAAAACCAACTCCTAGATATCCCCTCCCCCCCACTGGTCCACAAATAAGATTGGACCAAAGCGCCCTGAGTATGCTATAAGCATGAAAGAAGCGCTATATAAAAGCTATACGTAATTTAAAAAAGTTGGTGGCGAATGGACCTCATTCACCAATCGTAAACAAACAACATTTAACCACGTGATTCTCTATATCTTCTATACAAATTACGATCTAATTTTAATACACAATGGCTGTCACGTAACAGTTTTTTTCGTTGTTTTATTAATATTATCACGTGACTAAATGTTGTTTGTTTACGATTGGTGAATGAGGTCCATTGAAAAAGACTTCTCATTGAATAAAGGATTTTTTTTTTTTGGGGGGGGGGGGGTTGTGAAAATGTTATTCAAATATGAACCAATACTGATATAATAATCTTACAAGATTGCAAGGGAGCGATGCAAAAAAAAAAGTGACTTTCCAAAACAAAAAGAGTTTATAAGTGTTTAATGGCGTAAATGCTGCAAGGTACTCTGGTAACTTGTATTACAGCACACCTAACATAGATCTCTGAAGTTGTAAGATATATTGACAGTAGGAATGGCAATGTTGAAATTACTGAAATGTTGTAGGATATTCCTTTTTAAGTGGACCAAAAGCTGATGGTATCAGTTCTGATAATTTAAAAACACCTCGAACGAGATTGATATGAGCTCAGGGACATGGGGATGCAGCTACATGTCAAGAATTCATAAAGGAGTGCAGGCAGCAGTATTAATGAAGAAAAGAAACTTGAATGGATGTGTACAACGTTTACTTAAGCTATGTGGTCCAAATTCTTAAATGCTTCTAACATACATAACATACAGTTAGAAAAATGTTTTCTTTATTTGACGCTTTTACCAATCGATGGTATATTTTAATTAATGATAGAGTGTCATAGGAACAACTCGCTGGTGTGCTCATTATATTGCTTTTAGACTCATGAAAGAACGATCGATTTTATGAAAGTGTGAAAATCTTTGCCATCGCTCTGAAAATACAAATACTAGAAGAGCAGCGCAAAGACAGTCTGTGAATACATGCCTACCTTTCATTGTTTTACTGTCTTGTTGGCAGATGTACTGGGGTAAAAGTCAACTAAACACAAGAGTACCTTCAAATTAAAAAGTTAATTATTGGCAAAGTGGTGGCTAAGCTAGAGCACTTCAACATTTACTCTACAAAATGTGTAACTAGCTCAAAATGTTAATGAGATAACTTTTGTCAAAGCAAACTAGCATGTTATTGCAACATAAAAATAAGTTTTAACATTATGAAAATATCAGAAGAGTAATATGAAGATGTCGGATTCAGAATTCAAATAGAGAAGAAGAGGTTAATGCTGAGTGCATCTTTATCTTTTATACTATGCCAAACGACAAGATATTTTAAAAGAAATACCAAAACTAGAATACATCTCCAGGCAGCAAGTTTCAATATGAAGGACTTCAATGAATCTCTACCAGCCTTTGATTTAAGCCTGTAACTATTTCTTGCCAAAAGCAAGTCTACGTGACATGTCTAAGTTGCGAAGTTTTTCAAAACTTAAGTTCATTAACAACTATGAAAAACTTTTGACCAAACGAATTTCAAATCAAGCAATTCTGTTCATTGAAAACGAAGTTGAAAATTTATTGAGTTTAAAGTTATTTATACTTTTTTTTTCAAATCAGAAATCCTGTAAAGGAAACTTTAAGTTTCTATTTTCTAAAGTTATTGTAGACTTTTAAATGTTTAGATGAATAAAAATTTTCTTTTCAAAATTTTGTATCGATCAATATACTTTTCGTAAATTTGCTTTTTTTTTTCATTTCTCGTCCTCAGGAAACTAGCACACTATAATGTGTAAAGATTTCCATTAAGAGTAACAAAAGCTGTTTAATGTTTACTAAGGAAAGAATGCTCATCATCATCATTCCTTTGGATTCCTCATGGAACATAGGGCCTCAACAAAAACACGCCACTCTCCACGGTCTCTTGCTAGTTTTTTTATGGCCTGCCTAGCTCTGTTGCTGGTATGTTTTCTAAGAGTGTGACCAATCCATCTCCACTTTCTCTCTAAGATCTGCACTTCTATATTTTTCTGCCCACTCATCTCCCACAGTTTGGTGTTTTCTACTTTGTCGTAACAGTATATTTTTAGGATATTTCTCAGACATCTATTGATGAAGGTCTTTACTACTTTTGTTGTCACTTCAGTTGTTCTCCATGTTTCAGAACCATACAGTAGGACCGCCTTGACATTAGCGTTAAAGATTCTTATTTTAGTCTTGTTTGAGATATGAGGAGAGTTCCAGGTTTACTTGATGTTTAATTTGATTCTAATTTTAAAATCTAAAATTTTAATCTATGTAATAACTAATGATAATGTCAGAGACACAATTTGAAAATAGACTCGACACTCATTTTATTGTTGCCTAATAGCAATCAACGAACTGTATTATAACGCAAATAAAACAACTAAACAACGACAGATTTTATTGGGAAGAATAAATGGAACACCCTGATCTTACATCACCGGGTGACACCCATCCTAGTGACGCCACTGATCTAAGTTCCAAGCAAGTAAGAACAGCAGATTAGGTTTTTGAACTAAAATTTTTTAATAGCAGTATAATGCACTATAGATACCTCAGATTGTGCTTTTTTTTGTCAAAAAGACATTCCAATATCATTGTAAGCAGGGCCGACGCTAGGGTTGTTGCCGCCTGCGTGCGAAATACAAAAGGCCGCCCCTCATTTTTTTTCTAGAACAAAAATATTTTTTACTTTAGAGTTTCTTATTAGTTGTAAGTAGATGCAGTAGGCAACAGTGCAACTTGTTGCTAATCATTTAAATAATCAAAATAGGGGTCGTTCGTAAATGACGTCACGCTCTAGGAGGGAGGGGGGGGGGGTTTGAGAAAATGTGACAATTTGTGACAAGGGGTAAGGGGGGGGGGTAGAGATTTTGTGACGTCACAAATTTAAAATTCAGAAAAAAAAACAGATACAAATTTTTTTTAATCTTCTTCAAAAATCTTCGAAAAATAATAAAAACTTTTAGGTACTCATTTCAACATGAACTCAGGTAGTTTTATTCTGAAATAAAAAGCATTGAAAATATAGAGATATTTCAGTCTTGTTTGAGGAGCTCAACTGAAAGCATCATGTTGGCACTGCCGACTGAGAATTTCACGTTGTTCTTCTCAAAAATACTAAATCTTAAATTTCCGGAAAAATAACGTCAACGTGTTTTTTGAAAATTCAAATCTCTAGCCTGAAAACATCAAATGGAGAAAAAAAGTTAAATTCAATTTATTTATCGAAAGATCAGCTGTGACATCGCATAAAGGACTTTAATTCATCAACGAACATTCATCAACACACAGATGTTAACGAGTGAAACATCCGCATGAACTTTCAATTAGTTCTCGCTAGATTTTCTGTAACGAATTTTTCCGATTTGAATTATTCTGCTCATTTCGCTTCATTTTGCCGAGATCGCCAAAATTCTCGTGCAACTCGCTCTTTCTATCGCGGACTTTCGAAGAGTTCACACGCCATTTTTTATCGCTCGAAAATTATTATAATTTTCACGTGAGGGGGGCGAGGGAGGGGGTCTGAGAATTTGTGACAAGGGGGGAGTCAAAAAAGGTCATTTTTGAGTGACGTCATTTACGAACGACCCCATATATGTTCTCAAAGTAAATATTTCACATGAAAAGAAAATCAACACATTTTCACAAGAAGTTCTTGTCAAATAAAACAATGAACATATAATTTAATATATTGTAATTTAAATCAAAGAATTTAAAATTTCTTTCTTGCTTTCTGTGAGGCAAAATTTTTAATGAGCGATTCTAAATCGAGTGATTCAATTATCTGCTGTTCTATTAATATCATCTCTAGCGCCGATAGTCTTTCTTGTGACATTGTTGATCTTATGTAATATTTTGAAATGTTTTAATTTTGAAAATGACCTTTCGCCACTAGACACTGACACAGGAAGAGTAACAAAAATTCGCAGGATAGTTACCAAATTTAAGCAGGTTGTGGATAAAATAATTTTGAATACAATCTTAGCTGAGTTGCATCCCATAGTTGTTTGACTTTCAAGAGCAAGTAATAGGTCTGACATTTTTTAACGTTCTTTATCTGATCTGCATAGTAGTCGTGTCTATGTGTCTTTTCAAAATGAATGAAATATGGCCCCAATCATTTACTCCTTTTGTACCCGCAATGTCATCTTTATTTTGTTTCCTCAAATAAACGACATGGGCCACAGAGAATAGAATCTGATAGAATGAAGTGACTGATTTTTAAGATCCCCCGGGCCCCCACCTAGGTCCCAAATGGATGTCCGAAATTTATTTGTAAATACATAAATTAATATATTTGATTGACAAATAGTGTCAACGGGTGTCTTTTTTAAAAACATTTATGAATTAAATGTATAACAAAGACTTAACCCTAGATCTAGGTCTATCAGTACGTTGACTTTGTTGACATTTCAAAAATATTTTTTCCCACAGAGATCAAAGTTGTTTTTTAAAGTTAGTTTTACATTTTAAACTTTGTTGCCACGAATAAAACTGCATGATACACAGCGAATTCCATGTATCTTGTTACCTTTACTAATAATAGATCTAAATGGCGAGTATTTTATGGCTACACTAATAAACCTTGAAGCAAAATTTACAGAATCGAGTCTAACAGATCCAAAAGTTATTCATAATAATGCTAGAATAGTCCATTATTCGGGTTTGGCGTCTTTAATTTCAGAATTAAACTTCACACTCGAGTTATTACCCCTCTATTCATCTTTCCTCAATCCAATGAAAACTCTCTTTTTATTTCCATCTAATCCTTTTGCTTTCGCACAAAACATAAACAACAAACAATGACGTAATATCATATAATATAAGCACATCCTTCCTTTTGAAGTTATTATCACATCCTTCCTTTAAAGTTCTTAAGACTGATATCTATTAGGAACAATTCGTCCACTTCTGGTTGTCTTGACTGGCACAACAAGTTCTCTAGATGTTAGTCTATAACTGTTTCGTTTGTTCCAGCAGTTTGCAGTTCTTTGTATTCATCGGTATCATAGTACCCAGAGATGTCTTCATCGAAACTCTTATTCAAAAAGCGTTGATTTCTTCTGTATGTTTTTCCATCGTTTGTCTTTATAATGTAAGATCTGGGTGCTGAATGTTTTTTTATGACAACTGCTTTCTGCTATGTTTGACCTAGACGAACTCTCCGACAGAATAATCCTTAGGTAGTCTAGCTTTTGCATCGTATTTCACTTTGCTTTTCATCTGTCGTTCGTTGAGTAATGTCTCTGCATTTTCAGCTACCGATGGTTTCAATAGTTTGGGATCAGTTGGAATGATTCCCTGAGTCTTCTACTCGTCAGCAGTTGTGATAGTGAATACGGCAGTCCGCTTATCGGACTATTTCTATACTCGAGCATAACGAGATATGGATATATCCCACTTTTGTATGCTTTGAATACTTTTGCTTTCGCACAAAACATAAACAACCAACAATGACGTAATATCATATAATATTAGCACAGAATCTTCTTCATGCAGTGGAAAATTAGGGATTTTTTGCCTATCTGGAATTCTGGTCAAATCTCCTGCGCCCAATTAATAAGAGTTCAGAAGAAACTACAAAAGTCTGGACGGCATATACGGGAAGCTTCTAAATAAATTAGTACCCTTTCATGCTTTCTGCAAAATGATGAGAAACTGACGAAAACCCAATTCATCGAAAAAGTAAAAGAAGGTATTGAATACTATGGATTCCCTGTAATCAAAACAACCAGAAGAAAGAAAAGATTTAATGGGAAGTTGAGTTCTAATGTAGGACTATCAATAGAACTGCAATTCAAACGTGTTGCGACAGAAGTGCTGGACAGATTTTATATGGAGATGAAAGGCAGATTCCAAAGGCTGGAAAGAAAATGGATACCTTTGGGTTTCTTCTTGAACCAAGACACCTGTTAGATGAAACTACGCTTATGACAAACTGTGCTACTTTTCCTGTTTGTATGATGAAATAAATGGCAAATCGCTTTTTCAATGATGGCATTGATGCACGAGCACTTTTCATCAACAAACCAGTAATAGAATCACCAATAGACATATTGAGGAAACAGGCTTCATATGGTAATTACGTGTGCTCAAACCTTGCAACCTCCTCCGAATACCACTAACTCAGGCCACTTCCATTACGTCATGTGAGAGATCATTCTCAAAGCTCAAGTTCATCAAAACTATCTCAGGAGCACAATGACGCAAGAAATGCTTATCATGGCTTTAATATCAGTGAAGTCACAAATACTAGAAAGTATCGATGTAGATGATGTTATAGATTTCTTTGCTGCACAGAATGCACGACTTGAAGCAATATCAATTGAGCTTTGTCACTTGTGCATTACTTAACTAATAAACAAAGGTATTATTCATTAAAAGAGTCTTGATGATTATTTTTTGTTAAGTTTACTGATATGCTGAACCAATTTGATTTTGGGCTTATATATTTTTGCGTACATTATCTCATGTCATATGTCGAATGTCAAAATGCAAGGGGCCCCCAAAGAGGACAATCCCCCCGGGCCTAGTTACGCCCCTGAAGCCCATGACTCTGTACTTTTTCACCGTTCAGTAAATGGCAATAATAATAAAATGGAGGAATTTTCTACCATTTTCATTGCGTGAAAATGGTATGTTGGATGTTTGTTTGGGATACTTTCGAATTAAAAATTGAACATCATGAGCATTACATGTTTCAGGCCACTAGGATCATTTGACATTAACGTGAATCCTAAATTGTCCTGACTGTCCAAAAGCTTATATTTAGATGAACTAGTCTGTGGCATTAATGACTGATCCTCTTTCTTAAAAACTTGTTCTTCTGGAGGTATATAACTTTCACAGTCTAGTTTTCCTCGCGATGATGATGGAATATACACTTCAGCACTGGATACGACATTTGTACAATCATTTGAATCATGTTTTCGCTTAAAATTTACTTAATGATTCATTAATTTTCTTTTTTCTAATTCAATTTTTCGTAGCTTTTTTTTTTTTTTGTCGATATAAGCGTGTTTTTTTTTTTCGTTCTGACATTGTTTGAAATGAAAAAATATTTTAAATTTGCACCAAACACTAAAAAACTTCAATCTATTACTTTAATATATAACGAATTAGCAAATGTTAGCCACTATACCCACTTAATACAGTCCAATTAATCATTGCACAAATTTTTCAAATTAAAAAAGATAATAAATATAAGTGCTAATAAAATAAATAAGTCATAAGTTTTCATTGCTTTGAATAAAAGATTTACCATGAAAATATTAGAATTAAGTAAACGATCTAGATCTATATTTAAATGTACATTTCGATCTACATTGGAAGATATACTATCCAAGGTAAAAAACAAAGAGGGATGGAGACTGTCAGCAGATCTTGTGTGGTGCCCCAACCTTACAACTAAGGGATAGTTGAAGGAGATGAGGTGAAGATCTCGATTTAGATTATTCTAGATCTATAATGAGATGAATGACCCAAAAATATTCTGCTTCATAAGTTTGAGATAAATAGCTCATTAAAGATGAAAGTGTGAATATTTAAGACTATACAAATACTATAGCCTACATTCAGTTACTACTTACGGTTTAGGGCTACTAGACTTAAAATGAAAAAAATATATATATTTATCTTTAGTAGACCTGCGTACTTTAATTTTGTTTAATGTGTAGACTGATCTATATCTGAAAGAAGACTCAATACATATTTAAATATTATACGCATGACGCGTAGGACGTAATCATCTTCTTTTTTGAAGTAACGTCTGTATTATATAAGAAACTAACCGCGAAAATTCTAGTTCAGGAAATGAGTGGCATATCGCTAGAAAAACCAGTGGGAATCCCTCGCGTCCACAACTGATTTTTTTGTTTGTTTATTGATTCCGAAATAACTTTGAAGTACGAATGTCGTTGCTGCTTTTTTTATGTATTCAATAATAACTAGAACTATGCAATGTATTCGATCAATTTATCAAAATTAAATTAAAATATACGAAAAAAAAAACCAATATTCAAACAAAAAAAGATATTAACTTTGAGGTAAGGATTTTGCCGCCCCTTGCCTTCGGCTGCCTGCGTGCGATGCACACACTGCACAATAGGTAGCGGCGGCCCTGCTCCCAGCGCTCCCCCAGACCCCTTTGTTGGCAAGGGTGGGGAGTCTATAATTTTTTCTAGTAAGTCCAGGAAGAACATATTCTAGGGGACGATAAACGTCTTTCGAAAGAATGAAGGGTCAGAATGTAGTAAAGATTAATTAAGTACACACTGTGATGTACTTGTTCAGGCTGTCTTGAGGTCAACTTTAGATGACTTGAATTTCAATTAATTACTGCAAGCGTTTGAGTTTTATTATTCGTGTGTATTCAGTGTAGTTGATCAACAATACAGAATAAACAAGACGATCGATTTAACGAGTAAAGAGATGTGGTCAACACTGATAAACATTTCATACTATATTTATTCCAATAAAAGGCCACAGTAAAAGTCTCTGTCAACTAAACACGTCTTTACCCTAGAGGATTCTATCGCTAACTGATTTTCCGGTCTCTAACACAAAATATCCCAAACGTCACTAGTCCCGTTCAATATACGTCTTCTATGGTGCGTCGCTAAATAACTAATACTATAAACAAGGTGTCTAACAACACACACACATACATAGGCCAGCCTACATACATGGCATATATTTTTTTCATCCTCCCCCCCCCCAAAAAAAAAAATCCTGGCTACGCCCATGGATCTAGATATAGATTCTTTTTTTTATTTCTAAAATGTATCCGTAGATAGATGAGTACATGTGACAAAGTTTCATTTTTTAGTTGGCAGCATTTCAACTGCTGGAATTGGTTTTGATAAAAAAAAACTACATATACTACGACAGTGATGCCCAACCTTATTTGGTCCGCGGGCCATTTTAATTTTCGGCATTCGTGTCGCGGGCCATATCACCAAAAAGAAAAAATAATAATTAAATATACAATAAGCTATTTTTAATAGTTTTTGTTTTGTAGACCTACTTACATAAATTAATGTGATACATGCAGTTTATCCAAATCCATCTTCTGAATATCTGGCTGCATAGATGAAACACCAAGTCGGAGCACTGAATCTAGATGTTCATCCGTGAGGTGATTACGTCACATGGTTTTCGTCCGTTTCATCATTGAAAAAGTTTGTTCACACAAATAAGTACTTGAAAACATTGTGATCATCCTTGGCGCTTGTTTTCGAAGATTTGGAAACGCTTCTGCAGGTAACATGGAGTAGAAGTCAATGGTCTGCGTCACTTGAAATGTGTCAAGCAGGTATGTCTGGCTTTGTAAGTCAATCAGTTCCAGTTGTAGATCTGTCAAGGCACTTGACACATCGGCAGCAAACGGATTTTCAAAAAGACGGATTTCATTTTTGAAATTATGAAAATCCACAAATCTTTCACTGAAATTATGTATCGAGAGCCTCAGAAGTTGGATCATTCTTTTATTTCGGAAAGACATATTTAGCTGCTTATCATTTCGTAGAGTGGTACAGGTTGGAAAGTGGACAAAATGCACCCCATACCGCCTGTTGAATGAAGAGTTGCAATTTTGTTTGGAAAGCACATATGTCTGCATACATATGCGAAATCAAGTTGTCATTACCTTGTAGTTTGGTGTTGAGTTCATTTAGATGTGATGTGATGTCGCATAAAATACCCAAATTCCACAACCACGAAGGGGTCGTTCAGTTGTTTTGATTTATCGGTCATAAATATTTCAATTACGTGTCTCAAATTAAAAAAAAAACGTTTTAACACTTTTCCTTCGGTTAACCAGCGCACTTCACTGTGAAATAAAACGTCTTCATATTCGGACTCTATTTCTGTCAGAAAATCTTTGAAAGTTCTGTGATTTGATGAAATTTACAGCGTTGAGCACAATCATTATCACATGGTCCAGATTCAAAACCTGTCCACAGAGATTTTGTTAGTGAATATGCAGTGAAGCCGCAGGGGTTCAGTTCCGTTTGACTCAACAACTTTTTAAATAACTCTTGCTGTCATTCCGCTGTGACCATATTTCTATCGCCATCAGTAGTCACTCCCACTAATTTATTCCAAGGAAGTCAAGGTCCTCTATGATGGCTGACACTTCTTTGAACAGGTCTTCTCATAGCTGCTAACTCTTCTGTTATATCAAAATTGCTGTTTGTACCGCGAATAAATACCAAGAGTTGCGCAGTATCAGTTATGTCAGTGGATTCGTCATCAGCAATAGAAAACATTTCGAATTCTGCTGCTCTATCTTTTAATTGTGAATGAAGATTCACCCCCATATCTTCCACTCGCCTTGTAATTGTCATGCGAGAAAGGCTGACAGGTTCTACTGAATTCTTCTTTTCAGGACACATTTCTTCCATCACTGCTAGCAAGCACTTTTTTTTTTACACATTCGCCATCGGAAAAAGACTTCATTGCTCTACTTAAGATGTGAGTAACTCTGTAGCTGGAGCTTATCGCAGACTTATTTTCTTGTCTCTTTTTGTTAAATATTCTTGTCGATCCCCCAATCTCTAGTCGTAACTTGGCAATCTTGTCTTCGCGGCTCAAACCAAGAATGCCACCATATGTGTTTATGGGTTTGGCTTCATAATGCCTTTTAATGTTATGTTCTTTAAAAACAGCTACACTTTATTTACAAATCGAACTCTCCTATTCCACCAAAAAGTAAAGATCTGTCCACATTTCCTGAATGTTTCAACATTCAGTGTCCACTTTTTGTTTCTCTCCCATTTCATTCAATCACAAACGTTAAACACTGACGGTACCAGTCGCTTTGACATCGAAAGAACACGACCCAAAACGATGCATCAATGATGCTCTGTGTTGCAGTAGATGAATTTTCCAAGAATTAAAAATAGCTGTCTAGTTTTATCGTCATTGAAAACAACAACACTTGTGTTCTTACAATAAAAAAAAATAATTTACTATCAATATTAGAATACCAAACATACAGATGGAATTCATCAAAGAATGAGTGAGAATCCTAACTTAAAGAGAATATTTTTGCAACATTCTAATTTTTTATTTTTTTTTTAATACTTTTTTTTTCCATTTAATTTCAATGCTTTGGCGGGCCGGATAGAAGCATGTCGCGGGCCGGATCTGGCCCGCGGGCCGTATTTTGGGCATCGCTGTACTACGACAACAAGAGATGACGTGAAAAATACTCCCAAATACTTCATGACGTTTATGATTACAAATATCAAATTTCAGACGCTCCGGTACTCCTGTACAGGCTGCAGGTAAAGTAAAAGTCACAAGTGGTAGACTAGATAATCATAGATCTAAAATCGGTTATTCTAAACCTAATCCTAAACCTAATTCTAAATATAACTGTAAAGCTAGCACTAAATCTAAGTTTTGATCATACTAAATTACATCAAAATAGTATATAGTTCAGTGATACTTGCTCTAATTTATTATTTTTTAATTTCTGGGATGGAGAGTTACCCATGAACAATATAACATAATTTTCATTACAGCAATAAGAAACCGTAAAAACTAAATTATTTATTTTTTTTGGCTTAATATAAATTTGCGATGGTACAGCTTTTGAGGTTTATGAGTCTATTGCCTACGGTAAGACCACAGAAAGAACCGGATCAGGCGTGGGCGATATAATATCGCCTATCTAATCAGACTAATCTATATATATTAGAGTAATTAGTTAATAAAATTATAGTTTTTATACTAGAATAGTCCAGTCTATAGTATAGTGACTCTATACTATAACTATAGTATAGATAATAATAAAAAAAGGCTTTATAAGATAGATCATCATCAATGACAATCAGCGATCATCTATAATGACTAATCTACTATCTTTTTAAAACTGAGTAGATCTATACAGTATCTAGGACTAGGTTACAATCGAGTCTCAGACTAATAATAATAATAAGTCTAATATAATTCAATTCTAGTACTGTACTAGAGTAGTTTATGTAGGGATGTGAAATAAAAAATTTATCTTTGAAAAATCAATTTTTCGTTAGTACATGCTACAATCCTACATCTTTAAAATACTTTGAAAGAACTTTCCAATGGTGTATAAATTATGACTTTAAGTTGAACAGTTAGAAAGTTATGATTTTTTTTCTGGCGTTTTGACCTAGCATTGGTTGACATGGAGCATGTAAGATGAGAGTGTCTCGCTCGCTCAGCCAGCGAGACACATCCCCCGCTCAAAAAGTTTAAAAATTGGAATTGAATTTCGTAGAGGCAGAGGATAAATCTACTTATTAAATAAGAAATTTAATTGTAGACCTAGTATTCGTAGTAAATTTCTAGCTCACAAATGTGATTTCATTTATATTTATGAACTCCACTTGTTTAGAATGTAAATATTGATGAAATAAACAAATTATCAGGTCTAGAGCTACAAGAAATGTCAGAGGGCTGTGGACAAAATGGTGTCTTTGTGATGGCAGAATATAACAAAATATCTAAAAAGTGGGATCAAATCGTCTGAAACAATTATTGTTCAAATTGGCATTAAAATTATAAATAAAATAGATTAAACCGTTACAACTCTTTTAAAACTATTTAGACACATGCATAATTATTATATCTACTAGCCTATGCATGATTTTATTCATTACATAGTTAAGTTTTCACAACAAAAAAAAAATCATAGGGAGCAGTGCAAACTTATGTTTCAACATTGTAATCGATCAAAGCAATGAATCGTGATAAAACTTGGCAGAAATATGGCCAGATATATAATCTATTAGGGGGGAAAAAATCAACTTCTTGGGCCTTACCTGAAATGAGTGTCAGTAAAAATAAAAATACATATACCTTTACGGATTTTCACATATCTATGGTATTCGGACACCTATAGAGTATAGCCTAGTATAGGCCAAAATTTCCAAGTCTGACTTTGCCAGCGCATTATTTGATAATTCATTAATTGTTTGACATAGAAACGAAAATAATTATAAAGTACCAAAATGTTCTTTAGGACTTCAGTTTAAGAAGAAAAGGATGTCTACTTATTTTTATACCCCTAACCTATATTTTTTTTATTATATTTAAGGTCAAAGAGACCATGTGTCATTATTTAATGAGGTAGTTCCAGATTTCTGACCTACTTTAACCAAAGTCACGTGATTGTAGGACAACAAAGAGAAGAATGGCCTTGTTTTCCTATATTTCCATTGCTGTTGCTCCTCTATTTTTACAAAATTTTAAATTTACAAACATTTAAAAATATACAGAGTACATCAACAAACTTCCTGAATGTTCAAATAACTATACGAATGTTTTCATAAAGGGCCAAGAACTGTTTAAGGATGGGTTTAAATTATCAATGATATTTCCATTATAGTCATGACAAGCGTCAACACATTGCAGATGATACATTCACATACAGAAGAAGATGTTTTTACAAACGTTCTTGTAAGATTAAAAAAAAGCTTGGTATAAACTACACAAAAAACACACACACACACACACACATACATACATACATACATAATATATATATATATATATATTGTTACGTTTCTCTCCTCCTACTCAGGCCTTCTGTAAACACTGCTAAACACAACACAATACATCAACACGTCAAGAACTTGACAAGGCTCCAAATAATCTGGTACTTTAATAATGAGTGAATAAGTAGATAACAGCCAATACTAGACAATTGGCATCAAACACATCAACAACTAAAATGTCACTCTGTACATCACCGTACAAAACTCTACTGTCTCTCTTTCTGGACTTGTACATCAACACCTGAGGACTCAACCAGGACCGACTTCATGGCCGACTAACAGTCCCAGTCTCGACGCTCTCCGGTCTTGAACTGCCGCTTTCCTATACACTGTGTCACTCGTACACGCAGGCTTTTTATCACATGACCAAAAAATTGGTCATATTTGCGTGTAATCGTAGTACTGTCCCTTGTCCATGGCCCCGCTGACCTGAGTGATTCACTATTTTTTAACGTTATGTATTTCATATTCCGCTAATTTTTAATACATTATGCACATCGATAATATTAAGACTTATTTTTTGTGTTAGATACATGATGTATTATATTATTATGTTATTAAAAGTTCTGTCATTCATAAGAAATTCACTGTGATACTAATATACAAAATGTTATATTAAAGTTTTAAAAATGTGTTGACGAAATAGATCTAGATCCATTTTATTACTTAGAAACCAAATTTAACAATGAAAAGGCCGTGTAAGACACAGTTGGCCTGTGTAACTGTAAGAGTAGATCTAGATTTATCCTTGACTATCAGATGTGTTATTTGTTCGCTAAACAACTGACGCCTATTACGCACAAGGAATAACACATGGCAGTCTTTTTATCTTTTATAACAACTAGTCGACTAATCGACTACACACTAGACTAGGCCTAGAGCTATCTGACCAATACACACTGGTCTGCTGTCCAACTTTTAGTGTTCTACTCAAGTTCAAGCTCATTTACTTTTGGGCAGAGAGGAAGGGGGGATGAAAGTGTTACTATTTTTTCTAGGACTGGTTACCCGAATGCTAAGAACTGTAAGTGTAGTCATTCATTGTAGATCAAGATATCTTGATCTCAGTATGGCAGATTATAGGCCAACGCTTCGGTACCTTCTATCAAAGGTTTAACTATTTGTTTTAGTTGAAACTATTAAAAAATGTATATCTAGATTCTCCTGTTATTAATAAATTATAGTTAAGCGCTAATGAGTAAATTGAAACCACTAAATATTGACTTAAAACGCTTCAGATTCCCACTACAAACTAACTAAAACTAAGCACAGTGCGGGATGTATACACACAACCACGTGACTCGGTGGAAATCCGGAACTACCTCATTCGGACAGATTTGTCACATTTCATAATTTATTTCTGACAATCATTATATTTTGGCTTTAATAAACTCAGATTTTAATTCTATATTAATATTAACTAAATTTTAAGATACCCCATATGCATTTCCAATAAGACAGTATAGATTTATTTTTAATTTCAAAGTAGTTTTGTCATACTAAAATCAGTTTATATTGTATGACTGAATAGAGTTAAATGATGAAGATTGTAGCCTATATTAATTTGTAGTTTATTTTATGTTTGCTTATTTTATTGAGAGTTACTTTAATTTGGACTGTTTATTTTATGTTTTGTGTATTAATTTTTCACTATTTTTATTAATCATCATCATCATCATCAAACTCCATTTGAGTGAGGGCTTGAGAGGCTTAAATCCTCTCTTGCGAAAGCCCTGGACAGAAACCCTGCTGTCTTGGGTAGTGCGTACACGTAACACGTCACCATACAGGTCGAGAATTTTGGTTTCCCAGACTTTTTGAGGCGCAGATCAGCAAGTCTGGTGCAAAAAGAATATGAGGCACGGTTTCCGTGAATTGAAATTTGGCCATAGACGTGAGAAATATGAGCCAACAGGACAGTGGCCTGTCCTGCACTGTACTATAATAGCTTGCTCAGGCCTGGACAGCCTCCACCACGGGGAAGTGCGGTCAGGGTGCCTCATGCGCTCCCAGACTCCACTGGCTTTTGGGACTGGTCCCAGCACTCAAACCACTTTTCCATTTCTTTTTTTTTAATTATAGCCAGGGCATGATGAAAACTTACATCCTGTTCAGTTGGTGGAATTTGCCCTCCCTGGTGGGCCAAGGAGTCTGCATTAGTGTTGCCAGTCACACCATGTGATTCGGTACCCACTGCATTATTACAGGGGTGCCATAGCGCTGCTTTATGTTGTGTGAGGCCATGATGACAGTGTTAATATTGGGGGGCCATGGTCCAGGGCTTTGCAAAGCCTGTAGTACAGATTTTGAGTCAGTGACCTCAACAATCTGTGTTGCCCTCAAAAGTCCATTGCCGTGACCTTTAAGGCTTCACAGACTTCCATGGTCTCCTCATCAAAACTGCAAACACTACCACATGGTTCAAAGATTTTTTACTGAGTAAGAGCCAAGAAAGTCGATGTAGGCTCCATAGCCTGCTCTTCCAGAATCTATCAATGCAGATCCATCAGTATATGCAAAAATAGCACTGGGCTTGAAGGCATTAATTGTCTCCAATGCTAGAATTTGAAGGTCGTTAGATGAACGACTAAGCTTAGTTGCATTAGGGTCTACTAGTTTCAATCGTATGGCTGAGGTCGTTGGGCAACACCAAGGGTGAAGGGGATAAAAATGTTTTGAATGTTTTGTCCGTTGGTGGAGAGGCCATCTTTATCAGATAGTCTAGTGGCATGATGCATAAAAGATTGCATCTGGATATGTCCTCTGCATTTCCAACTATCCACTAATTTTCTAGTTGGGAGGTATTCATCCAGTCTTTTATACCGCTCAAAGCAGGTCAGTACTGACCTTTCTCTCCCAAGGTTTAGTGGACCTACATTAGCCATTATTTCAGCCGCATTTACTGGGCTTGTCCTAAAGGTTCCACACATTTTTAGTTTGCGATTTAAAGTTACACCAAGGTACTTGGGTAGCTTTTCCATGCTGAGAGCCACTCCGTTAAGGGAAAGCCGGAAAGGTTGCCCGAGTATGCCAGTCCCGAGCGTGAACAGACCCTGCTTGCACCAGCTCTATCTGTTTCAATACTTGTCATATCTTCAAATTGGCCCTGCAATCGTTATGGACTCCACCAGTCGTATGCCATGCAACATCATGATTGGCCTTTGCATTACCTTTAATCTTTGACAGACTTTACAGTCTGCAACATAGCAAAAATAACTCAAAATGGCTCAGCGAGCTCTAACTCTTGACCATGATATGGAAGAAACTGTGGGCCAAACTATATGCTAATGGCAGAGCTGAGTTTGCCACCCAGTCTGACATCTGTATACATATAGACCCTTTTCCATTTATTTGACCAAGACAGACTCAATCTCGGGTCACTGAGATTGTTTAGCTTTTAAATGCTGTGTGTATTTCATTTTAATAACTTCCTTTCCCTTATCTCTGGTAAAGCAAAGAGGGACATCAATTAGCAGCTAGCCGAAAACACCATCGTCTGGATTTGATGTCATCCTGGATGTCTTAGCTAACTTCTGTTCTCGCCACCCCTCCCTTTTTACTTTTAAGACCTTAGTTTTTTTTCTCCACTTTCTCTTCCGTCCCATCTTCTTGACATTTTATCATTTTCTCCCACCTATTACTACCCTCCCCTTTTGTGAATGTGATTGGTGTGTGTGTGTGTGTCGTATCGTATGAGTGTAACTTAAATTACGCACATGTGGTGTATTGCTCTAGTGTTAAAAAATGAGGCGCCTAGTAGGTAAGCACGGCATGGTCTAAATTGTGCCGATGTGCCAAAAACTCAAAACAAATGTCTTTGTTGGTTTTGAGATTAAAACAACATGGATATTCAACATAGTAAATAGAGAAAATGAGAGCTGTTGTTGAACTTCCAGACCCCCAAGCAGCAACACTAGAACAAGCGTGCAGTATATAACAAATATAATAATAGTACTAATTTACTATTTATCACCAAGTACCAGGATTCATTTGTCCAGGTACTACGCAATGTTGTAGTTATCTTGGGACTCAACTATGTGTTTTGACTCACAAAATTATCAGCTCTGTAAGGGTCTACAGTACTTTGTTAACAGCACTTTATAAATTAAATTATTATTATGTAAAGATGATTCTGAACAAGTGGTTCATTGTTTTATAGTTATTTGCAGGAGCTTGCATTATTCAATAGTATGCCAGGATTCGTACGCGGTCTGGAAGTCTGGAATTTCAAAAATAATATTTCAGACCTGGAAAAGTCTGAAAAATTGCTACTTTTCTTGGCGATTTTTTTAAATGTCTGGGAAAAGATTTAAAAAATCTGATGTCATAATAAAATGTGGGCATTTTTTTTATTCCATCACAATAACCTGTAAAACGCTAGATGGGTAGATGTAGATCTTGTTGGGCATAGGGGACTGTATTATTAGATCTATATATGTGATGGTTGAAAGCAAACGCAATCACAACTTTGTCTGCGAAACGCCAGCTAATTTAATTTTTGAAAATAAAACAAAGGGTTGTTTCGGTTGATTGCAGAACACGCCCAAGGTCAATCAGACTTTCTATAACCAAGATCTAGACTCTATATATATCTAAAGTCCAGATCTAATCCAGAACCAAATCATGGCTAAGGAAGTTTTAATTAGGCCTAAATTTAATACAGACTTTTGCTAGATATAATCTAGATCTAGACCTACATATAGCCTAGTTCTAGATCTAGTATTCTATTACTAAACAACATTCACTAGCCATATAGCCTAGGTTAGAGTTAGTAAAATTTAGTCATTATAGATTTAGATCTAGACTAGATATCAATTTCTATCCAATTAAAAAAAACAACAACAATCAAATCTATATTGACACATTGTGATTGGGAACTAGACATAAGTAGGCCACTATTACAAATTAAATTTCAATATCAATACAGTAACTCTAGATACTCTAGATTTTTATTTATCTGTTCCAAAAGAATTGTACTAGAGGTAACCAATGCTTGATTGACCTGAAGTTTAAGATTCTTTGCTTTTTAATTAGTATTTAATGTTTAAGCCACTGTAATTCTATATAAAAATTCTTTGAGATTTGGATATATTAGGCTATATACTATAGGCCTATATTATTGAGTTGCCTAAGTCTAGGTGCTGCAAGATTAGTGACTTTTTTAAAAACATGATTTGGATGTTCCTTCAGAATTGAAGATTATTATTAATACTAGTCTAAACCTCCCACAGGATGGCAGGGGTTAATTATGGGCAGGGTTTGAACCCAATACCATGAATATGTGCTGGTGAGTCTAGAAAACATAAATTAATGTCTGGAATTTCTTTCCACAAAAGTTGTATGAACTATGGTAATATTATGGTGTTATGTTTTCTAGTTGTCTTGCAACTAATGCTGACAATTATTTGTGTTGTTTTATGTCAAATTAAACTTTTTATCTGTCAGGGTTCAATTCAATTTTTCCCTCTCTGTCTTTCTTCAGCGGTAGCTTTCATTTGGGTCATGGTAAGCCTACAGTTATTCTAAGATTATAAATTTAAGTTCTCACTAAGAATAATACAAAAGCTACATTATCTAGGTCCTATCAGTGAGAAAATTTTTTTAATATATGGCGTATCTTTCAGATTATGAATAAAGTGATTGTAACCAAAGTTGGTACCTTATTGATCAATAATTGTCCCTATTGCTACATTGTTTTTTTCTGGTACCAACCTTAGTATCTACCTACCATTTTTTTTCATACATATTTTGTCCAACTCGGACCCTTATTAGCACTATGTTTAGCGATATTCCCTTTCTTCTTACCCATTCACATCACACTTGGTTTAACAAGACAAAAACAAAATAAGGTAAGAAAATGTTACAAAATAAAGAAAAGAAAAAGAAATGTTCATTTCCCTGCCTTGAGTTACATTCCTTTGGTATTCTTTTTCAACATTAAAATAAGGCTCATTAATGTCATTGATAGCGATAAAGAGCTTTCGTTAATGTTATTAATAGTGACAAACAAATATTATGGAACACCCCATATTTACACATAGGTTATGACATGCATATGTTTGTGTTCCCATTTAAAAGCATTTTAGATAGGTTTTGTTTAGCTGTTCAATGGTCTAAAAAATCATAACTCTGGACATACCCTTCTGTCCTAAAAGGGGGAAAATGACATAATCCTGCCAGTGCACTTTGATCTCAAGTAAAATCTTTGTTTTTCTGTGTAAAGGAAACTAATTGTGTCTGAACTATAAAGAAATGGAGTATGTACAACAACAATAGACTATTTCCGTCATAGCTATCAAAATAAAGGCTCATTTCTTAAAATATGAGTTTAATTTTTTTTTTCACTGTGGTCAGCAGGTCATAATGTTGTCTCATTGCCATTCTGATCCTTTTTTTTTTTTAATTTCCTCATTTGTTCTGTTTTATAAGTGATACCTACAATTCTTCTATAATTCTATGGACAGGATCTTCCTGTCTAATGCTGCACTTAGCTTCTAACATTTGCAAGAATTCACCATGAGTGAATCAGTCTCACAAGTGCCAAGGAGGTATCACTTTGTCCCAAGTGCTGGTTGTGAATGAGCAATTCTGGCAACAAGTTCAGGTTTAGTTTCTTTGAAATGATAGCTCCAAGGTATTTAAAATCACCAAATCAACTAGCTCTTTCTCTGTCCCTACTAGACCATCTATTTTATCCACAAAATATAATTTAGTAATTCTTCTTTCACCTATGCTTCATAATCTTTAAGATCATCCTCCATTATTCTTCCAAAGAAGCAACCTAGTCTCCCTTCAACTATGGTTTTGAACCAGTTGCCAATGTTATTGTTGAAGCACACTGTGCTTGTGGCCTGATTGAAATGCTAATAATAAATAACAAAAACTACTGCGTATTAAAATTTGTATTTTTTAAATGTGTAAAAAAAAAAACAATATTTCTACAATGTGTATGTTTTTAGTTTTAATGTACACATGAAAACACATTTAATATGTAATAGATTTTTAAGTAACATTTTAACAAATAAAAAATATGTTCTATTTCCTTTCATTTAGTCTTCACAGGAGCAATTTGTAGAGTTGCATAGACACCCTTTTTTAAAGTCTCAAGATATTTTATTATGATATCTTTTCAAAATATTTGGAAAATCCATGTAAAATGACATTCAAGATTTCCAAATAGATCTCAAATTGTGTTTACAAAGACATCTGGAGAACTAATTCACTTAATGTCAATTATGGATGACATGAAACAAAACTTAAATGAACTCAGAACTGTGATTAAAACTGAGAAGATAGAAAGGTCTCTGCCTTTAGAGACGCTGGAAAACAGTTTAACTGGTCAAATTTTCAAATTTATTTTCAAGGAAGAGGCACAGGTAAAATATTTGTTAATATAAGAGTCAAAATTAAAATTATTCCCTTAAGGTTTCAGATTTTTTAAAGATACAGATGTGATAGAATAGTTGACATATTTTTTATTGTGGAAACTTTTTGATATCTAACTTTTTAATAAACTTTGTATCATTTTGTCACTTTAAAAAATATTGTCTGTCAATGAAGAACATGATTTACATATAGTACCAACATTCTATTTATAAAGGCATCTGAAGAACTAATACACCCAATGTTGGATGACATAAAAGAAATCTTCAACAATGATCTCAAAAATGTCATGAAAATTGAGAAGATAGAATCCTCTTTACATTCAGCGACACCAGAAATTAAATCCACTGATCATACTGCTGAAGAAATTTCTGCAGAAGAGAGACAGGTAAGACAAATGTAACACATATGAATACAGGTTTTTTTTATTTTACGTCATCAACATCAGACACCATTGAGAGATTCAAATGCCCTGGACAGAAATCCTGCTGTTTTGCATAGTGCATGTATGTCACCAAACATTTTGAAAATTTGTGGATTCCCAGACCTGTCAAGATAGAGAGCAACAAGTCTGGGGGCTGTCAAAATGAATATGAGACACTGTTTCCTCTTCATGGCCTAAATTGAGCAGATGTGCCTAAACTCAAAAACTCATGTATTGTTATTAGGCCTGGGCAGCTTTAATCACGGAGATGGCTTGTCAGTGCATCTGCTTCCAGACTCAGTAGGCTTTTGACACTTGTTCCACACTGAAACCATTTTTCCATTTCTGTTATTTGGATTGTTGCTCTTCATGGTGGGCCAAGTAGTCTTGAATGATGTTGACATTCAGTCTTGTAGGTTAGAGGTGGTCCTTAAGGTGCCCACTGATAGATAAGTATTGGTTGCTAAAGTATAAGTTTTGATATTTTCAGCATAAATATCATAAGCTATGAACTACAAACTATCAATATCATAGAACATAGCATGAATATCTTCTTGTTGACAAAGAAATGATCAAATACATAGCCACATCTGGTGTATGTCATCTTTCCTAGTGCTCTTTGTGATCTTCTCATGAAAATATTTGTTTAAGGTCAAGGCTGGAGGAATGGAGAAAAAAAACATAAACTACAATAGACGTATGAAGAACTTTTGTCCCATTATCAATGGCATAGGAAGGACACACTCATGAACCTTAGCCTTTGACCTCACCACAACATAAGAAATTGGGAAATGTCGCCTACAATAAAAAGGGGATTAAATGATCAGCTATTTAGTTGACAGGACCATCACACAGAGCTACTGATAAAGAGCCAATTAATCATTTCTTTCCTCTGGAATAAGTATTTATCTTTGATCAAAGGGCTATTGGCTTGACTCTTTTGAAGATAGTTGGCAGATGTTAGCATCAAAATTACCCTCTGTATCCTAAGCAAAGATAAGCTTCATCACTTATCAATTTCCCAGGTGATTTTTAGCGGCCCCTGAGAGGGGAAAAGATGCTATAAGTTTTGTGCGAAATGTCTGTCCGTCCTGTTTGGATCTCGTAAACTACAAAAGATATTGAAAATCCGACATCACAATATTTTAGACCATTCAAAGTCCTGATGCAACGGCTCCTTTTTTTTTCTGAAAGCAAGAAATCTAATTTTTTAAATCAGTTATGCAAGCAGTTTTTTAAAGAGAAAAAGCTAATTAGTATGCATTAAAAGTTAGACCTAATTTAAAACGAATAGTAATCTTGTAAACTTCATTTTCCTGAACTTTTTTATATTGCAGAAATTTTCTTTTTTTTTTTTTTTTTTTTTTGAGGATTCGAATAAGAGATTGAGCGGTACAGCGCTTGGCTTCCAAATCGGGTGTCCCGGGTTCGAATCCTGGTGAAGACTGGGATTTTCAACTTCGGAATCTTTGGGCGCCTCTGAGTCCATTCAGCTCTAATGGGTACCTGACATTAGTTGGGGAAAAGTAAAGGCGGTTGGTCGTTGTGCTAACTACATGACACCCTCGTTAACCGTAGGCCACAAAAACAGATGAACTTAAAGGGAAACTCCGATAGTTTTTCAAATTTTAGTTATTGACATATTTAATTCTGCGTAAAAAGTTGTAATAGTAAACATTATATCATTTTTTATTTAAATGCTCAGAAAATTTTATATTTAATAAATTAGACAGAAAATTCTTCACATCTAAAAAAAAACGGGGTTCTGCGAGATGTTTATAGTTTTAAAAGATGTGACGTCACAACTGCGTTGGCTAAATTTAGATCTAGACCTATATAACCGATAAACTCTCTTGATCTAGATCTATCGGATCGCATTTATTGTTACGCTTCACAGCTAGATTCTAGATCTAGTCTCCACGTTGATTTATAATCGGTCATTGTTTATAAATAATATTCTAGATCTAAACCTCTATTTCTACTTGAAGAAAATGAAATACTGTTCTTCAGCTTGTTGCAGTAGTTCCAATCACAAAGATAAAATCAGCAAGTATGCTGATACAGAAATAAGTGTCTCTTTTCATTTGTTTCCAAGAGATGAATTTTTAAAGGGAAAATGGGAAAAATTTATTCGCCTGAAGAGCAAATATTTTACAAAGGCATTAGTTAATTCCTGTTTATGCTCAAACCATTTTGAGAGAAGCTGTTTCAGCAACTTCATTGCTGTGGAAATGGGATTTGAAAAAAATTGAAGTTAATACCAGGTGCAGTACCAACAATACATTGGATTTCCAGGCCAAAGAATTCAATTAATGATACTACTGAGACATTTTAAACAACTGAAGTTCATAGATATAAATGAAATCAGATTTGTGAGCTAGAAATTTACTACGAATACTAGATCTACTATTAAATTTCTTATTTAATAAGTAGATCTATCGACTACGAAACTCAATTCCAACTTTTTAACTTTTGACCGTGGGGGTGTGTCTCGTCGGCTGAGCCAGCGACAAGCTCTCTCATCACTTTTTCCATGTTAACCAATGTTAGGTCAAAACGGCAAAAAAACAAAAAATCATAACTTTCTTACTGTCAAACATACAGTCATAATTTATACACCATTAGAAATTTCTTTTAAAGTATTTTAATGATGTACTAACGAAAATTTTTTTTATCAAAGATATTTTTTTTTCGCCTCCCTATCTATAGGATTTGAGTGCACACTCGTGACGTCACACAGAAATTCAGTGAAAATCTGACCGTTTTGGATGCGCAGAAAAATTGTCACAAAAACATTAATTACTAAGTTATTCTTGCAAATAAAAAAAAAAGAATAATATATTCATTATCTATAAATCAAAACACATATTATATCAAAAATTGTCAAAACCTTCGGAGTTTCCCTTTAACATCATCTGCCCTATAGACCACAAGGTCTGGTCTGAAGGGGGAACTAGTTAGGCCAGGCTCACTTTACATTCACTTTCACCTATCCTTTGATCTGCGGGATCGTTTGGGCACTACACAAGATCTGTTAACCTTCTTTCTCCATTCTTATCTCTCATTTGTCTTTGATATAATTTCATTCGGATGTTCTTTCTGAAAATATTGAAGCCTGCCTGGGTGGACCACTTTGGGGGCCGATTTTGAATTTGTGTTTCCACCCAAACTGTCTTTTGTAACCTTGTTTAACTTACTTTTGTCTATAAATATCTATAATGAAAGCACAAAATTCTTTTTTTTTCAAGTCATATGAAGAACAAAGTCACTCAGTGTTGGATGACATTAAACAAGACTATACAAATGATCTCAAAAATGCCATGAAAATTGAAAAGACAGAATCTATTTTACATTCAGAGACACCAGAAAATATTTCCACTGGTCATACTTTAGAACAATATTTAACAGAAAAGAAACAGGTGAGATATTGTATCATACTGCATTACAATTTTTTTTTTAATTTTATTTCACTTCCTTTTTTACACAGAAATGTGACTTTTGTAAATAAGTTGTTTTTTTCTTTTAGTTATTTATTATACAAATAAAAGAAGAACTTTATTTTAGGGGATATCTCTTTCGTTTTACATAAGCAAAATTAATAGTTTCTTAAGTGTAAGTAGTGGAACGTTTCTCACTATCTAGGCTCTCTGCAAATGGCTCCAAACAACAGCACCAACTTAAAGAACTTGACAACTCAAGGCTCCAAAATAACGTAACGGTTTAATGTTCAATAAATCACAGCCAATACTGTACAAATAGGCAATATGTAACACAGACTGTACAAATATCTCTCTGTTAAGAACCGTACTGCTGTATCTACTCTTGCACAAGGTATAACTGTTCAGGACAGTCTTCATGCAATGGGTTTGTTGTGTTGCAGCTGAAGATTATAATGCCATCTTGATAAGGTACTTGACACTACTCTGCACTGACTAGTCTTAATGCACCACACAGAACCATCCCTGAACCAGATAATCTGTAGTGAACCAGGACTGTGCTGAACTGTTGTACTGAACCGACTTGACTGTGACACCTCCGCTCTTTATATAGGATCCCTAATGGCCTTCTAGAACAGATGGAATATCTCTCAACCATTCTTATTAATCACATGACTGTCAGGGAGGTTTTGCTGTTTACTCAACTAGGGGTAGATACACTTTCATTGAATTCCCAGATTCTTTCTCCCGCCTGACAGTATAAAGCAAGAACCAAAAGGTAATAGCATGTAAACTACGAACATCGAAATAAAAGTTATTCAACTGAACATTTAGTATGGGGTATCTAGGAGGGGTAGCACCTCTAGTGGACAGGCAGTCGTACCCTCTTTTTGAGGGTAGCTTGGCTCACTCTTGGTCCCCACTCGGTACCCAACTCTCACCTGTGGCTCCCAGAAGCTGTAGCATGCGCAGCGGCTACACCCCGGAAACGGCTTTGACTGGCCGGCTAAACCAGGTAGAGGGTATCTGACGTGTCCATGGCATTCAGTACACAGAGGTTCTGTCAAACCTAGCATGTGAACTCTGGACTTGGCAGCCTGTGCGTAACGTCACAAAACTAGACTAATCGGACAGAAAGGCAAGTACCAGCACAGTGCTGTGGAGCACTCAAGAACAGGACAAGACACACAGAAAGTCTCTGGTCATCCACTGCACCCAAACTTGTCCCTGGACATCTTGACCAAATCTTGCTTCCGGAAAAGGATGGGCTTTAGGGCGAGAGAGTGAGGTCGACGTGTTGCGCGAATCCTCCTCACTTTAATCTCACTTGAACAATATTTAATAATACGAAATTTACATATATATCAATATCATTGTGGTTAGCATTCCATTAATACCTATTCAAATAGCAAAAACACACCTTCCACACGCACACTCCATCTCGGCGCCCTACAGAACATAAACTTCATACACCTCCAAGGACAACTGTCACAATAGCTAGCAATACGGCTCCAAGGGCGAAAAGGTGACACTCTTTCCCATGGTCCCAAGCCTAACACCCTGAAATGAAAAGAAAACCTAGATATAGCGATGCTGCTACAACAAAGAATTTTTTTATAACTACACCTGACTGAAAGCTCAGCCTACTATAATAAATACAATAATAACCTTAATAAAACTGTACTTACGTACCCTTACAAAGGGGAAACAGAAACCCAGCTAACCAGCCAACAAAAGAAACTCCCTCTCTCTCTTGCGGGAACTAAGGATGATGCAAACACACACATACACAATATTCTAGACAACAAAGGGCACCTAATATACAACTTCTTATACACTAAAACACCAATATCAAATGCAAAGAAAACTTCATGCGCGCACGACAATGACCACATTCTTCCTTCCCGAACTGTCTTGGCTGACCACCACAACTTGTCATGGTTGACCATGCATCTAGCGCTGGCCTGGGGTGATTTGCATTTGCTGTCTACATACACCACTAACCATTTGTGTCACCACCAGGTTTATTACAATAGGAATTGATATTTCCTTTATTGGCATATATCAAGTTCACATTCTTATATGCTTGCGAATTTTGGACTGCAGAGCTTGAGAAGAGGATCCTAGCAATGGAATTTAGATGCTATCACATACAAAGATGGCATCACAAAGAAAGAGATTAGAGACGGGATTAGTACAGCAATTAGATCTCATGATGACACCTGCAAAACTACTGTCAAAAAACACAAAGTTAAAACCTCTGGAAAAATTACAAGGTCCTCAGAGCTCAATAAGACCTTCCTATAGAGAAAAATCCAAGTCAAAATACAGAGGAATGGAGAAAGACAGTCAACAGATCTTGTGTGGTGCCCCAATGGTCTAACAGACTAGAAGGTGAAGGTGATATCAAGAAATAACAGAAAAGATGAAAATAAAATCTAACAATCATTAAAATGTATTATTTGAGATGAAGAAAAATATCTTATCTGTTGCCTGGCTGTAATACAGTCAGTAGAACAAAGCATGAATTTCTACATGTAAACATAGGGAAATCATATTGGTGTCAACAACCAGTGTATGTAATCTTTTCCAGTGCTCCTTGTGGTTCCTCTGTAAAGGGAGAGTGAGGAAAAGGAA
Organism: Biomphalaria sudanica; assembly: GCA_036873155.1. Classification (NCBI taxonomy): domain Eukaryota; kingdom Metazoa; phylum Mollusca; class Gastropoda; family Planorbidae; genus Biomphalaria; species Biomphalaria sudanica. The sequence continues at coordinate 410,157 of JAZGLO010001986.1, forward strand.
CTAGCACTATGATATCTTTGTTGGATTGTAGCTCTAGATACCTAATCAAAGGTTTTAGTAAGGGAACATGATAATGGTTCACTGACAAATTATTCACCACAGTTGTTTCTGACCAAAAAAAAAACTATCATCATCAGCTGGTTCACAGAAGACAAATGGTTCACATGACAAATGGCTCACTAACAATTTTACCTGGTACCCATTGGTTGAGCCACTTTTTTTTTTGTTATTACTGGCTGACCTTGACTTAATTGTGCATTAATTAACTGGTCTGTTAGATTGCTCTATGGATGAGTGTAATATAAAAATTATATATTATATGGTGGGTTATCATGATTAATGTTTCAAACTCTTTACACAATCAGATTTCTCTAGTCAATGCTTTGAATAGTGGATTATGAGCCTGTACATTTAGAATATCTAATGGTGCTTGTATTACATCATTGAACTTGTTTTCTTCTATCTGTAATGCTTTAGGAATCGATTCAATTTTTACCTGAAAATTTGAGCAGTAGTCTCCACAGGGAGCTTTTGTATCTTAAGTTTTTATTTTTGGAAAAGACCAGGACACCAAGACATGCATTTATGGTGGTTTGAAGGCTGACCCATTAGTGCATATGTGGATAGCTGCTTTTTTTTTTTTTTTTTATGACATTCTCTTTAGTTGTTTTGTATTAGATTCCTTTGTTTAAATCTGGTCTATTGTTGTTTTTGTGTGTGTGTAGATTTAAATCCTTTAAAATGCTGTACTTTGATTAATTTAACAAAACCCCCACCCCCCCCCTTTTTTTTTTTTTTTTTTTTTTTTTATGCATCCCCTGATTTAGATGCCAGTAATACACAGTTTAATCACCACACATATTTCTTAGGATCAACAAATGCAGACCTATGTTTAAAAAATATGTTCACCCTCAACCATCATTATAATATGCCCTCACGCCTGCACTACACATTTTCCTGTGAATTTTAGAAGCTCTGAGTGGAAAATTTTTTTTTTTGATTTGCTTTTCTCAGCCATTTATTATTTCAAATAATGGAGACACATTCAAAGCTAATTATGGGTCTACCAGGTGGCCAACAAATGAAACTAATCAAAAGAGAAGAAGTTATAGAAGATGAAACAACTAGAACAATAGAAAAGCATGGCAAAAATAATTCTTGACAGCAAGAAGGAAAAGATTTTAATTGAAGCCATCAAAATGTAGTTTAAAGGTACAAAAAGTAAATTTTATGTACATATCTTTACAGATTTTTGTATAAATCCTAATGACTTATATATTGAAGCAATACAATCCATGAAATAAATACTGCTGCAATACTAGCCAGGTAAAGAAATGTCTATTCCAGACACACTTTCAAAAGCATTGCTACTAATAAAATATCCTACAAGTGATGACTGGAATGATCAAATTCATCTCATTGTGAATGGTTTACCCATGTCAGGTGAATATGTGAACATTTTTCAGCAGGCAACTTCAGATGCTGCAGCTCTAAGACTTAAAGAAACAAATTATGATAGGCTGGCCAAACAAGAGAAATTCCACAAGAAATATGAGGATATTCAGGATTTAAAGAAAAAACAAGTGAAAGCAATAGTTTACTTTTTGAAGGAAAAGGGATAATAGTACCAAAAATATTGTCAAAAGAAATGCTTCAAAAGGTTGACTCTAAGATCATCTTGGGTGCTATAGATGCCTTAGTACAGCCTAAGAGGTACTGGGCTGAAATGTCAAAACCAATGTAGACATGGTATCTAGCTGTGCAGAATGTAACTCCCAGCTAGGTTCACTGTTGCCACATTACTTTTCTTTACTTCCTTGGGTAAAGATTAGAGCTGATATTTTTGATTATCTTGCTTAGAACAATTACCTGTAGTAAATTATTAGAGATAAATTTTATCCCAATGCTTAAAGTATCAGATGTGATAATGCATATGAAATCACAACTTGCTGGAGATGGTATCCCAATGGAAGTAATTGGTAGCAACAAACCTTCATTTACTTGCAAAGAATTTCTGAAATTCTCTAAAAGCTGGGGGTTTAGACAGATTAAGGCTAGCCCCAGATATCTACATTCTAGTGGCATGGCTGAAAGAGCCATTCAGAAAGTGAAACAGCATCTTTAAAAAGGTAAAAATCGGGTCAAAACTAATACGGCCCTCTTGCACTTCCTAAATGCTCCATGCCCTGATGGATCTTCACCTGCTCATGGTCTGTCATCTGAGGACAAATCTTCTGACAACTGAGGGCTATTTCAGACCTTAAATCCCAGACAAGAAAGAATTGGAAAATGCTGGGAAAACAAGAAGTCATCAAGAAAAATATTATAATAAAAAGGAAAGACATGCTTAGGGACCACAGATTTAGCCTGACAATTTATGGGAACCAGCAATGGTCATTTCAGAAGCATTTAACCAAGATCCAACTTCACTAATATGATCTCACTAATCCAACAGACATTGAGAACCTAACAGCTCCTTCGGCCCTATATAATCCTTGAAGAATTCAATACCCATTACACTATGTGGGGATCCATCAATATTGACACAAGAGATTGTATGCTGGAGAATATCTTCTTCCAACATGAATTATGCATACTCAATGAAGCAACACTGACCTACTAGCATCCAGGAACTGGATCTCTCACTTGCATTGACCTCACTGTATGCATCCCTAGACTTTAAACTTTAATTTTTAATGACTGTATAAAATTAAGTTTTAATGACTTTACTGTATAAAATTTAGCTCTTGTGATATGAAAGGGGAATAATCATTGAGGGATTATGGTCACGACATAGCCTAAATTTTGCCAATGTGCCCAAAAAAAAAATCAACTATCAGAAATATTAAATGTATTATATCTAAAACTCGGGTCAAAACACTAAAAAGGCTCATTTGCCCTTCCAAAATGCCCCGATGGATCTTCACCTACAGGGCTGCTCATAGACTCATCTAAGGACAAATCTTCTGACAACTGAAAACAAGAAAAAGGCATCAAGAAAAGTATTATAACAGAACGGTGAGACACACTGAGTGACCACAAATTTAGCCTGACAATTTTTGTGAACCAGCCATGGGCGTAGCCAGGAGGGGGGGTGTAATTTTATGTTGATTTTTAGCTTTGATTTAGTTTATTTTAGGTAACATTTTAATGTTAAACCATCACTTGCCCCAGTGCATTACAAGGGGTTTTGAGTTCAAATCACACTTCAGGTGGTTTTGAGGTTAAAACCCCCCCCCCCCCCCCCCCCATATAAAACAAAAATAACAAACGACAGTCACCAAATTTTATGAGCAGTGCTAAAGGGGATTTTGAGTTTAAAACCCCCTCCAAAATTGTTCTATTCCCCCCCTCTCCCAAACTTCCCTGAAAACAAATCCTGGATTCGCCCATGAAACCAGCTGTAGTCATTTTAGAAGCATTAACCCCAAGATCCTACTGGGTATAGACACCAGATGGAACAACGCACTGAAGAAGTAGGAGAATGTTAAGAGGCACATTTTATGTCTGATATTGAGTAAATGGACAACCCCAAGACAGTATTACATTACTATACAACCTTTAAGGCCAGAGAAAGTGAGCAATACATAAAACATGTAACATAAACAGACTATTGCTGTTGATTTGCTGCCAGTGGTAACTGGATATGGCAGTCAAGTTCGGCCACTACTACATTAACCTAATACAGATATCTAGATTTTTTATTTTTATTATACAATGTTGATATGACTAGTTTCTCTTTAACATGTTTATAGTGAGTCAAGAGAAATCTTTTGTATAGTTAATTAGTTAATTTAATATATGAATATTTTTTAAGAGGGAGATGTGATAGAAAGTGTGTTTGTTTTTGAGTGATTAGTTGTGTATGGTGTGTTATTATGTATTGACAAACTAGATGACCTTTCTTGTTAGTACTTGCTTGTTTGAACAGCCAATATAGTGTCTAAGGTGGACTGTGTAGAAAGAGGTCAGTGAACAGCAAAGTACTGAAGGAGATAGCATGTACTCAATGAAATGAAATGTCAAGATAATTCATTTATTTGTTAATAGTTATTAAGTCTTTTTTTTCTGTACAAGATATCTAATACAGAATTGTTATTATGTAAGATTTTTTTTTTTCTTTAGGAATTAATATGTATGAATAGTGAATACAACTATAGTATCAAATTGAATTAATAATATATTGTTTTAGTTAACAATTTATTTATTTTATCTTGCAGAAAAAAATGGTAAATAATAATCAAGAATGGATTTTAAACCAAGATATGTATGCTAGAAACACCAAGAAAGATTGGTATGCTCCAAACTTAAAAGATGAGGGAGAATTTTCTTGTTACAATAGAACCAACCAGCTGGTTTATGGAGAGGAAAAATTAAAGCAATTTCAATTGGATACAGAAAAAATCTCAACTTCATTAAAAGTAAAAAAAAAAAAGATGATTCCCTCAAGTAAGAAACCATTAGAATGTAAAATATGTCCGAAAGTATTCAATCAGTCTGCTCACTTGAAATCCCATGATCTAATACATTCTGGTAAAAAGTCATTTAAATGTAAAATTTGTCAAAAAGAATTCAGTCACTTGTCCTCCTTAAAATACCATGATCTAATACATTCTGGTATAAAGCCATTTAAATGTACAATCTGTCAGAAAGAATTCAATAGGTCTCAACATTTAAAAACCCATAAGCTAATACATTCTGGTGAAAAGCCATTTAAATGTAAAATTTGTCTAAAAGAATTCAATCAGTCCTCCAACTTAAAACAACATGAGGTAGTACATTCTAGTAAAAAGCCATTTAAATGTACAATTTGTCAAAAAGAATTTAATCTTTCTTTATGCTTAAAAAGGCATGAGGTAGTACATTCTAGTAAAAAGCCATTTAAATGTACAATTTGTCAAAAAGAATTTAATCAGTCTTTAAGCTTAAAAAGGCATGAAATAGTACATTCTAGTAAAAAGCCATTTAAATGTAAAATTTGTCAAAAAGAATTTACTCGGTCCTGCACCTTAAAACGCCATCATATAATACATTCTGATAGAAAGCCATTTAAATGTAAAATTTGTCAAAAAGAATTCAATCAGTCTCAGCATTTAAAAAGACATGAGGTAATACATTCTGGTAAAAAGCCATTTAAATGTACAATTTGTCAGAAGGAATTCATTCAGTCTAATCATTTAAAAACCCATAAGCTAATACATTCTGGTGAAAAGCCATTTAAATGTACAATCTGTCAGAAAGAATTCAATCAGTCTAATCATTTAAAATCCCATACGCTAATACATTCTGGTGAAAAGCCATTTAAATGTAAAATTTGTCAAAAAGAATTCACTCAATCCTCTAACTTAAAAAGCCATGAGTTAGTACATTATAGTAAAAGCCATTTAAATGTAAAATTTGTCAAAAAGAATTCAATCACTCCTCCACTTTGAAATACCATGATTTAATACACTCTGGAAAAGCAATTTGAATGTAAAATTTGTCACAAAGCATTTAATTGGTCCTCTGCCTTAAAACTCCATAAACTAATACACTCTGGTAAGAAAACATTTAAATGTACAATCTGTAAGAAAGAATTCAATTAGTCTCATCATTTAAAATCCCATAAGCTGATACATTCTGGTGAAAAGCAATTTAAATTTAAAATTTGTCAAAAAGAATTTAGTCAGTCCTGCACTTTAAAACAACATGAGGTAATACATTCTAGTAAAACGAAAATTTAAATATACAATATGTCAGAAAGGATTCAATCAGTCTAATCATTTAAAATCCCATAAGCTATTACATTCTGGTAAAAATCCATTTCAATGTAAAATTTGTCAGAAAAAAATTATATATTTTCTTCATGCTTAAAGTACCATGAGATGTTTCATTCTTTTAAAACATAAGTTTGAGATATGTTAAAAAAAAAATGTTTTCACTAAATCATATTTTACATACCATCTGGTACATCATTGTGAAAGAGGTGCATACTGGTTGTCAAAATCAACCCCGAACATTTCTATGCTATCTGGCCCCCAAAGTATATGCCATATGATGGGAATCAAATTATACATAAGCCTATCCTTAAATCTTTATGCTAACTTTGATAATGTGATGAAAACTGGGTTTCTGTAACATAATGCATTATCTACTAGCAGGTAGCCTGCATGGTTAGCTATATGAACAATGGACTCAATGATTTTTCAAACTAAATGACACTTGAAATTGTTTTTTTTTTATAATGTGAAAAACAAAACATGCTACCTTATTACTATATTATATTAATATAACCATGTACTTGATATTCACATAGAAGGCTCATTAAGATCCCCCATCAATGAATTATTCGACTGTGTCCAAATGGATTACTCGTAGAACGTCTTTATTAACAGCCATCAGCATGAAATTTTCTGCCTTTAGTCATGATGCTTCTCAGCCTAGTCTATCACATTTTTAATATGCAGTCAGTGACTTTGTTCATAAGCACCTTGTGTACAAGATAGCCTAATTACAAGATACACCCTGGTCAATAAATTGTACATCTTTGAAATTCTGTATCTATAACAGCAACTATTGCATCATCTGCATGTTCTCCTCAAATTTAGTTTCACGCTAAGCCATGTTCTCCTGCATATGGAATTAAATGTACAAATCCAACTCTTCATTCTCAATTCTTTTGTTTGGCCACCACACAAGGTCATGTGCTGCTTTCTTAATAAATCTTGTTCGAGTGTCTACATCTTGGAGTTGGCTACATACACAATTTTATATGCTCTCAGAGCATCACATTCATTTGTTTAAAAGTAATTTAGTATCCTAGTGGAAAACAGATACTGTCAAGGTTGTTTCATAGTTTAGCTAAGTCTCTTTGTATTTCAATTTAAGTACATCTTTGTGTCTACATCTTTGTTGGCATTAGTGTTTCTTAGTTAGAAAATTTGGCTTGATTTTCAGAAAGAAAAGACATTCAGTTTTGTCTATTGTCTTTATGTTTTTATTTTTAAATTCCATAATTCAAAATTAAATTAAATTTGGTTATATGAACATTCAATCTGTATGCGTTTCCCTTTAATTTTATACAAAATATTACATTATCTGATAACAAACAAAAAAGATATTGAAATTTTATCTAATAAAATATAAGGTAATGAAATACAATGAGCAAAATGGATAATTCCATTGTCATGTGGAAAATATCAGAGAGAAATATGCAGGTTGTGTTTTCATAATACCAAAGACATCTAAAGACATCTAAAAGTACAAATCATTAGTAGAAGATGAATAAACTTAAACTAGGTACAATTTATAGGTTTTTGCTAGATTCTATGTAAACTTTCATCTTTCTTTAATAGAAAAGAGTTATATTGTGAAATAATAATAATAAGGCTAGTCTTCGAGTCCGAAGATTAGTGAGGAATGCAGTATTTCCTGTGGCTGCGCAGTCCCAGCTGTGACCTACATATTTTGCCACATCCAGGGCAAGCATAACCATTGTCCGCAGGCGGTCGATTTAGATTTTCTTTTCGCCGTCTACGTTTGTCCTCGGCAGCAGATTTTCTTTTGGCCTCAAATGTGTATCACACGGCCTTCATGAGTGACCTCCAGCTGTCTTGTTCTGAGGCCACATGCAACCATTGTGAAATAATGTTTTAATAAAAACAAATGACTTGAAAGTTTTGAAAATTGATTATCTGAACTTTAGATTGTTCTAAATAAAAGATGTGCATAATCTTTAATGAAGCTCTAAGTTCAAAAAATTGTCCATTGTTCAGTTTTCATTGCAGTTTTAGACTTTGATGAAATTACATTTATTGAAGTGACTTTTTTTTTTTTTAATTGAACGTCTACTCTAAAAATACCCATATCAGTGTTTCATATTACCATTTTTAGCAGACCCGAAAGGGGAAAAGACTATTAGTTGTGTGGAACATCTGTCTGTCTGTTTTGTTTAGATCTCGTAAACTAGAAAAGAGAGTGAAAATCATAATATTTTAGACCATTTAAAGTTCAGATGAAATGGCTATTTTTCTGAATTTGTTAAATTTGTAAAATCACTTATGCAAGGAGTTTTTTCATAAAAATACACCACTTTTACAACTATTCACTAATAATAATAATAAACACGGGAGGCTCTTTAGTAGGGGAAATATCTATTAAGCATATTTATAACACATTTATGCAAATGGTTTTATATATTTTTTTTTACATTTGTATTGCTAAGTCAAGTAAGTTCTGTCATACTAATTACTACATTTACACAAAAAATTGTTTACTTTTTATTTAAGAGAAAAAATCTATTTAGTATGCATATAAGTTGGACATAATTTAAAACAACATTAATAAGTGGTTTTTCATATTATCGTTTGAACCGCGCAGTATGCGCAAAGACTATAGAAACCTAACTAAAAGAAACTTTTTTTTTTTACGGAAATGTTTTTTTCTTGAGGATTTGAATAAGAGATTAACTCTTTACAAAATGTTAGATCAATTAAATATCTATTCTAAGAAATCAGTTAGACCAGGTTCCCATGTAACTTCACATTCATTTTTATCTTTTGGTCTGCTGGAACGCAGGGGCACCAAACAAGATCTGTAGAATTTCATTAAGATGTTCTTTCTGAAAATATTGAAACATGCCTTTTTACCTGCTTTGAAATTTGATAAACTGCCCTATATCTTGTGTTTAGAAATATATGTCAATGTTTTTTTATGTAATAATTATTATTCTGATTATACATCTTGTAAAACTTCAATGCTCTTGTTTTCAGTTAAATCTGTGAAGAAAATATTTTGAGTGTTTAATTGAAGATATCAGCTACAAAAAACTCAATATCTTTTGATGTTACAAATTTCTCATTGTCATATTATTATGTTTAGTTTTCTTTGAAATATATAGTTTTGAAGAGTTGGATCGGGAACAATCTGTAATGTCTAATAATATTTCAATTTTATGAATAAAGATTTAATTTATAATATATAAATATCTACATTTAACTACAAATCTGACTAATGGAGAGAACAATGAACAAGATTACACAAACACCACAACGCAAATATTCCTTTTTTTTAAATTGATTATTCATTAGGTATTAAAATCAATATAATTACTCTATGGAGTTGTATAGATATAGTGTTTTTTGTTTTACAGTTCCTCTACTCAGGTTGCTTATTCATCTGGTCAAAAAAACATTTTATAAAATAATATTAATGTAACATGGGGGGACACAGTTCTTGAAAGCAGCTAGAACGATAAACTATAACAGTTGATATATATCTTTTGGAAGAGAATTACTAGCCATTCAGCCACATTGGGAAAACTCTAGTTTGACCGTCATAGTTTTTCAAAGCAGAAAAAAAAAATAAAGATTTTCTAGAGTAGTCTATTCAATCCGGACAGTACATGAATTCGGACACTCGCTGTTTTTGTGGTCATTCAATCTTTATTTTGATATTTAGTATGAAACTAGTACACTGTATAATGTGCTAGTCTATTTCCCAATGATTCTGACCCAATTCCCTTCCATTTAGCTATCTTTTGATGTCAGAAAATAGAATTTCAAATTTGTAAATCAGGTTGTTGTTTTTTTCTATGTTACCAGGATGACTTAACCTATTCCTAGGGTTAAGACTATATTTTTTTATTGGCTAAGTCTATGCTAATGAGCCCGGCAATATTTATTCTGTTTTCGGAGCTGATTTATTTGATTCATAAACCAAGTTGTTTGATTCCATACAAAAAAAAATATTAGGGTGTTAGAATTAAATTACGATTTTCTTACAAAAATTTATTTCAGACAGCTAGTTTTGGACATCAATGTTAATGATCTTATATTACATTTGTTCGTTTGTTGTTGTTTTTTTAATAGAGAATAAATGGGCAAATGTTTGGAGTGAGCTTGATACATTGAATGAAGTTAAATGCCTAGATCTAGAGCTACTAGATAGTGTAGATAGATCTTGATTTATTTAGAGAGAATATAGAGGATTCAGCTATTTAGGCTAGAATGGCTATCCTAACCTGTACTATCTTATCTTATCTTATATAATACAGACGTTACTTCAAAAAAAAGATGATTACGTCCTACGCGTCATGCATTTAGTCATGCATATTAACCAATGACTTAAATTCTGCCAAGTCACTGGTTTTTCTGACTAGCTCAGGCAACCCATTCCATGCTCTAATAGCACTAGGGAAGAAGGAGTATTTGTACAAATTGTCCTAGCATATGGGACGAGGAATGTGCCTTTATTTTTGTGTCTTTCAGAGTATTTTATTAGATTTTGTTTTTGTATTTGAAGATTATGGTTCAGTGTTTTATGTATAATTGCTACTTTACTTTTGAGTCTTCTGTGTTGAAGGCTTCCTAAATTTAGTGATTTTACTAATGGTGTTACTCTAGTCAAATGTGAATATTCGTTTGTTATGAATCTCACTGCTCTATTTTGTGTTTGTTCCAGTTTCTTAATGTTTTCTTGAGTTGAGGGGTCCCAAACGGAGGATGCATATTCTATTATTGGCCTAACCAAGGTTAAATAACATTTTAGTTTTATGTTCTTATTTGATTTATAGAAATTTCTTTTAATAAACCCAAATGCTTTGTTTGATTTTTTTTATAGTTTCATCAATATGTGGATTCCATGACAGTTTTTCATTTATTATAACACCTAGGTATTTTGTGTTTTTAGTCTGTGTTACTGGTTTGCCATGAATAAGATAAGTGGAATTAATTTGTTTTAGTTTTTTTGTTACTCTTAACAACTGACATTTTTCTGGGTGGAAAGACATGCTTGAATTTGATTCCCATTTCTGTAATTCATCTAATTCTCTTTGTAAAATATCTGTGTCTTGTATTGTTTTTATTGTTCTATATATTATGCAATCGTCTGCAAATAATCTGACTTTTGTTCCTGAACTAATGCAATTTGGTAAATCATCTATGTAAATTAAAAATAGTAGTAGACCCAAGACTGTTCCTTGAGGTACACCTGAGTTTACTGTTATTGGTGTTGATTTAGAGCCATTTATTATTACAGTTTGTTCTCTCCCTATCAGAAAATCTTTAATCCACTGATGCAGTGGACCATTAATGCCGAAATATTTTAATTTTTTAAGCAAACTATGGTGGTGGACTTTGTCAAAAGCCTTAGAAAAATCTAGTAAGATAGCATCTATTTGTTCACTATTATCTAAACCTTTTGAAAAATCATCAATTAGTCCTATTAGTTGTGTTTCACATGATCTATATTTCCTAAAGCCATGTTGGTATGGGGTGAGGACATTATGTTTGTCTAAGTGGTTTATGATGTTGCTACATATTATGTGTTCTAGTATTTTACATGTGATGCTGGTAAGTGATACTGGTCTGTAGTTTCCTGGATCAGATTTTTCTCCTTTTTTAAATAGGGGGGTGACATTAGCTTCTTTCCAGTCCTTTGGTACACTGCCCTGGTTAAGCGATGCCTGAAAGAGTATTTTGAACACTGGGGCTAGCTCATTGCTTAGTTCTTTGAGTAATCTAGCTGGAATACCATCAGGTCCAGACGCTTTATTTGGTTTGGTGTTGGCTAATAGTTTTTGAATTCCATTTTCTTGTACTACTAAATCTTATATGTTGTCTACTTGGTTCAAATTAAGAATTATGTCTTTGTCTCCTGGGGCTGAGAATGCTGATGCAAAGTATTTGTTTAGGATGTTTGCTTTAGTTTCATTATCATTATGTATTATGTTATGTTCATCTTTTAATGGCGCTATGCCTGTTGTTTCCATTTTCTTAGACTTAATGTATGACCATAGGTTTATATAGATATAGATACTACAGAAGATCATCTGTATTAGAAATTTATTATATTAATAAATACAAAACACAAACATTCAACACATCTTATCATGCAAACATAAAATAAGTCTAAAAGTCGGTGCAGAAGTCTCTATACCAGTGACCTTATTTTGGTAGAATGTGTTCATATTTTTATTTTTTGTGTTTGTATTTATGCATAATTTGAAAACATCTTAATGATTTCATGTGAGGGGCTATGCCTGGGGATCTTAAAATATAGTTTACATTAATATAGAATTAAAATCTGAGTTTATTGATGCCAGAATATAGAGACTGTCTGAAATAAATTATGGTGTTCGGAATCAAACAATGTGGGTCAAATTTGTCTGAATTAAATGAAAACACATGGCCTCTTTGACCCTAAATATAACAACAATTATAGGCTAGGGGTACAAATATAAGTAGCCATCCTTATTCTCCTTAAACTTAAGAAGATTTTAATACTTCATTTTCTTTTCTATGTCGAACCATTGTCAAAAAATGCGCTGTCAAATCAAACTTAGAAATTTTAGCCTATAGGTGTCCAAATAGCATAAACTATAGCCAAATTTCATTATCTTGAACAGGCTATGTCTTTTTTTTTTCCGCAGTTAGGCACTATTTAGAGTTATATAAAATTATATACGGGTACTTTCAAGATCATTTTGTGCGCCATCTTTCTAGAATATTGTAAAGTTTAGTAGATCTATATAGACTTCTTCTTCTTCTATCCAGCTTTATTGCTGTGAGCTCTTTTGCAGACAGTGCCAAGGAAAAAAGTGTGCTGTTTTCTTCAGTTGTTCAGCACTGCCGTACAGGGTGTTTGTTATGTTGAGCTGTAGTGGAAGTAGGGTCTGCCTAAGGTGGATTAGGGAGGGGCATTCAAAGAGGATATGGTTAACGGTTTCAAAGGGGTGGGCGCAGTGTCTGCAAAGGGGGAGTTGTGTGAAATTTATTTTGTTCAGATGGTAATTTAATAGTGGTCTGTGTCCTGTTCTTAGTTGGAAGATTGTAAATTGTTCTTTGCGGGGGAGCAAGTTAATACTGTCCATTTTGTTAGGCGTAGTCATTTCGTTGTACATGGTGATTACCTCAATTTCGGCTTGGAAGTTTGAGCAGTAATCGCCACAGGGTGCGCTTATCTCAAAGTGTTTAGTTTTAGGGAAGACCAGGAAGGCACCAAAATCAAAGGACTGTCAAGGCCGGGGGTGAAAGTGGGGATAAGCACCCACTTTCCAAGAAATGCTCCCATCGCTTGCGTCTCTAAATGCCTCTGACAGTCAAATCCAGCTCCTGGCCTTCACGTGTGATTTTCCCAAAAATCCGGCGGAACACTGGCGCCTCAAAACCAGTTTAGCTTCGTGTTGATGGGGCACGTCAGCCTAAATAACGCAACCCATCTAGGAGAAGGTAAACTCTGACTCCAAACCTCCACTCTGTGGCGATACTCCCCCGTGTGGGTATCGGGGCTTGGAAATGACCAAGAGAAATAAATAACCCCACTGCCTTTCCACTTGCATTTCACTAAGTGAATAATAGTGGACCTTCCCCCCCCCCCCTCTAGGGGCTTTTTGACGGAGGTCTGGATTGCACTACACTAGACGGAGGTCCTTGTCTCACTACATTCTAATACTAGATATAAATCCATCATGAAGTGTTTTTTTTCTGGATCTGGTGAATGTGATATCGTGAAGGGGCCTGAATCCAGGATGTGACGATTCCGCAGAGCATACCCAGGTCACAGTCCACTTTAAGCTTTCTACTGCAGAAAAGTTCCATTTGGAGAGCTCTATGGATGGCGGAGAATGGACCATTGGCCAACCCCACCTTGTCCCATGGATATTCCGGTTACAGTCTTCAGACCTAGATGTTTCCTTTTATGTCAGTATTGGAGAAAATTGCCAAGACCGAAAACTCCCTTAAAATGCGGGGACTATATATTTATATATTTTTTTAAAAAGCCTGAGGAAACACCCAGCCTACACTAAATCTATATAGACATAACAACAGTTTTTTTTTCTGTGGTAGCTTTTTTTTTTAAATTAAACTTTATATAGTTATAAGATAAGATATTTTTTATTGGTCCAATCAAATGGAAATTCAGTTAGACTACAATAGACAACCTCAGCATAACTACTGTACAATAACAATATAGATTCAAATACGAACAACATCGAAACACATACACACTCACAACCAGCGCTTTATGAATTAGATTTCTATAATTCCACCGGCGGCGTAGCATACACCGCTATTTTGCAGGGCCGCTGCAACCTTTGCGACCGCAGTGGGTCCCGCACTTTCACTGGACCCGCGCTAATTCTGGGTGTATAAATTATTAAATTAAACCATTTTATAACTTATAACAGATTTCCCATGGCCTCCTGTCGATTTACCAGGAGCTCTTGGAAATCTCCCGAAATTGCAAAATATTAGTAAAAGTCCTGGAAATATCCGGAAATTATTAAAATCTTTTGAAAACTCTTACAAATCTCCTGAAATATATAGACAAAAATTGTCATTTTGTGGTGTCACTCAATATGGAAAACTCCAATCCTATGCGCGATAACAAAACGGAATTTTGCATATCCGTAATTATGGAATCTAGTGAAAGAAGCTTCTCGCGCCTCAAACTAATGAAGAATTACTTGAGGTCAACAATTCTGTAGATAGATTGAAACATTTGCTAATTCTTGGTATTGAGCGTGACCTATGTAGGAAATAGAATTTTTATGATATACTGTATGTTTTCGCTACACGCAAGGCTCGAAAAGTAATTCTGTACGTAGTAAAAGAATGAATGAAATACAAAGACTAATTTATTTTCTAATACAAACTCTTAATTTTCACTTATTAATCCGTTTTGCTTAGGGCTCCACAATGGTTAAGTCCGGTCCTGCTATTTATTGACGGGTGAATACTACTTGTTCTCTCCCTTTCCTCTTTTTTTTTTCGCCTCTAAAATTACGTAGGGTAACTCTAGTCCGTCCGACTTGCAAAAATAAAAGAGTGATCTTTCCATTACGTGGTGTCCATGAAGAGAATTATATATAGAGATATTATTAACTTTTCGATAACGACAAATGGCCTTGTAACACTCACTGGCGGATCGGGAAAGGGGGGGGGGCGAATTTTATTATATAATTCACACAATTTGTATTCGAATAAATACTAATTATTTATATTTCAACCTATTTTTAGATTATTCCCCCCCCCCTCTTTCTAGTATGTTGGCCGATTTGGTGGTGTCGGAAGGGGGTGATGGTATCAATCCCGCCCCCCATACACTTTCGCGTGGGGAGCTGTCCAATTTTTTTGTAGAAATCACAGCCTGCTAACAGAATCAATTAAATATCTATATGATTAAAACTTGTTATTGATATTTTAACCGATCTTTATATTATGTCGTTCCCTGTTTGCCGATTGGGGGGGGGGCGAATACCTCTACTGCCCTCCCCAATTAAACCCTTCGAGTGGGGGGGGGGCGGTCCTACTTTTATGCAGAAATCATAGTTTGTGAACAAAATTAGTTGAATTAGTATATAAATTTTATATTATGTCCTCCCCTTCTGGTATCTTGGCCGATTCTGTGGGGTAAGGGGGTAGCGATTACATGCACTGCCCTCCCCACTCTAGTCCTCTTAGTGGGGGGGGGGGCGGTCCTATTTTTATGGAGAATTATAGTTTGTGAACAAAATATGTTGCATATCTATATAATAAAAACTACGTATTGATATGTGAACCCATTGTATATTATGTGGTACCACACTTTTAAATCTCAAATTTTATCATTGGTAAATTTAAAGAAAAAGGGTTGTACCAGGTAGGAGGGGCGATACATGCTATCGCATTTCCCCAACGGACAAATGAATACTTTTTCTTTTTGTATTATTGTTAAGAAATTACAAAATTTAAAAAAAATCTGTCACTAATATAATTTATATATACTATAAATTAAATTCTTATATGGAGTCGCCCCACCCCTATTCTTTAACGCCAAATGCAATCTTTAGCAGAAATTATTAAAGGAGTGAGGATTAATCGTGGTGAGCTCGTGGTGTGAACAATACCCCCACCTTTTTTTTTTCACCACCACCACCCCGTGTCAAAAGAATTCCCGCTGCTTTGTTATTTTATTGTATCATAAAACACTGCGCTTAATGGCTACCTTAACTTAACTGGTGGTTACATATTTTCGTTGTTTATGACGAATCGTCAATAGTTAAGAAGTCTTTTACAATTTTAAAACTGGAAACAGTTAAAATGTTTTCCATATTGGATCGGAATCTTCTTTTTTATGTTTGCGAATGAAACACAGCAACATTTCTCAGTATACATTAAGGTTAAAGTTTTAAAAAAAAATCATTAAAAAAATGTTTTAAAAACTTTACATTTAAAAGCGAACAAGAAATAATAAAACGCTGCAACTAATTTTAAGTTTCCTTTTCTGAATTTCCTACTTTCAAAAGTATATATACCGATAACTTAGTCAAATCCAATATCTATTACGAATTTTCAGATACCGGTACTCTAGTTGTGCCAGTCGCTTTTTCCACCATAGACAATTTTTAGTTACACATTTTGAAAAGCTTCTTTCAGATGCCACAGATACGCAGATAAGAAACAGCTGACGGCTTAACGAAATGGTTGGAAGAAATTATTTTAAGTTTAAACGTGAATAATGAATTGTCAGAAATCAAGCACTATCCAGGTTGAAGTTTTCACGAGATCAATTGTTGCTGCTGGTAGAGATGTCTTCTCAATCTTGGTCTTTCTGTTCCAATGTCGTCCTTCGGTAAATCATCAAACACACGACTAATTCTGAAAAGAACAGCCACAATACTTTTCCGTTGCTAATTTTCGACTTTTTGGTTGCACTTTTACCTCAGTGTTTTCTTCCAGTTTAGATTTATTGATGGTCCCGTGTTCAAACCCTGCCCTATCGTCCTATGGGAGGTTTGAACTAGGACGTAAATTATCTTCAACTCTGAAGGAACATCCGAAACATGTTAAATATTTTACGTTACGCCACTGCCATCTAGCCAACCAATATACCGTCCAACCATCACCATCCATCCAACCAACCACAGCCAAAATATTAACCAACCATGCAACCAACCACAGCCAAAATATAAACTGCCCCCCAACCAGCTAACAATTATCAACCATCAATCTATTCAGCCAATCAACAACCAACCAACCACAACTACCCAACCATCTATCCAACCAACTTATCAACCAACCATTTAACCACCCATCCATATATCCAAACAACAACAACAACCAACCATCTATCCAACCAGAACCAACCAACCAACCACCCAACTTACCACAGCTAACTATCAACCATCCAGCCAGCCATACACAACCAACCAACCATCCATCCGTTATCAAGATTTTAGCCATAGTTTCTATAGTAAACTATATAATTTATGTCTAGCACACATGCAGTTAACTATATAATTTATGTTTAGCACACTTGCAGCTGTAAACAAAATGTACCCAAAAAAATATCCAAAAAGTACTAGAAGTTGGCAACACCGCTGTAAATCACACAAAAAACAAAAATGGCAACGTCGCTAAGACACTTTATTTACGTATACACTATAGTCAAAATATAATGGTTACTTTTTACAACCAAATGTATTAAAAACACTATATGAGTGTTTCTCCAGTACTGGTGACAAACAGGTATTGGTTCTAGTCTCGTAAACTAATACCCTCAGATCTAGAATAATCTAGATCTAGCCTATTATAATAATAATTATTATTATTAATTATACTATTGAACTATAACTATTTTCAACTATACTATAGTATACTCTATAGTATAACCTCAACTCAGTATAACTATTCTAGCTAGATAAATGAGTAAATGGCACAATTTTCTTTTCATTGCTTTTAGTTGACTTAGTCTTAGTTAGATTTGGTTTTTGTACTATAAATTGTGATATTTTGAGCTTGAAAGGTGCAAAGTGGAATTTTAAAATTGTAGAAAATGTGTGAAATAGTGCACAAAATCAGTCACTCAAAATGGCATCTTTTGATGTAACATGGTCATGGAACACCTGGCTTAGCTTAGGTTGAAGTAATATTCTACTAAAAGCAATGATTATTAAACAGACATTTTTGTTGAAATAGCCTATAGGTTAACAAATAAACATAAAAATGTTATTGCATTATCTAGAGTAAAGTGCGAAGTTCGAGCAGCCCCGATTTGTCAAGAGGTTCGAACAGTTCACTTTTATTGCTAAAACTTTTTTATTTGAATGTTTACCAAATTACTAATATATTGCTACTGCGCATGCACCTTTTTTCTTTACTTCCGACACATACTATTTTCTTTTCCTTGTAAAGGCTAAGTTCATGGTGAGGTCAAACTCAGGAGGTGTGGAATTATTCTTTTATACTACCCGGTAGTGAAGGAAATGGGTAATGGGCTTAAGGCTATTTTTAAGTCTGATTGCTCATCAGCTTAAAGAGACTATTTGAAGTTGTGGAGGGTGGGAAATGGTGAAATGGATGGTATTCTTGCGTTGGAGTAAAAAGAAAATGACTTTATAGTGAAAATTAAATATTAAAACATGTTTTTAGATATATTTTCTTTGATCTGTTCGAACCTTCCATAAACCCGATCGAGCTTACTAACTGGGTAAAAATCTGCTCGAGGAAAAGTACGCTTGGGGATACTTACCCTACACCTCTTTGACTTCGTATTTAATTTTAACTAAGCCTAGTGATACATTAAATCCAATCTATTTTTATAGAAAAAAGGACGAGGAATTCAGAGATACTATCAGTTTTTTCATAGGTCAGACCGTTACGGTGCTATAAAAATCCAAACTTGAAAATTGCTGCCAGCGGGCTTAATGCGCTCGAACTTCACACTTTACTCTATATCTTTTTATTTTATATTTACTTTGGTATTACTTATAGTAGATTCTTATATAAGGCACACCATATTCGGGAACTAGGTCAAATTTGTATTTTATTTTTTATTTGGTGATGGTTTAACTTGCAAAAAAACTGAAAGCAGATTCTTATTCTGAAACTAAAGGACTATAAAAATAGCTGTGTTTCTTTGCATTACCACTCATAGTCAAGATTTTATTTTAAAATAAATAAGGTCACCTCATGCTCCTATATAGATACTAAACGCAGTTTTTGTGCTTTCTCCTTCAGCGCACAATGAGCACCATAAGTAAACACCACTATATGTTATTGCTAATAAATTATATCTGTGTTAATTAAAAATTATTTAGATTGTATTAAAAGAAATAGATTCACTTCTGCAATATGTATTTATAGTATATTGCCTCTCTCTATATATATATTCTATATATTTAATATATTATATATATGATATCGTTTATAGTTTATTTATTTTTATAGGCCTACTTATATAATCTATGTGTAAAAACAGACAGAAAGAAATCTATATAAAAATTATATATCTATAAATTATTTGTTATAATTTTTAAACATGATTTTTTCAACTAGGCTACATGTATTCTCTCTCTCTCTTTTAATTCCCATCCAAGGACCCTCTTCTTCTTTTCATAATTTGGGATGTTCGTTTTGTTACACCTTAACATCCCCTCCCTCCCATAGATGCTTATAATTCTTTTCATGACTCTCTCCCCCTTCCCTCCACTGCCTGTTGGATAGTTTGTGACACTACACGCTTAGTGTATACCTCTCCTCACAGCCAGCTCACCTGGCATGATCACCTGCAGTGGACATGGTCAAATTAGCATCCCGCACTTTTTCTTTCATTCATAAATTATATATTCTAGATATCTCGATCTAGGTCATGTTTATTCATTGAAAAAATCATAGATTTATTAATCACAATAAATTTCTTATTACAATTTTGCCTTGTTTACTACAGGAGAATGTGTTAAATTCATTATTATTTGTTGAAACACCTCCTTTTTTAATTTTATTAAACAGCTAGCAGTTTAAATGTGATTGGAATGTCTTTCTAAAGATGTTTGGAAGCTTATTTTGATATATTCATCAGCCTACGATCAAACAGGCTCATAATATAGCCCTCATCCCTTATATGGGTATGAATTGCCGGGGAGGTTAAAGCAATAGCTTTACATACATGGTTACAGAGAATCTAAAAAACTGCCCTCTGCTTTGGAAAAGGAAAACAAAAATACAGGAACTTATCTAAAATTGGACATGCGCAGTCCCGAAACGTCGTTTTTAGCTCCAAACATAAAAACAAATGAATTATAGACAAAAAAAGCAATGCATTTCTTGAAGGAGAATGTGATGAGTTGTGCCTTATATAAGAATCAACTATAGATGTCGCCGTAAAAAATGCTTCACAGGTGCATCACATGGTGTCCCACTAATCTTGAAATTTTAAACATATATCAATTGTAAACAAAGTAAAGGATTCTGCTCCCAAATGTGTCTCTGTTACTAAAAGCATCAATGAATAATGTACACAGTGAAATTTTTCTTTAAAACTGTAAAAATTTATATAATTTTAGTAAAATAGGTCTTGGTGTCCCAGGTGAAGCACCTCAAACGCGGTTGACAAAAAGAACAATATTTTTTTAAACAAAATTATTAATGTGATGGGAATTACTCAATGGTATCTTTGATACTGCTTAGTACACAATTAGCTCCATTTTCTTGGGAAAAGGCTACATATTAATTAACAGGAGACATTTTTTCACTGTAGCACCCGAAACACTGCATGTTGAATCATACCAGAAAATCTCAGAGATCTAGATATAAGTACTTTTCTCACCAAAGTTTTGAATTATTATAAGAATTAAGTTTATTATTATCAAGTTTGATCTAGAATACATAGAATACTATTTTTTAATCTAAGTTAATGTAAACGTTATTGTTTTATCATTGTTTGTGGTGCTTCATGGGACACTAAACAAGTCTTGATCTAGTTATATAGGTCCTGTGTAGATTTAGATCTACTCTACATTTCAATTTATATGTAAATCTAGTTTTGGATCTTGTTCTTGGTGCATCGAAAGTCAGAAAGCTGCACTTTTAGTCTATGATTAGGTCATGTTTGAGGCAGTTATGTCTAATATATTTTTAAAGGATTGTTGAACACACACATACAAAGGCCTAGTACATTCATTTGTGGTTATAGAAAACTATTTTGTGAATCACTAGTAAAAGAATAATTGGTAATGTATTTACAGACTTTAAATAATTGCATTTCAGCATGTATTAAAAAACAACAACTATTAGATATATTTCATATTGGTGTCCCGTTGTAGCACCCGCAACATCTTGTTCTATAATAGTCATGTTATAATAAATGCCTGAATTATCATTGAGATATTGCAGCAAATAATAGCCTATATATTTAGCTATAATGCAAGTATAGCATAAATTCTTGATATTCTTATAAAAAATCTTATTTAAAAAACTTTTACCAGTAGTGTTACAGGTGCTACGGTGTCCCATTTTAAAAATTGAGCGCAAACATAACGTAAGTGCTCAAAAACTTCAATTTCTCTATCTAGCTGCTTAATATAATAGAAACATTCAAATTATGCTAAAAAAGCAAACAAAGTAACAGTTAGTTGTACTTTAATCATCAATGGTGTCCCAGTGTTGCTCTTGAAATGCAAAAGTGGGTACCCCTTTTGCCAGCACTGCTGAGGAAATGTACTTATTCCAATTCATTTTCTATTGATAAATTCTTAAAGTTAAATGGGTGAAGAAATGAATACACTTAAAATGAAAACCAAAAACTTCCACTTTAATTTTTGGCCAAATGTGACACTTTTTGATACCAGTACTGGAGAAACACTCATATACATTGGTTATATGGGTAATTTCCGCCGGTTATGTGAAATAAATTTTATTCTGATTAATTAGATCTAGTTTAGCGAATGTATTTTTGTTTTAACATCTTGTTGTAAGTTTATTAACCCCCCCCCCCCCCCCCCCCCCCATCCTCTGTCACACTCTGGGGACTCTGTGGTGTTTTGAATGTGTAGTGTGTTTAATGCTTCTAATAGTGTTTTTAAATAAATAAATAAAAAAAAAAAACTAGACCTAATTTTGGCAGTTGAAATGATTACCTAAATGTAATTGTTATTTTCCTTAAAAAAAATTTAAAATGCTATCTTTCATATTACACATAGATCTATTAGTATAATCTATATTAATTATTATTTATTATATAGAATATAGATCTAGATTTAGATTCAAGTAGATTATAGATATATCTAGATCTTTATACTATAGACAGTCACGCTTTCTTTTCATTTTGATAATGATGATAATGTTTTCTATCGGTATCAATTATCTATCATTAGTTATCATTAGTATTATGTCATCTGCAATTATTTGAATTATCTGGTCAAAATATAAATATAATAAGGCTAATTCAGTGATTCCCAAAGTGGCCTATAAATATAGACCCCCAGGGGTCTACGAAAGTGAAAAAAATAATTGGGGGTGTATGACATGTAAATGGGGGTCCATGAGAGTAGATCTCTTTTAAGAAGGTTGTGATTTTTATTTTGATTTCACATAAAAAGTTATCAATGATATATAATTATCTCACACAAACATTAACTCTTTCTCTCCGTCGACTCCGTTATTATTCTTCAAAGCTTTGAAGGAATTCTTTATTTTGCTCATTAATATTTAACTACCCTGTCATGATTAAGCTTCAATAGCTTTGTGGTAGCTATCAGAAAATGTATTTGGTATCTAGAATTAAACGGAAATGCAAGCTCTTTTTAATACCGGTAACACAAAGTCAAGTTTATAAAATTAAACATTAATTTAATTTAATGAGGTCAAATCAATGATAGTATCGTCGATTAGGAGTGAAAGAGTTAATTATCTAGATCTATAACTTATTATAGGTAATCTTTGTAATTTAAATTCTATTATTTCAGTTAAAAAAAATTATATATTGTAAATTTTAATACCTCATTCAAATAGCTTTTTTAGTCTATTGGTAACTAATTTTTATATTATAAATGGCCTAATCTAAAATTAAAATGTAGACAGTAGTGTTTTTTTTTTTTTATTTTGCTTTTTCCTTGTTGAACGTCTATTGCCAAATGTGCCTTTTTTGTAACAAAGTTTACAATGTAATGACACTATGAAACCACCTAAGCTGAAGAATCCTTTGAGATGAAGCCACCCTGATAAAATGAATCAAGATTGGAAACACTTTTAAACAGTCAATGATCAAATTGAGAAAAGACCTACAATGGAAAAAATCTTTGCTTTTACATTAAAAAGAGAAATGATGGTTTGCAAGTGACTGTAAATATCTTTTACCTTTTGCGAATTTCTGAGAACATTCCACTGGAGGAAAAAAAAAGATTTAGTCAGTTTTCAAAATTATTTTGTCCACAAATCTGCATCCCTATTGTTAAAGAATTCCTATATAAGCAACAAAATATGGCAAAGGCCTATTGATAAAATGAGTTGTAACATTGGGAACTTCTTACAAAATTATTTGTAAACAACTTATTTCTTTATGCAATTGTACAAATCAATTGAAATAAAGCATTGTCATGGGGATATTCTCGTTTTATTATGGATCAAGAAATCCAAGAAAACTTTCTTTCTGTGAAAACTGATTAAAAAAAAAATATGTATCAATAGTTAATGTTTTGAAGGAGAGAAAGCAATCGCTTGATCAAATATAATAACAGTAGCAACGAATGGAGCACCTATCATTGTTGAATCCTACAGTTAATAGTGTACCTGCAGTCTTATTAACACCATGAGTAATCCATCGACAGCTAAAAATCTGAGTGGTGAATTGCATGAATACCTTCAATTGGTTAGCACTGTAGTTAATGGAAGCAACTTTCAGAAAATGACAATAACTTTCATCAGTTGCTTCTTTACACTGAAGTTCTATGGTTGTCAAAAAGATTATGTTTGACAAGGTTATTTTTTTTTTGACACTGTATCTGAGTTCTTGAATGTGAAAGATCGAGTGGAAATTGTACATTGTCTATTTAGCAGATTGTTTCAAACATTCAATGAGATTAACATACATGTGGTATTTATTACTTTTTTCATTCTTCACCTTACTACAGTCAGAAATCAGTAAAAAAAAAAAAAAAATACATTTAAAGTTCATGAATCAACGAATTGCAATATCAGCTAAGCAGGTAGTCTACCCATTATCAGAAAACATTACAAGGGGTCTACGAGCTAAAAAAAGTTTAGGAACTACTGGGCTTATTGATAGATCTACTTAAAAGCATCATAATGTATTTGGTGTAGTCAATCCTTTTTTTAAAAAAAAGTCGTCCCTCCATTCCCTATCATTTTTTTTTTTTTTTTTACCAATTCACATGATTTTGATTTAACACCCATTATTTCCAAATGTAATGCCCTTCACTGGTCTTCAGAATGGCTCCTCTTAAAGTAATATGACCTAATTCATTGCAAAGCCAAAAGGAAAGTATCAGATCCATGACTAGATTGTCTAGATTCTGGAAAGAAGCTAATGTCACCCCCCTATTTAAAAAAGGAGAAAAATCTGATCCAGGAAACTACAGACCAGTATCACTTACCAGCATCACATGTAAAATACTAGAACACATAATATGTAGCAACATCATAAACCACTTAGACAAACATAATGTCCTCACCCCATACCAACATGGCTTTAGGAAATATAGATCATGTGAAACACAACTAATAGGACTAATTGATGATTTCTCAAAAGGTTTAGATAATAGTGAACAAATAGATGCTATCTTACTAGATTTTTCCAAGGCTTTTGACAAAGTTCACCACCATAGTTTGCTTAAAAAATTAAAATATTTCGGCATTAACGGTCCACTGCATCAGTGGATTAAAGATTTTCTGATAGGGAGAGAACAAACTGTAATAATAAATGGCTCTAAATCAACACCAATAACAGTAAACTCAGGTGTACCTCAAGGAACAGTCTTGGGTCCACTACTATTTTTAATTTACATAAATGATTTACCAAATTGCATTAGTTCAGGAACAAAAGTCAGATTATTTGCAGACGACTGCATAATATATAGAACAATAAAAACAAAACAAGACACAGATATTTTACAAAGAGAATTAGATGAATTACAGAAATGGGAATCAAATTGGAGCATGTCTTTCCACCCAGAAAAATGTCAGTTGTTAAGAGTAACAAAAAAAATTAAACAAATTAATTCCACTTATCTTATTCATGGCAAACCAGTAACACAGACTAAAAACTCAAAATACCTAGGTGTTATAATAAATGAAAAACTGTCATGGAATCCACATATTGATGAAACTATAAAAAAATCCAACAAAGCATTAGGGTTTATTAAAAGAAATTTCTATAAATCAAATAAGAACATAAAACTAAAATGTTATTTAACCTTGGTTAGGCCAATAATAGAATATGCATCCACCGTGTGGGACCCCTCAACTCAAGAAAACATTAAGAAACTGGAACAAACACAAAATAGAGCAGTGAGATTCATAACAAACGAATATTCACATTTGACTAGGGTAACACCATTAGTAAAATCACTAAATTTAGAAAGCCTTCAGGACAGAAGACTCAAAAGTAAAGTAGCAATTATACATAAAACACTGAACCATAATCTTCAAATACAAAAACAAAATTTAATAAAATACTCTGAAAGACACAAAAATAAAGGCACATTCCTCGTCCCATATGCTAGGACAAATTTGTACAAATACTCCTTCTTCCCTAGTGCTATTAGAGCATGGAATGGGTTGCCTGAGCTAGCCAGAAAAACCAGTGACTTGGCAGAATTTAAGTCATTGGTTAATATGCATGACTAAATGCATGACGCGTAGGACGTAATCATCTTCTTTTTTGAAGTAACGTCTGTATTATATAAGATAAGATAAGATAGGTAGTTAGTGATCAGACGTCAACATTTATTTGATACTGTGGACGTGGTTTATACTTATTGTTGCAACACCTATTTTAATTGCCTTGAGCTCCATATTAAATCATGATTTAAAAATGTATGCCTTTGTTTTTTTTTATTATTTCTAAATAAACCACTAAGTAGCCTAACTGATCCTGATAAAGACACATTTATATATATATATATATATATAGAGAGAGAGAGAGATGATTGACCCATGGCTACTAACAAAAAAAAACAACTAACCTGGTACATAGAACTTAGTAGTTATTTGGCAATAAAAACATTAACATAGAGTTGCTTAACTTGGTGGGGGGGGGGGGGGTATTAATTTCAGCTTGACCCTTCTCCTCCTATGCTGTCCATTGAACTTTTGTAAAATAAATGTAAAATTCCCATGCAAAGATGCTTATTACAAGAAATGAAAGTGCACAGACTTCATTATTATAAGCTTAAGTGCCCTTTAAGATAAGGTGGATTATATTTTGATTTTTATTTTCATCAAATATTCAAATATGTATCAATTATCATTCTCAATAGACCTATAGATGTAAATATAGATCAAGAGATTTTTTTTTAATTGAAATGTATTAGTTTTATATATTTATAATCACCTATATCTACATGTTAGTCATTTGGATCGTTGGGGCACCACACATGATCTGTTGACCATCTTTCTCCATTCCTTTGTCTTTTGCTTTGGCTTGTCTCCTAAAATGACAGGCCCATCCATTCTTTGATGTTGTTTCCATCACTTTTTCTGACTGCCTGTCTGTCTTTATAAGACATTGATCAGGTTCACATCTAACTTCACATTCACTTTTACCTCTATCCTTTGGTCTGTGGACTGATGGGGCACCACATAAGATCCGTCAACTTTCTTTCTCCATTCTTCTCTGTCATTTGTCTTTGATAGAATTTCATTCTGATGTTATTTTTGAAAATATTGAAACCTGCCTGGGTGGACCACTTTGGGAACCGATTTGAGTTTGTGTCTCCACACAAACTGTCTTTTTAACCTTGTCTAATTTCCTCGTTAGTGGTTTCTTTGTTGGTGATACCTATTATTCTTCTATAATGTATTGAGCCCATGAACAGGACCTATCTAATGCTGCACTTAGCTTCTAAGATTTGCAAGCATTCAAGAATGTCATCATGAGTGAATCAGTCTGACTTTAGTGTCAAGGGGTATCAATTTGTCTTTTCAGATTGTCTTTAGCTTCTCAAGTGCTGGTGGTGCATGAGCTATTCTGCCACAAGTTCAGGTTTAGTTGCCATGTCTGAAATGATAGCTTCAAGGTATTTAAAACTTAATAAAACTTGGCACAAATGTTCCTTAGATCATGTTTAATGTCGGTCCCACAACCCTAACCAGCAAACCAGAAAACACATTTCATATGTTTTAAGTAACATTTGTACAAATAACAAATATGTACTATTTCCTTTCAGTTGGTTTTCACAGGAACAACAGGAATTGTATAGACTCACAGTTTTGAAAATGTTACTGGTTATATCAAGACATTTTTTTGCTGTCTAAAACTATTGGGAAAATCTATGTAAAATGACATTCAAGATTTTGAAATAGATCTCAACTTGTGTTTACAAAGACATCTGAAGAACTAATTCACTTAATGTCAATTATGGACGACATGAAACAAAACTTGAATGAACTCAGAACTGTCATTAAAACTGAGAAGATAGAAAGGTCTCTGCCTTTAGAGACACTGGAAAACAGTTTAACTGGTCACATTTTCAAATTTACTTTCAAGGAAGAGGCACAGGTAAAATATATATTTATATAAGGGTTGAAATTAGTTTTAATAATAAGCTTTTATTAAATAATTCGTTTTTTTAAAAGCTTTTTAATATCAACTCACTCTGTCTGTCTCTCTCTTTGGTAAATAGTTTGTACACTTTATTATCCCACACCCATTCTCGGATCAAGTTGAAACTTAGCCCAATTATTCATTAGCTTTAGAAACATGTGAATCAAAATTTTTAAAAAAGTAACCAATTAGTCTATTCATTACTGGTATTGAATTGTTTTGTTTTATATAAACAAAGGAAATTAATCCTTTAGTATTCACTGATACAGCTAAATTTGTAGGGTTTTTGTCCCCTTTTAACAATTAAACATGTTATTACTCTCACACCCATTCTCAGATCAAATTGAAACTTTAAACAGTTATTTATTGTACCTGAATCAATTTAAAATTTACTAATTTTTCAATTAATTATTGGTTATTAATTATATTGTTTGATATCAAATACAGGAAATAGCTTCTACATTATTGAGAAATATAGTTGTGGAATTCTTTCCCTTAAATAAGTTTTTTTTTTTTTTTTAAATAGCTTTAGTATATCACATCTTTCATGCTTATGACATGTTCCATGAGTGCTATGATCCAATCTCTTTCTTGGACGAGTGAAGTAAGGGGGTATCTGCCTGAAGGTTTTCCACAC
Source organism: Biomphalaria sudanica (assembly GCA_036873155.1). Taxonomy (NCBI): domain Eukaryota; kingdom Metazoa; phylum Mollusca; class Gastropoda; family Planorbidae; genus Biomphalaria; species Biomphalaria sudanica. The sequence goes on from JAZGLO010001986.1 coordinate 438,316, forward strand.
TGCCTTTTTGTGCTAAGTAAAACACATCTCTGTTTGACTCTGGTGTTGCACCTCAATCCCCTTGATAGGTAGCCAAGCCCAAGTGGTTTAAGCCTCTCAGCCACACATCACAGCTCTAAGTTTCAGATTTTTTTTAAAATATAGAAATGACAAAATTGTACACCCTATATTGATTTGTTAATACATTTTTTTTATGGAATGTCTCCATATTAAGAACTTATATGTAACTTTTTAAGTTTATTTCATAGCACTTTGTCACTTGAAAAATATAGTCTGTTAATATCTCTACTGAATGACATGATTTTAATATAGAACCCAATATTCTATTTATAAAGACCTCTGAAGAACAAAAACCCTCAATGTTGGATGACATAAAACAAGACTTTACTAATGATCTGAAAAATGTCATGAAAATGGAGAAGATAGAATCCTCTTTACTTTCAGAGACACCAGAAATTACCTCCACTGGTAATACTGTTGAAGAATTTTCACCAGAAGAGACACTGGTAAGACTATTTTAATACATAAAGAGCAAAGATTTTATAAATGTAATCTATTTTTACATCATTAACAAACTTTATTTGAGGCAGTGCTTCAGATGTTTAAATCCTCTCTTGCACATGGTTCGTACGCTGTCTGGAAAAAGTCTGGAATTTCAAGAATTAGATTTCAGACTTTGAAAGTCTGGAAAATTGTTACTTTTCGAGGCAAAATGTTCAAATGTCTGGAAAAATCCTGGAATTTGAAAAACAAAAAAAAATTAAATCGATGTCATAAAAAATGTGAACATTTTTTAAATTCAGGCACTGTAAACGGTGAAGCGCTAGGTGGCTAGATCTGTTCGGGCATTAAGGCTTCCATTACTAGCTCTAGATTTATGGTCATGGGTGAAAGCATGTGCAATCACTGCTTTGTCAGCAAAATGCCAACCAATTCCAATTTTGGAAAATAAAACAACAGACCTTTTCAGTCAATTGCAGAACACTCCCATGGTCATTAAGACTTTATAGAACCGAGATCTAGATCTAATTCTAATCAGGCATGGCTAATGAACCTTAAATTTTAATGAATTTGCTAGATCTAAACTAGGCTAGATAAATATTGTATGTTTAGTTAGATTTAGATGGAGCTATTATAATACTAAATATAATGTCTATACTTATGGTCAAGGAACCTTTGAATTTAAAACAAAATCTGATGCTTAGATGTAGATCTCCTACTTAGATCAAATAAAAAAAAACATGACATTTAGATCTAGGCTGACGTTCAGCTTTGTTTTTTTGAAGTAACATCTGTAATATATTAGAAGATTGTAAAATGTTTGCATGTGTTGTTTTTTTGTTTGTTTATTCATTTCATAAATTTGTAATACATATGATATCTTATAACTCTTGTTGTAGTCAAGTACAGGCAAGGATGGCCATTCTCGCCAGTGTTCAAAATACTCTTTCAGACTTCGCTTAACCAGGGCAGAGTACCAAAGGACTGGAAAGAAGCTAATGTCACCCCCTTTTTTAAAAAAGGAGAAAATCTGACCCAGGAAACTACAGACCAGTATCACTTACCAGCATCACATGTAAAATCCTAGAACACATAATATATAGCAACATCATAAACCACTTAGACAAACATAATGTCCTCACACCATACCAACATGGCTTTAGGAAATACAGATTATGTGAAACACAACTAATAGGACTAATTGATGATTTTTCAAAAGGCTTAGATAATAGTGAACAAATAGATGCTATCTTACTAGATTTTTCTAAGGCTTTTGACAAAGTCCACCACCATAGTTTGCTTAAAAAATTAAAATATTTCGGCATTAATGGTCCACTACATCAGTGGATTAAAGATTTTCTGATAGGGAGAGAACAAACTGTAATAATAAATGGCTCTAAATCAATACAGATAACAGTACACTCGGGTGTACCTCAAGGAACAGTCTTGGGTCCACTACTATTTTTAATTTACATAAATGATTTACCAAATTGCATTACTTCAGGAACAAAAGTCAGATTATTTGCAGACGATTGCATAATATATAGAACAATAAAAACAACACAAGACACAAATATTTTACAAAGAGAATTAGATGAATTACAGAAATGGGAATCAAATTGGAGCATGTCTTTCCACCCAAAAAAATGTCAGTTGTTAAGAGTAACAAAAAAACTAAAACAAATTAATTCCACTTATCTTATTCATGGCAAATCAGTAACACAGACTAAAAACGCAAAATACCTAGGTGTTATAATAAATGAAAAACTGTCATGGAATCCACATATTGATGAAACTATAAAAAAAAATCAAACAAAGCATTAGGATTTATTAAAAGAAATTTCTATAAATCAAATAAGAACATAAAACTAAAATGTTATTTAACCTTGGTTAGGCCAATAATAGAATATGCATCCTCCGTTTGGGACCCCTCAACTCAAGAAAACATTAAGAAACTGGAACAGACACAAAATAGAGCAGTGAGATTCATAACAAACGAATATTCACATTTGACTAGAGTAACACCTTTAGTAAAATCACTAAATTTAGAAAGCCTTCAGGACAGAAGACTCAAAAGTAAAGTAGCAATTATACATAAAACACTGAACCATAATCTTCAAATACAAAAACAAAATTTAATAAAATAGTCAGAAAGACACAAAGATAAAGGCACATTCCTCGTCCCATATGCTAGGACAAATTTGTACAAATACTCCTTCTTCCCTAGTGCTATTAGAGCATGGAATGGGTTGCCTGAGCTAGCCAGAAAAACCAGTGACTTGGCAGAATTTAAGTCATTGGTTAATATGCATGACTAAATGCATGACGCGTAGGACGTAATCATCTTCTTTTTTGAAGTAAAGTCTGTATTATATAAGATAAGAAGATAAGATAAATGGCTGATTGAATCCTCTATATTACTCTCTGATATAAATCTAGATCTAGGCATTTAACTTCATTCAACAATGTATTAAACTCACTTCAAACATTTGCCGATGCCCATATAGGCCAATTCTCTTTTTAAAAAAAAAATTAATTAATTAATTAATAGCAACATGTTTATTCAATATAAGATCATTAACATTGATGTCCAAAGCTGGTTGTTTGAAAAAAAAAATGGTAAGAAAATTGTAATTTAATTCGAAATCAAACAACTTGGCTTATGAATCAAATGAATTGAGCTCCAAAAATAGAACCAGTCATTACCATTGACTTATACTAGAGGTATCTTCAAAATATATAATTTGATAATGCATCGAAAACTTGATGTATGCATATTTAGGATTAGGTCATTTATATTATTTGTACATATATGTAGTCTGAAAACTATTAACAGTACAATAGCAGCCTTTAAAATAAGTTTGAAATGAATATATTGTTATATCTCTGCTCCTACATTAAAGAATATAGTGCTCACCAGTGCACTGTTAAAGACGAGTGATGAAGAAGAGACAAGATGGTGGACTGTTGATTTATAGATAGGTTAGAACTGTCTGAGTTATATATAGGGTTCATTGCCAGTGTGGTCAGCAGGTTAGAAGCAGTGTAGAAGCAGTGTAGGAGTTTATGTAGACTATCTTTTCTGAGACACATACTGTGACCTGTGTTAGTGGTACCCTGATGGAATGTTAAGACATAATCAGCAACAGTGAACCTTGTATGTTAGTGGAAGGCAGTGGCGGTGTGACCTAAAGAGGATTCATGAAATATACGAGCCCCCATGTGACCTAAAAAGGATTCATGAACCAATATGGTCAGTTCACATCACTTATTAGCGGATATATCTAAAAATATTCAATTAGAATTATAGCTAGATTTAGGCATTTTAGATCAACAGATCAGTGTTAAAGGTGTGTTGGCACGTTCGTCCAGAGGTACATTGGTTCCTACTTGTACTGCCTAGGTTATTTGGTATAACCTCTAGGTATACAATTAAACTAATGTATGCAACACAAGACTTAAAGTCCCAGGTAAACATATATACAAAGTTTATTTACATGAGTAAAATAAATTTGTAAATAAATGACCATCAACTCACAGGCCTACTCCACACAAAATAAACAAAAGATGCACATTCAAAAATAGTATGGTACACCGCTCTAGTCATATGTTACAACTATGTAAATAAATAGCTATCAACTCACTGGCCTTCTCAATACAAAATAAACAAAAGATACCCTCAAAAATTGTATGGCACACTGCCTTAGTCATATAATATATACACTTTCGTCACATTCTGGAAATCACACATCAGTGTAGAAAAATAAAGGTCACAGGCCTCAGGTCAAAACACGACCACTTTTGGCTACTCTGGGGTTACAGGCTTCAGGCTGACACAGCCACTTTTAGCCAAAAAAACAAAAGGGTCATAATGTACTATAAGCTTCAGGGAAACCTATGAGCCTACAAGCTTCATAGATTCCCACCTATAGACATCTGCTCGGTAAAGCCTATCTGATGATTCAATACCGGTACAGGTTGAATCCCTCAGAGACAAGGCTATAAAAAATATCAAATTGGGGAGTACCCCAGGATGCAGAACATCAGGGTTAAACATACTGCCTGGAAATCATTTGAGGCTATATCTACTATTTAATACATTATATAAAATACTACAATGACTAAAGATATGCTTAGCCCAAAGATCTCCAGAGCTGGACACACTTCTCCTGAGTACCCCAAGACACACGACCACTAACAGAAAAAAATACAATTCACAACACAGGTCCAGTGGTCAAGCTGGTAACTCAGGAGCAAGTGGCAACTAAACACGGGCTACATGCCCTTACATCAACTACGTAAGGGGAATCCCTCCTGTCTTTACAAGTAATCAAAAATAGTTATTTTCCCATTATGTCACAGGCGGCAACAGTGAACCATACAGGTCAGAGCTAAATGAACTCTATCTCATAGACAACATAAGACATGACACATGACATTCATGTTTATTGTGATTGCTTATATCTTGTGTAAATAAACATCTCTTCAACTTGATCCTTCGTTGAAGGTTTACCCTAGATTTGTTACAATATTAAAATTTTTTGGAAACTTTTTGGTACCGGTATTACTTATATATTACAGACTTTATTTCAAAAAAGATCATTACTGTACCCTCCTACGCATTTTATGGATGATGATTAATGAAAGCAGAGGGCTAGAGAAGCTCTTGCTTCATCCTACTACATTAAAAAAAAACAAGAATTTTATATGAATATACAATGACCCATTATTTACAGGGCTGAATTTAAGTATGTGGACGCCCCAGGGCAGGATTTTTGTGGAGGCTCCTACTATTTTTTTCAAAAGCTCTAAAAAAAATCCACTTATGAATAAAAATACTTATATCTAAAACATGCTATAATTAATCCATTTTTTTAACATGTAATATGCATATTTTAGTTTTTACAAGTATATAATTTTGATTTTGTGGAGGGTAAGGCCCTTGGAAGACGCACTGCCATAATTCCAGAGCTGCGTTCATATATTTCGAGCATACTGCAAATGGACACTTCTTTATCACGACAATGTTGCCAGTCGACGTAAGATATTAAAGTGTTAGTGTTCAAAATGTAAGAAAAGTTTGTGATGTCGAAATTCTGATATAGCCTATATTTATCTTTTGTGCAGGCCCCTTACTTGTGGAAGCCTCGGAGCTGTAGCCATGCCTGCCCGCCCTTAAATCTGGCCCTGATTATTTAAAATATAAATATAAATCTCATTTAATTAAATATCGGTTGTGACAGCGCTAATAAAACCAGATCATTGTTGTTAGAATTTCTGTCATTAATGACTTTATACCAGCATAAGTTTGTCATTAATTGCAATAGCAAAGACAGTAAAAAAAGCTTAGGATTTATATTTAGATCTTGATTTTTTTTTTTTAATATACAATAGTATTTTATTGTAAGCGGTAAGTGTAGTATTTTTAGATCTATGTTATTAAAACAAATAAACAGGACAAAAAGCTTAGTTTTTCTTAACAAATTGCAGAAAGAAAAACTCTATACCCATATTGAGCTATGAATAACTTATGTAGTTTGCAATTTCATGGCTGTGTGTTAAAATAAAATTTCATTAAGTATTATTGAAGAGCTAATTGTTGCCCCTATTTTTTGTTGAGTTACATCAATGTTATCTAACTTAATCTCTCTCATCCCTCTTTTTTTTTGTAATCAAGTGTCCATGCCGTCCAGCAAAATGATTAGGTCCAACACAACCTTGAAGATAGCAAAGCAGTGTAGAAGTCTATAGGATTTTACAACTAAGATCTATTAGACTATAAAATAAATATATTTAGTCTAGGTGCTACAAGATTAGTGACTTTTTTTTTTTTTTTAACATGTTTCGGATGCTCCTTCGGAATTGAAGATTATTATCATATCCTAGTCCAAACTTCCAACATGATGGTTTGGGTTAGTGGTGAGCTGGGTTTGCACCCAAGACTATGAATATGACATTCCAGAGTGCATACCACATGCTCAGGTGGCCATCCACTTTACTGTTAGTGAGTCTGGGAAAATGTCTGGAATTCATTTTCACAAAAGTTGTATGAACCATGCTTTCAAAAGCCCTGGAAAGAAGCCCTGCTGTTTTGCAAAGTTTCTGTATATCATCATACAGGTTGAGAATTAGTGGATTCTCAGACCTGTTGAGACTGAGATCAGCAAGTCTGCGGTTGTTAAGAAGAATATGAGATGGTTTCTTCTTTCTCCTGGTCGAAGTTTAAAGCATGTGAAATATGAGCCTATGGGACAATGACTCATCCTACATTGTGCTTTATAAGCTCCTTAGGCCTGGGCAGCCTCTGTCATGGGAAGGCAAGGTCAGGGCGCCTCCGTTGCTCTGAGACTCTGCACTCTTTTTGGGACTTGTGTCAGCACTGAAACCACTCTTCCAATTTTTTTATTTGGATTGTTGCCAAACATGATGGAAACTCAAAGCCTGCACTGTAGGCGGTGTTAGCCCTGCCTGGTGGGCCAAGCAGTCTTCAATGCTGTTGCAAGTCAGTCATACCCTACGTGACTTGATACCGAGTTCATTAATTTTTTACATAGAAATATTAACAATGTATATCCTTTTTTTTTAAAAGTTGATTTTTTTTCTTTTTGTTGTTATTCTCCAAATAGTAGTATAACTCTCCATTTCTCAGGGATATCTCTTTCTTGTGACAGTGTTGAAAGGAATAATTTCTCGAAGTGAATGCATATTTCCTTCAATATAACATTGGATAGAAATGAACTTTTTGACTGTATTGTATCAAGAAATTTAAAAAAATTAATAAATAACAAGAAAAACATTGAAAAAAAAACAACTTTTTTTTTATATATAAAACAAAGCTTAGACAAAGTGTATTTGTATCAATCAGTTTTGATTAGTCATGTAATTAAATTTGTAAAAGATCCAAAGCAACAACAATAAATCTTTGAAATTAATATTTTTACAGATTTTTTTTTTTAGCGATATTTCATTCTTTTAGTTATCTTAATACACTATGATCCTATCACTTATCTGATTCTTGTGTTGGCATGTAAAAGAAATCGAGGCCCTATGTTCCATGAGTAACTCAAAGGAGTGATGATGATGATGTAAAAGAAATAATTATGCAAAATTTCAGCTTGATCTGATATTGGGTTTCAGAGAGATAATGTTTACAAACTTTTTAACTGACATACAGAGTGAGTTGTTATAAGCTTTGTAAAAATGTAATTAATATTAAAGTGTGTAACTTGAGATTTAAAAAACAAATATCTGCACTTTCTTTTAAGACAGCAACAATAGTGATCTGATCTTTTTTAAAAAGAGGCACAAAGTTTTTCTTCTTGTTCTGTTGGGGAAATGTCTCCATATTGGATAAGAACTTGTCTGATTTTTAACTTAACTTTTTAGCACTGTGAATCATAAAATATAGTTTGTTAATATCTATAATGAATGTCATAAAGGATTTTAATACAGAACCCATATTCTATTTTTCAAGTCATCCGAAGAACAAAATCCCTCAATGTTGGATGACATAAAACAAGACTTTACAAATGATCTCAAAAATGCCATCAACATAGAGAAGATAGAATTCATTTTACATTCAGAAACACCACAAATTTTTTCCATTGGTCATACTATTGAACAGTCATTAGCAGAAGAGACACAGGTGAGAACAAATAACATACTGCATTACATTTTTATTTTTATTACATTTTTTTTTTCACAGAAATTTGACTTTTGTAAATAAGTTGTTTTTTTTTTCCTTTAATTGAAAAACTACTATAATAAGATTTTTACCTCAAAGGATCTCTCTTTAATGTGACACAGGGTGCAATTAATAATTTCTTAGTTGTAAATAGAAATGGGTATGTCTTTCAATAAAGCATTGGATTGAAAAGAAGTTTTGTTCATTGTAGTGTATCAAGAAATAATTCTTTAATGTATCAAGGTTGTGGGCAAAAAAACATAAAAGTTAGGAAAGTACTTATCAGGAAACTCCTCTATGCTGATGATGCAGCTATTGTGGCTGACTGACCTTGGTGTGCTTATACTTTGACTGACTTTTATTTCACTGTTATTTCATGTAAGCAAGTTATCATTGTGATTAATAGTTTGAATTAATTTGTTGAATGGAGTTCAAAATTATAACCACTGTGTTTCTTCAGTGCATCCTAGCAGTGAGTTGTAATAAACTGAAAGGCAACTAAAATCTGTTAATGTCATATCATAGTGAAGAAAATACAAAGCTCTCTCCTACATAATTGATACAGGGTTTAAGACATGCAAAAAAATTATTTTATTATCTTATATATAAAGGAGAAAGTAAGGCGTATGTATGTTTGTATGTCCCCGCATAGAAATTTAAACCGTTTCACCGATCTTGATAAAACTTGGCAGAAATGTTCCTTGGGTACTAACTTAGACCGTAGTATATGTATTGGAGCCCTAAAACAAACTTAAGACCCTCAGACATGCTGTGTCTAAATGATGAGACAAGATGGAGAGGTCACGCATGCGCAGAGATGAAATTCTCTAGACCTAAATTAGCTCTCATTCAAGAAAACATAATTTTGTTATTTTACACATGAACATACAAATACATGTCTATTTATTTCATTATTTGATGCACATTAACCTTCAAATTTGAGTTTACAAAACATTTTTTACATAAAATCATTCGCTCTAAATGTAAATAGCTTTAAACGTCTTGACATACTTTTCTGTAACTTGTGGCACCTTTATATCGCATAGTGATACAAATGAAATGAACGCCAGAGGTCATAATATCGCATATTATAAAGGCATGTTATTAAACTAATAAACTACTTACATAGTACAATTTACTTTTCAATGTGTTTTTTTAAAGCATGTCAGACTACAGTTACCATATTTTAAGTCTTTATTTTCAATTTACCTTTTCTTCAAGATTTACTTATGCGCATTTAGACCTCTTAGCAACTTAGCTACGGAATGATGAATGAAACACGACTAATGTATCTATGTCAACACATTACACCTAGATCGACACAAGCTCACATCACAGTGTTTTTTTTTAGTCTTTTACTATAATAGGCTCAAAGTTTTTATTTATTGACTAGACTAGACTACTGTGGCATTCAAATTGTTTAGATTCTAAATCTAGAGTTACATTTTGCCTTATATTTAGATCATTGATTATTGATTATTCAAACGAAATAAATGCATGCTATTTGTAGAAAGAAAAACCCAGGTAAAATTAAAGCTAGTTATAGTATAAAACATTTTGTTTATACCGGTATTCTTGTATTTTTCTCTAGAAATTAATTATATGAATACAGATTAAATTATTGTATAAGTTAGAAATGTATTTTATCTTTCAGAAAAAAAAGGTAAATCAGATTCAAGAAATGACTTTAAACCAACATTTGTATGCTGAAAACACTTCTAAAAAAGATTGGTATGTTGGAAACACATCTAAAAAAGATTTGTATGCTGGAAGCTTAAAAGATGAGGGACATGTTTCTTACTACAATGGAACCCACCAGCTGGTTTATGCAGAGGAAAAAGCAGGACTATTTCAAATGGGAACAGAAACAATCTCTAGTTCATTTAAAGCAAACAAATGTAAGATGATTCCCTCACATAAAAAAACATTTAAATCTGAACTTTGTGAGAAAAAATACCATCAATCTGCTCGCTTAAAATCACATGAGCTTTTGCATTCTGGTAAGAAGCTATTTAAATGCACTATTTGTCAAAAAGAATTCAATACGTTTAATAGCATAAAAAAACATTTATTTGTTCATTCTGATAAAAGGCCATTTAAATGTAACATTTGTCAGAAAGAATTTAGGCAGTCTACTCACTTAAAATCCCATGAGGTAATACATTCTGAGAAAAAGCCATTTAAATGTACAATTTGTCAGAAAGAATTCAATCAGTCTCATCATTTAAAATCCCATGAGCTTATACATTCTGGTAAAAAGCCATTTAAATGTAATGTTTGCCAAAAAGCATTCACTCAGTCATCTGGCTTAAATAAACATTTTTTGATTCATTCTGGTAAAAAGCCATTTAAATGTACAATGTGTCAGAAAGAATTTAGTCGGTCCACTTATTTGAAATGCCATATGATAAAACATTCTGATAAAAAGCCATTTCAATGCACAATTTGTCAGAAAGAATTTAAACATTCTACTAGCTTGAAATACCATGAGAAAAGACATAGTGGTGAAAAGCCATTTAAATGCAAAATATGTCAGAAAGAATTCAAACATTCTTCTAACTTGAAACGCCATGAGGCAATACATTCTGATAAAAAGCCATTTAAATGTAAAATTTGTCAGAAAGAATTCAATCAGTCTTATCAATTAAAATCCCATGAGCTTATACATTCTGGTAAAAAGCCATTTAATTGTAATGTTTGTCAAAAAGCATTCACTCAGCCATCTAGCTTACATAAACATTTATTGATTCATTCTGGTATAAAGCCATTTAAATGTACAATGTGTCAGAAAGAATTTAGTCAGTCTTCTGATTTGAAATGCCATATGATAAAACATTCTGATAAAAAGCCATTTAAATGCACAATTTGTCAGAAAGAATTTAGTCATTCCTCTGATTTGAAATACCATATGATAAAACATTCTGATAAAAAGACATTCAAATGTACAATTTGTCAGAAAGAATTCAAATATTCTATTAGCTTGAAACGCCATGAGGTAATACATTCTGGTGAAAAGCCATTTAAATGTACAGTTTGTCAGAAAGAATTCCATCAGTCTGCTTTCTTAAAATCCCATGAACTTATACATTCTGGTAAGAAGCCATTTAAATGTACAATTTGTCAAAAAGAATTTTATCACTCAGTTAGCTTAAAAAGACATTTATTGATTCATTCTAATAAAAAGTCATTGAAATGTACAATTTGTCAGAAAGAGTTCAAACATTCTTCTACCTTAAAAGCCCATGAGCTTATACATTCTGGTAAAAAGCCATTTAAATGTAAAATTTGTCAGAAAGAATTCAAACATTCTTCAAGCTTAGAGCCCCATGAGATGTTTCATTCTTGTAAAACGTACAAGTGTGACATGTGTCAACAAATTTTGTTCACTAAATCATGTTTAGTATACCATCTGGCTCTTCATTGTGGGATACATATTAAACTTTTAAAATGTCACATGTGTCATAATTCTTTACATCCTCAAGTTTTATAAAACATATGTTTATTCACTGATAAACATAAGTTAACATGATTTTTCTGAAAATTATATGCTGTATCGGTTGTTGTTCTTATCTTTAAATGTGCTTGTAACTCAACCATAAGAATGTGTTCAGGAAATGTGTGTTTAGTCATTCAGTGTATTAAAGCCATACTAAGCGGACATTTGTTTTCAATCTGTTGTCATTATGTTCATAAAAATGATATACCTTCCACATAAAAAGTAAAGTAAAGTTCCCCTTTCAGACCTTGTGGTGTATAGGGCGGATGATGTAAAGGTCATCTGTTTCTATGGTTTATGAGGGTGTCATGGCCAGCACAACGACTAACCTCCTTTACTTTTCCCCAATTAATGTCAGGTACTCATTAGAGCTGGGTGGACTCAGAGTCACCCAAAGATCCTGAAATTAAAAATCCTAGTCTTCACCAGGATTCAAACCCAGGACCCCCGGTTCGAAAGTCAATCCCTTTACTGCTCAGCCACCAGGCCTCCTCTTCCTACATAGCTTTTTAATATTAAGAAATTTGAAGATGCAAGTTAATATACACCCTGCTCAATAGCTATTTAAATGTTAAATATTTTAGAGAATTTAAGTGTTCCTCAAACTTGAAATTACCATTATATTTTAATTCTGGTAAAAATACATTGAATTTTTAAAATAAATTACTGATTTCCTATTCATCTTTTCTCTCTCTGCCTGTGGTCCTTTCTGGTGCATAAGCCACCAACCAGCTTCCTGCAGGCATTTCAGCCCTGGTGAGTCCAAATGTCTTGTTTCTGTGTGGCATTTTACGTCTCGAGAGACGATCTTTTCCTTTTGCAACTTCTTGTGTGACTAAAGAGGCCAATCCTTGATACATAGCTGCGATCGCAGGTTGGGCATATATAATCACCAGGCGCCGTTGCATGTTCACCCTTCTTCCTGCTTCTGTTGTGTATGACATCTGCAATCTTTGACCCTTCCTTTATGCTCTCTCTCCATGAGGATCTGTCCAGTGCCACCTCTTCCCAGTTGCCAGTGTCGATTTTGAAGAGCTTCATGTCGTGTTTGCATACATCCGTATAACGTAAAAGTGGGCGACCAGCGGCTCTCCTGCCTTCTATTAGATCGCCATACAGGATGTCCTGTGGAAGTCGACCTTCTGGCATTCTACGAACGTGGCCAAGCCAGCCAAGGCGTCTGCTGCTGATAACAGAGCGGATGTCCTGACACCCTGCTCTTTGTAGCACTTCCTCATTGGTTATCTTATCTTGCCACCTTATTTTAAAGATCCGCCTTAGGCATCGGAGGTGGAAAACATTCAGCTTTTTTTCCTGCCATGAGTAGGTTGACCATGTTTCACTTCCGTACAGCAAGGTGCTCAACACACATGTCCGGTAGACTAGGGCTTTAGTACTGTTAGTCAGCAATATGTTGTCCCAGACTCTTTTCTGCAGCCGTGACATGGTGGCCATTGCCTTGGCTATCCTGTTGTTTATGTCTTTATCCAGTAGAGTGTTGTTGGATATGATGGAGCCAAGGTAACAAAGGTGATCAACAATTTCTAGTGGTTGACCATTAATGCTTACTTGAGGTGCAGTGTTTGTGTTTTGGACAAGTATCTTAGTCTTGCTTTGACTGATGTTTAAGCCGAACTTCTGGCAAGCAGCAGATAATTTGTCAACCAGGCACTGTAGCTGAATATCAGAATCAGCCACAATAGCTGCATCATCAGCATACAGGAGTTCCCTGACGAGTAGCTTCCTAACATTGGTTTTTGCCCGCAGCCTTGATACATTAAATAGTTTTCCAAAGGATCTTGTATGGAGAAACACACCTTCGTTTATGTCGTTGTACGCATAATGCAGTAGACAGGAGAAGAAATGCCAAACAGAGTAGGTGCGAGCACACATCCCTGCTGATTGGGCTCCATTGAATTTGACAGTGCATTTAGTTTCCTCGTGAAAACACTCAATGAACTGCAGTAGTTTGGGAGGGCAACCTATTTTCCTCAGGAGTTTGAAAAGGCCACTTCTGCTGACCATGTCAAAAGCTTTAGTCAGATCAACAAAAACGATGTAAAGGGGTCTGTCTCTCTCTCTGAAATTCTCCTGCAGTAGTCGTAGAGAAGATATCATGTCTACAGTGGATCTACCACTCCTGAATCCACACTGAGACTCTGTGTAGACTCTAGAAGCTATCACTTGCAGCCTGGATAGTGCCACTCTAGCAAAGATCTTGCCCACTATACTGAGGAGAGAGATACCCCTGTAATTGTTGCAGTCACTCCGATCCCCTTTGTTCTTGTATATTGTGACTATAGTTGCTTCACGCATGTCCTGTGGGACATGACCTGTTTCCCAACAGCGGCAGAGGAGAATATAGAGTTCAGGGAGCAGGAGTGATTCGTTGACTTTCACTACTTCCACTGGGATACCATCACTCCCAGGAGATTTTCTATTTTGTATGCAGTTAATTGCTTTTTTAAGGTCACTGAGGCTCGGAAGATCATCTAGGCATTCCAGTACTGGAAGATCTGGTAGAGAAGCCAGGGCGACATCGTCTACTGTGTTCTGTGTGGCATAGACTTCGAGGTAGTGTTCTGTCCAACGTTCTAGCTGCTTGGTTTGATCTGTAATATTTTCTCCTGATTTGGATAGAAGGGGGGCAGGCTTAGACACTGTTGGACCCAGGGCCGCTTTAATGCCATCAAATAGAGCTTTGCTATTTCCTGAGTGGAGACTGTCTTGGATTCTGTTGCAGGTATCCCTCCAAAAGTTGTTAGCACATTTTCTAGCCATTTGTTTCGCCTCTTTATTAGCACTTTTGAAGGCCTCCAAATATCTTGGACTTGGCTTTGTCTTGTGAGCGAGGTGTGCAGATCGCTTTTTCTCGATGCAAGGTTCCATATGTGCTAGATTCGCCTCAAACCAGTCTACATTTTTGTGTTTTTTTTTAGGCCCAAAGGCGGTGATTGCCGAACTGTAGATTACATCTCTTAATTTCTCCCATCTGATAGAGATGTCTTCTTCATCACTTAACGAGGGGATTGAACTGTTCAGGAGCTCGCCAAAGAGTGCACACTTCTCTGGGTCACCTACATGGTTGACGTTAATTCGCCTAGTTCTAGGTTGAGTGGAAGTATAAGCCTTCTTGAGAAGTAGTTTAATTTTGCTTAGCACAAGTGAATGGTCTGAGTTGCAGTCCGCACTATGGTATGAATGGGTGTGGATGACACTTTTCAGATCCATCCTTCGGGTGATGCAGAGGTCAAGCTGGTGCCACCTTTTTGAGCGAAAGTGCTGCCAAGAGACTTTATGGCGTTCCTTGCCAGAGAAGAATGTATTTGTTACACACAGTTCATGAGAGCTACAGAACTCAAGTAGCCTTTGGCCATTGTCATTGATTTTGCCAACACCATGAGGTCCCAAGCATTGTGGCCATGCATCATTTCCATCACCAACACGGGCATTAAAGTCTCCATTTATATAGAGGTGCTCGGATTTTGGAATACTTTTAATTACGTCCTCTAGAGCTTGAAAGAATCTGTCTTTGTCCTCTTCCGGTGCAGCAAGGGTTGGTGAGTAAGCACAGATTATATTAACTTTGCCTTGCGGTGATGCAAATTTTATGTGTGCTACTCTTTCATTGTCAATGGGAAACATCGCGATGCAGGGGACGAGACTGTTTCTTATTGCGAAGCCGACGCCATGTATTCTAGGGCTTTGTTCTGGTTTTCCTTGCCAGTAGAATGTATAGTTGCTTTCTGTAAGAGATCCGCTGTCTGCCAGTCTGGTTTCTTGCAGGCAGGCCACATCAATGTTTAGTCTGCTGAGTTCTCTGTCGATGATAGCTGTTTGACGCATGTCGGTGACGAGTTCAGGGTCAGTATTGAAGCCAAGACACATTGTCCGTATGTTCCAGCTTGCTAAACGCATTAATGTTGAGGGTTTTCTTTTGATTGTATTTGCAGGTGCGGGTGAGCAGCTTGCTTTTTTATATTGTCTTAGCACCAAGCACCCAGTGGTGCGGCAAGCTGTGGCGGGATAGCACTTTACTGTCCGAGGGCTGCTCGGCTTAAGGCAGGCAGTAGCTATCCAGTGAGGCTAAAAAGCCCCTCCTACCGTCAAGAGTGGTCCCTGGCGTTCCAGCTTACGCCAATCAGCTAGGAACTTATCACCGGTAACTACCACTCTCCGTGTTTTTCCAAAGACATTACTGTCAGAGATGGAGTGACCTCTCCATTGCTGGGGGAAAGCCTGGGCGGTAAATTTGCAAGTGCTGGGCTGCCCACACGTCAGCACACGCCTCTCTTCCATACTGACCGGGTCCAAAGGGATGGCGAGCCATCACAATTTGGGGACAGGTGGCTGCACTAGTTTGCCAGAGAGCAGTAGTCTTACGGGGACTTGTTTATCGTCTTGTTTATCTGCTTGGAATCTACTTCCGAATCTTGATGCTATGTATTTATGGTCGGTCTCTTTCTTTTTATAGTTAAAGAGCTTTTCTTGTAATGCTAGATGCAGTGTTGTAAAGGGTATTTCCTATCCATCTTCAGACTCTCTGAAGGATATCTTCTTCAATAGTTCTTTGATACGGTTACTCATTGGAGATCTTGTTTGGCCAACAAATCATAAGAATCTTCTTGAGGCAGGTATTAATGAATAACTTGGATTATTTTTTTCATGGTGCTAACTGTGGTTCTCCAGATCTCCTGCTTCATAAAGTGATATTGGCTTAAAAAGAGCCTCATATTGGTAGTGTTGCTGGATCCCCAAGTGTTATTCGTCGTACGCGCGTGAACTTTTCTTTTTGTGTTTAATAGTTGTGTTTTAATGTATAGGAAGTAGTTTGTATTATGCGCGTTTTGTTGTCTAGACTATTGTGTGTTTACGCCACCCTTAGTTCCCGCAGTAGAGAGAGCCTTTTTTAGCTGGTTAGTTGCAGTTTTCTATTTTCCCCGTTTTAACGGTACGGTGTTAGGCTTGGGGTGTTAGGCTTGGGGCTATGGGAAAGAGTGTCGTCTTCTTGCCCTTGGAGCCGTGTCTTTAGCTAGCAATGCTTGTGGTGTATGAAGCTGCCGATCTGATGAGCAATGAGCTTATGTCTACCCCTAGAGCAGCAAACTGAAACCCCACCTGACAGTATTGGGGGCTCTGGGGAAATGAGTATTTTAAGTCTTAACTTTGTGTACTTGATTTTACCGCTAGGGCTAATATATAATATGCAGTATATTTGTATGTAATGTAAATTTTTAAAATTATAATTAAATATATAAGATTGTACATTTAAGCCGTTTGAACGGTCTGATACTTTGTGTACAGCACACAATAAACTAGTTAGGCATCCATTGTATTTTGATTTATGGGATTGTTTCCCCAGATGTTTTAAAAACTAGCGTGCTAGTTACTTTTTTTTTTTTTTGACACTAGTGTAACCTATTATATCTATCTATCTATTTATCTATCTATCTATCTATATATAGATAGATAGATAGATAGATAGATAGATAGATAGATAGATTTAGTTTGTGAAATCTTGTGATGTGTATCAGAAAGCGTCGCTGTGACAGAGTGAAGCTTGGTCGTGTGAATGTGATTTCCACTCCGTTTTTTAAAATGGCTGTTGACATTGTTGGCCCATTGGAGTTGACAGAGAATAAAAATAGGTTTATTCTAACCTTGGTGGATGTTGCTACGAGATGGCCGGAAGTAATACCGCTCCATAATGTAAATACAGAGACGGCAATCGAGGCACTAACCACCATATTTAGCCGAATCGGGCTGCCATGCGAAATGTTATCGGACCAGGGGGGTCAATTTACTTTGGACTATATAACCAGGTGTGTGAGTTCTTTTCTATTAAACCGTTACACTCCACCGTGTTCCATCCCTCCTCGAATGGTCCAATTGAGAGACTTAATAGGCTTTTGAAGTCGTTCCTAAGAAAGGTTACTCAAAATAGCCCACGGGACTGGGATAGAAAGATAACCGCTGCTCTATTGGCATATAGAGAAGTTCCTAATGAGACAACTGGTGTGTCTCTGTTCCAACTTGTTTATGGTAGACCAATGAGGGGTCCATTTACAGATAAAGAGGATGAAACTGAATCTGAAAATTTGTTTAGTTACCAATTAGACTTAAAAGAGAGGTTGTCTGTTGTTACCGCTATCGTAAGTAGCAATGACCAGGGGAATAAAAGTAAATACAAAGTCCAATATGACAAATATTCATTCACTCGTGACACATATGCTGAAGATTGTGTGTTGGTTCTAAAACCGCATAGAGACAATAAGTTGTCTATATTTTGGCAGGTTCCATTCAAGGTTGTCAAAAAAAAATGTTAAGTTTGACTTTCTGGTATAGAAAGATGAGAGGCTGAAAGTGTACCATAGAAATAGGGTCACGAAATACCATTGTCGGGTAGGAAAAGGGGAAAATGTGGTTGTTAATAATTCTATTGGTGATGAAAATGAGCTTATATCAGCCAATATGGTGTTTGTCTTGAGCGCAGATATTGAAGGTTTGTCTAAAGAAGATGCGCTGCCTAACATTACAACGTTGGAAGTAAGCCAGAAGTCAGACGGGAATATCTTGGCACAGGTCAAAATAAATCCCGATCTTAGTTCTGTACAGAAAAAAACAAATTTATGATATTCTTAATGAATTTAGGGATATTATTTCAGATTCGCCTGGTAGAGCCAAAGTAGATAAATTTACTATTACATTAATCGATACAAAGCCTATTGCATTAAAGCCATACGCGGTTCCCATACATATGAGTGATAAAGTTAAACAAGAAGTGGACAGCATGTTTGAATTAGGAATAATAGGTCCCACGAACTCGCCATATGCAGCCCCTGTGGTCAGCATTAAAAAGAAAGATAGGTCGTTAAGACCATGTATAGACTTCAGAAAACTGAACAATGTAATTCAGATCCCGGCAGAAGTGATGCCGGAGCAGGAGGAGTTGTTTAATAATTGTATAAGGCCAAATATTTTACTTTGGTTGATTTTACCAAAGGTTATTGGCAGATTCCAATTAGTGAGGAAAGTAAACCATACACAGCTTTTCGTGTATTGGGGAAGCATTATGTTTCACTATTAACCTTTTTGGTTAAGTGGTGCTCCAAATCATTTTAATAGGGTCGTAAAGCGTATGCACTGGAATCATAAGTGCGCGGAGGCTTTTAGCAGGGTGCAGGCGTATCTGTGTAGGTACCCCATTCCTCGTTTGCCTGATCCTTCATTGCCATTTTTTCTTCAGACCGATGCTTCGGCAAAGGAATCTGCGGTATACTGAGCCATTTTGTGAACGGTGTTCTGTTCTCGTCAAGTACGTGAGTCGAAAGTTGTTGCCTCGGGAGCAGATATATTCGATCATCGAGAGAGAAGGTTTGGCTATCGTATTTGCCATTAAAAAACTGGACAAATACCTGGCTGGCATGAAGTTTCACCTTCAAACTGACCACAAGGCCTTTTCGATTCTCCGGAGAACGATTTTTACGAACCACCGAGTTACGAGGTGGGTTCTGTTGCTCCAGGACTACACCTTCAACGTGTGTCACATCAAAAGAGAGGACAATATACTAGCAGACTTGTGCTCATGACAAGTGTGATTCGTGTAAAAAGACCATTTTAGTATAGATTTTGCTATGTATTATATATATATATGTGTGTGTGTGCAATATTTATTATTTTTTATGCATTGTAATGTTGTAATATTTTCATGAGGGGTGCTGTTCCTTGCGACATCATCTGTTTGAATAGTTGCTTATTCTTGACTATCTGGAGGTTGTGTTCTTTAATTTTAAGTTGGTAATGTTTCCTAATTCTTTTTGCTTATTCCGGTTGTCTATGTAGTTCAGTTTTCAATATCTCTTTGAAGACTGGACTTGGCTTCGCAAGATCCAGTTAGGGGGAGAAGGGGGATGTCGTACGCATCTAGACTTTCTTCTTGTGTAATGTTTTCTTTTATGCACCTAAGGACGCGCTATGTTGGTGTCATTGCTTCTGTTGCGCTGATCTTTTGCTGAAGTTTTCTTTTGTATTTTCACCCCCAGTATTGGGTAATTTATTTTATTTTGCTTTATTCTTCACGTTGTAGTTTTGAAATCCTATTGAAATCGTTATTACTATAATATTGTGAATGGCGGTCACAAGAAATGCATAATTTTCTTGTTCAGGGACGCAGGTTTGGGACTCTGCGAGGGTCAAGCTTGATCTGTAAGATACGTTCCTTGTGGCCATCGTGAGGCCCATTCGACTGTTGCATTGTTTTTAAGTTGTGCTTTATTTAGGTTGAATGACTTGTTTAACGTGTATTTGATATTGTAATTTATTATTGTCATATTATATCATCTACTCATTAAACTGTTATCAGTTACATTCTTGTTGTTGACTGATATATATATATATATATATATATATATATATATATATATATATATATATATATATATATATATATATATATATATAAGTTAGAACCAGTTCTTGTTCTGCTTAACTAGTAACATATTAACATGTTAACGAATAGACGGTCAGTTGTGTCCTGGCAGACGAGCCACGGCCAATTTACAACCGCGGCAGGAAATTAATGATCAGCGCAGGTGTGGAACCCGGGGCAGTACATCATACCCTAGATGAACCCGAAAAAACCCACCTGACAATATTTGATATGATTTGTATTCAACTGTAAAAAAGTAATATTAACAATTAAACGAACAAACCAAAAGAAAAAAAAAGAAAAACTTACTAACAAAAATGAATTACATATTTATATACATAATTATATGCAAAATATATTTATACACAAATAATATTTTGTATGGTTGAAGGGATAATTTCTCGCAGTCCTAAAGCAACTTTAGGTTATCTCGGGTGCTGCCACTTTACTCCAGACTTTCTTCTCGTACAAAGGACTTTATAAATTAATCCCATCGCCGGTCATGGCAACATATTCTTCTTGAAGGCGTTTGTCTAGTAGAGCGCGCATTTCTTATTACTAAACGAAAACCTGGTCAAGAAGATGTACCGAGGCGGCTAGCGTGAGTCATGATACAGTATTATAAAATACTAGTCGCTATTTTGAAGGTCCGGCCTTAAGCCACTGCAACCTATGCGATCGCAATGGGACCCGCGCTAATTCTAGGTGTTAATTATTAAATTAAACCATTTTATAACTTATAACAGATTTACTTCGGCCTCCTGATTTACCAGGAGCTCCTAGAAATCTCCTGAAATTGCAAAATATACGAAAAAGTCCTGGAAATCTCCGGAAAGTATTAAAAAATCTTTTGAAAACTGAAAATCTCCTGAAACATATAAACTAAAAATGTCATTTTAGGGTGTCATTCAATATGGAATACGCCAATCCTACGCGCGATAAAAAAAAACGTCATTTTGCAAGACCTGTAATTGTGTAATCTAATGAAAGAAGCTTCTCAAGCCGCGAACTAATGAAGAATTACTTGAGTTCAACAATTCTCTCAGATAGATTTAAACAATCGGTAATTCCAGCTATTGAACGTGATCTTTGTAGGAAATATAATTTTTATGATATACTGTATCACTTCGCTAAATGCAAGGCTCGTAAAGTAATTCTGTACATAGTAAAGAATGAATAAATTGCAAAGACAAATTTATTTCCTAATTCAAACTCTTAATTTTCATTTATTATCCGTACCTCTACCCAAACGTGGCCCCGCAAAATCCGTTTCGCATAGAGCCCTGCTGTTTAATGACGGGTGAATACAGAGTAGATTACTTGTTCTTCCCCCCCCCCACTCTTTTTTTTTTCGACGCTTAAGTTATTAGGGGTAGCTTTAGTTAGACTAGCAGAAATAAATGAGTGATCTTTCCATGACTTCCTGGTTACAATGGTTAAGTCCGGCCCTCTTATTTATTGACGGGTGAATACTACTTGTTCTCCCCTCCCCTTTTTTTCCGCCGCTAAAGTTACATGGGGTAACTAGTCCGACTTGCAGAAATAAAAAGAGTGATCTTTCCATGACATCTTGATGAAGAGAATTATACATAGAGAGATTTTTTTATCTTCTATACTAATAAAAGGCAAAGCCCTGACTCACTGACTCATCACTAATTCTGCAACTTCCCGTGTAGGTACAAGGGTGAAATTTGGCAGGCGCATTCCCTACAGCTTACTTACAAAAGTGCAGCAGGTTTCGTTTCCCAATCGTACGCGTAACGGTCGTTACGGTCGACAACGTCCGCTCTGTGCTACACATTGCACGGCCACATCAGACTCACTGCTGATGTCCGAAGGGACATTGTGTTGTATGTGCTCAACAACTGGCGCGTATTCCATCTCAAAATTCGCAAAATGATGGACTTGCTGACGAAGAGTGACATTTTCGGCCCTACAACTTGTTACATGTACACCATCGAGTGGCAAAAGAGAGGTCTTCCCCATGCTCACATTCTGTTGTGGCTGAAGGATAGGATTCAGCCTGCTGACATCGACCACGTGATCCGTGCTGAGATTCCTGATCCACAGACTGACCTTGCCCTCCACGAAATAGTGAAATCAATCATGATTCACGGCCCATGTGGGCCTCACAACATCAACTCACCCTGCATGAAGAACGGAACGTGCACCAAGAAGTACCTGCGTCCCTTCATCTCTGAGACTCAGACTGGACAAGACGGTTACCCTCAGTACCGCCGGCGCACACCCTCTGACGGCGGTCACACAGTTAACATCAATGGCGTGAATGTCGACAACAGATGGGTGGTCCCTTACAGTCCTGTTCTGCCCCGCTTCTTCAATGCTCACATCAATGTCGAAGTCTGCAATTCAGTCAAGTCGATCAAATACATCTGCAAGTATGTCAACAAGGGAAGTGACCAGGCAGTCTTTGCAATACAAAATCCAGATGACGAGGTCTCTCGGTACGAAGCTGGTCGTTACATCAGCAGCTCTCAAGCAGCGTGGCGCATTTTCTGCTTTCCCATTCACGAACGCTACCCTCCGGTCGTTCATCTTGCAGTGCATCTCGAGAACGGACAGAGAATTTATTTCACAGAGGGCAATGTTGCAGAAAAAGTACACAATCCACCACAGACGACTCTGTTAGCCTTCTTTGATCTTTGCAACCATGATGACTTTGCAAAGGAGCTTTATTATCACGAAGTTCCATCTTATTATGTGTGGACAAGAAACATGTTTCGTCGGAGGAAGCAGGGGAAGGCTGTGCCAGGACATTCGGGGGTGAAGAAAGATAATGTGCTTGGAAGGGTCTACACTGTGCACCCGAACAACTCTGAATGTTACCACCTTCGATTGCTGCTCTACAAAATCATAGGTCCCACCTCTTTCGAATCTCTCAGAACAGTTGACGGTGTTGTCCATCCAACCTACAAGTCGGCCTGCAGGGCACTTGGTTTGTTACAGGACGATGTCAACTGGGACGAGACTCTCCGGGAAGCAGCTCTGTCTCACTCACCTCAAAAGATCCGTGAACTGTTCGCTGTAATGCTGGTCTTCTGCCAAATGGAGAACCCCTTAAATCTCTGGGAAAAACATAGAGACAGCATGGCAGAAGATGTTAGGAGACAGACTGAAAGAGATCATGGAGGAACAGAAGTCCAACAGTGGTTGCCTATGATCTACAACAAGTGTCTTCAGTTGCTTGAGAACTACGTCATTGCTATCGGAGGTCTCTCTGTCGATCATTACGGGCTGCCTTCACCTTCGAGAGAACTGGCAGAGGTTACGTCGAATCCCGAGTACTTGAGGGAAACCTCTTACGACACCTCGGAGTTTGCCAATGTAGTCTCAAACAACGAGCCTTTGCTGAATGGTGACCAAAAGAGAGTTTACGAGCAAGTCATGAGGAGCGTTGTCTCGGGCACTGGCACGGTGTTTTTTCTTGATGCTCCAGGAGGAACTGGCAAGACATTCCTTATAAACCTTCTGCTTGCGAAGTCCGAGCGGAAGGTGACATTGCTGTAGCTGTGGCTTCTTCTGGCATTGCAGCAACTCTTCTTCAGGGTGGGAGAACTGCTCATTCAGCTTTCAAGCTACCTCTCAACCTCAGCCACACCACTGATTCGCCCTCCACGTGCAACATATCAAAGCAGAGCAACATGGCTGAAGTGCTAAGACAGTGCAAGCTGATTGTCTGGGATGAGTCCACCATGGCACACAGAGGGGGTGTCGAGGCTTTGCACAGGACCCTCCAAGACATCCGAAACACCACCACACGTATGGGAGGCTTTACAGTGTTGCTGGCTGGAGACTTTCGGCAAACCCTACCAGTCGTGCCCAGAGGAACACGCGCCGACGAAGTGAAAGCCTGTCTGAAGTTCTTCGTACCTGTGGCGTCAAATCACTGTCGTCACTTTAAGAATAAACATGAGGGTTCATCTGAATGGCGACACAAGAGCCGGAGAGTTCTCTGATCTTCTGATGAGTATTGGTGATGGCAGCTTCAGTCAAGAAAATTCTAAAATAGCAATTCCCTCAAATCTCTGTCTCCTGGTGAAGACCTTGCAAAACCTTCGTTACAATGTTTATCCCAATCTAAGAACTCTCCAGCATATAGACGTGTCATGGTTGAGGGAGAGAGCTATTCTAACACCACGAAACGACATGACCACGGCCATAAACCACGTTTTACTCCAAGAACTCCCCTCACAATCTAAAACATACCAGTCTGTGGATTCAGTTGTGGAAATGGAAGACGCGGTGCACTATCCGGTAGAGTTTCTCAACTCTCTGAAACCTCCAGGCACTCCTGAGCATCGTCTCATTTTGAAGATTGGGGCACCGATAATGTTGCTGAGGAACTTGCAGCCACCTAAACTGTGCAACGGCACCAGACTTCAAGTCACGTCTCTGCAGAAGAACCTCATTGAGGCAACTATTTTCACTGGCAGTGGCTCAGGAGAGACAGTTTTGATTCCTCGCATCCCCGTCATCCCCTCTGACCTCCCATTTCAATTCAAACGCCTCCAATTCCCAGTAAGGCTCTGCTTCGCCATGACAATCAACAAGTCTCAGGGACAGACACTACAAAAGGTTGGCATTGACTTGAGACAGGACTGCTTCTCACATGGGCAACTGTACGTCGCATGCTCAAGAGTAAGCTCGGCGCAGGGACTGGTCATACTGCAGCCGGAGGGCCGAACTGACAACGTGGTGTACAAAGAGATCCTCAACAAATAACTGTGTATTGGTACATGTATGTTTCTTCTCTATTTCAAAAGGTTTACTTTTCTTCTTAGTAATGAAATATTTAAGGCAGAACATATGACACATTATTTTTACTTATCGGACTAACATTGCAAAAAGCCACACAAAAACTGCGTTGTTCCGGTTATTCCAAAAATACATGCGCTACATTCCCTGCGGTAACACTCCTGGCACAAATGAGAATGTTTTGTTGTTACATGTAGGCCTATTAATTAAAGCAAATTTAAAATGTTAATGCAATAATCCTCCCGCTGCAAAGCGCGGGTATTTTGCTAGTATCTTATATAATACAGGCGTTACTTCAAAAAAGAAGATTATTACATCCTACGCGTCATGCATATTGACCTCCAATGACCTAAATTCTGCAAAGTCACTGGTTTTACTGGCTAGCTCAGGCAACCCATTCCATGCTCTAATAGCGCTAGGGAAGAAGGTGCAATTGTACACATTTTGTCCTAGCATATGGAACAAGGAATGTTCCCTTATCTTTGTGTCTTTTTGAGTATTTTATTAAATTATTACAGTTTGTTCTCTCCCTATCAGAAAATCTTAAATCCACTGATACAATGGACCATCAATGCTAAAATATTATTTTTTTTTATATAAACTATGGTGGTGAACTTTGTCAAAAGCCTTTCCAGTCCCTTGATACTCTGTCCTCGTTAAGAGATGCCTGAAAAAGTATTTTGAACACTGGTGCTAGCTCATTGCTTAGTTCTTTGACCAATCTAACTGGAATACCATAAAGTCCAGATGCTTTATTCGGTTTAATGTTTGCTAATAGTTTTTGGATTCCCTTTTCTTGTACGGTACTGCTATATCTCCTATGTTGTCTACTTGATTCAAATTAAGTAATATGTCTTTGTCTCCTTGGGCTAAGAATGCTGATGCAAAGTATTTATTTAGAATTTAAGCTCTAGTTTCATTATCATTATGTGTTATCTTCACCTTTTAATGGCGCTATGCCTGTTGTTTCCATTTTCTTAGACTTTATGTATGACCATAGGTTTTTGTTGCTTTCTTTAGTTATTACATTGTTTATGTATTCACCCTGCAACTCTATGCTTACTTTTTGGGTTAGATGTTTAATTTTAATATTCTTTTTATAAACTTTTTCTGCCTTATAGTTTCTTTAAATTTTCTATATAGGTTTTCCTTCTGTTTATAAAGCTTCTTTAGTCTACTATTAAACCAGCTTTTATTTATTTTGTTTCATGTGTATTTAGTTGGTATATGATTTTTTGTAATGTTTTTCAGAAAGTTTTTAATGCAGCTGATATGCTAAATACTGGTTTGACATACTTGACCTACTGGTTTGATGCAGCTGATATATAGGCCTACTGGTTTGACACACTTGACATACTGGTTTGACATACTGGTTTGACATACTTGACATACTGGTTTGACACACTAGACATACTGGTTTGATGTAGCTGATATATAGGCGTACTGGTTTGATATACTAGACATACTGGTTTGATGCAGCTGGCATATTCTGGTTTGACACTTTTGACACACTGGTTAGACGCACCTGATATATATTGGTTCCGTAAAATTGTTATTGCCGGAAAGGGTTTTGGAAAATTAATCACTCCACTACCAATAAAATGCTTCCAATGAAACGTGTCTCAATATTTGTGACGTCCGTCATTTGGCAGCGAGCAATTGGACTAAACTGCCCACAGGTTGTGACGTCGCAGGACAGTGTTCAGATCTACTGTAACAATTGGTCTTGAACGGACAGATAAAGTCGGATGATAGACCACACACACACACACACACAAACAACTAATGACGGCTTTTCCTCCTTTGGAAGCCACTAGAAATCTAAAATTGTTTTAAATAGATACTGCACGCTTATATAAAATCTCATTTGAACAAATCGGGGGGGGGGGGGGGTGCAGTTAAATCCCTCTCTTCTATAAAACAAAACAAAAAAAATGCAAACGAGAATCCCCCAATTCCAAGAGCACAGTTAAGGAAGATATTGAGTTTAAAACGCCCTCCAAAATTTACGATAAATCCCTTGACACACTTGACATACTGGTTTGACATAATTGACATACTGGTTTGACACACTAGACATACTGGTTTGATGTAGCTGATATATAGGCCTACTGGTTTGATATACTTGACATACTGGTTTGATGCAGCTGGCATATTCTGGTTTGACACTTTTGACACACTGGTTAGACGCACCTGATATATATATTGGTTCCGTAAGATTGTTATTGCCGGAAAGGGTTTTGGAAAATTAATCACTCCACTACCAATAAAATGCTCCCAATGAAACGTGTCTCAATATTTGTGACGTCCGTCATTTGGCAGCGAGCTATTGGACTAAACTGCCCACAGGTTGTGACGTCGCAGGACAGTGTTCAGATCTACTGTAACAATTGGTCTTGAACGGACAGATAAAGTCGGATGATAGACCACACACACACACACAAACAACTAATGACGGCTTTTCCTCCTTTGGAAGCCACTAGAAATCTAAAATTGTTTTAAATAGATACTGCACGCTTATATAAAATCTCATTTGAACAAATCAGGGGGGGGGGGGGGTGCAGTTAAATCCCTCTCTTCTATAAAACAAAACAAAAAAATGCAAACGAGAATCCCCCAATTCCAAGAGCACAGTTAAGGAAGATATTGATTTTAAAACGCCCTCCAAAATTTACGATAAATCCCTTGACACACTTGACATACTGGTTTGACATACTGGTTTGACATAATTGACATACTGGTTTGACACACTAGACATACTGGTTTGATGTAGCTGATATATAGGCCTACTGGTTTGATATACTTGACATACTGGTTTGATGCAGCTGGCATATTCTGGTTTGACACTTTTGACACACTGGTTAGACGCAACTGATATATATATTGGTTCCGTAAGATTGTTATTGCCGGAAAGGGTTTTGGAAAATTAATCACTCCACTACCAATAAAATGCTCCCAATGAAACGTGTCTCAATATTTGTGACGTCCGTCATTTGGCAGCGAGCTATTGGACTAAACTGCCCACAGGTTGTGACGTCGCAGGACAGTGTTCAGATCTACTGTAACAATTGGTCTTGAACGGACAGATAAAGTCGGATGATAGACCACACACACACACACACAAACAACTAATGACGGCTTTTCCTCCTTTGGAAGCCACTAGAAATCTAAAATTGTTTTAAATAGATACTGCACGCTTATATAAAATCTCATTTGAACAAATCGGGGGGGGCGGGGGGTGCAGTTAAATCCCTCTCTTCTATAAAACAAAACAAAAAAATGCAAACGAGAATCCCCCAATTCCAAGAGCACAGTTAAGGAAGATATTGATTTTAAAACGCCCTCCAAAATTTACGATAAATCCCTTCTTCAATATAAAAAAAGCAAATTACACACTCAAAATTCTAAGAGTTTAGCCAAAGGGGTTTTGAGTTTAAACCCCCCTCCAGTGGGGAAGCTTAAAAATACCTCTTTAATATAAAAAAAAAAAGCAAATTACGCACTCAAAAGACTATTAGCGTAGCCAAATGGGGTTTTGAGTTTACCCCCCCCCCTTCTTTTCAAAGGGGTTTGATGCTAAAAAAATACCTCAATATGAAAAAAAAAGCAAATTACACACTGAAATTCTTTGAGCGTAGTCAAGCCAATATGGGGGGGGGGGTTGCGTTTAACCCCCCCCCCCTCCTCCAGATCGCTTTTTTTTTAGTTTAAAATCTCACCAGATGGTTTTGAGTTTAAAAATCCCCCTTTAGATATTTTTGAGGTTGAAAAAATTTCTCTCTTAAATAATATTCTAAAGCAAACAACAGTCACCAAATTCTATGACCTGTAGCTAAATGGGGTTTTGTATTGAAAAAAAAACAAAAACAACTTCAGAGTTTTTTTTACTTTAAAACCTCCCAACAGATGATTTTGACGATAAAACTTCCCTTTTCGATATAAAATCTAAAGCAAACTACAGTCATCTAATACCAAGACATAGTCAAGAGAGGTTACACATTTCTAACAGTGGCTGGGCTCCATTAATAAAGTGCAGTGAATAGTCATCTGCCGAAATTGAAAAACATTAAATGTGGCTCAACATAGATGACTAAGACAGATTTTAGGAGTCATTTATAAAGATCGGTTCTAAATTAAGGAAATCCTATACCGAACTGAGAGTCGACCCCTTAGTAAGGTTGTGACAGAGCGTCGCATGAGGTTTGCGGTACATGTTCTGCGACAAAATGAATTACGCCTAATAAGATTAGCGATGACATCCTAGTACAACTTCACGGAGGTCCTCAGAGCAAGTAGGAAGAGGCTTAAGACATTGCCAGTGACCGATTTTTTTGTGGAAACAGGTTTCCGGCAATGCGCCGAACGGCGCTGGAGGGTGTAAGTCAGTAAGAATAGCACATTGGGTTTTTGAAATAAAAATTTTTAGTAGCAGGATAATGCACTGTAGATACCTCAGAATATGCATTTTGTTGGCTTTCAATACCGGAAATAGTGTTTGCTGGCAATGGCGGAGAGTCTACATTTTTTCCACTAACTCCAGAAAGAACATATTCTAGGGCACAATGAGCGTCTTCCGAAAGAATGAAGGGTAAGAATGTAATAAAGATTGATTATATACACACATATATTTATTTATTTATTTTTTCGGGGGAGGGGGATAAATATATATAGGCCTATCATCTCACATTTGTTTTGTTGTCAAAAGGTGGATTTGGTAGGAAGAATGTCAAGAAAAAAAAAAAGTAACAAATTTGATAATTTATTTCAAGCTAAAAATTCGCATGTAGTAGTAGTATATCTGGTTAGCTAGTAGTAGGAGGTCTAGTAGTAGAGCTGGTTGGCAATTAGCTAGTAGTAGGAGGTCTAGTAGAATGGCTGGTTAGCTAGTAGTAGGAGGTCTAGTTGTATGGCTAGTTAGCTAGTAGTAGGAGGTCTAGTTGTATGGCTAGTTAGCTAGTAGTAGGAGGTCTAGTAGTATGGCTGGTTAGCAGTTAGCTAGTAGTAGGAGATCTAGTAGTATGGCTGGTTAGCAGCTAGCTGGTAGCAGGAGGTCTAGTAGTATGGTTTGTTAGCTAGTAGTAGTAGGTCTAGAAGTAATCATTTTTATATCACTTTTTAATTATAATTAACTATTAATTAGCTACTATATATATACATATAAATTTCTATTTTTTCCTTTCAGTTAGAAATAGACATATAACTAAAGAGTGCAAATATTGTATCTCTATCTTTGCTGGAGTTTGATTCTCATAACCAATATGGTTATATCTATAAATATATAGACAAGTGTATATTTATGTATTTATACATCTATACCACTGAACAACTAGCTCAAAAAGAATCATTCAGGGCTCAGGCAAATAATGAGTTACAAATCAGATCTGACTTTTTCAAGTCTCAGGTTCTGGATACGCCCTTGACAAAGATCTATATCGGTTATTAATGAAAGTACGCTGTTCATCTCGTCTCAGTGGAGTCAAGGTCATACATGCCTAAAATGACTAAGATCTGTATCCTTTATTAATTAATGTTTGGTGGTGCCATTTCTTGTCCTAGCGGAGTCAATGTCATTCAGCCCTAAAATATAAATCTTAACAACGGCAAACATGATAAATCTATGTGACAAAGAAATGGACGGAATGTGTCAGGCATCGCACAATGTTAATAGTACACTCATAAACATCTCAGTAGACGTGGCATTTGGCGACCTTTCGATTGCGCTTTCTAGACATGCATAAATGTGTTGAAAGTTTTCTGCTCTAAAAACTCAATTTAATCAAAAGACAGGCCAACACATAATAAATCGTTCACCCAAATCTAAATATTGAGAAAAGAAATTAGTTTACGTTACATGCTGAGCCGTAACACTGAACGAAATGAAAACGGGGTCATTTTATTGAGTTAGTTGAGAACGTTTTTTGGCCTCGATTAATAAATAGGACAAGGGGAGAGAAGTCGTGTAAGAGGCTTCCCTATTATGTTTTTTTTTTTTTCAAATCAGTGGTTCTAACTTAAAATTTGTTTGACAATTTGGGTTTGTAAATAAGAAAAAGCAAAGTATATGTTCGGGTGTGGAATGGAAGTCGAAATGTACACACACAAAGAAATAGTGCATGAAAATAAATTGAAACTCAAATTAACTTTTTAAAAAATATTTTGCTGGTGTAACGTTCTAAACATGTATTTTGAATCAACCCAAATGTTATTGTTTTTACTTAGTAAAGAATATAATACATAGCTACGTAGACATATTTTGCGACGTCTTATGTTGAAATCAATACATAGACTGTTGTCTAACTATCTTCTCGTATAAACTACAAACGTTACTTCAAAAAAAGAAGATTACGTCCTACGCGTGTTCCTAGGTCAATCTAGTCCTGCATGTTAACCAATGACCGAAATTCTGCTAAATCATTGGTTTTCCTAGCTGGCTCATGCTAACTATTCCATGCTCGAATAGCGCTAGGGAAGAAGGAGCATGTGTACAAATGTGTCTATTTTTTATAAAAATTTATATAATATATAATTTATATAAAGATCCATAGACATAATAAATGCCATTTCTGGCAAAATTATATTGAGCTACTGTGTAATAATTGAGAATCCCTGGAACCACACACTGCCAAACGAAGACACATTCACGACTTTCGGTGACAGCTTCGAAATCTTTTTACTATTGTGTTGGAGAGTAGATGTAGTCTAGTAACTTTGACAATAGCGGCATCTTTTTTTTTTTTGTCGACTTGCTGTGCATGTGTGTAGAAAAGTTTCTTACTGTGTCAGCGTGTGTGTCTCTTTTTGTTTTCTTTACAAGTTTTGTTTTTCGTTTGATTTCTTTCCACACTTTGATCACAGTGGACGTTGTCTCTTAGATGTGCTATCAACATCGCACAGGTCAGTTGTTATCCTGATATAGAGAGCTGTAGTCAGTGTAGTACATCTAGATCTATACAGTTCTAGATCTAGTTTACAGACTTTTAAATAATTATAGGCTTACTGTATAGATTGTGTATAATGTTTAAGTGCCAAAAAAAAGCAAATAATCACGAATGATTAGAATCTAATTTTATATAGATTCTAGGCTTAATCTAGAGTTTTACCGGTAAAGTAATCATCAATAAGCTTGTAAAACCAACGACTGGACAGATTTTAACTCACTGATTTACACGGATATCTTCTCTTCTGAAGTAACGTAACGTCTGTAATCTATAAGTAATTAAAGTACCCGGCATTCTTAGACATGAAAAGAACTGCTACAGACAACGTCTAAAATGTTGATTTTAAGTTTTAACAATTCATTTAAACTATTTTAAACCATAACTTCTCGGTAATATGGTATAGCAGTTGTTATTTCGTCTTTCTAAAAAAAATGTTACAGTCCTCTGCGAGGCCCAAACCTACCAATAATAACTGTTTTTATATGCCAGTAATCCTAACAATTATGTCGTGTGTTTTCAATTGTGTGAAGTTTTGTATTGATTACGATTGTCTGTATTCACCATATTACGACGTCATCATTGAGTCAAGTATGGATACACAAGATGATTTATATTGAGCTGTATAGAAGAAAAGAACAAACCAAAGGTTTTGAACTCACTTCCCATTGATCTCAGACAGACATGCTACACCACTTTTAAGAAGAACATTAAGACCTATCTGGTTAAAACTTTTTTAGATTAATTGTCATTTTAGCTGTCCAGTTTGCTGATGTTATACCACTACTTAGAAGGAGTCACGTGACAGGTTCTTGAGGTTGCTAAAATGTTTTGTTGTGATGATTGCGGAAATTCGATAATTGTTGACCCTGCTCTGACTGGCTACGCTCATGATTCAAATTTAAAATAAGCACGCACTAATCTGAACCTCGAGATGAGATCTAGATTCTTAAATAAGATAGGATAATTTCATTGATCCAAATACATTCAAATTCGGTTTGACTACATTTGTCCACCTCAGAATAACTACATAAAAAATATAGATGCTGACACGATCGAAGCACGTTCACATACGAAACACACGTATACACACACACAAACAAGCGCTTTAGAAATTAGACTTCTAGATTTATATACTTCTCAGTGACGACTAAAAGTCTTGAAAACATCCCAAGTAATTTAATATTACTTTAAAAGTTTTATTGGCTTTTTTTGTGTGTCTATAACAGAATGCGATAGGCCTATTTACACTACATTAATTCAAAATCAGACAATAATTGACGTAGATCTAGATCTATATCTTGATTGCTGCCAGGGGCGGAATGGCTATATGGGCATTCGGGCTAATGCCCGGTGGGCCGGCATCCAAATGGGCCTGTAGGGTCACCTAAAAGGCGTCATAAACGCCACGATGATACTTATTAAATTGAAAAAAAAAACATTCTCTTATAAAAGTGGCTCTCTGAATATCGTGTTTTTTAAATCGTTTACAGACTCAACATTTTAGTTCCTAAATAGTCATTATTCTAATTTAATTTAACACATTCTCCGAAATAATGTAAAAAGCTGACGTGCGTAGACAGTGCTACTCGTAGGCTTCATCCTTTCAGGGCCTACACACTAAGTGTCAGTAAGTGATTATAAAAAAGTAACATAAGGCCTATATTTATTATAAAGATATAGAGCATTGTAGAGTTATCGATACAATGTTAAACTTAACTATTTTGATGACATGTAGGCCTATCGTATAATATACAATTTATGTGCAGGAGTGTATAGTCATGCCTGGGCCGATTTTGACACCCAGTCCGACCCTGATTGCTGCCATGTTGTTTTTTTGTCCTAGACTAGATTTTTAAAAAATGCAGATCTAACTCGGCTAGCACAGCGTTATCTGTACCGATTAATGGGTCACGAAAGTAATCAGTTATTGTTTTTTATTGACTGCATAAATAGTTTTTCGCAGTCGGTTAACAGTCCTGGTTGATCTTTATTGATCTACATCTTGCCCATTAGGCCTACGCAAGAGCCAAATGAATTAGAGGGTGTGACAGGTTGGGGAAAGTGACGTGTGTTTGGCGCGTTTAGTGTCTAGGGGAGGATTATTTTTGAAAGCTATCACACACCAACCCGTCAGCATATAAATCGGGAGCAGGCACGCAACGAAACAAGCAATGAAAGAAAGATACAAAGTTAAAAGGAATTAATATTTATTTACATAAATATTTACACATAAGAATAAAAAGGGGGAGGGTTTGCATCTATCTCTAGTGAATAATATGTTTAATCATCACTCTTGCACTTAATAAGAGACTATGTCACTTTGTCTTCTGAACTTAGCTGGTTGTCCTGATGATGTCGCAGCTGGCTGTGTCCTAGCTTGAGGTTCTGGAGCTGGAGGTGGCGCTCTAGCGGGTAGAGGGACGCCGGTGATACAGTTCTTGTGAAGTCTCAATCCAAAGTTCTGATATCTGTAGTGGGCACAGTAGGGCGGTTGGCCGGCTACCGTGGGCACAAGGTTACTGCGGGCAGAGCTGATCTGCCGTGGGCAGCGTAGTTGACAGGATAAGTCCAGTGAGTTGCAGAGGGTTTGGCGTAGCTATGACGTCTCGCACAGATCTGGGTCTGTAGGGACGTCGCACCTAATAAGTTGACAGGTGAGCTGTCGAATAGGCGGGCAAGTAGATCCGATAGCGCCAAGTAGTAGAGTTGAGTAGATCCACGTAGGCAGTAAAGAATACTCAATAGCAAGTGATCCGATAAACAGGCAGATAATGCCAAATAAATAGGTAGGTAAATAGTCAATAGGTGATCCCAACAAATAGTTGGGTAAATCTCAGTGGCAAGTGCAGTGCTGAATAGCACTAAGCTCATAGGCAGACACCTGAGGGAGGCTGCGGATAAATAAAGACAAGTTAGGACATGTCTCTTATCGATGCCCTCGACTGAGGTGCATTCGTCAGATTGGTAAAATTGCTTTTGAGTACAATGGGGAGATGATGACAAATGGGATTTAGAAGTAGATGGCTGATAGTAGCAATATAAAAATGTACATAAAAAGAAGAAATAATAATCTCAAATAATCAACACAAGTGGAAAGAATAAAAAGGGGGGGGGGAATGGACGGTGGTCAGCGACCATGACGGTTTGTTTACATATGACCGTCGGCCGCGAACAATGGAGCGCGCTTGAATGGAGAGGGTGTCCGTTCAAGGGGCGCAACTCTCGTCAAAGTAGAATGACTAAAGGGGAGATAATTCATACCTCTCTTCTAAACGCAGTATCAGTGCGCTAGTAAAATTATCAAGGCGGACAGCCGAGATAAAGGAAATAAAATAAGATGTACAAATATATACATGGTTGCATCAACGATCAATTGAGCAACGTAGCATTAATAGATTAATGCGATTCATAAATAAATATATAGGCCATGTTTATGTTTTCTACTTACGACAGTGAGAAATACACAATGCACTAATTAATGTAAATAAAATAATAAAATACACATGATAATATCCAGTGAGAAATATGCACAAAAGTAAATTTAAGATGGAACTTGTGATTAAGTTCGGCTTACCACCAGGTATTCCTCTAGGAGTAAGAATAAATGATATAGTCCAGACTCGATTGACAGCGATAGAGAACTAAGAGGGTCTGGCTTGATTTAATTTACCTTATATATAGACCTGGAAAATGTGGGCGGAAACAGGAAATGTCCTAGGCTTAAGATTTATCTTACACGTGGGTGAATTAGATGGGAGTCGCACCTTGGAGCGTCGAGAGATGTGTTGCCTCGAGTGATCTCCTAGATCAAAGAGAGACGGGGGAGAGAGAGGGGGGAGGGAAGAAGGATTGACTTGCATTCCACCCAAGGTGGTGCCCACTGCGGCTGTCAGACGTCAAGAGACTGTGTTTATCTTTACCCCGGTCAAGGGAAGATAAATGAAAGGACGCCAAGGTGGCGGACCAAGTCTAGCTCGAAGAGGTAA
Organism: Biomphalaria sudanica; assembly: GCA_036873155.1. Classification (NCBI taxonomy): domain Eukaryota; kingdom Metazoa; phylum Mollusca; class Gastropoda; family Planorbidae; genus Biomphalaria; species Biomphalaria sudanica. The sequence goes on from JAZGLO010001986.1 coordinate 474,125, forward strand.
AGGTGGGGCGGGTGAAGAAAGTGGGGATAGGACGGGGAAATAATTAAAATAAAATAAATAAATAATAGTAAATAATGATTAATGCTGTGATAAATTTGAGTGACTCTGACAGCAAGCTTTTGACTTGTCACAGAGGGGCGCCATTTCAGGACAGAAAAGTAATAGAAATCAAAATCATATTTTTGTGGCCTTTTGATTTATATACTTATTGGTAGGTTACCGGACCTATAATGTGTCTCTTTCGTCAGGGCTGGCCTTGCGCATAGACAAACTAGGCAGCATAAGTTAAACATAATTTAAGCTAAATATAAAACTTGTAAACTGCATTTTTTTTGCCACCTTTTATACTTTTTTTTTTATACGGAATGTTTTGTTTTCTTGAGGATTCGAATAAGAGATTGCGCCTTTTCAAAACAATTAGATCAATTATAAGACATGAGTTAGGCCAGGTTCACATCTAACTTTACATTCACTTTCACCTATCCTTTGATCGCTGGGCCACTACACAGGATCTGTCAACCTTCTTTCTCCATTCTTATCTGTCATTTGTCTTTGATATAATTTCATTCGGATGTTCTTTCTGAAAATTATGAAGCCTGCCTGGGTGGACCTTTTATTTTTTTTGATTTTCCGTTTTCATTTGGGGCTACCAAGTTCCCTTCGCCTAGGGCTTCCATTTATCTAAGGCCGGTCCGGCAGGCTTTGGTCTAAATTATGAAAATGTTGTTCACCGCAGTGACATCTTATTCACCTATCCTTTATATCTTCTGGTTTAATCACACAAACTCCTCAAACATAGACCCCTAAATGATACGTTTTTTTTTTACAAAGCTTATATCAACTTTTTCTTAATGCATAAATGAACGTTGCGGAATCATAGATCTTATTTCTGTTGTAACGTCTTGAGGAAAGTGAAAAGCGATTATAGTAAATAATAGCTTAACTTTTAATAGCCCATGTTATTAAAATATTTTCATCATGGAAGAACCCATAACGTTATTCGATATTCAACATTCGTGCTTTATTAACATAGATATCGCTTAATCTGGAGGAATGTTTAGATATAGAAAGAAATTATTTCTATTTAATGTCAGTTACACAGATCTTCTTATATCGTATCTTATATAATACAGACGTTACTTCAAAAAAGAAGATGATTACGTCCTTAATCTTAATCAAGTGTTAGCAGCTATGACCGGACTTGTCTGTATTTTCAATAATATATTTTTGCGAAAGATTTTTTTTCAGCCTATTAGTCATTAAGACTAAACACAGAAGAAAAAAAATAGATACAGAAGATGACATTGTTTGTGATTTTGCAATGACTTTCCATAGAATTCTCATCTGATGAAACAGAAATAATGTCACGCTATCCCAACAATTGTAGCAATGTAGTTTACTATTATCCTGATCACTATCCGAGCTCCTTCGTGTTTTTTACAAATTGTCACATATGTATGGAACAGGAATATGTCTGGAACAGATATGTATGGAACAGGAATATGTATGGAACAGAAATATGTATGGAACAGGAATATGTATGGAACAGAAATATGTATGGAACATGAATATGATGGATACCTAATAGAAATTTTAATAAACGCATGCCCTAAATTTTCAAAATTTCATTTGCTTGGAATTTAATTAAAGGAAGAAATATCTATTTCAAGAGTATACGGCGATTACATGTTGTTTTTGTGACTTAAACATAAAACTTTAGCAATACATATCAGATATTCACATTTGGATTAAGTTTATATACCAATAGCAAAAGCATAGTTACTGATGCTTATAAACGAAAATAGTTTTACTGTTGGGGGTCACCACATAATTGGGCATAGTAAAAGGGGGTCGCCGAGTTAAAACGTTTGAGAACCGCTGTATTGAGGTTGCACTGAAATAGGGATGTGAATATACATGTAAATTATTGCAAATTCAAAGCATGATAATTTCATTAATAGATAACACATTAGCACCTTTTCTGTATTACTTGCCAATGTTTTGTACAATAAAAAATTGTCGGATTTGTAAACCTGATATTCACATACGGTTATTTCATTTGGGTTTTTCTGGGGGAAAAAAAAAAGAAACAATCTTTTGATTTTCTGTTATACTTAATAGGACAAAAATCTTGTATGTTTCGGTTCTATCATGTGAAATATAAAAAAAATCATTAATGTTTATATCAGTGATTCCAAAAAAGTGGTCTATATAGACCCCCAGGGATCTACGAAGACCTCCAAGGGGTCTATGAAAAGAAAAAAATAAATTGGGGGTCTATGATATGTCCACGGTGGTCTACGATTTCCATTAAGCAGGTCGTGACTTTAATTTTCACATCCCATTAATGTATTCGTTTCATGAACTAATATATGATTTCTACCTTAGCTATAAATATTTATCCTGCTATTCAAACGAAAAATTATTGTATTTAATTTCAATACTTATTTCAATAGCTTAATTTTGTCTACATGTAAATAATGTTTAGCAAAAAGAAATGTAGATTATACAGCGTTGATTATTTTAAGTTGGGCTTCATTCCTTCCTTGTGAAACGAGCGCTGGTTTAATAATAGACTAAAGAAGCTTTGTAAACAGAAGGAAAATCTATATAGAAACTTTAAAGAAACTAAGGCAGAAAGAGTTTACAAAAAGGATATAAAAATTAAACACTTAACCCAAAAAGTAAGCAGACAGCTGCAGAGTGAATACATAAACAACGTAATATCTAAAGATAACAACAAAAACCTATGGTCACACATTAAGTCTAAGAAAATGGAAACAACAGGCATAGCGCCATTAAAAGATGAACATAACATAATACATAATGATAATGAAACTAAAGCAAACATCCTAAACAAATACTTTGCATCAGCATTCTCAGCCCCAGGAGACAAAGACATATTACTGAATTTGAACCAAGTAGACAACATAGAAGATATAGTAGTACAAAAAAATGGAATTCAAAAACTATTAGCCAACACCAAACCAATTAAAGCGTCTGGACCTGATGGTATTCCAGCTAGATTAGTCAAAGAACTAAGCAATGAGCTAGCCCCAGTGTTCAAAATACTCTTTCGGGCTTCACTTAACCAGGGCAGAGTACCAAAGGACTGGAAAGAAGCTAATGTCATCCCCCTATTTAAAAAAGGAGAAAAATCTGACCCAGGAAACTACAGACCAGTATCACTTACCAGCATCACATGTAAAATCCTAGAACACATAATATGTAGCAACATCATAATATATAGCAACATCATAAACCACTTAGACAAACAAAATGTCCTCACACCATACCAACATGGCTTCAGGAAATATAGATCATGTGAAACACAATTAATATGACTAATTGATGATTTTTCTAAATGTTTAGATAATAGTGAACAAATAGATGCTATCTTACTAGATTTTTCTAAGGCTTTTGACAAAGTTCACCACCATAGAGAGAACAAACTGTAATAATAAATGGCTCTAAATCAACACCGATAACAGTAAACTCAGGTGTACCTCAAGGAACAGTCTTGGGTCCACTACTATTTTTAATTTACATAAATGATTTACCAAATTGCATTACTTCAGGAACAAAAGTCAGATTATTTGCAGACGATTGCATAATATATAGAACAATAAAAACAACACAAGACACAGATATTTTACAAAGAGAATTAGATGAATTACAGAAATGGGAATCAAATTGGAGCATTTCTTTCCACCCAGAAAAACGTCAGTTGTTAAGAGTAACAAAAAAACTAAAACAAATTAATTCCACTTATCTTATTCATGGCAAACCAGTTACACAGACTAAAAACGCAAAATACCTAGGTGTTATAATAAATGAAAAACTGTCATGGAATCCACATATTGATGAAACTATTTAAAAAAATCAAACAAAACATTAGGATTTATTAAAAGAAATTTCTATAAATCAAATAAGAACATAAAACTAAAATGTTATTTAACCTTGGTTAGGCCAATAATAGAATATGCATCCTCCGTTTGGGACCCCTCAACTCAAGAAAACATTAAGAAACTGGAACAGACACAAAATAGAGCAGTGAGATTCATAACAAACGAATATTCACATTTGACTAGAGTAACACCTTTAGTAAAATCACTAAATTTAGAAAGCCTTCAGGACAGAAGACTCAAAAGTAAAGTAGCAATTATACAGAAAACACTGAACCATAATCTTCAAATACAAAAACAAAATTTAATAAAATACTCTGAAAGACATAAAGATAAAGGCACATTCCTCGTCCCATATGCTAGGACAAATTTGTACAAATACTCCTTCTTCCCTAGTGCTATTAGAGCATGGAATGGGTTGCCTGAGCTAGCCAGGAAAACCAGTGACTTGGCAGAATTTAAGTCATTGGTTAATATGCATGACGCGTAGGACGTAATCATCTTCTTTTTGAAGTAACGTCAGTATTATATAAGATAAGATAAGAGCGCTTGTTTAAGAGCCTAGTTTATGACAATATGAAACCAATTACGCTGGAGGATTATATACAAAATCTGCTAACATACGGAATAACTTGTTGGCAAAGCAACACTTCATCTAAACTATTGCGACGTCTAGAAAACATAAAAAGGGCGTCAAAAATTACACTCACAACATTACCATATTTAAAGGAACTTTTTGAACAAAAGTGTCTAAGGAAAATTGAAAAAAATCTTGGAAGATAACGGCCACCCACTCCATTAGAACTATGTCAGGTCGTCGCGAAGTGGGCGACTGCTGTCAATCAAAACAGAGCGATACAAAAACTCGTTCGTACATCACTCGGTCAGACAAAATCACCGCCACTCGTTGATCAGGGAACATGAAAAGCACTAAGATGCCTGTGTGTAGTCGCTGAATGAACTCTTTATGTTGTGTCTGTTGTATTTATGTGTATTTTTCTGTTGTGTTGTCGTTATATGAGAAAAGAGTCTTTGTAATCACAACAAATTTCCGTAAGGATCAATAAAGCAGTCTTAGTCTTAGTCGTATTTGAGACGATGCCACCCTGATAAAAAGCTAAAGGTTTGAAAACTTTCGATCACTCCAAATAAAGTTCAGAATAGAGCCACAAAATCTGTCTTCAACATCATAGAGAGAAGATGTTGCTTTTTGATCGTCTGACAAGATCTCTTGTGTTTGAAGGACTACTTCGTGTAACAACAAATTTCTATATGATACACAGTATCCGTAGCAACGGATACAAAAAAATTCCAGTGTGTTTGGTGATTCCAGTTATACATATTAATTGATATTTTAATTGGTTTAAATTTGAATTTTATACATCAGAAAGGTCTCTTTAACTTACAATGAAATTTTAAATTACTTGCGCTAATTCAAGGTGTATACATTTTATTAAATTAAACCATTTTATAACTTAAAACAGACTTCCCGCGCCCTCCTATCGATTTACCAGGAGCTCCTGGAAATCACCCGAAATTACAAAAGATACGAAAAAGTCCTTAAAATATAAGGAATATATAAGACAAAAATTGTCATTTTGGGGTGTCATTCAATATGGAAAACGCCAATCCTACGCCCGATAAAAAAAAAACGGCATTGTGCAATATCCGTAATTGTGTAATCTAGTGAAAGAAGCTTCTCGCGCCTCAAACTAATGAAGAATTACTTGAGGTCAACAATTCTCAAAGATAGATTAAAACATTTGGTAATTCATGCTATTGCGCGTGATCTATGTAGGGAACATAATTTTTTTGATATACTGTATGACTTCGCTACACTCAAGGCTCGTGTAGTAATTCTATGCGTAGTAAAGAATGAATAAAATGCAAAGACGAATTTATTTTCTAATACAAACTCTTAAATTTCACTTATTATCCTCTTCCCTACCCAAACTTGGCCCCGCAAAATCCGTTTCGCATAGGGCCCCACAATGCTTAAGTCCGCCTTGCTATTTAATGCCGGGTGAATATACATAGTATATTACTTGTTCTCTTTCTATGACTTCTTGGTCACAATGGTTAAGTTCGGCGCTGCTATTTAGTGTTTGTAAAATGTTTGTTTCTAAAATGTTTTACATGCTTCGGATGTTTCTTCAGAGTTGAAGATAGTTTTCTTCCTAGTTCAAACCTCCCGCAGGATGAAGGGGGGTGGGAGCGGGCAGGGTTTGAACTTGGGACTATCGATAAATCCAAACGACAGTCCAGCGCGCAAACCGCACGACCAGGCAGCCATCCGTAGTGACGGGTGAAAAAATACTTGTTCTCCCCCCCCCTGCTATTTTGTAAATACTTGCTCTCCTCCCCCCCCCCCCTTTTTCTTGTTTTTTCGTAAGGTTACTCTATCTGCAGAAATAAAAGAGTGATCTTTCTTTTACTTCTTCTTCTCGTCCAAACTCTTGAGCCACGAAGAAAATTATATCTATAGATGGTCATTGGTCCTGTAGGACAAGTTTGTCTAGCCTACAGGCTCAACGTCTTGCTAAACTTGGAAGTATAGATCATTTCATTTTTTTTTTCGAAACTTACTAGTAGGCTAAATGAATATTTTTGGGCTCAGAAGTAGCTCTGTTAGCAGATGTAAAGCAGCGTGGTATGCATATCACTAAAGGCAAGACTAAAGTACTGTTAGAAAATCATTGAGTTCTTTACATGCTCAGTGACTCCCAAACTACGTTCCGGGGCCTAATCCGGCCTTTCGAAACGTGTTTCCAGAGTGCTCAATGAAACCGCAGAGTTGTGTTTCCCTTTGAACTCGACTTTTTTTTCCCGCAAAAATGTGGGTATAGGTTGAGCTACAAGGCCGATTATAAACCAGAAAATATCACTAAACACATACTTTAGTGTCGATCTTTTCTGTTTTTTGCACCTTGCACAGTTGACTTAATGTTCTCTTGGTGTCGCCTGTAAACTTGCATGTCAATAGTTTGATATCACTAGAATAAGGGGTTGGCATTAGTTGAAATGTTTACCTTGTGATTGGCGGTAAGTATGGCAGTCATATTAGAGGGACACAACTCCTGGCGCCGTCTCACGTTACATGTGTTATATATATTCGCTTAAACACTTGACAATACGCAAGTTCTCTCTCACACACTTCATATGCTTTTTATTTGAGTGTGTGTGTTTAAAGAATTCAAAAAGCTGAACCACTAAAAACGAGAAAGGGGGGTGGGTGTTACTGGGTGAGATTATGGACAAACAATGGTGATTTATTTTGGATGATATCGCTATTGTGAAAATATTGCTCGATATGATAATGTGTAAGTCATAGCGGTTGATAAAGTTACAATTCTATCTTACAAAAATTAGATTTAAAATAAATTCAGGTGTTTAATTACGTGTGTATGGTGATGTTTAAGTGTAGGAAAATCAATTTCCATTTTTTTCCTTTCATCTAAATTTATTTTGGAATCAATTACTTTTTTTTTTTAATTTGTTTTTCAGTACAAATTATTTTACTTAACTTTCAAGATAAACTTAATTTGTAGACCTATAGATATGTATGATACGTAGAGAAGTGTCTTCAGCCTTAAGATAATTGGTTAAGAAGACAATTCAAAGAGAGACTTTTATTTTTAAGGTCTACTCTAGTCTATTGTACACATTAAGCGATATCTATTGAACATTTCAAAGTAATAAAACCATTACTTAAATAACGTATACCGGTATTTTTTTCAAGTTATGCAATCATTACGCATTAAATTTCTTTGCAATTGAATACAATCTCTTAATGTTGTATAATTAACATAACAATTGTATTACAGGAAGGCATTTTTATATCAGAATTAAAATAATAAATTATAGGCCTATTATGATTGTTCATCATTTTGTGGTTTCGAAAGTGACCTTGGGTGATCTGACTTTTTGTTTTTGTTGGGGAAAGAATGCTCGATCTCTGAGCAAGACATTGCAAAACTTATTTTTAGAAGCCTTTGTACACCTCTCATTTCGGAGCATTTTGAAAATAGAAATAATTGCTCGAGATGATAAATAGTTTGGCGTTCAAATAATTCAGGCTGCTGGTTTATGTGTCACTATTTCTCAATCCACTTTAAAAGGCATTTAGAAATAATTCTGAAATTATCCTGTTAAACTCAAATCTTGAAATCTTTCGCCATGAAGTTTCCCCAGTGAAGCTTCTTAGTAGCTAATCTTGTATTCCTGTAATTAGTCAATTGAATGAGACCTTGGTCGGGCTACGAAGCGCGTCCCCAGGGGGCAGATAGTGGAAGGACCCTTAGATGTAAGGATTAGCTCTGAATACCTAATAAACAGCCGCAGACCAACTGGTTTGCAGTCATGGAGGATGAGGTGGTTAGGATATTCACTAAAAACATGGCAGTTATCTAGGGAAAGGATTAAATTAGCGAGTATTGGGCTCTCTACATCCCGGGTAGTATTTATTCGGTTGAAATGTTGTACGACCACGCCCACAAGGCACTCAACGCTAACATAACAGTCGTTCGTTTCTTTTTGTGTGTGTGTGTGTCTAAAGAACATTTGAATTGTCTTCCCCTTTCAGACCTTGTGATCTATACGGTAGATTAGGTTAAGGTCATCACAACGACCAATCACCTTTACATTCCACAGTAGAGTTGGGTGGGAAAAGAAAAACATGTAATACATTGCAGGGACTGGGAGAAAAAAAAACATGTAATACATTGCAGGGACTGGGAGAAAAAAAACATGTAATACATTGCAGGGACTGGGAAAAAAAAACATGTAATACATTGCAGGGACTGGGAGAAAAAAAACATGTAATATACTGCAGGGACTAAAAAAACATGTCATATACTGCAGGGCCTGAAAACCATGTAATATACTACAGAGATTGGAGAAAATAAACATGTAATATACTGCGGGGACAGAAAAAAAAACATGTTATGTACTTCAGGCACTGAAGAAAAAACATGTAATATACTGCAGGGACAGGGAAAAATGTAATATAATGAAGGGACTGTGAGAAGCGGGCAGCAAACAACCTTGAATTGGATAATACTTAGCATGCCTTGGTCTGAAACATGTCTAGGTCCAATTAGGCTCTATATTGGCCTATTCAATCTATTGTAGTCTGTACAATAGACCAACAAGCTGATATATCTTTGCGGTATTGTATATATTGCACATATGTTTTGTACGGATATAGACTCCACTCAGTTTGAATGCGCTGGTCACCAATCTGTTTTATTTTGTTTGCACACGTGTCAAAGGTCATGTTTTAATTATGTCTAATTGATGGAACGCAAATGTAGTTTGAGGTCACATTTCTGCATCTTATCTTTCTTATCTGCATTCCTGCGTTGTCCCCCCCCCCCATCAGACATATTTGTTGAAATACTGTCATTGTACTGACTTGTAAGAACTAATATTCATGTCATAATGTACAGACTTGGATTGTAAGAAACATTATTCATGTCAAATGTAAAGACTTGGATTGTAAGAACTAGTATTCGTGTCATAATGTAAAGACTTGGATTGTAAGAACTAGTATTCATGTCATAATGTAAAGACTTGGATGTAACAAGTAATGCTCATGTCATAACAAAGTAAATCTTTTATGCCAAGCGAGAGATCAAAAGGTGGGAGGGGGGATCATGTAATATGCAAAGTGTCTTTCTCGTTCACGCTGCTTGATTTCCTTTAAAATGACTACACTGATCTTTAATGTCGTAGCAAAGAAACCAAACAAAAAAATAATTTTGTCGACTTATTCAGTCTTTTTTTAAAATTTAAAACCCTTCCAGATGGTTTTGAGTTTAAAATTCCCCTACAGAGTGTTTTGAGGTGGAAAACCTCTATCTTCAATATTATTCTAAAACAAACTACAGTGACACATTTCTATCAGTGGCGGGACTCCATTAATTAAGTGCAGTGAATAGTCATCTGCCGAAATTAAGAACAGTAAATGTGGCTCAACAAAGATGGCTAAGACAGATTTTAGGAGTCACTTATAGATATCGGTTCTAAGTCAAGGAAATCCTATGACGAAGTGGGAGTCGACCCCTTAGTAAGATTGTGATAGAGCGTCGCATGAGGTTGGCGGGGCATGTTCTCCGACAAAATGAATTACGCATAAGAGTTGCGACGGCATCCTAGTACAACTTGGCGCCACACATTCATGGAGGTCGTTAGAGCAGGTGGGAAGAGGCTTCAGACATTACCAGTGACAGATTTTTATGGAAACAGCTTGAAGGCAAATGCGCCGAACGGCGCGGGAGGGTCTAAGTCAGTAAGAATAGCACATTAGGTTTTTGAAACAAAACTTTTTTAATAGCAGGAAAATGCACTGTAGATACCTCAGAATATGTATTTTGTTGGCTTTCAATACCAGAAATAGTGTTTAGTGGCGGGGCTCCGCCCAGCGATTAGGAAGCTCCTGGCAAAGGCGGGGAATCTAAAATTTTTCCCCTAACTCCAGGAAGAACTTATTCTAGGGCACAAGAAACGTCTTCCGAAAGAATGAAGGGTCAATACACACACACACATAAATAAATAAAAAAAATTCGCGGAGGGGGGGGGGGGGCTCAGGGGAGGGGAGAAAAAATTCCCCCAACCCCCCCCCCCCCCCGAAAAAAAAGTCCTGGCTACACCCATGTATAGCATCATGGCCTAATGGAAAGACTGGAAATGTCCATGTAGTTCATTATTCACAACACTCCATCTTAATTCTGCATCACGTCCTGAATTACGTATCCATTGGATTAAAAAAAAAAAAAAGGTTTGCGCCTCTGCATTGAAATGTGCTAGTGAAGGCGGCCTTCACCTCTCCCAGCATAAGATTCTATAGCAATAATCAACTTCTGCAAAAGCCAATGTCTGCGTTTCATCTGTTATTTATTAATTAATTAATTATTTTTTTGCGACTTTAAATTCGCCTACAAACCAAATGCAATTTGTTAGCGGCCCCCGAAAGGGGAAAAGACGCTATTAGTTTTGTGTGGTCTATCTGTCCGTCCGTCCCGTTTAGATCTAGTAAACTAGAAAAGATAGTGAAAATCCGACATCATAATATTTTAGACCCATTCCAAGTAACAAACACTGGAGGCTATTTGGTGAGGGAGATGACTATTTGCCATATTTATAACACATTTGTGCAAATGGTTGTAGATTTTTTTTTCAAAACATTTTTCGTGTACAATTGTATTGCTAAGTGTTACGATCATCAATAGTGCTAGATGTTACGATCAAACTTGATGCCAACCCTAACCCTAACCCCACGTTGAAGCACAATCAATGATCGTAATTGCCGAGGATTCAGAAATCGTCAATTGATAAGATGACCATCTAGAAGTTACAATTTGACAAGACGATCTAAGTATATTATTATATATTCAATGAAGAAACTTCTCTTCGTCTAAAACAATTACTTTAATTCAAAACTTGGAAAAGCTATTCACAAATAATTACAATGGTTAAATGTACTTGCATAGAATAACTGATCTACACAATAATATAATTATATATTCTTTCTTGAGTTCTAACACTAGACTCTCGTACATGCTATATCTAACACGTTCCGCACAAGACTGGCGGCAATATCTCTCAGCTTACAAAGCTTTGGGCGTTTTGTCATCTGACTAAATATCTCTTTGCCGCTTGGTTAAAATCTGACCAATAAATGCAGCTCAATGTTCAATAATCAACATCTCAAACCAATCATATCCATTTCAAAACATAATTTAGTTGCGTGATAGAAAATTCCCGAGGTAGCTAAAATTCTGCCGACAAGCTAAATATAGACTATGGCTAAATATAGATACAGTGTACGTGACACTAAGTTACGCAAATTCTGTCAAACTAACTACATTTATAAAAATAAAATGTTTACTTTTTAAAAGAAAATATCTATTTCGTATACATATAAGTGGAACATAATTTAAAACAACAATTAATAAGTAGTTTTTCATATTATGGCGTGAACTGCAGCCATGCGCCATAGCCATGGAACACTAAACTAAAGGATTTTATTTTTTACGGAATTTTTTTTTTTTTTTTGAGACTTTGAATAACAGATTGACCCTTTACAAGACAACATCAATTAGATAAACAAAAAATAAGACATCAGTTAGGCCAGGTTCACATCTAACTTCACATTCACTTTCACCTATCCCTTGGTCAGCTGGACCGTTGTCACCACACAAGATCTGTCAACCTTCTTTCTCTATTCTTCTCCGTCATTTGTCTTTTCATTCTGATATTCTTTCTGAAATATTGAAATCTACCTATTTACCTGCCTGTGTGGACCACTTCGGGGGCCGATTTTGAGTTTGTGTTTTCACACAAACTATCTTTGTAACATTGTTTATTATAATGTGTTTTAAGAATATTTTGTGTCATGTCAAAACGTAAACAGTGAATTGGTTACCATAATGCCCATTGGTTACACCATTTTTCATTTAGCCTAATCTAAATTGGCGTCTAAATCTAGATCAAAATCTATTCTGTTTTTATAATTGAAGCTTGTTTGTTATCGTTGATGATGTTTTTTGAAAAATTGATTGATATTTAGTTGTCGACACCTTTCAGAACTAAATACAACAACAATCTGCTTATAGCATAGATCTTATGAAAAGTTGCCTGGCCGTGAGGTATGCACTCTGTAGCTTACTGAGGTCATGATGGTCCCGGTTCGAACCCTACCCGCAGCCACCCCTCTCTGTCTTACAGAAGGTTTGGGTTAGGATGTAATCATCTTCAATTCTAAAGGAACATCCTAAACGTGTAGAAAATAATAATGCATACTTTACTGACACAATTTAGAAGGCTACAAGTATTGTTCTTGTACTGCTTAAAAAAGAAATGTAAGAAATGACTAAAGGGGAACAACTTAGAATAAATATAGCAGCCTGATATTTCAGGGGGAAGTGGTGGTGGAGACTAGAGATCTAATAGTCATTATTACGTCGTAGAGTTCAGAGTCACGCTATTGATATGGAAGTGGGATTTCGAGAAGCCTTGTGCTACTAAATCTGTTTTTACTTAAAGAGAGCACTGGCTGCCTGTTTATTTACTGTTTTTCACTTTTGTCAGCATTGTGTACTTGGAACATTTCTGCTGTTTTCCCATGTGTCTTTTATAATGTGCACTTTTACCTGTGCTACTTAGTCCACTCAAGGCTGGAACACTGATAGCACAACATGCGCACATCCAGTCATTCTTGGTTTGATTCTATTTGTATATTGGTTTTGGTTATTTCTTGATTTTTGTTTAGTTCTAGAATTAGACTAGTTATTTGAAACAGCATTTTGTGTCCGTGTGCGTTAAACATATCGTATCCAACTTTTATTTGCAGGATTGCCAGGCTTGTTGTCTGATGTAGGATTGTGTTCAGTTCTCGTTTAGTAAGTAGGTCATGTCACTATTCTAATTAATTTTATATGTAAGACTTTAAGCTTCAACACTTAAAAAAACAACAACTTATGTCTCAAGTTTTAAAATATCTATTCAGAAGAGCTTGAATTGTTTTCTTAACATTTAACTTTTCTTTAAAAGGTGACAACAGAATTGTGAGATGCATTATTTAAATAATTATTTAGAATACTTTACAATTCATGTTTATGTTTTTGATTTTATAGGTCATGTTTATTTAGATAATGTGATTTGTAGGTTAGGAGTCAAGTCCCTATGAATAAGTTGCTTGACCAGTACATGTTTGCATATTCATTGTACAGGTCAAGTCTACTTTTGCTTTCAACTTGGCAAGTCTTTAAGGAAAACAACAACAGTGAGGATGACTTCTTACTATGGCATTGGCATTATGTCTGGCACATCACTAGATGGCCTTGACATGTGCTATGCTGAGTTTACTGGGGATCCAGAGACAGACATCTGGGGTTATAGAATAGAGCATGCTGTCACAGTCACATACAGCAAAAACATGCAAGAGAGACTTGGCAAAGCCACAACATTATCAGGGATTGTAAGTTTAGGTGTTTCAACTTTTGGTTCACTTCAAAAAGCATTAGTCGAACTCATAGATTTAAATATTTAGCATAGAGTTTTGAAACGAAAAAACAACAACTTGTAGCTACAGTAAATAGTTGTATATTTTTACAATGTTTATATCATCTCACTCTGTCTGGTAAAAAGTTTGAACAAGTTTTTTCTCTGACTACCCACTCTCAAATTAAGTTGGAATTTTTCACACAATTATACATCGTACCTGACAAAATTTTAAAAAATTATCCAACTAGTTAATTAAGTATTGGAAATAATTATTTTTTAAATTGAAATAAGGGGAATAAATGCTACTTAATGAGAAATCTGGATTATGTATGGATCTATTCCCCTTATTACATTTTGTCACTTTTATTCTCCCACTTCCCGTTACCATTCTCTGAAATTTTGTGTCATTGTCAATGACAATACATTAATCAATTTAAAAAGGAATTAGTTACTCAATTAGTAGTAATTAATAACTTTTGTTTTATTCCATCTTGAGATAAATTTGCAGTTCTTCCCTTTGCAAAGTTTTTTTTTTTAAGTATTTTATTTTTGCAATATAACTTTTATGTTTAATTGAATGGTTTAACTAATATCCACACAATTGTTAAAAGTGAGATTTAAATTATTATTTCTATTGTCATATATAAATAGTATAGTTAACAAGAACTGTAAATAGGACGTAATCATCTTCTTTTTTGAAGTAACGTCTGTATTATATAAGATAAATAAGAAAAAATAGGAGAAATCAAATATCTAGTTTCATCTATTATGTATGTGTCAATGTAAGAATATTATTAATTCAATAGGGTCTGTTTTAAAAATGTTTAACCCAGAAGGATTTATTTATAGTTTTTTTTTACCATATATAATAGGACTTAGTCAAGCTTCACATAGATTACAGCCATTTTGTAGGTCAGTGCTTGGAGAAGTTTATTGAAAGCAGAAATCTAAAACCCGACTTCATATCATCCCATGGACACACAGTGTTTCATCAGCCTGACAAGGGAATAACATTCCAACTTGGAGACGGTGAAGTCATTTCTTCTTACATCAGGTTAGTAGTATGGCCAGAAATGAAACTAGGGTGTGGTGTAACCAGCACAATGACCAAAATCAGCTTTAATTTAAATAAAAAATTATAGAATTTTTTTTATTATCTTTTATTCAACTATTGCATGTTCTGTGTATAGTCCTACTGGTCCACTATAACATGCACTATGTGTAGACCTACTAGTCCACTACAGCATGCACTATGTGTAGACCTACTGGTCTACTATAGCATGCACTATGTATAGGCCTACTGGTCCACTATAGCATGCACAGTGTATAGACCTACTGGTCCACTATAGCATACACTGTGTATAAGCCTACTGGTCCACTATAGCATGCACAGTGTATAGACCTACTGGTCCACTATAGCATGCACTGTGTAGAGGCCTACTGGTCCACTATAGCATGCACTGTGTAGAGGCCTACTGGTCCACAATAGCATGCAAAGTGTATAGACCTTTGGTCCATTATAGCATGCACTGTGTATAGGCCTAATTGTCCACTATAGCATGCGCTGTGTATAGACCTTTCGTCCACTATAGCATGCACAGTGTATAGACCTACTGGTCCACTATAGCAAGCACTATGTATATGCCTAATTGTCCAATGTAGCATGCTCTTTGTATAGACTTACTTTTTTGTGGACATGTGAAGCTAATGAGTATCTGAGAGAATGTGTCTGTGCTGTCTTAAAGCACACAGCCAACATAAACTCATCTTGTTTCAAATTAAAAGATCACTAGTCTTCTTTGAGCATTGAACTCAGATCCGTATAGATAGCCAAGCAGTTTAGGCCACATCCTACTCTTCATATTATACATGTACTCAAGAGAGCTGTGGAATGTCTTAAATTCTTGAATTTAAAGTCATAGCATTGACCTAAGTTCAAACATAATTTAGTAGCTTAACACTTAGATTTTAATAAACTCTTTTTTTTTCAGTACAAAAACATATTTACATATTTTTAATATCACGTTAATACCCAATACTGAAAGATAAATAAATATTTGGTGTTTAGGTTCTGTATATAATATGTATTATATATTATGTTAAAATATACATGCACATTCTTTTTATTTTCCCATGTATATGTGAGAAAGGATTAGTTAAACATTGATAGAAACCATAAATAAAAATTGTAACGAGCTCTACAACCCTGATTAGTCATTAGTCTCTTTAATTACAAAGTTTATATCAACTCACTTTGCCTGTCTGGTACAAATTTAAACATGTTATATTTCCCACTTCCCATCCTCAGATCAAGTTGAAACTTTGCACAATTGTTCATTGTTCCTAACAAAACATAATTCATAATATTAACCGATTAATTAAATAGTGGTAATTACTTTTGTTTGATATTGAAAAGGGTAAATAAATATTACAGTCTTGAGGGATAAGGCCTTAGATAAGCTATGATTTTTTAAAGTATTTTTTATGCTGGTATTTTGATTGTTTCTCATTACAGATGTCCCTTTGTTTGTAATTTCCGATCTAAAGATGTGTCAATAGGAGGTCAAGGGGCACCATTGGTCCCTTGTGGAGAGAAATTTTTATTTCAACAGACAGATTTGTGCATCAACCTTGGTGGAATCGCAAATGTTGGTTGCAAGGTCAGTGATATGTTTACTTTTCATCCAATGTGTTTTTTATATATCCGAGCAGATTCAAGGATATCCCAAAAATCCTTAACTAGATAGTCCACATTTTTCTTCAGGTTCAATTTTGACTACATTAGGTACTCAAATGATTCACCATTCAAGCACCACATATCCTCTTGATATTCTAGTCAATGACTATTTCTTTATTGATGTTGTACATTCTTAAAACTAACTCCAAATCTTCATCATCTCTGGCAGGGTGACAAAGGCTTTGATGTCTGTCCATGTAATATGGTGTTGAATCGTCTGACCTCGCTATATGACCCTAGTTTACAGTATGATAAAGGGGGAGAAATTGCAGCAACTGGAAAAGTCCTACCATCCATCCTGGAAAAACTGGATGAATTGGATTACTATAAACAGACAGGCCCAAGATCTTTGGGATACGAATGGATATCTAATAAAGTTTTTCCAATACTGAATGTAAGTAGTCATTTCTTCCTCTTGCTAATGTCAATATTATTAATATTATATATTATTAATTATATATATTATATCATTCGTGAAATGACTATGGTTCAGTTTTTCATATGGCTGTGGAGCCCTATTTTGGAGAGACACTCCCGGCCATATATATATATTGCATGTCAAGGTGGCTTTCGCTTTGGTGGTAGAGGAGCTGGCCATTTTCGGGGGGCCCGCTTTTCTTCAAGAATCAAGGCCCATGTTTTCTTGCTTTCGATAGCTTTCTTGGTCACTGTCTCTTTCCATCTGGTGCAGTCTATGGCTATGTCTTCCCAATGGTCAGTATCAATGTTCACTGATTTTAAGTCCCTTTTTATCACATCAACGTAACGGAGGTGGGGGTGATCAGTTTTTCTTGAGCCAGACGCAAGTTGTCCGTATTTTATATTTACTTCTTAAACTAATTTAAATATTGAATCTTCTTTTTAATAGTCAGTATCATTATTACTTATACTTTTTTGAATTAGTTTGAGCATTTAATTTTCTTTCTAATATTATTTAAAACCAGAAATGTTGGAATGTTTATTTTACTAATAAATTGAAACAAGCAATACATGGTTTTAACATTATTGATATTAACATCTTTTGATTGTCCCAAAGCAATTTTCATTTGC
Organism: Biomphalaria sudanica; assembly: GCA_036873155.1. Lineage (NCBI taxonomy): Eukaryota > Metazoa > Mollusca > Gastropoda > Planorbidae > Biomphalaria > Biomphalaria sudanica. Next base: position 491,822 of record JAZGLO010001986.1, read on the forward strand.
CTATAGCTCCTACAAAGTAAAATTTTAAAATATGTTAAATATTTTTGGTTTTATTTTCAACAATGTTTACAAGAATCAGCCATTGTATCGCCCTTAAAACATTTATTTTTCAGGAAACTCCCAAGAATGCTTCAGGTGTTTATAAAATGTATAGTACATGTAGCTTTTTAATGTTTAGTCTTTCATAAAATGCTTCCCATTAACAATGGCTAAATGTTATGTGTCCTGGTCTAGACCAGTGAGGAGCACAATAACAATCTGATTTACTATATCACCTATTGCAGTGTTAATGCTGGGTATATTCAGACCTTGGTTTGGCAGTTGAACCCATTGTTCCTTTACCTTCAACTAGAACAAAATAACCCAGTCCTGGGTTTGGACCCTGCCCACCACCCTCCCCTTTGCTGGAGGTTTGGGCTAGAATGCAATAATCTTTAATTCTGAAGGAACATCTGAAACATGTCAAACAATAACAAACAAAAATGTATGTTTGTTAAAATACACTTGGGAAATAAATTTTAAACAACATATTAAACTTTTGATTAAAGCCTCAAGAGCATCCCATCCCTGACCTGTTGAGAACTTTTGTGGACCACATTACAGATCATATCACAAGCTGCTGCATCAAGGCCATCAATAAGCCTAATGGTTCCGTGTTAGTCACAGGAGGGGGTGCTTTCAACACAACTCTTATGCTGGACTTAAAGCAGAAACTCTCAAAACATAACATTAAGGTTAGTCTTATTTTATCTTATCTTATAAAATACAGATGTTACTTCAAAAAAGAAGATGATTACGTCCTACGCATCATGCATCTACTCATTCATGTTAACCAATGACTTAAATTCTACCAGGTCATTGGTTTTCTTGGCTGGCAACACATTCCATGCTCTTATAGCACTAGGCAAGAAGGAGCATTTGTACAAATTTGTCCTAGCATATGGAACAAGGAATGTGTCTTTCTAAGTATTTTATTAGTTTTTGGTTTTGTATTTGAAGATTATGGTTCAATTGCTACTTTACTTTTAAGTCTTCTATCCTGAAGGTTTTCTAAATTTAACGATTTTACTATATGTGTTATTATTATAGCTATTATAGCTTTTTTTTATATAGCGCTACTTTCATGCTTATAGCATGTTCAGAGCGCTTTTGGTCCAATCTCATCTGTGGACCAGTGGGGGGGAGGGGGTATCTAGGAGTTGGTTTTCCGTGCTGCCTTTAAGCGCTCAGTAAACACAACTCTGCCTGAGTCGGGTGTCGAACCTCGAGACCCCTTCTAGGTAGCCAAGCCACGCCAAGTTCAAGCGCACTTGGCCTCTCGACCACGCTTGTTATCTTATGTGAGATAAAGACAGTCTTTGAAAATATTGTTTTCTATAACAGGAGATAGATTCATATTTATCTATATATTGCTTGTTGGTTATTTTGAGTTTGTGAGCAAAAGTTTTTAATTCAAATGAATTCAGAAATTAAGTTAACGTACAAAAAATTAAATTCCCCTTTCAGACCTTGTTATCTATAGAGTAGATGATGTAAAGATCATCTGTTTCTGTGGCCCACAGTTAGCGAGGGTGTCATGCAGCCAGCGTAATGACCAACTGCCTTTACTTTTCCCAACTAATGTCTGTCAAGGTAGTTTTCTTCTCTAATATACATATGTGTACTTCATTGCTGATTACTAAATGTACCCAAGTCCTGGGCAATATCGTAACGACACATATAAGGACAGAATAAAGATTCAGAATGCCAATTCACTGACATATTACAAGTTTATTACATACGTTGTAATATAATAGAGGCTCAGTTCTGACATTTGAAATATCCAGTATCAATTAAAATATAACAGCACAATATCCCATAGACTGAATAATGACTCTACAAAAATAATTAGTCTACACTTCAACTCTATCTATAACCAAAAGTCCAACTGTACTGGACTAGGAACACAAAAACCACACTACTTTATTATGAGTTACATTCCATTCAAAAAAACATCTCACTAAGTAAAACAATCCAAAACAAAAACAGTTTTGAAGTCAACAACCTGAATTGCCCCCCTTCTCCTCTACAGTTAACAGGAGACCCAGGCTGACCAGAACTCAGTCCTGACAATGTCAAAGCTGGTTGGACTCACAGGCACCCTAAATATCACAAAATTAAAAATGCTAGTCTTCACCTAGATTCAAACCCATGACCCCTTGGTTCAGAAGCCAATTGCTTTTCCACTCAGCTACTGCACTTCATCAGAAATTAAGCTGAGAAATAATTTGGACTATGAAGAAAAAAAAATTCAAAAATGTTTCAAAATAGGAAAATTGTGATGTTAGTATAAACTAATTACCACATTCAAGTTTGACCATTGCCAGCATCCTCTGACAAACTCAGATAATATGTCAAATAACAGAAAAAATTAGTGTAGTTATTAACAACAATTTAACATAATGATTGTCTAGAATGAATAGTGAGACATGGATAAATGAAATGAGTTTGATATTATTTAGCATTGATCTATGCTTATACATAGAGTATATTAATGGGTACCGGTAAGTAGTTTCTTTAGCATTCTGTGACACTACAACCTGAGACAGTTCAGTTGAAAACTCCCTCTAATGGAACTTCCAAATGATTTCTTACTAGTGTAGAGACTGCTAGTGAATGAGCAATTATGACATTTATTCAAAGCAAGATGGTAGATTACATGTAGATAAATAGACAGTTGAGGCTAGGCTTTCATATGAGCAACATCTTTATTATAATGACTGAGACTAGACTGTTCCTGTTCTGGATTATCTACAGACCCAGGTTAGGCATCTTACACTAGAAATAGAATTTTAATAGTTCTTCAACAGGCTTCATGTAACCTCTCACTATTAACTAAGATATCCTAATACAATACCATATAAGCAAGTTATACAGACAGAGTGAGTTGATACAAGCTTTGTAAAAACTTACACTGAATGAGTTCAATACCTCTGGATGCTGTAGACCAGAACACAGCCAAAGATACCAGCAACACTATCAACAACATTGTCAAACAAAGCCTCAAGATGGATGAATATTTTTATGTTTATAAATTTGACTGACGTTTGCTCAAGGTAAACGAGGCAAAAGATACTCCACTCAATACTACATTATGCACTATTCAAGCTATTAATTAAGATGTGTAAGGAACATACCCAAAAAGAAACACTTCACAGCTGCCCACGAGAATGTATTTACAAACAGAATATAACAGAAGTCATCTGGCCTTGTTAAAAGGAAGAATGTTTCTTTCATTGCATTATTTTGTGATTAAGGCTAGATAAAAACATAGATCCACTTTCTCATTTCCCTGTGTGGATTTGGACATTTTATCTCAACCACACAGCCTAATAGCTAGGAGGGTAAGAAATTCAAAAACCCAATAGATAAAAGTGAGGAGGATAATTCTTTAAGGCTGAATCAGGAAAACCAATTCTTTGCTGAGTTTTAACTCTCTAATTAACATGCATAACTAGATTAACACTTAGGACCAGCGTCTGTAACTTATAAGATAAGATTAAAAATATAGTTGAATCGTTCAAAGAATAAGTTATAAATGGCAGTTGTATAATTTAGAAAGAATCTTAAACATTGTGTGTCCTTAACTTTTTTCTTACTATCTGCATATTGAAAACACTTCCAGGTTTAAAAAAAAAAAGTCAATGCATCTCCTTCATTTTAAAGGAAAAGTTCACATTGATAAAATAAAAAGCTGTGCTGCTTGTAATACATCTCAATGTAATCCACAGGTTGTTGATGCAGAGGATGAGATAGTCGAATACAAAGAAGCTCTGATTTTTGCATTTCTTGGACTTCGCTCATTGCTCAACATGGAGAATGTCTTCTGTTCTGTGACAGGCAGCAAGACAGACTGTGTTTCCGGCAGCATACACCATGGCACCACTTGCAACAGCACCCCAAGCTTGCAGGACAGATTTAACTTCATGATCCGCAAGAGGAGTCTGGGTGTGAATGAGTTGAGGATTATAAGAGAGAAGTAGTGTGACAATGTAGAGCACTGCTAGAGTATCTAAATCTATGGGGTTTACATAGCATTGATTCACTACACTGCTCCAGTATCTAAATCTATGGGGTTTACATAGCATTGATTCACTACACTGCTCCAGTATCTAAATCTATGGGGTTTACATAGCATTGATTCACTACACTGCTCCAGTATCTAAATCTATGGGCATTGATGCACTATCAGTTGTGTCCTACAAGGTATTCATTCAGAACCAGTGTCATTATTAGTGTCCATTGATTCAGCATCATTTGTCTTACTATGTATTAATTCAGTATCATTTAACTGTGTCTTACAAGGTATTCATTCAGAACCAGTGTCATTATTAGTGTCCATTGATTCAGCATCATTTGTCTTACTATGTATTAATTCAGTATCATTTAACTGTGTCTTACAAGGTATCATTAATTGTTTGTCTTAAGAAATATTCTTTCAGTTTGTTTAATGTTTCTGTCAGGAGAATATTCATTTTATCTTTTGTTCATCATTATGTGTTTTTACAATGTATAATTAACTGGTGCTTCATAAATATAGCCTGTCTATCTCATCACTGACAGTTGCTTTTTTTTCCAAGATAAAATACAGTTGACCCTTAATAGCCTTATGTTCACTGGACTGGTTGATGTCAGATTAATAATGGTTAGTTGTTCTTGTTAGTTCAAAAATTTTACCCATATATGTAAATAATATTTATGACACACAGTAATAAGATCTTCTCTTAGACTTTCAATGGTATAAAATAAGCAAAAGACAAAAAAGAAACACTTTGTTTCTTTTTTTTTAAAAATTAACTATATATATTCACTGGATTTTTTTTCTGTGTGGTCTTCAATACATTTCACAAACTGTTCTATTATCTCCCTATTTTTCCATAGTGTCATAAACAGTAGGTCCCTGATGCTATAAATAGAAGAAATGGCAGTGCATTAGGAGTTTTGCCAGTCATATCTTTTATAATTTCTCAGGAGCAGATAATGGTTATACTTATGTTTGTTCACCATCATACAAGACACAACAAAAACTTCAACACAAAAATAATATGGTAGCTAAAGTAAACTAATACATTTAGTAATCACAGAAAGGCAATCCAAAATGTATCAGCACATAAGAAGAAGCATAAGTAGATGAAGCATACATTGTTGTCACTGTCAGATAGACTGAGTGCATTAGATTAAAAAGTGACTATTAAGGGTCAACTGTAACCTACTTTTAAGGCATGAGAAGAATGACTTTTTTTTTATACTGAACAAACAAAACAAAAAACAATATGGTATTATTTTGTTTAATAACAATCCATTTGAATGCTTTGAAAGTCTACAAATCCCCCCAAAAAAAAAATTTCTAAATGGTTTTATAATGAAATATTGACTTCAAATGTTAGAGATGTATACTATGGCATTTTCAGATATTATATTTTTGTAATGTATGTACATCAAAACAAGAGAATAAATTATCTTATCAGTATCTAGAACTACTTGGCACACTTTTGTTTTATTCAATAATAATATTCTTCAAGAAAGATAATTAGTGTAAAAAAAATATTTGAAAAAAAAAGTCAATAACGAATCTCTGAACAGTAGCCAAAGTTACAATGTGCTGGTCTATGTAAGTGTGAAATAATACAGCAGTTGTACTACAGTAAGTGGAGTCTCTGTTACATGATACTTAGAACACTTTTTTGGTTAGACAGTGTTGAACCATTTTATCTATTCATGTAGTAGGGCTTTGAGAAATGACAAGCACATTGGTCCTACAGAACAATTAGATCTAAAGTACAAAATGTGATAAGATTATAAAAAACTACAAACAAAAATGTTGGGGGTAATTCTATAAGCACATGTACTTTACAGTGGATCACTTAATCAGTGAAGGACTTGAGCATAATGAAGTCAATGGAAAAGATTTGTTCAGACAACACAAAGTGATATTCCTTTAATTTACTATAAGACAGTGAATGGACTATTTACAATGCTAGAAATGGCATTTTAATTCCTCTTACAATAATGAACAACTTTTGGCAGCACTTGGTTTCCAAAAGTCTAGAATGCTATAATTAAGTATAAGTTTTTTTTTTATTATGTTCTTTCTATAACACATCTGTGTCTGAATATGTATTTAACAAAACACTTCTCTGTGTAAATAGTTTCAGCATTGCACTCACTCCCTTTGCCATAAGATCAGTATATACAGGTTAACTCACAACCATGGAAAACGTAAAAACAAAATCATGTAAAAATTTTCTTTAGTTTCTATAATGAAACAGAAATAAATATTGAGTGTCTTACAAATATATAAGAAAGGGGTGGAGGCAAGGAGTTTTAACTATTCTTATTGTAAATAATAAATTACTTTTTTTTTTAAGTAACAAAAAAAAGTTTTTTTTAGAAATCCAATTATTTAAAGTTTGAAAAAGCTCAATTTATCGACAAACTTTTCTAAAAAATGTTAATAGCCTTACTCTTGATCCTATAAAAATCTTACTAAATTAATTTCTGATGTTACTCTTTTTTTTTGTTTTCTTTTTTTAAAAGTCAACAAAAAAATCTTTGACTAAAACTACAATATAAAATTGAGTTAAAAATCTCTTACAATGTAATTCTTTTAAGTTGCAAGTATGTAGATCTAGCCAAACATTTCCATAAGGTGTGCAACTGCAAAATATAACTATAAACATTGTAAATCTGGCATTAATAACTTGACAATTATATCTGGGACATTAGAATGTATAAACAGAATCAACAATATGTTTGGCACTTTATAATATCAACAAATAAGTACACACAATCATTTCACAATTTTTTTTCACATTATAAATAATGTTCTTTATGTATTGTATTGTAAATAAAATTGCTTAAATAAAACATTTCTACATATTTCTAACACTAGTATAAACACAAAAATATCACTCAGAACATTGAAAAAAAATTTCAATTCAAAACACACACACAAAAAATATTCAACAGATCACAGCATTAATTGTATATATGAAACTAAAGTTCAAATATCTGGAGTATGGAAACATTAAGATAGTTTTGTTATAGATAGTAACAGAAACACAATCAGTTATATACATGTGACTGCACAAAATAACAACCCAAGTTTATGGTACAGATCATATACATACACAGTAGAGGTTTCTAGAGGTATACAACCAAGGTTTGCACATGATAAAACTATGCCATACAACCTAACCATGGATCCTCACTCAATACATATAAAGACTTCGTCCATCATGGTTCGATGATGACCACTTTTGTCACCCAGGGGGCTGAGGGCTTATCACTAGAGTTTTGTGTCTCCTCATGTGTCTGGTGAGACTTACGTGAACCCGGAATGTTCGGCTGCATACTGAGCAGGTTATTCCAACTAGAGCTAGTATCATTGGCCTTGTTTTTTTTCTCTGACGCTTTTCTTCTGCCAGTGATATTCTCTTGTCCTCTGCAATTTGTGCACCAGTTTTCACAGCTCGACGCCATGATGCTCTATCATGTGCTTCCATCTCCCTGGCGGCAGAGTCAATGCTGAAGACTTTCAGAGAAGATTTGAGGGTGTCCCTGAAGTGTTTTCTTTGTTCACCCTGTGAGCGCTTCCCTTCCCTTAATTGGCCATACAGGAGTCATTTAGGGATGGAGTCTTCCATTCTGCAGATGTGGCCTGTCCATCCAAGACCATTCATTATAGAAGGTCTTAACACTGACCTGCAATGTCACAATCTGTGGGCAGTTTGGACTGATAGCTCGTTGCCACATCACAGATGTGTAAAACATGGCAACGAGCTATTGGTCTAAACTGCCCGCAGGTTGTGATGTTTCAGGTCAGAGTTCAGGCCTTCTATAGTGATTGATCTCAGTGCATCGCAACTGGGACTGCATCAAGATTGTGTGGGTGCTTTGCATGCCCGCTCTTTGAAGGACTTCAGTATTTAACATTTAACATTCAGTATTTTCCTGAGACAGATCATGTCAAAGTGGTTCAGTTGTTTTTTTTTTTGGCATGTTTTCTATATACTGTCCATGTTTCTGGGGGAAAGAGCAATGTAGGGAGGATGACAGCTTGACAGCCCCCTAGCATGTGGTGATACCTCGTCTATTCCAAACTTTTTTAAGACAGGATGCCATAGGATGCACTGGCTTTGGCAATACACAAGTCGAAATCATTATCGATCTTTCCGTTTCTGGAGAGTGTGCTGCCAAGATAGATGATTCTGTCCACTGCATTTATTTCCTGTCCGTTTATCTTAATGCTTGGATCTGAGTAGGCTTTACCTGGAACAGGCAAATACAAGACTTCGATCTTTTTTGTGTTTATAAAAGTCTGAACATGCTCTTGAAAAGTCACTGATGATGCTCTGCAGACCATTTTCAGAGAAGGCATTAAGGTCACAGTTGTCAGCAAATAGCAAGTCCTTGATTACAGCTGATTTTAATTTTCCTTTGAGCCGCCTTAGGTTGAATAGACTACCATCAAAGCATACATTATATTTATTCCATTAATCTCTTTATTTGTGAATGCATCTGTCAGCAGTGTGGATGCTAGGACACAACCTTGTTTACCCCCTTTGATACTTCAAAGGGCTCTGATGGTTCTCTATACTCCTAAACACTAGCCTTCATGCCATCATGAAATAAGTCTCACCATAGTTATGAATTTTTGTAGACATCCGTACTTGACATAATATATACGAGTCCTTTTCTGCCACCCATGGATGCTCACACAATAAAACCCAGCCATGGATCTTCTCACAATACAACCCAGCCATGGATCTTCGCACAATAAAATACAACCCAGCCATGGATATTCTCACAATACAACCCAGCCATGGATCTTCACACAATAAAATACAACCCAGCCATGAATCTTCTCACAATACAACCTAGCTATTGATCTTTATACAATACAAGTTGAGCCTGAATCCTGACCCAATACAATGTAGCCCACACTAAACAGCATACTTTATCACCATAAACATGCTTTACATTTTTCCTAACATTTCCTTATTACAGAGATTGGCACATTGGAATCAGCACAAAACATGAGGAGAAAGAAGAGAAGGCAATGAACATGCAAATTTGGCACTAAATTTTATCAATGTGAACAATTTCAATTTTTTTTATAAAGGAATGACTTGTATGTTTGTTAGAAATTAATCTGAACAGCGCTTCCAATTTGAATTTGGATATAGTAATTATTTTACACACCATGCATCAAACATTTATAAATTATTTAACCCACTATGCATCAAACATTAAGAAATTATTTAACCCACTACGCTTCAAACATTTAGAAATTATTTAACCCACTATGCTTCAAACATTTAGAAATTATTTAACCCACTATGCATCAAACATTTAGAAATTATTTAACCCACTATGCATCAAACATTTAGATCTTATTTTACCCACTATGCATCAAACATTAAGAAATTATTTAACCCATTATGCTTCAAACATTTAGAAATTATTAAACCCACTATGCTTCAAACATTTAGAAATTATTTAACCCACTATGCATCAAACATTTAGAAAGTATTTTACCCACTATGCATCAAACATTAAGAAATTATTTAACCCACTATGCTTCAAACATTTAGAAATTATTTAACCCACTATGCATCAAACATTTAGAAATTATTTAACCCACTATGCATCAAACATTTAGAAATTATTTTACCCACTATGCATCAAACATTTAGGAATTATTTAACCCACTTTGCTTCAAACATTTAGAAATTATTTAACCCACTATGCATCAAACATTTAGAAATTATTTAACCCACTACGCTTCAAACATTTAGAAATTATTTAACCCACTAGGCTTCAAACATTTAGAAATTATTTAACCCACTATGCATCAAACATTTAGAAATTATTTTACCCACTATGCTTCAAACATTTAGAAATTATTTAACCCACTATGCATCAAACATTTAGAAATTATTTTACCCACTACGCTTCAAACATTTAGAAATTATTTAACCCACTAGGCTTCAAACATTTTAAAATTATTTAACCCACTGTGCATCAAACATTTAGAAATTATTTTACCCACTATGCATCAAACATTAAGAATTTATTTAACCCACTAGGCTTCAAACATTTAGAAATTATTTAACCCACTATGCTTCAAACACTTAGAAATTATTTAACACACTATGCATCAAACATTAAGAAATTATTTAACCCAGTATGCTTCAAACATTTAGAAATTATTAAACCCACTATGCTTCAAACATTTAGAAATTATTTAACCCACTATGCATCAAACATTTAGAAAGTATTTTACCCACTATGCATCAAACATAAAGAAATTATTTAACCCACTATGCATCAAACATTTAGAAATTATTTAACCCACTATGCATCAAACATTTAGAAATTATTTAACCCACTATGCATCAAACATTTAGAAATTATTTTACCCACTATGCATCAAACATTTAGAAATTATTTAACCCACTACGCTTCAAACATTTAGAAATTATTTAACCCACTAAGCTTCAAACATTTAGAAATTATTTAACCCACTATGATTCAAACATTTAGAAATTATTTAACCCACTATGCATCAAACATTTAGAAATTATTTAACCCACTATGCTTCAAACATTTAGAAATTATTTAACCCACTATGCTTCAAACATTTAGAAATTCATCCTGCATTAGAAAAAAACAACAACAAAAAACAGATTAAAATGTTGAACAATAAATAATAAAACATCTAGTAAAAGGAAATTTAAATTTTGGAATTGGAATAAGGAACATGGTGCCACAGTGTGACAGACCACTAAGCTGAGCAGATTGAATTTCCATCTGGGTAACTTCAAGAAATTTAAATATTTCCAAGTCCAATCATGCTGATATAATAGGTATGTGAAATAAATTAAGGAATGTTCGGCAAGTCAGCCAAAGTGTTATAGAATAATGACTTACAAACTAAAGGCTTCTCAGTCATCAGTTAAGACTGAACAGAACATGCATGTTACACTTTTAAGCCTAATATATAAAGACATAAGTTTGGGAGAAATTATACCAGTTGTATGTAATATTTCTTCTTTGTACAATGGAATGAAAAAAAAAAAAATAATTTGCTCTTTTCAAAAATACATTAGAATTCTCTAAATCTCAGTCCTCACTATACAAACTTATCTCCAGTTTGTAAATGATGCAAATGTAAAATTGCGTAAAATTGAATTAAGTGTAAAAAAAATAGATTTTTTGACCATTTGTCACGGATGAATGTCTGTATGTGTGTATAATCTATTTTTTTACAGATATATGTCAGTTGGAACCTATGTGCAAATGATCAAAAGTGTGCTAGTTTGTAGACAAGGAGAGACCAGCGTGTAATATGTGCCATGAAGTATAATAAAGTTTCTGTGTTTTGATCGAGTCATTAAGTGTTTGATGTCATTTCAGCGGAACCTAGGGACACCTAGAGAAGCAAGGGTAGGTTCTAGAGAGCTAGTGAAATAGAGATAGAGTAGAAAGCTGTATACATATATTTGGAGGCTCATTCTTCTAATTAGTTGACTTAGTTTTGGAAGGCATTAGGTAAAACTGCGGTTCGCCATTGTGAAAAGGTCAAGGACCAAGAAGGCCTTGAAGTCGTAATGTGTGTGTGCTCAGTGGCATGGTGGGAAAAAAAATAAGTCAATCAGCTGAGACTATACTAGGTCAAACACAGTGATAAAGCAATTTGTATTGTTTATATTGGATGCTAGACATATAAACAAGAATGGCAGAGAGAGATTATCACAGATAATAGCCGCTGGAAAAGAGATGGTATTGACTGGAACCGCTTTACAACAATGTGTGAAAGAAAGAGAAGAAAGAGATCAAGATGAAAGAGCTAAAGAAAGAGACCCTGAAGAAAGACTTAGAGAGGCTAAAGAGAGAATTAAAAAGGCTGAAATTGAAATACAGAAATTGAATGTAACAGAATGGGAACTCAGAGAGTTGAAAGGAGAAATAGAAGAACAAATGAAACCTGGATGGAAGCCAGAGCTGCCACCTTACAACGAGAATGTCGACTAGATGGATGCATATTCAGTTAGCAATACTAACAGTGATGATAACGTAGTTCATGCTAGTTGTGCAATAGTGAATGAACCAGAGAAGGATAAAATCAATTAACTGGTCCATTACTACCGTATTGACATTGAGTCAAACAGGAACCTGGAGAGATTGCAAAATTGCGGAATTACTATCCATAGAGCAAGATAGAAATAAGTGAAGGAAGTACCATCTAGACATGACGACATTAACAGATGTGCCAGGGAGAACTACAGCGATTAAACATGATATTATTCTCAAAGACTCTGAACCTGTGATACAGAAACATTATCCAGTACCTTTAGGGCATATGAAGGAAGTGGAAGAAGAGATACAATTATATCACCAACAGAGTCACCTATGGTGGTTTTAGAAAAAAATCAGGTGCAGTAAGAATATGTGTTGACTAAAGGAAACTAAAATCATTCCATTTGAGATATCTCTGTAGGATCTTGAAAGTCACATAGAAAGAAAAAGTGTGCAATACTGAGATTCTTGCACGATCAGGTATTCCCAGCATCTTTACAGCCCTCAGACAATGCTGTTTGCACTGGCTTGGGCATGTTCGCTGGATGGAGGACAAGCGCATCCCGAAAGTCATCCTCTATGGTCAACTCGCGACTGGCACAAGAAAAACTGGTCGCCCCCACCTCCGTTACATAGATGTAATAAAACAGGACCTCAAATCAGTGAACATCAATACTGACAATTGGGAAGACATAGCTCTAGACCGCACCAGATGGAGAGAGACAGTGACAAAGAAAGCTATGGACAGTGAAAGAACATGGGTCTCAGCTCAGGAAGAAAAACGTACAATCCGAAAAATGGCCAGCTCCTCTACCTCTGAAGCAAAAGACACCTTAACCTGCGCTATTTGTGGACAGGAGTGTCTCTCCAAAATAGGGCTCCACAGCACGAGGAAGTGTGCTCTGAGATGAACCATAGTCATTCTACGACTGAAGGAGGTCAATATATAGGAAACTTAACAAAGTTACTGTACTTGATTCTGAACCATCACCTAATCCTGAAGACTTGTTACCTCAAATGGCAGAGGCAACATTTTTCACTAAGTTAGACCTGATCCTGTGGGTATTGGAAGATACCTTTGGTGGATAAAGCTAAACCAGCGGTTCTCAACCTGTGGTCCGCGGCCCACTGGTGGTCCGCGAGCAAAACCCGAATTGCATGCTTTTTAAAAAATAAAAAATATGAAAAATAATAGAATTAAAGACATGAAAAAGAATATATGAAGTCAGTTTTAAAATTATTGATTTTAAATCGCTAGATGGCGATAGCGCAAAAGTGCGTTTCGATTTTATGTTTACTCTAAGTCTAAGTTTTAGTTACACCGGAAATCAGATGGGCCCTGCCGTCTTCCCGTTTATATTGACATTCATTCAAAAATTCGCTTTTTTATTTGAAAACTAATCAAAATAATTAAATTGATTGAGCACATGGATAAATTTTTAATAAAGAAAGCAACCGAACATAAGGACAACGATGATGATTTCTCTGACTCATCTTCACAACCTGAGTGTGAATCAAATGCAGTTCCGGAGAAAAAAAGACGAACTCCCATACGACGGTATGATGAAAAGTATTTGCGCTTTGGGTTTATATGCGTCTTAGTAAATAATCAACCCAGACGACAGTGTGTAATATGTTCACAAATTCTTGCAAATGAAGCGATGAAACCTGCGAAACTCCGAAGATATCTTAAAACGAATCATACTGACTGCTCGGAGAAACCATTGGAATATTTTATGCGCAAGAAACATTCACTTGGTATTCAGAAGTCTTGCATACTCCAAGCAACTAAAGTCAATGAGAAGGCTTTAAGAGCATCATTTTTAGTGGCTATCCGAGTTGCACAGGCCAAAAAGCCTCACACAATTGCAGAAACTCTGATAATGCCTGCTGCTATAGATATGTGTCGAGAGATGTTTGGTGATGCATTGGCAAGTAAACTGAAAACAATTCCACAGTTGAACAGTTGATTTCAAGGCTGCAAGATTCTAAACAATTTGCTATTCAATTGGACGAATCAACGGATGTTTCCGGCCAGGCACAATTAATGGCTTATGTCAGATATATCTGGATGGATGAAGTTGAAGAAGATTTTTTGTTTTGTAAAGCTTGTCCAGGTCACACAACAAGTGCAGAACTTTTTGCTATCCTTGATAATTTTATGGCAGCCAATGGCATCGAATGGTCCTGGTGTATCGGAGTGTGCACGGATGGTGCTGCAGCAATGACTGGAAAACGAACAGGCTTGTGGGAACGTGTGCGTTCTAATGTGCCAACTGCTACATTTACGCACTGTATGATTCATCGGGAAAGTCTTGCGAGTAAAAGAATGAACGCGGACTTGAAATTTATTTTTGATCAGGCCATAAAAATCGTTAATTTCATCAAGGCTCATCCATTGAATTCTCGTCTCTTTGCTTCATTATGTTCGAATATGGATTTTGATCATGAGCAGTTACTGATGCACACTGAAGTTCGCTGGTTATCAAGGGGAAAAGTGTTTAACAGACTGTTTGAATTACGTGATGCTGTGCGAGAGTTTCTTGTTAGGAAAAATTCACAGCTTGTTGTTCATTTGAATGAAAATTCATGGGTTGCTGTTCTGGCTTACTTGGCCGACATTTTTGAACAGCTGAATAAACACTATTCATCTCTGCAAGGGAAGCACACAAACTTAATTACCTTCAATGATAAAGTGTCTGCTTTTACGAAAAAACTTGCTCTGTGGAAGACAAGATTATTTCAGGGTAACTTTGAAATGTTTGATCAATTGCATGAATTCACCGAGAAACCAGAAAATGCTGAAATCAACAAGCCCGAGTTGGTGAAATTGATTTCTGAACATGTTCAATTATTGCTGGATCAATTTAACTTCTACTTTGGTGATTTGAACGTTGAGAAATTTTCGTGGATTTCCAGTTCGTTTCTTGCACACATTGATTCATTAAATTTACCACCATCGGAATTAAACCAATTCATTGAACTGACCAGTGATACTACGTTGAAGATGATGCATCCGAGAGTGAGCTTGATGAAGTTTTGGACACAAGCTTCGCATGAGTATCCAGAACTGTCTCAGAAAGCTTTCAAAATAATTTTACATTTGCAACATCATATCTTTGTGAATGTGGGTTTTCTACACTGGTTACAATTAGAACAAAATATCGTTCACGGCTTGAAGTCGAAGATGAACTCCGACTGAGTCTTTCAAGCATTACACCTTGTTTGGACAAGCTGTGCTCAAATTTGCAAGCTCAAGGCTCGCACTAAAATTAAATGTAGCATTGTTTCTAATCCAAACTATTGTTAGCAGTAAGACTGATTATTACAAAAGGATGAAAAGGTTCAAACATTTATTAAAATATAAAATAAATGATTTTAAATATCAACTTTATATTTTTTTTTATAAAACTATATAAATTTCTAGTGCGCCAGTAGAAAAATTTTTAGTAGTGGTCCGTGGCTGAGACACACATTTTTAAGGGGTCCTTGAATCTCAAAAGGTTGAGAACCGCTGAGCTAAACCACTTACAGCGCTTAGTAGTCCTTTTGGTTTATTGCAGTTTAATGTCATGAGTTTCGGGCTTGTCAACGCACCAGCTACGTTCAGCAGGATGATGAGAAAAGTGTTGTCTAACCTACCTCATGTACTGTGCTACTTAGACTACATCTGCATTCATGACATTACTTGGTCAGATCACCTACAATATCTGGAAATGGTTCTAGATACATTGGGGAGAAACGGTTTAACCGTAAGACCATCTAAAATGGAGTGGGTTGCAAGTGCATTTCCTTTCTAGGTTATGTAATTGGAGGACACTCAATGAAACTGCAACTTGAACTATAACAATGAATTATGAATCTTCACCAGCAAACTATCTAGAGACAGCCCCGTAGTTTATTGGAACTCAGCAGCTTCTATCGAAGGTTTATAGCGGATTTAGCAGAGATGACTGAGCCACTCACAAACCTGACCAGAAAGGGAGCACCTAATGTGATCAAATAGTCACATGACTGTGAAGTATCACTGCAGAAGATAAAGAAGGCATTTGTTGAGGAGCAGATCCTGCGTCTACCTTACTGCCATAAGGAATTCATACTAGCTACTGATGCATCTGCTGTTGCTATCAGGGGATACCTAGCACAAGAATCACAGGGCATTCTATATCCCGTGATATAGATCCTTAGAAAGTTGTCTTCAGCAGAACAACGATACACCACCGTAAAAATTAAGTGCTGAGCAGTTGTTTGGGCAGTAACCAAGTTGGCCAGATACCTGTTAGGCAGAAGATTTGTATTCCGGACAGATAAGCCCCCTTACGCTGTTAAACACATGCAAGTCGGTGAATTTCAGTAACTCGCTTGGCCCTTATGCTTCCAATTTGAAGTGCAGCATATCCCGGGTAAAGGAATGTGGACATTCTGTCATATAAACTATGTGGCTTCTTACAAGCATGTGTTGCTTGATCAAAGACTGTGTCTTTAACAGCTTAAACTTTGTGTTTCAACAGTTATAGAGTTTGTTTCATGATTGTAGACTGTGTGTCTTCAACTAAGATCATGTCATTAAATAAGACTGTGTTCAACTAAGACTGTGGGTCTTAAACATAGACTGTGTGTCTTTTACTTAGAATGACTACATCGAAGTCTGTGTGACTACATAAATGCCTTTGTGGCCTATTAAATGAACATTTTTGTGGTATTGAGTTGTATTGTTTTATAATTGTGTTATTTAGTAACCTTTGTAAAAGTTGATTATTATTTTAGGAGCAAAATGTCATGGATGAATGTCTGTATGTGTGTGTAATCTATTTTTTACACAGATACATGT
Organism: Biomphalaria sudanica; assembly: GCA_036873155.1. Classification (NCBI taxonomy): domain Eukaryota; kingdom Metazoa; phylum Mollusca; class Gastropoda; family Planorbidae; genus Biomphalaria; species Biomphalaria sudanica. Next base: position 508,776 of record JAZGLO010001986.1, read on the forward strand.
CAGTTGGAATAAGTGCAAGAATAACCTGACTGGAAGTGTACTAGTTTGTAGACAAGGAGAGACCATATATGTGATATGCGCTATGAAGTATAATAAAGTTTCTGTGTTTTGATCGAGTTGTTGTTTAATGTAATTACAGCTGAACCCAGGGACACCTAGAATTAAGAGAGAAACTCAGTTTCTAGAGAGCTATTGAAATATAGACATAGTAGAAAGCTGTAACACCATCATTGTTTTCTTTTCATTAAATCGTAATTAACTAAGACAAATTTATTACTTACCAATTAATATTTGTCTTGCTAGTCAAACAAACATCAAAAAAATAGTTTAATAACTATATCCCTTTACACCATTAGTAATGTGGCAATTAGTACAAAAGCACACAACCACAAGACAGTAGGATTCTATTTTATAACTTGACCTAGCTTGAAATGATCACATAAGAAATCCTTGAGACTTTCCATCAAATATGTCACTAATATATTAACACAGAAAATGGCTATGCATAGCAAAACCTATACTTGAATTGGGACTAATAAGTTTTTTAATGGGACTATTTTTTGGTCACCACAATGACAGCACTAGCACTTGAAGCAGATAAAATGTAGATATTTCTCTCTTTCAATACAATTGAAGAATCACATCTTTCAAAACGTTCCTGAGCAGTGGAGAAGCATTCTATATATGCTCTACAAAGTTAGAATTTCAGATCACTGTGGCTGTTTAGCATGGTCAGTCAGACAAGTCCATCGTGTTAGATGTAGGGTCAGATGAACTACAAGTGACTCCAAGAAAATGTAGTGTCTGCTGTTGTTGCTGCTGTTGCTGTTGGGACTGGCCGGTCAACATGTCCATGTTGATGGGCGAGAGAAAAATCTGATTTGGATTTGAGCTCATCATAGTCAACTGTGGGCTGGAGCTGATTGGAGAAAGTAGCATGGAATGGCTACTCAAACCTGAAACGAAGCATCAAAACTAGTTAATAAATAATAGAAGTATGAACACACAAAATGTAATTCAATATTTCTTTATGTCAAGTTGATTCTAAATCTAGGGCTTAAATTTTCATCATGTTTTATTGTTGAATTGGGAGAGAGCTTTTTAAAAGTATTCGTATGTCCAAAGAGCAGTAACAGTACAGTAATGTAAAGCTTATCTCCAAATAGCAGTAACAGTACTGTAGTGTAAAGTTTTGTATCTATGCTGTCCTCCAATTAGATGTACTAGTCGAGTTATTAGAAAAAAACAAAAAGCTTTAAGGATTAAACAATGTTCGTCCATATTCATTTGCTCTAGATGCTTATAAAAATGTACCACTTCTTAAACCAGATTCTTGAATTTGCATACACATAAATAATTTTAATACATTGTAATGAATCATAATCATTATCCAATTCTGTTTGAGTGCTGGCTTGAGTAGCTCAAATATTGGTTTTTTAAAAAAACATACCCTTTCAGAACTTGCAATCTATAGGGCAGATGATGTAAAGGTCATCTGTTTCTATGCCCAACATAACAACCTTTAATTTCTCCAATATATGTCAGATATCCTTTAGAGTGGGGTGGTTCAGAGATGTCCTAAAAATCCTGAAGTTCAAAATCCATACCTTCTCCAAGATTCAAACCCAAGCAAGACCCACTCAAACATCTCTGTTATTATAAGCCCTAGACTAAAATACTACGGTTGCACATAATGTTGGAAACTAATGGATACTTTAAAACTGGAGTAGGTTTTTTATTAATTAGAGCCCTCCAGCTTAGCACTCATGACAAAAAGTTGTGACTTTAAAAATACTCAGCAATTTGTAGAAGTTTATGACCCCCACCTGAATCATGCTGCAAGACAAGCTGCTGCTGCTGTTGCAGAAACTGTCGCTGTGGCTGCTGTTGCTGCTGTTGTTGAGACTGCAAGTCAATGCCAACACTTCTAACAGGTGAGAGGAAGATGTGATTAGGACTAGAGCTCATCATGGCTAGTTGGCTACTGTTGTTAGCTTGAGTCAACAACATAGACTGACCAGGGAGGGCTAGATTACCTTACAAATAACAAACACACCTTTAATACAATTTTGAGTCAACATTTCTATACTCTAAAAGCTAGCAATGTCACAAAACAATTTGCAGAGTCAAAACTATTTTATTTATGTGGAGTCTTTTTTATTGTGCAGAACTTAGTATTCAGTAAAAGAAATTATTGCTGTAATATATACAATAAAACTGTTATGCAAGAAATTAAGTTTTCACATGATGGAAGTGTTCAGAAAAGATATATTGAGATATGGTTAAGAATATTTTAAGTTACAGACTAATGCTATTTTAAAATATAAATTATCATAGAAGGAAAGGGTTGGCTGCCTGGTTGTATAGTGTGTGCTTTGGACTGCCATCTCTATGGTCCAGTGACCTGCCCTCTGCCATCTCTATGGTCCAGTGACCTGCCCTCTGCCATCTCTATGATCCAGTGACCTGCCCTCTGCCATCTCTAGGTCCAGTGACCTGCCCTCTGCCATCCCTATGGTCCAGTGACCTGCCCTCTGCCATCTCTATGGTCCAGTGACCTGCCCTCTGCCATCTCTATGGTCCAGTGACCTGCCCTCTGCCATCTCTATGGTCCAGTGACCTGCCCTCTGCCATCTCTATGGTCCAGTGACCTGCCCTCTGCCATCTCTATGGTCCAGTGACCTGCTCTCTGCCATCCCTATGGTCCAGAGACCTGCCCTCTGCCATCCCCACCAAGCAATAACTTTTCATTCTGAAGGAACATCTAAACCATGTACAACAAAACAAAGGTTTTCAAATTGAACCTACCCAACTGTTGCTGTAGAACATACTGGTGTTGTTGCTGCTGTTGCAAGTGTGATGGCTGGTGCAATTGTCTTTGCTGCTGGTTTACAATCTGGCTGCTACCATGAGTGAAAGCCAGCTGCTCTTTGATCATTCGGAGCTCCTCCTGTTGCCTCTGAATGGCATTCTGTAGTAGTTCAGACTTGTGCACCAGTTGCTCATGGAGTAACTGCTGAGCTGGAGTCAGTATCAGACTTGTCTGGTACTGAAGAATAGAGAAAATTACTAAAAATGAGAAAGTAGAGACTATTGACAAGAATAGACAAGAATTTTACAACTGTTTTATCTTCCAGTTTTTTCTAGGCTTGATAAAATGTTTTACTCATTTCACAAATTAATTTTGTCTCCTCTGATTTTATTTCATCCCAACAGCTTATTCTCTACTAATTGTAAAGTAAAGTTCCCTTTTCAGGATACTGACTACATTTTATTCTTTCAGGATACTGACTACATTTTATTCTTTCAGAATACTGACTACATTTTATTATTTCAGGATACTGACTACACTTTATTCTTTCAGAATACTGACTACATTTTATTCTTTCAGGATACTGACTACACTTTATTCTTTCAGAATACTGACTACATTTTATTCTTTCAGAATACTGACTACATTTTATTCTTTCAGGATACTACTACATTTTATTCTTTCAGGATACTGACTACATTTTATTCTTTCAGAATACTGACTACATTTTATTCTTTCAGGATACTGACTACATTTTATTCTTTCAGAATACTGACTACATTTTTGGACTTACGTTAGGCCTCTGGTCAGCACAGACTATGGGAGATGATAATGGCGATGAGACAATCACAGAATCTTGGCAAGCAAGAGTTGATGACACTGAGCTCAAGAGCTGAGGATTATGATATTAATCATAATAATGCAAATATTAATAATAATAAAGGGACAATGATACAAATGGATATCTCACGTTATTTTATGTAATGAAGAGAGGGTTAATGTTTATTTGCTTGCTTACTCTATGTCCTGACCCCATAGTGACCAAATTATTGGACATGGCAGCCATGATAGGGACAAGACTGGCAGCACTTCTGGCCTGGCTATTAGAGACTTGATGGTTGGAAGTAGACAGAACAGAAGGGACACTGTTGGTCAACTGAGAACAACAAAACAAATATGAGGTTTAGTTTAACTAATTAGTACAGGGACAACAAACAAAAATGAGGTACAAAGACAATAAAAGTTTCTTTTTCAAATGATTTTTCTTCTTTAACGATTCTCTTCATTATTCTTAAAATAGTATTAAACAAAAAAGAATAACAGATGCAACTGAGAATGATTGGTACTGTTATGATATACATTTATAGTATTTTTGAGTATTAATCTTGAGACCAAAAGAGTAGATAGAATTAGACAGGAAATACAACATGTTTAGAGGCACTAGAAGGAAGGACAAAAGAGACGCTTAGAAGACTCGATGACCATTTTTCCCCTGTAAATAAACACTTTAATGGTTTGCTCAGGTTTGCTATTCAGTTATTTGAAAAGCAGAGCAGCTGTATGAACTAGCATGAAATGGAATAGTTTTGATTGGAGCATAACAGTACCTACCTGACCAGAAGACTTGGTCTCTGACATGCTATGGACCAAAGACGACGAGGAGGCAACGCACTTGGTAGTGGACATAGCTGTTGTTGTCAGGCCTGCCTGCATGGCATTGGATGCAGCCAGTGACCTCTGCAGGTGAAGCTGGAGCAAGGACTGCAGCTGACTGCTGACGTGCTTCTTGGTGCTGCTCTCCTGCTTGGTGGAATGGGGTTGCTGGGGACAGTCGTTGTCTGAGTGCTGGGCTGGGAGAAGAAAATGATAGAAGATGGTTATACATCTCAAACATACTGCTAATTTTTCTAATCTATTTTTCAACACTGAAAACTATTGTATGTATATACTTAATAAAACATGGTTCCAACTTACTGGATGCTACGTCTGGTGACTGGACCATTTTACCAATGTTTTCAGACTGGCTGAAAGAGGTCACATGACCCTCCTGCTGTGGCTGGCTGTCCTGATTAACACCAGGGTTACTGCCGCAATTACTATTGCTGTTGGAAGAAACAGTGGCTACATTGCCAGCATCTGCCTCCACATAGCCCAGGTCTTTCCTTAGTTGTTTTCTGACATCACTAAAACTATTAGACCAATAAAGTTTGCATTTAATTAGTCAAAGAATAAGACCAATGAAGTTTGTGTTCATTACTCAAAGGATAAAACCAACGAAGTTTGTATTCCATTAGTCAAAGGATAAGACCAACAAAGTTTGTATTCAATTATTCATAGGATAAGACCAATGTAGAAATGAATAATTGCAAACCTATATTATGTGGAATAAACCTGTTTTTGTTTATAAGAAGAAAGAAACTTAATAATATATTTGTTCTAAAATCCATCTTTTTAGTTTGGGGGGAGGGAGGTTACAGCATTTAAATAGTTCATGAAAAATTATCTTCAACACACTGCAAAATCAAGAATTGATCAAGGTATCATTCTGTATCAGACTAGACATCCTAGTGATGCTGGCCACTGTTTTTTAAACCTTAATCATAGTTCTATAAGAATTTAATGTGTAGAAGTTTCTAAAGCCAAGGATTTTTGTTAACAGTTAATGACCTATAGGTACTAAACAGACCATCAGTCAGATAGATATTAGAAGGTTTAAAAAATAAAGAGACAGTAACAACCAGTCACTATAGAAACAAAGATGATGTGAGTGTGTTGAAAGGGAAGAACAGAACATTGTGTTTAGTTACTAAAATAGCATGAATGTCAAACTATTTCATCTTAAAAATAATATCTACAAATATATTTTTTTTTTTAAAGCACAAAGTCAAGGGACATAAATAACTATAACTAACAGTACTGTAGTAGTATTCCAGCCTATGGTCTTACCCCACTACTGTGTTAGTACAGACTATGAACTCAGGCTTAGAATTCCACTGATGGTAGGTGATAAAATACTGTGTCTGAAGCCAGATCCACTGCTGTCCCTTGGTCAAGAAGCGATAAAACTTTGATGTTCCTTTCCCTAACAACATCACTGTAATAGAGAAACATTGGCATGAGGCAGAACAAATGAATAAAAACATCACTGTAATAGAGAAACATTGGCATGAGGCAGAACAAATGAATAAAAACATCACTGTAATAGAGAAACATTGGCATGAGGCAGAACAAATGAATAAAAACATCACTGTAATAGAGAAACATTGGCATGAGGCAGAACAAATGAATAAAAACATCACTGTAATAGAGAAACATTGGCATGAGGCAGAACAAATGAATAAAAACATCACTGTAATAGAGACACATTGGCATGAGGCAGAACAAATGAATAAAAACATCACTGTAATAGAGAAACATTGGCATGAGGAAGAACAAATGAATAAAAACATCACTGTAATAGAGAAACATTGGTATGTGGCAAAAAAAATTAAAACATTGAAATAAATGAGAATATTTCTTTTTGTGACACATTTATTTAAATTCCATAGCATTATAATTAAAATTGGACCACATTCGTACAATAGTTGTGTCTGTGTTGGATATGGCAAAATGTGCAAGTCACAGCTGGGACTGCATAGCCATGTGAAATACTGCACTACTCAATCTTCTGACTCATTATTATTATTATGCTATATCCTATTACAAAATTTAAAAAAAAAATACTTGAAAAAAAAAAAAAAAGCATATGTTAAGTGTATCAATTAGTTTGGATTAGTCATGTAATTTAATTTATAATAGATCTAGACTTAACAACAATAAATCTGTGTGTTTAAAAAAATTTTTTACCACTTGTTTTTGTTTAGCACAATTTCATGCTTTTAGCTTTCTCAATATGCTAAGATCCCATCACTTGTCTGAACCAGTTAGAAAGAGGTGGTGGAAGAAATAATGGTGTATCTGGAAGATCCCTTACAACCTAAATTTGAACTTGTGGGCTAAAGCCTTCTCAAGCCAATGTGGTAACCACTCTACCAGCTAAGTGACTATGAACAAGGAAGATCTATTGTTTCTATTTCATGTTTGTTGTGTTCACTTAGCCTCAGCAGCAACCATGCTGTACTAAGGTATATACTTCATGATAAAACAATATATACTTAATTGCTTTGCATTTACTGAATTTTTTTTTATATGAAAATGTTTTATAAATGGCCTTAATATTTTTTAATCAATTTTTTTAATTGGATCAAATCATTTAAACCGGTGCCCTATTTCTGTTTATGGGTTATGATAAATAAAAGTATATTCAATTACACTAACAACCAAGACAAACTCACATTGCTCATGACATTTTGAAACTACCTCAAGGTCATCAGGATGGTAGTAATCATATCCAGATGTGCCAAGTACTTCAAAGGGAAGATAGCCAATAATAGGTGGAGCTCTAAAAAAATAAATCAAATTTCAAAAAGATTTGTGCATAGATTTTTTAAAAAGTGCAATTTTATGTAGATGTCTATATACACTCATTTAATTACATTTTTAGTTTTACAAAGTTTAATGTGTTATTCCGATTTGAAACATCAACATATATGACATCAATTTGAGAATAAATGATTTTAAAACTAAAAATGTTATGTTATAATTTTAAAATCTCAAACATTTTTTTCTATAAAGTCAAAATATTTTATTGAAAAAATTTTTTTTAACATTTAATGTACATGAAGTCTTGTTTATTTTCATCTTTTTTTCTGAAATGTTCAGAAAGCTTGACACCCTATGAGCCAAATGGTGTTGGAGGCTCTAAGTCTAAGTAGGTTAGTCTAGCTCTAGCTAAGTAAGTCTAGCTAAGTAAGCTAGTTTAACTCTGAGATTTTCTCCTTATGGTATTCCAATAGCTATTCTTATTCAATTGCACACTTTTTAGTAAATGATGAAATAACAATATTAAATAAAAGTCTTTGAAATTTCTAGAAATGTTGAACCAAGCAAATACCCATAGCCCAGGTTACTAAAAACCAACAAGTAAGTTTACAAACTCACCTATGATCTAAAAAGAGAAACTTGAGCTCCAAAGAATGCCGAGATGTAAACTCGCAGGTCATATCATCTACCACAGACATTTCCCTGATGATGTGTGACATCTGGAGACGCACAGTGCAACAATAGCACAGGGTGGGTTCCGGAAAGTCTAGCCCAATAAAATCACCATTGTTACTGATCAAACTGTCATCTAAGGATAACAACCATTGCTATTGTCAGCTTCTAAATACTGTTATGTATTGTTACCCACAATAACAAGGCATAGCACTAATGCTGGATATTCTGTGTTTCTTGCTTCTAGTCTACATTTCAAAATAATCCATATTGCTAACCACGTAGATCTATTTAAGGATATGACAATGAGTATTTCACTTCTTATTAAATTAGAATAGCTGAGTGATGCTCTACATCCTGCCAACTAGAAAGTACTAAAAGTGACAGAGATTTGATTTAATTTTAATTATCTCCACCATTTTACTTCAATGTTTAAAATGTGAACTCTCCTATTAAGGCAATCTTATTCTCCTTTACTGCTAAATGGAAACTTTTCAAATACAAGAAATGTTAATCTGATGACATTAAATGAAAGCTAAGTGACAAAAACTGCTTTTTTCAATACACATTCTGTTTTTTCAAACATGCTGCTAGCTACTTAAACAAAAGTTATTTTAAAAGTGATTAGAAAAACAAGATGACATTGAATGGGAGATATGAAGATAAAACATTTGAAAAGCATACAGGTTACAAATGATTTAAAAGCATATTGTGCTATGTAAGCTATGATGAAAAAATGTTTTCCATTTCTATAAAAAAAAAAGTTAATCTTACATAACTATATCAATGCTTAAGAACAAACATGAACACTGACACTATATCTGCTTGGAGACTCACCTTCCACTTCATTCAGCAACTGTGTGGTACCACAGACTCTGACATACTCATAGGTGGCTGGTTCCATTGGGTCAATGGTACCCCTCCTCAAGTGGCAAGTGAAAGAAATACTATTATCATCTGAAACAAAAACAGTTGCCCCTCAACTCACTAGGACTAAGACAATGTTCATTGTTCAGAGAGAAAAACAATGACTACACGTTCATTAAAATGGAAGACCACATTAAGGAATAGATGGGCACTTTCTATGTAAGACTTAAGGATGCGGGGGGAAAAAATACACTAGAATACATAATCAACAGTCCACATAATCAATGGTCCAAAATGATGATGAGGATGAAGTACAAAAGCTTTGTTTTTAACAGGTATAAAATAATACACATAAAGTAGTGGTCAAGAACTAGTATTGAGGCACTTAAATTACTATGCTACACCTACCTGATGTTTGTTGTTTGGAAAGTAAATTAAAAAACTTGAGCCTGTCATCTTCATGCATGAGATCATATAAGGAATGGTTGATGAGATCACTCTGAGGAGGCCAAGGCAACAACATGTGACACATAGAACTAAGATCAAACAGCTAGAACATAACTTTTCACAATTGTAATGAATGTGATTTATTGTATCAGTTGCCCCTCTTCTTTATGTATGTATTTGTAACTCGTCATTACTATTACAGACATGGTTTTCAATTCAAGTGTCAAGAGTTAAAAGTAAAAAAAAAAATTCACATTTATCAAAGTGCTGTGCAGCTAGAACTATTTTTTTTCCTGCTTGTAACTGGTAATTAGTTAAAATTTAATTTCACATATCTCAAGTTCTAGAAAGTTTGTAGCACTTAAAAATTGCAAAATCTGAAGATTAAGAAGAACTTGTATGTGTATTTCCACATGAAATAATCAAAATTATCTATGCATTTTTTTTCTTTCTAGCCTGTCAGGACATGCATAATAACTCTTCTTTAATCAATCATTTAAACAGAGCAGTTTAAGTCCAATATATTAAAATTAAATTACTTAAAACAGTTCCTTACTTTACATTGAGATAAAAAAAAAATATACAAAAACTAATCAAGAGTTTTTTTTTAATTAAAACAAATGTAAAATGATACACCACATTGTATCACAAAAACTTACTGGTAAATGCCCCAGAAGAGATGTAACACTATCTGATGTAAACAAAACTTTACCCTGCTGTGTAAACACAACCAAGAAACTGTCAACAGCCTAGAGATTCAATGCATCAAACGTTTATGTTTAACAGAATTAAAAATGGTGAGGGTTTGTAAAAAGAAAAATGAACAAAAATTATACAATTAATTAATAAATATTAAGTGACCTGCATTTCAATGCTATCGCAAAATTGTTTATCAAAGCATTAAGGTTCATATGGCTTCTTTGCAAATTTAGGTGGATAGGAAAAAATGAAACTACTATATTGAGAATAAATTCATTAAATGAATTTGAAAAAAGGCTCTTATTTTGAGAATCCCTCAAGGTCTGGGCCAAGTAAAATACAGTAGACTTCTCATTCACATAATATGTGTGACCAATGTAGCTTCTTTCAACTGACCTCTAGCATAAGTTGAGCAAACTCTTCATTGCACAAAAATGTTGGCTTCCAATTTTCTTTAATTTCATTGGCTGCAGACTGGACAGAAAATTCTGGAAATAAATAAATTATAATGTTAACATAAAAAACAATTTCAAATTTAAAAGTCTTTCCAGCCAAGAAAAAAAGGATTTCAGTACTAGTTAAGTAGACTAAAATCAAAGCTTCTAAAAAGAACTTTTAACGGATAAAAATAATAATAATATAAATACCTTGGTGATTTTTGAGGAACTGTATTGCAGATTTGAGAACAGATGACTTGTCCAGTTTTTTAGTGTTTGATGCTACCATGGAACAAAGTTCATTGATGAGGATATTGAATTGATCACGTCTCTTTTTCTCACTAAGGTTTCTAGTTTTACTGTAAAACAAAATATAAAAAATTGTATTCCATTTCTATAAATTGAAGTGATTTCTGTGTATTAGCTGTGCAGACAGCTGTGCAGTAAATGGAAGCATATGAAATACTAACCGCTTGACATTGTCCTTTTCATCATCTTCAAGATCATCAAAGCTTAGAACACTTTCACTAAGAAATAGAAAAATACATAATCTCAAATAATCAAAATAAATGCAATATGAATATATATGTGCACGAAAAAGTAAATATTTCTGCTTGAGATATTAAAGATGTGCCCATAGTTATTTATTGATATGGGAATAGAATGGTAATTGTTTTTTAAAATAACAAAAAACAATTGTATAATATATTCATAAAAGTAAATATTTGATTATTTTAACCAATTTCCACAGTGTAAAATCAATAATTAGCCTACATGTCTATGTGCTCTTAAAAAACAACAACTTTTTTGCAAATATTTCCTAAAAATAACCATTTATAAACAAGGTTACAAAAGACAGGTTTGTGTAGAAACACAAACTCAAAATCGGCCCCCAAAGTGGTCCACCAAGGCAGGCTTCAATATTTTCAGAAAGAACATCCAAATGAAATTATATAAAAGACAAATGAGAGATAAGAATGGAGAAAGAAGGTTAACAGATCTTGTGTAGTGCCCCAACAGTCCTGCAGATGTAATGAATGTAAAGTTAGATGTGAACCTGGCCTAACTAGTTCCCCTTTCAGACCTTGTGGTCTATGGGGCAGATGATGTAAAGTTCATCTGTTTTTGTGGCCTACGGTTAACGAGGGTGTCATGTAGCCAGCACAACGACCAACTGCCTTTACTTTTCCCCAACTAATGTCAGGTACCCATTAGAGCTGAGTGGACTCAGAGGCGCCCAAAGATTCCAAAGTAGAAAATCTCAATCTTCGGAAGCCAAGCGCTTTACTGTTCAATCTCTTATTCCAATCCTCAAAAAAAAAAAAAAAAAAATTTCCGCAATAAAAAAAAGTTCATGAAAATGAAGTTTACAAGATTACTATTCGTTTTAAAGTAGGTCTAACTTATAATGCATACTAATTAGTTTTTTCTCTTTAAAAAACTGCTTGCAAAACTGATTTTAAAAATTAGATTTTTCGCTTTCAGGAAAAAAAAAAGTAGCCGTTGCATCAGAACTTTGAAAGGTCTAAAATATAGTGATGGTTTACAAGATCTAAACGGGACGGACGGACAGACATTTCGCACAAAACTAATAGCGTCTTTTCCCCTTTCGGGGGCCGCTAAAAAGCAAGATGTAATGAATCAAGCAGGAAAAAATGTTCTTTGTCCTTTCTGGTAACTTAAGGAGGCTATCACTGTGGACAGTAAACAATAATAGGAAGTGTGTTGTTGGTGCTGTATAGCTGGAGTGCCAGAAAAGTGAATAGGAAGATAGAGCTGTACCCATAAAACAAAAATTGTGTTTTAAGTGTGTGAGTTTATAACTTTTATAAAGCCTTAATATAGTGACTAAATATATCATTTCTATTTTTCAGAGTCTTGGTTATCATGGGTGGCATTGGAACTTATGAGGTAAAGAGGTAAACAAGGGATCACTGTAGATGGCCTAAATATTATATATATATGGCGGATCTTTAAAATATGGTGGCAAGATAAGATAACCAATGAGGAAATGCTATGAAGAGCAGGGTGTCAGAACATCTGCTCTGTTATCAGCAGCAGATGCCTTGGCTGGCTTGGTCACTTTCTTAGAATGCCTGAAGGTTGACTTCCACAAGACATTCTGAATGGCAGGAGAGCCGCTGGTCGCCCACTTTTACGGTATACGGTTGTATGCAAGTGCGACATGAAGGTCTTCAAAATTGACACTAGCAAGTAAAATGCCACAATATGCTTAACATATATATATATATATATATATATATATATATATATATATATATATATATATATATATATATATATATATATATATATTCCAATTTATGTATGTTAAGCATATATATGTGAGTCTAGATCTAGATTGATCCATAGCAGAGTATATATATATATAGACTAACTGATTCAGTATAATCTCATAATTCTTACCTCTCAATACTACGACTTGAAGGTCGATGTGGGAATAATACACTTTTTTTTCCGTAATTCATGGTATAGTGTTGTTTGTTGAAGTGAATCAAATCATCCAAATGGTGTTCTTGATGTTGATGTAAGCATTGTTTTCAATTAGTCTAGTTAGAAAAAAAAAAGTCAAATTAAGAAAGAGTTTAATTTAAGACATAGTCTAGATCTATAATTATTTTTTTTCCTATAGGATCTAGATCTTCTATTTGATCTAGAATAGATTGTTGTTATAGATGTATTCTAGATATATATCTAATATATCACTTCTAGATCTAGTAAAATCTAGTTAGCAGATAGTATTGATAGATGCTTGGCTAGACTAGATCTACATCTATATTTATAATACAATACAGATTCTAGTACATAATATACTCTTGAGCTTGATCTGGATCTCTAAGAGTCTAGACTAGTGACTGACTAGTCACTAGATTTAGTACATTTAAAGGGAAACTCTGATGGTTTTGACAATTTTTTATATGTGTTTTGATTTACAGACATAATGAATATATTATTGTTTTTTTTTTATTTGCAATAATAACTTAGTAATTGATGTTTTTCTGACGTAATTTTCCTGCGCATCCAAAACTCAGACTTTCACAGGGTTTCTATGTGACGTCACACAAACCTATTAATTTAAAATTTTAAACTAATGACTCATAAAAGAATTATATATATCTTCATCAATGTAGTTAGATCTAGATTTTGTAAGCAAAGTAAAAAATGTAAGTTAAAAGTAGATTTACATGCTTGACTAACCACGGCAGTGTTTATTTTCTCACTTGACCACTCAGCACACAACAAACACTATCGCTTGGTTGTCTTGTCATGACCAACTACACGTAGCCTCTACTAGCCTTACACTGACCAGTTTGTTCGAATCAGTCAGACACACAATCTATTTACTTCTTGGGACAGGCTTCTAGATGAAAATGTTACTTTTTTTCTCGAGTTGGTTATCCAATGCCAATAGATCTATTTATACAAGTATATATAAATATAGAACTGTATCATAGATCTGGACTAGGCCGTCACTAAGCCTAACAGCTACTGTAAGAATGAAGCGATACGATTGGTTAAATGTAGTTTCTCTTTCAGTATTGTTGAGGGAAGTGACGTTTGAAATAGCTTAAAAAAAAATCTCAAAGAATCCCGGGTTTTTTTTAGATGTCAAGAATTTACTGACTAATTTATTAAATATAAATGTTTATAAGCATTTAAATACAAAATGGTAAAATGTTTACTATAACAACTTTTCATGCAGAATTTAAATATGTCAATACCTATAACACAAATTTGAAAAACCTTCGGAGTTTCCCTTTAAAATTAATGACCTAGAATCTGTCAAGTCACTGGTTTTCCTGGCTAGCTCAGGCAACCCATTCCATGCTCTAATTAGTCTAAATTCATAGCACTAGGGCCTAGGGAAGAAGGAGCATTTGACTGATTTGTACAGGTCTATTCTAGATCTAGAAATAATTTAGATATTCAGTATAATTCATATTGTGATAATTGATAATTGTCATCATTAATAAATAAAATTATGATTATTGATCATGATTCATTATTTTCAAAAGTCCAAAAGAGACAAAGAAAGCAGAAAGAAAATAGTATTGATTAGATCTAGATATGTAGACTATCTAATTAGAACAGCGTTTAGCTTTACACTTTAGCACACACATAAAATACTTCAACTTAAAAGAACATTAGACAGAGACTAGATCTATCTGTTATAGTTCTGTAAGCCACCATATTGTTCCCGTATTCTGGATAATTTCCTCCTTTGCAATAAGTCAACCAATAAAATGTTTCATTTCTTACAATTAATCAAAGGCCATGTACTCTAAAAATATTTTATATATCTGTGATGGGTAGTAGTCCCCACTTACGTATGTACACACCTGAGCCCGTCAAGGGTCAAAGTTGACTTCAGGCCAGCTATAAAACGGTGGATCCCTATGTCTATGGGCTCTGGCCACGGATTTCTCCAAGTGGTCAGGGTTGAATATGAGACTACTCGATAATTCGCCCCAGTTTCTATCTTTTTCGGTGGTCTGTGCCATTCTGGATTTGGGTAACAGTAACACCATTGTGGCAGTTTCCTCCCAGGGGAATTCCAATGTATTCCTAAATATGTTTGTAAAATTTTTACAGGGGCGTAGCTAGGGATTTGGGGGCTCGGGTAAATTTCTCTTTCTGCTATTAGCTTGATGCAATATAATACCATCTATAGTTAGCTGTAATTTGCAGCCCATCGACTCCTCAATGCAACCTTGATGTTCCTCTTTGGGGGCCCCTTGCATTTGACATCATGAGATGAGATAATGTACTTACTAAATACATAAGCCTACATTCAAATTGATACAGTATAGCAGTAAAATTAACAAGAAATAATCATTAAGAATCTTTTAATAAAAAAAAATACCGATGTTTATTGGCGAAATAATGCACAAGTGACAAATTCTCAATTCATATCGCCTCACGTCGTGCTTTCTGTGCAGCAAAGGTCATCTATAACATCATCTACGTCAGTGATTCCCAAAGTTGTCTATGTAGACCCCCATATAATGTGTACCTTAGTTAATCCTTTAAATTTTTATCTTGCTATTCAAACGAAAAATTGTTGTATTTATTTTCAATACTTATTTAAATAACTTAATTTTGTCTACATGTAGATGTAAGTAATGTATAGCAAAAAGAAACGTAAACTGTGTAGCGTTGATTATTTAAAATTGTTCACTCCTTCCTTATCAAACATGCCAATGGCCTTTTTTTTATGCCGATATGAAATATAATAGAGAAGATGATAGTTTGTGGGCGTCTTACAATATCTGTTTACTTAGGCCTATAGCAAAATAGGGTGGTAGTGGTTAAGCGTTTGGCTTCTGAACCTGGGGTCCTGGGTTCGAATCTCGGTAAATTTTGAATGTCAGGACTTTTAGGGCGCCCCTGAGTCCATCCGTGACCTCCATGTCGAAGGTGCCGGTCCACCCAACTCTAATGGGTACATGAATTAAGTTAGGAAAAGTAAAGGCGATTGGTTCATGACACCCTGCTCGTTAACCGTTGGCCAAAGAAACAGATGATCTTAACATCATCACACGGTCTGAAAGGGGAACTTGGCTTTTTTATGACCAAATACGTAATACACTAAAGGTAAACCATTTATTTTACCGTTAACGTTGAGGGTTTTTGTTTTGATTGTATTTGCAGGTGCGGGTGAGCAGCTTGCTTTTTTTTATTTTGTCTTAGCACCAAGCACCCAGTGGTGCAGCAAGCTGTGGCGGGATAGCACTTTATTGTCCGAGGGCTGCTAGGCTTAAGGCAGGCAGTAGCTATCCAGTGAGGCTAAAAAGCCCCTCCTACCGTCAAGAGTGGTCCCTGGCGTTCCAGCTTACGCCAATCAGCTAGGAACTTATCACCGGTAACTACCACTCTCCGTGTTTTTTCAAAGACAATACTGTCAGAGATGGAGTGACCTCTCCAATGCTGGGGGAAAGCCTGGGCGGTAAATTTGCGAGTGCTGGGCTGCCCACACGTCAGCACACGCCTCTCTTCCATACTGACCGGGTCCAAAGGGATGGCGAGCCATCACAATTTGGGAACAGGTGGCTGCAGGAGTTTGCCAGAGAGCAGTAGTCTTACTACTGTCCCCCCGCCTACGGGGCTCCAGGACCGGATTTTCTGTTAGGGTTTACTCCCTTAGCCTCAGACCTTACAGGGACACACACACAAGGCAGTGCGGCTATTGGGGTTTGGTTTGTGGGCAACAGGGCGTGTCCGCACGCCGACGGGCCATGCCTGCCTTACATCTTGGGGCCAAACCTCCTCCGAGACCCTTGCAGTTTAGCATGAGGCTTCGCAGCCTCAGTTTCCATCTGCCACCACGAGGAGGTACTGCATAGGATTTGCTGTGGAGAGGCTATGTACTGGCAAGAGAGACTTACAACATTGCTCCCCTTTCACAGATGCTAGCCAGCGGTGGCAACAAGTCAAGCTACCACACTAGACGCTTCACACAGCCCTTGGACAGAGTTATTTACGTAATTAAAAGTATTCCAAAATCCTAGCACCTTTATATAAATGGAGACTTTAATGCCCGTGTTGGTGATGGAAATGATGCATGGCCACAATGCTTGGGACTTCATGGTGTTGCCAAAATCAATGACAATGGCCAAAGGCTACTGGATTTCTGTAGCTCTCATGAACTGTGTGTAGCAAATACATTCTTCTCTGGCAAGGAACGCCATAAAGTCTCTTGGCAGCACCCACGCTCAAAAAGTTGGCACCAGCTTGACCTCTGCATCACCCAAAGGATGGATCTGAAAAGTGTCATCCACACCCGTTCATACCATAGTGCGGACTGCAACTCAGACCATTCACTAGTGCTAAGCAAAATCAAACTACTTCTCAAGAAGGCTTATACTTCCACTCAACCCAGAACTAGGCGAATTAACGTCAACCATGTAGGTGACCCAGAGAAGTGTGCACTCTTTGGCGAGCTCCTGAACAGTTCAATCCCCTCGTTATGTGATGAAGAAGACATCTCTATCAGATGGGAGAAATTAAGAGATGTAAACTACAGTTCGGCAATCACCGCCTTTGGGCCTCAAAAAAACACAAAAATGTAGACTGGTTTGAGGCGAATCTAGCACATATGGAACCTTGCATCGAGAAAAAGCGATCTGCACACCTCGCTCACAAGACAAAGCCAAGTCCAAGATCTTTGGAGGCCTTCAAAAGTGCTAATAAAGAGGCGAAGCAAATGGCTAGAAAATGTGCTAACAACTTTTGGAGGGATACCTGCAACAGAATCCAAGACAGTCTCCACTCAGAAAATAGCAAAGCTCTATTTGATGGCATTAAAGCGGCCCTGGGTCCAACAGTGTCTAAGCCTGCCCCCCTTCTATCCAAATCAGGAGAAAAAATTACAGATCAAACCAAGCAGCTAAAACGATGGACAGAACACTTCCTCGAAGTCTATGCCACACAGAATACAGTAGACGATGTCGCCCTGGCTTCTCTACCAGATCTTCCAGTACTGGAATGCCTAGATGAGCTTTCGAGCCTTATTGACCTCAAAAAAGCAAATAGCTGCATAAAAAATAGAAAATCTCCTGGGAGTGATGGTATCCCAGTGGAAGTAGTGAAAGTCAACGAATCACTCCTGCTCCCTGAACTCTATATTCTCCTCTGCCGCTGTTGGAAAACAGTCATGTCCCACAGGACATGCGTGACGCAACTATAGTCACAATATACAAGAACAAAGGGGATCGGGGTGACTGCAACAATTACAGGGGTATCTCTCTCCTCAGTATAGTTGGCACGATCTTTGCTAGAGTGGCACTATCCAGGCTGCAAGTGATAGCTTCTAGAGTCTACCCAGAGTCTCAGTGTGGATTCAGGAGTGGTATATCCACTATAGACATGATATCTTCTCTACGACTACTACAGGAGAAATTCAGAGAGAGAGAGAAACAGACCCCTTTGCATCGTTTTTGTTGATCTAACTAAAGCTTTTGACATGGTCAGCAGAAGTGGCCTTTTCAAACTCCTGAGGAAAATAGGTTGCCCTCCCAAACTACTGAAGTTCATTGAGTGTTTTCACGAGGAAACTAAATGTACTGTCAAATTCAATGGAGCCCAATCAGCACCTTTTGAGGTTTGCAGTGGTGTCAAGCAGGGATGTGTGCTCGCACCTACTCTGTTTGGCATTTCTTCTCCTGTCTACTGCATTATGCGTACAACGACATAAACAAAGGTGTGTTTCTCCATACAAGAGGTGGCACTGGACAGATCCCCATGGAGAGAGAGCATAAAGGAAGGGTCAAAGATTGCAGATGTCATACACAACAGAAGCAGAAAGAAGGGGGAAAATGCAAAGGCGCCTGGTGATTATATATGTATATGTGTGTGTGTTAAGCATATTGTGGCAGTTTACTTGCTAGTGTTGATTTTGAAGAGCTTCATGTCGCGTTTGCATACATCCGTATAGGCGACCAGCGTAGAGGCGACCAGCGGCTCTCCTGCCTTCTATTAGATGGCCATTCAAAATGTCTTGTGGAAGTCGACCTACTGGCATTCTACGAACGTTACCAAGCCAGCCAAGGCGTCTGCTGATCTTGAGAGAAGTTTAATTTTGGTAATTTCATCCTCATTCTAGTTCCATTTAGATGAAAATGGCAATAGCTCTGTTAGTAACTGTGCGGGACATCGAGTAGATGTTGCTGAAGTACAAGCTTGATGCTTTGTTCTTTTCTTTTTTTTTCAATTACAAATCAATACCAAAAGATTATCTAAAATCTGACATATGTTACATATCCGTTAGTTGTCATGCCGTAATGTGTAATGCGTGGTCGAGAGGCTAAGTGCGCTTGAACTTGGCTACCTATGAAGGGGGCTCGAGGTTCAGACACCTGACTCAGGCAGAGTTGTGTTTACTGGGCGTCTAAAAAAACCTTCACTTAGATACCCCCTCCCCCACACTGGTTTATAACTGAGATTGGACCAAAGCGCTCTGAGCATGCTATAAGCATGAAAGTAAAGGTATATAAAAGCCATAAGTTATTTAATATATCTCTTTATCAATAATAGGCTATTGTGATGACTGGCCGAAGGATTGTATTAATAAGTTGATAAATCCATATGAAATGAAAAAGAAACATCTCTCTGTATTTTCTTCAAACTTCTTTAATAACTTCTTCAACTTTCACATCAAATTAACTTCTTAATTCAATAACAACTTGACTTGATACTTCATAAATAAAACTTAAATGATACATGAAACTTCACTTAGTATAACTTTAACTTCAAATACTAAAACTTTACTAAATGGACCCGCTAATATCATAAAACTTATTACTAATCGAGGTCTGTGTGAGGACCAACACTCTACAAGAACTACTACTATGCGAGGACCCCGTCTGACTGACTTTCCCCTAATTTATACTTTCTTTGATCGTACGTTCAAGAATCCTGGAACCTTCTCCGATAATTATTTTAGTAACTTTGACCTTCTAGAAGCTGACGTGTGCTATTTTTTTTCCCTTAACCTCTTTCTTCGATTGGATATCTAAAATTAACTTGTTTACGCTGGACACTTGCACTGGTTTGAACTCGAGCTTCTAGAAATTGGTCGAAATAGGTCACAGACTCGACTCGTGACATTACCCCCTTGCCTTTTTAGCATTTTGTATGCAATATAAAATGCGTAAAATAACTTTATCACTATTCTAATACATACACACAAAAAACTAAAAAAATTCATCCATTAAAAATACAGAGCTCATAATTCAAATAATTGCTCCATTACATTTACATAATTCAAAATATTGTACACATTTAGCATATATAGTAAGTATCACAAAAAATACAGCTTAGTTCCATACAGCACTATATGATATTTGAGTATAAACTTTTCTAGCTTTTGTAACTCAAGAAAATATCAAAATTATACAACTTCACAATACTGAAAAATACATGTCATCTCATCATATTATTTGCTAATACATAATATCTGAATATTAACTTATTTTTCAATATATGAAATCTAAACATGTACAATGCCAAATTACTCATTTCTAAAACTATTATAACAACAGTACTAAGGTAAATATACTAAGTAATAAACAATTGCATGACATAATTATTAAAATAAATATTGACACAGCTGTACAGTCCTGTTAGATTTACAACTTTCTTCTTTCCAGGTACTTGAAACAATTCTAGTCTGTCTGTATATTTCTTCTGTTCGGGCACTGGAAACAATTCTAGTCTATCTGTACATTTCTTCTTTCTTGGTTCTTTATAGTTCAAAATACGTTTAACAATATTGTCCTGTGTTTTCAGAGAGTTTTGTTCAACTCTGCTGTTGAAAAATGTCACTTTTGGTTTCAATACAAACTTGCTTAGTTTAGCTACAAATGTACGTTGTTTCAATTGGTACAGAATGTCTCTCAGTTCATGAATATGTTTCATTCTAGCTTTAAGCAACATACAACTATTGTTCTTATAATATTCTTTGCTTTTCATATGTTCAAATAAGAACTGTCCAAAATTGACACTAAATCTTTCTTTTAGTGACAGTTTACGTTGTAAAACGATTGAAGTAGAAAACATTGAGTTCGAATGTTCATGTATGCATGGCACTAATAAATCAGTTAAGTCTTTCTGCAGTAAATCTCTTTTGTGCAAAGTTAGAGAATAAACATTTGAGTTGGCAAGTTTGTCAGTTTTTAAGTTAATCTCATTGTCTATTAATGTTGAAATGTCAGGAACATCATGAAATATCTCAACATATTCTTCACTTGTATTCAACAGGTATTTCATACTTTTCAACTTTAAATGATGTATGTCAATGTCTTTGATAGATTCAGTTTGTTTTGATGTCGTTGGTAATAGTTCATTTATATTGTCTTCATTTTCCTCTTGAATTGTTGCTAAGCATGTAACACTTTCTTCTAGTACTTTTGATAAGTTTTCTTTATCTGTATCCTCGTTGTATTTTTCAAGCATATGAACATGAAACACTTTGATATATTTGTTAATGTTGATTTCATAAGTTACGTTTGAAATCTTTCTGATGATAGTAAATGGACCTTGCCATGTATAAATCAGCTTGTTGCTCATGTCAGGTAACCATAACTTCACTTTGTCTCCTTGTTTAAAATTTCTAAGCTTTCTGTATTCATTTAATATTCTTTCACTTTGAATATTGACTTCAGCTTCTTGAGTTTTTTCACATGGCTTTATGACTGTAATATTTGTATCAAAAACTTGTTGAAATGTATTATTTTCTGATTCATCTTGTTTTGATTTAGACAGTGATTCATTTGAAACAAATATTTTTTCATCTGTATTTGGTTGACTTTCTATGTAAGTACTTATATTACTTTGTTGCTGAGTCATATCACGTTTGTTGCATGAATTGTCCATCAATGTCAGACGACCTTCTGTCTTAGAGTTAAATGTAGAATTGTTTAATTCATCAACATTTGATTCATTTTTGTCTAGTATCATATTTTCAACAGATTGGTAACTTTGTTCAACATTCGTGCGTTGCTCTTGAACTTTTGTCTTAGGATTGTTTATTTGACAAACTTGACATTGACTAACATGTTTCTTAACATCTTTCGTAATGCTCGGCCAATAAATTTGTCAAGAATTGTTTTCTTTGTCCTCGTCACACTTGCTAGTTTCGTATGTAGAAAATTGTGATTTTTTTCGATGATGTCTAGAGTATATTTCAGTCAGTGGTAAAATGATTTGTTCAACAAACTCATAGGTATCATAATTAACACTTTTCTTCACAAGTATTCCTTCTTTGAAATAAGGTACATTAAGTCCTGGCTGCTTTACAATTGTTTGCGCCTTCTTGTACATTCTTGTCAAAGTTGTATCTTTCCTCTGGTCAGCTTTAAATTCTTCATTATTAAATAGTTGAAGTTCAGTAGTATTCTTGTTGTACTCATAAACAATGTAAGGTCCTTCAGTAATGTTTGTCTCTTTTTCTTCAGTTTCATTTCTTTCTGTTTCTTGTATTTCTTTAACTTTTCTGTCTTCTTCTTCTTGTATTTCTTTAAGTTTCCTTTCTTCTTCTTCTTTTCTTGCTTTAAGTTTTCTGTCTTCTTCTTCTTGTATTTCTTTAAGTTTTCTGTCTTCTTCTTCTTTGCGTTTCTTCTCTTTTGCTTCTTTGTCTTCTTTTTTCTTCTCTCATTTTTCTTTCTTCTGCCTCTTTGTCTTCTTTACATCTTCTTTCTTCTGCCTCTTTGTCTTCCTGTCTTCTTTTTTCTTCTCTAATCCTTTTTCTTTCTTCTGCCTCTTTTTCTTCCTGTCTTCTTTTTTCTTCTCTAATTCTTTTTCTTTCTTCTGCCTCTTTGTCTACTTTACATCTTCTTTCTTCTGCCTCTTTGTCTTCTTTCTTCTGCCTCTTTGTCTTCTTTTTCTGCCTCTTTGTCTTCTTTACGTCTTCTTTCTTCTGCCTCTTTGTCTTCTTTACGTCTTCTTTCTTCTGCCTCTTTGTCTTCTTTACGTCTTCTTTCTTCTGCCTCTTTGTCTTCTTTACATCTTCTTTCTTCTGCCTCTTTGTCTTCTTTACGTCTTCTTTCTTCTGCCTCTTTGTCTTCTTTACGTCTTCTTTCTTCTGCCTCTTTGTCTTCTTTACGTCTTCTTTCTTCTGCCTCTTTGTCTTCTTTACGTCTTCTTTCTTCTGCCTCTTTGTCTTCTTTCTTCTGCCTTACGTTGTTGTATATTTTCATTTATTTGTCGAGTGCCCACCATTCCTCCATTCTGTCTTGTGGCATGTTACCGTAAGCGGCTATTTTGATGTATTCTTTCCACAAGTAAGAGACCAATGCCATTGTAATAACTTAATAACTGTGCTATTTATAAGTACTGCCTACACTAGCGATGACCGACACCTGTCCACAGGTGAGAAGTTAACTATGGCTGACCTAGTTAAATATCGATCGGTGTCTCCTCTTGAGGAATGCAAGTGGTCAGTATTTGTAAACAAACTAGTGTACAACTAGCTTTAGTAACGTTGCCTTCACAGCTTAGTAAATGTAGCTCTCACAACTTAGTAAATGTAGCTTTCACAGCTTAGTAAATATAGCTTTCACAGGCTAGTAAATGTAGCTTTCACAGCGTAGTAAATATAGCTTTCACAGCTTAGTAAATGTAGCTTTCACAGCTTAGTAAATATAGCTTTCACAGCTTAATATATGTAGCTTTCACAGCTTAGTATATGTAAAATGTAAGGCACTGACCTTAAAACAGATGATCTTTCCCGTTTCGTTTCAATGATTTCACGTCTTGTTGAAGTTTTCTGACAGAGGCTTTTCTTGTAATGCTTTATTTGAGGCTTTGTCGTTACGAGAGGCTATGATTTATTCGTTAGAGGCTTTTCCTTTTAAATTCGTAGAACTTGCTAGAATGTGCCGACTTTATTCTTTGAAAATGCAGTATGTGATGCTGTCTTCGTCTGTGCCTTTTTTCGTCAGGAGGTGCCAAAATATGTGACGCCTTTACTCTTCAATGCTCTTTGTCGGAGGTGCCAATATATGTGACGATTGGCCGAAGGATTGTATTATCAAACTTGACAATTCAATGAAATGAAGAAAGAAACATCTCTCTGTATTTTCTTCAAACTTCTTCAACTTTCACATCAAATTAACTTCTTAATTCAATAACAACTTGACTTGATACTTCATAAATAAAACTTAAATGATACATGAAACTTCACTTAGTATAACTTTAACTTCAAATACTAAAACTTTACTAAATGGACCCGCTAATATCATAAAACTTATTACTAATCGAGGTCTGTGTGAGGACCAACGCTCTACAAGCACTACTACTATGCGAGGACCCCGTCTGACTGACTTTCCCCTAATTTATACTTTCTTTGATCGTACGTTCCAGAATCCTGGAACCTTCTCCCATAATTATTTTAGTAACTTTGACCTTCTAGAAGCTGACGTGTGCTATTTTTTTTCCCTTAACCTCTTTCTTCGATTGGATATCTAAAATTAACTTGTTTACGCTGGACACTTGCACTGGTTTGAACTCGAGCTTCTAGAAACTGGTCGAAATAGGTCACAGACTCGACTCGTGACAGCTATTTATTAGTTTGTAAACAAATTGGTATTAAAATAACAGCAATGCCTGGTTAGCAGGACTGATTATCTCGACGGTCCCGGTTTCATACCCTGCTCGATGCCATCCCCCGTCGTCCAGTGGGAGATTTGGAAAAGGAAGTAAATTATCTTTAACTTTGAAGGAATATCCAAAACATGTAACACATATTACAGAAAAAAACATTTTTTTACAACGCCTAATCACGTTTTTAATATTCCTTGCAAATCATCATGATCATCAAACTCCATTTGAGTGAGGGCTTGAGAGGCTTAAATCCTCTTGCAAAAGACTGGACAGAAACCCTGCTGTCTTGCATAGTGCATACACGAGAATTTTTGGTTTCCCAGACCTGTCGAGACGGAGATCATCAAGTCTGGGGCAGTCAAAAAGAATATGAGGCACGGTTTCCTCTTCTTCCCCACAGCGGGGGCAATGTGAATCTAAATTTGACCATAGCCGTGAGAAATATGAGCCAACAGGACAGTGACCTGTCATGCGCTATAATAGCTTGCTGGACAGCCTCAACCACGGGGAATTGCGGTCAGGGCGCCTCGTGCGCTCCCAGGGCTTTTTAGGACTTTCCCGGCACTCAACCCACTTTTCCATTTGTTTTTTTTTTAAATTTTAGCCAGGGGCATGATGAAAACTTACAGCCTGTTCAGTGGGTGAAATTTGTCCTCCCTGGTGGGCCAAAGAGTCTGCAATAGTGTTGCCAGTCACACCTATGTGACTCGGTACCTACTGCATTATTACAGGGGTGCCATAACGCTGCTTTATGTTGTGCGAAGCCATGAAGACAGTGTCGATATTGGGGGGCCATGGTCTAGGGCTTTGCAAAGCCTGTAGTACAGATTTTGAGTCAGTGACCACAACAATGTGTTGCCCACAAATGTCCCTCGCCGAGAGTCAATGAACTTTAAGGCTTCACAGACTGCCATGGTCTCCCATCAAAGCTGCAAACACTACCACATGGTCCAAAGATTTTTACTGAGTAAGAGCCAAGAAAGTCGATGTAGGCTCCATAGCCTGCTCTTCCAGAATCTATCAATGCCGACCCATCAGTATATGCAAAAATAGCACTGGGCTTGAAGGCATTAATGGTATCCAGTACTAGAATTTGAAGGTCATTAGACAAATAGACGGATCCGACAGGTATCAGACTCCGACGGGGGCCGCCTCTGAGTTTGTGTGACAACATAAACTCCTTTTGTACTCTTGTTTTTGTCTTAGATCCATACAATAGTTATAACTTTTCCAATGAAATGCTGATAAAATTTAGTGTGTTCTAACAATTTAATCACGATGTTGATTCGATTTAATATATTATACCCAACTTATGCTATGTAACAATAAAACAAATCCCAAAATAATTTGTGTGTATCGGTACCAATTTCGTTGTTCAACGTAAATGGAATAATTAGATTGACGTATATAAAATAAGTACCCCTTACATTTTTTTTGAAATGTAAAAAAGGTAACCTTGGAATACCGGTAATCTTTGGTCGTTTACGTGTAATGCACAACAGGTCGCAGTGGCCCTAACCATCCCAAGGGGGAAATAACACATTTGCACAGGGTGAAGTTTGTTGACCACACGTTAATAACGACTTTGGTCTCCACCGGGCTAGTGGAAACTAGAGGTTATGTACGCACTAACTTCCTTAAGATTTTTTAAAATAGTGTTGAAAGCATTTTCTGTGAACTGCAAATATTGGTTGTTGATTTTATGTCCAGTAATGCAACGTGCTATTATTTAGTAGATAACAAAGAGTTGTAAAAAATCCATAAGTTTTAAGCTTAATACTAACTTTCTGTTGAAATGTTATGGTAACGGTACATATTTAACTTAACTATCCCCAGCTGTTGGGTAATTTGGTGAACAGATTTCATGTCTGAAAATATCCTATAGCCTACCGGTAATTCCTTAACACCCATTCTCAGCAGTCATGATTGACAACTGTTATTAGTTCACCTGGGTCAAGAGGGTGAAAAGCATGACAAACCTTGGAAGTAAGACTTAATTCACTTTTAGTCAGTACAAGTCGCTTTTGGGATGAAAGGACACATTTTCAGTACCGGTAGCAGTTGTCTTTGGACACACACATTACATGAATTGGTGGCCAGCATTCCACACGTTGATAAACATGTGTTACATTTATTGGTGGCCAGTGTGTTCACATTCATACAATTATGCCTTGTAATGAATTTAACTGAAAAGCTATTAGCAACAAAAAATAATTATGAAGTACAGACAGCGAGTCGTACTTGTACTATATTTTGATGAATGTTTATTGTACAACAAATCACAATAATTTAATATCAATTCTAGTGGAAACCATAAACCTCTTTATTGGGCCGAATTCAAATTGTACAGACAAATAAAAAAGAAAACTGTATGACATTTAAAGTTTAAATTATTGAAGGACCAAAAAATAAAATATTCTAAGACCAAGCCAAGAAATTTGAGCAGACATGAACTTGTTCCTTTAGTTATGTGACACATACAATTTTTTATGAAACTAGACGTTAGTGGGTCAATAAATTAATAAACATGCATACATTAGTCACTGTGGAGGGACAACAACTCAAACTAAATCTACAATTCAGTTATTCATAGATCCATGATTTGTTGGCAAACTCATAATCACTGAGTTCCTCTTCTTTGAACCATAAGGCAATTTCTCTCCTGGCTGTTTCTACTGCATCACTACCATGACAGATGTTTCTGTAAGAAGTAAAAATGAAAAATTTAAAATACTGAAAAAAACTTATATGAATTGTAATTGTATCAATTACTTTGGATCAGTCATGTAATTATATTTGTAATAGATCTAGATCAACAACAATAAATCTGTGCAACTAGAAATATTTTTTACTAATTGTTTTTGTTTAGCGCTATTTCATGCTTTTAGCTTTCTGAATATGTTCTGATCCATCAGTTATCTGGACCAGTTGGGAGGAGGGGGGGGGGGGGGGGGGGAGAGAGAGAAAGGAAGAGTCATCTCACTTATACAAATAATAATAATAATAATTAAAAAAAAAACAGTCTGAATTCGAACTCATGGCTCATGCCTCCTCAAGCCGACATACTAACCACTCTAAGTTGACATGGATGTTAATGATTTTTTTGAAGTATGTTTTTAAGCTAGCCAACAAAAATTATAACATATTTGGCTAATGTGTTTGGTTGAATTGAATATGATTTTAATGTGAATATTAATGTTTCAGCTGAAAAATAAGGAAATAATGGTTCGAGTAAGTGCTCTTTTTATAATGACACAAAATTAACGTTTATAAAGCCAAAAATTAATTAAATTTTATGGGGTTAAATAAATGTTGGTCTTGTCAGTTAGGAGAGAAAGAGTTAAGGAAATAGCAGATGGCAACAATGCCAACATAATACAGATCTCAAAGTAAAATTTCATATCAATATCAATGTAGATGAGACTGTCATTCTAGATAAAAGATAATAAGCAATTATTGCCAAGTAGGCTACTAATTAATGCAATGCTCATTTAATTTCATTATAGCTGTGGTCAGCACATTTTCAACCACATCAAGCTGTTTTAGAGATGACCTAAAAAATCCCAACCTTCACACTGATCTGCTCAGAAGCAAAGCCCTCTGCCTCTTAAATCTGATAAAACGTACCATATCTAAAAATATTTTTAAAAATTGATCGTTACCGCCCAACATCAATTCCAAAGTCACCACGGATTGTGCCTGGCATAGATGCAAGAGGATTTGTAGCACCAAGCATTTGTCTTCCCATCTTCACCACTTCTTTGCCTTCCCATACCTGTTCAAAATAGATTCATCAAGATAAAGAATCTGTTGAGGCATGATATTTACAATGTAGCAAATACCAGTACATATGAATTCCTAAACAGCAGATAGGATTTGAAATAAAATTCGTACACCTACTGTGCCTAACAAAATATTATCACACTACTTTCTACAAATACCCTAAACTTTTTTAAAATTTAAAAATAAATAAATCATATGCTAAATTCATAGTAATCACTAATGAGATGGTCCTAGTAATATTTTAAAACAAGTATAAGCAACTGTTATTTTTTACAACTCTTTAACTATGCTTTAAATTTCATGTCCAGTAATGCTAATAACTAAACAACTAAATTAACTAAATAACAATTACATTTTTATCATACATATTAACAATACTGGAGAAATGTATTCCCTCTACCTCATCTCTCTAAAAACATTAAGAACATAAAAGTGGTCAGTAATGATCAGCTTATAAATTTTAAATATCAATATGAAAAAAAAATAATTTTTGATTTATACTATTTTATAGCTAAAAATTGTTGACTTAATTAAACCTCACCATGGCAAAGACTGGTCCCGAACTCATGTACTCAACTAAACCATTGTAAAAAGGTTTGTCTGCTAGGTCTTTATAATGGTTCTTCAATAAATCTTTAGGTGCCTGTACAAAAAGTAATGAATCAACAGATTAAAGTTAGTCTCTATTGACTTAATAAATATAATAATAAAACTAAAATAATGACATTGAAACAAGAGACCATCTATACAGAAGACATTTTTTATATCCAACCTGACTGGATAAGTAATGTAGAGTGATGAAGAAGAAAAAGTTTAAAAACAGTATGCATCTATATTCTATATTAATCTATAACTGGCAGCCTTTGCTTATACTTATACCATAGTATTTACTATTAGAATCAGTCTACATCTATCACTACTTAGTATACTAGCCTTACTAGGCTATACTGGCATTACATTAGCACTAGGCTAGGGTCAAATATTGCTTCTTATTTAATATTTATATTGTCTTAAGCTCACGCTGACTAGCCAGTAGCTAAAAATCTGTGTAAATCATAAATGTATTCTATATAAATATAACTATAAGATCTAGTGATCTAGATCAAGAGACTCTAGACTAGTCTAGAAAATATAGACCTTAGTATTATAGTACTAATATTAGATTCTAGATCTATGAAATCTGATGAGTTGTCAAGAAAATGATTTTACAGAAAAAAATAAAGAAAGAATATATAATAAATATATATACTAGATTAGACTAATGAATAATCTAGATTAGAGTTAGACTAATTATTATTTAAATTATATCATATATAATATATGAGTCTAACTATATTAAAGTATGTTAATATATATATATAATTATATATCATATGATATGACCTCTCCTTGCAGGTGTTAATGAAAGCAATGCCACTAGATTCTTAGTGATCATTCCAGTCCAGATAGTGAGATAGTCTAGGTCTAAAGATTGAAGATCTAATTTAATAATAGATGTAGATCTAGTCTATAGACTCTAGATCTACCCAGTGACCTTCAATTTTCAACTTCAGCCTTCACCAGTAATGAATGCCAAATTTGAAATTATGGTGATGATTTCATTAACGTCACCGTGATCATTTAATAAATTTAGATCTATTTAGAGATCTAGAAAACTAAGAGCAGATCTAGACTGCAAATCTTAAAATGTAACAAGCAATTTAAGCCCAGCTATGAAATCGAAATCTAGACACTTTGAACATTCCTTGACTTGTATGTCACGGCTCATTGATTATCAATATATCATAATCATGATTTATCATGGCCATGGCTACGATTAGGCCACGGCGACAGCCAGGCAGTCACTCATGGTGACTTACCCAAATTAATTTTCCAGCGACCATTTTATAACCTCTAGCTTCAAATCGTTTGATAATTTCACCAATCAAACCTCTCTGTACTCCGTCGGGCTTAACGGCGATAAAAGTACGCTCTTGTTTTGGATCGGTCATTTTTTTATAAAATGTTGAGAGAACCGATAGAAGCGTAGCTACCATGCGTTCGGTACCGTGTTAGAAAGAAAAGACAAGACTCGGTAACCCTGCCAGGTTTTTGTTTAGGAAAAAATAGCCAAATAACGCCGATTCAAAGATTAGCGATTTCTCTGCATTTCGCAATTAACACAATTTGTTTATTTTATTCCTTTAGAAAAAAAAAAAAAAGAAATCGAGTAATTGTTTGTTTGACACGAGCAGAAAAACCTTTAAAAAAAAAAAAGTGGTAGACTCAATCTAGTTCAGTGGATTGATTCGGATGGCACCTATGTAGCCTACTTTTGATAATAGAGCTATCTATAAGCAGAAAAACTAGAATTATATCGGCCTATACAATTACCTATTTTATATACAATAAAAATATGAATATTATTTTCAATCGTGTACATATGTGGGGTTCCCACTTTCGTAGTCCATATCAAGATGGCTTTTAGATGGCAACCAAAAGAAATGTAAACAAGTTTACCATTTAGGCCTATATGCCATCGTCATGGGCTATATAAACTTACGTGATTTTATTTATTTACTTAGGCCTACTTATTATTATTATTATTATTATTTAACATTTTTGCTAAGCTTAAATAACTTAAATATTCACATTTTAATTTTCATAACTTTTTGGTGAAGTTTTAACTTACTATTGCTCAGGGAATAGTGAACAAATAGATGCTATCTTACTAGATTTTTCCAAGGCTTTTGACAAAGTTCACCACCATAGTTTGCTTAAAAAATTAAAATATTTCGGCATTAATGGTCCACTGCATCAGTGGATTAAATATTTTCTGATAGGGAGAGAACAAACTAATAATAAATGGCTCTAAATCAACACCAATAACAGTAAACTCAGGTGTACCTCAAGGAACAGTCTTGGGTCCACTACTATTTTTAATTTACATAAATGATTTACCAAATTGCATTAGTTCAGGAACAAAAGTCAGATTATTTGCAGACGATTGCATAATATATAGAACAATAAAAACAATACAAGACACAGATATTTTACAAAGAGAATTAGATGAATTACAGAAATGGGAATCAAATTGGAGCATGTCTTTCCACCCAGAAAAATGTCAGTTGTTAAGAGTAACAAAAAAACTAAAACAAATTAATTCCACTTATCTTATTCATGGCAAACCAGTAACACAGACTAAAAACGCAAAATACCTAGGTGTTATAATAAATGAAAAACTGTCATGGAATCCACATATTGATGAAACTATAAAAAAAATCCAACAAAGCATTAGGGTTTATTAAAAGAAATTTCTATAAATCAAATAAGAACATAAAACTAAAATGTTATTTAACCTTGGTTAGGCCAATAATAGAATATGCATCCACCGTGTGGGACCCCTCAACTCAAGAAAACATTAAGAAACTGGAACAAACACAAAATAGAGCAGTGAGATTCATAACAAACGAATATTCACATTTGACTAGAGTAACACCATTAGTAAAATCACTCAATTTAGAAAGCCTTCAGGACAGAAGACTCAAAAGTAAAGTAGCAATTATACATAAAACACTGAACCATAATCTTCAAATACAAAAACAAAATTTAATAAAATACTCTGAAAGACACAAAAATAAAGGCACATTCCTCGTCCCATATGCTAGGACAAATTTGTACAAATACTCCTTCTTCCCTAGTGCTATTAGAGCATGGAATGGGTTGCCTGAGCTAGCCAGAAAAACCAGTGACTAGGCAGAATTTAAGTCATTGGTTAATATGCATGACTAAATGCATGACGCGTAGGACGTAATCATCTTCTTTTTTGAAGTAACGTCTGTATTATATAAGATAAGAATATAAGAACGTCGTATGCGAAAAGGATAATTAGGCTCTACTAATGAAAAAGTTCCCATCGAAGACCCTTTTGTAGATAGTCTAATAATATATTAATATAAACAAAGCTTATTGTTATTAGATCATCTGATTCCTCATCAAGTTTGCCGTTTCTGTAACAATTGTGGTTTTACAGGGTGGGCTCCAGGGGCGGACTGGATGTCAAAATCGGCCCGGGCTTTTCTATAAAATTCGGCCCATAAATTCTCTATCATGTGATGGGCATCCATGTCTAATTGTATCGGTCCTTAAAAATCATTGTTAAGTTTGATAATGTATCGATATGCATGCTTACAGTGAACTCTATTATATCTTAATAAGCAATATAGCGTCTTTTTAAATCAGCAATTGTGAAGGCCCTATAAAGATGAAGCCTACTAGTAGCACTGTCTACATTCTACATTTTATTTTCGGAAAATGTGTTTGATTAAAAGAGTATTGCACTGTAATGTCTGTGAAAAACTTTTTGTTTAAACACGACGCTCAGAGGGCCTTTTATAAAAATAATAATAATAACATAATAAGGATATTATAAAACCTTTAACAACTTGATATATGCCATAGTGACTTCGATCAGGCATTTCGGTGGCCCTACCGGCCCATTTGGGTACCGGCCCACCGGGCATTTGCCCAAAGGCCCATATAGCCAGTCCGCCCCTGTTGGGGTCCCTAGCCCCACGCCAAACCCTCCTCCTTTCTCACCCGCGCTTGGGACCGGCAGATGGCGGAGTTAAATTGGGTCTCAAACAAGGAAATCCTATGCCGAACTGGGAGTCGAACACTTAGTGAGAATGTGACAGCTGAGAGTCGCATGAGGTTTGCGGGACATGTTCTACAACAACGGTTCTCAACCTTTTTTACTCGGCGATCCCTTGTTTACAATTCCTCAAACTGCCGCGACCCCGAACAGTAAATTATTGTCATTTATAAGTATAAATAACTATGGTTTCGCTAATGTTACAAAATTATAATTGTAGGCCTAATGTAAATATCTAATTTGCATTGCCAAAGCTTCATGTTTTATCATATGAAACAATTATACATAATGCTATAGGCCTAATATGCTACACTATATTTTACAAGCATATGGATATATGTAGTCCAACATACTAAGATATACTTGGAGCACAATATGGGCAGACACCACTAATATTTTCCAAAGATATTTTATATTTTTCCAAAAATTAACACATTCACTCTCAGACGTAGTCGTTTCAAGGTGATTGCAAAATAGAATAGAAACGTATTTTTAAATCTCCAACATTTACATGCTTAGCAATTCCTCCAAAATACTGGGTATCCATGACGACAAAGATCGGATGATAGCTATCAAAATGACACTACAGTTATTTCTGCTTCATAGATTTGACTTAGAGAACTTGGTTAAAAAATGACAGACTAGAGTTTTTCATATTCCTGCTTAAACTAAAGGGGCAGGCAGAGGAAACAGCAGTGGCGTATGTCTTACGAGAGTGTCCAAGAGCTGAGGGGAGATAACTGAAGGTTCACTTGAACTCCATGGGAGCTGTGAGGCACTACGTTCAACAAGAGTTTCTTACCAGAGCACTACGGCAGGCCCATGCTTTCCTCCCCTGCTACCATTTGGAGTTCATCCAAGGTTCATGTTGTCCAATTCGTTATGCATTTCTATACAAAGGTTACATATTAAAAAATTAAAATATATGGAACCGTTGTTCAACCTTTTTCAAAATATAATATCTTATTAAATTAGTGACTTAATTTTAATACTGAATCTAGCACTATACAGCATCACTAGACGTAAAGACACGCTATACATTAAAGTTAAAAATATATCTGCTGATACAAAAAAAAATGTTTGAAATCAATTCCGATTTAATTGTCTGCAACATCAATTCTCGAATAACAATAAAAAATAATATATTCCAATGAAAAAAATCTTTTGTATGTGTCAAGTTATGCATGTCAGAATTGACCGAAAAAAATCCATATTTTCGATGGCCTTAAGCGACCCCTGACAAATGGTAAATCGATCCCCATAGTGGTCGCGGCCCACAGACTGAGAACCCGTGATGTATATGTATGTATGTATGTATGTATGTATGTGTTTGTGTGTGTGAATAATTATTCTTTATAACATTCTGACCCTTCATTGTTTCGGAAGACGTCTATTGTAACATGGAATATATATATATACAGTGCTTTTTTGTGACTGTACGCACCGGTACGGCGTACTGGCACCTTTTTCAATGTGGGGAAAATATTGCTTTTCTTGTATTTTAACGTTTTATTAATATATTAGCTGTTAAAAGTTAGGCAATCCATCATTGAGTACCGGCACCTAATCACTGAGTACCGGCACCTATTTTTTGTTTTACAAAAAAGCACTGTATAACAACATACATAGATGTATATTACAATAAGAGTTGAAGTAACGTCTGTATTATATAAGATAAGATAAGAGAACTGGGTCTAGATCTGACGTAGATCTAGTTAACGGAGCTCTGTGAATTTAGTTACAAATATTTTGAACGGAACTGTACTCCTGTTTAAATATGGCAACCAAACAATTTTTTTGACAAAATCTTTTTAAACTAGATATAGAAATATTATTACTTCAATGCACTGGTGGTAACTTTATAAATGTATGCACTACAGAAATTACCTACACTTTAATAATAATAACATTAGGATACCATAAATATTAGTACTTCAATACAATAGTAACTGAATGGTTAATTTTCTAAAAAGCTAGTAAAAGATTAAAGAAAAGAATCAAGATTTTAACTGATTTAGACAATTTAGTATTTTAGATAATTTAGAATTTAAAAAAAATAATTTTTAAATGCTAAGAATAAAAATGAAAGATTTTAAAGAATCTTAATCATAATCATAAAGGCACATTCCTCATCCCATATGCTAGGACAAATTTGTACAAATACTCCTTCTTCCCTAGTGCTATTACTATTAGAGCATGGAATGGGTTGCCTGAGCTAGCCAGAAAAACCAGTGACTTGGCAGAATTTAAGTCATTGGTTAATTTGCATGACTAAATGCATGACGCGTAGGACGTAATCATCTTCTTTTTTGAAGTAACGTCTGTATTATATAAGATAAGATAAGATAATCTTGAGTCTTTACTGACTGTCTTGACTAATATACTATACTAATACTACTAATAGAAGTAATAGTCAATTACTCAATAGTCTTCTAGTTCTAGTAAGTCAGTAATACTTAAAATTAGTTAAAATTAAATACTAAACCTAATGGCTAATAGTAATAGTGACTAGATCTAGTTTTAAAATGAAAACTGAAGGATGAATGATTGCAATGCCAATAGTTAATTTAATATAAGTTAGTTTTAAGTTTTGTCAAGTCAACTCAAGTTAAAACTTAAAGAGAAACTCCGATGGTTTTGACAATTTTTGATATAATATGTGTTTTGATTTACAAATAATGAATATGTTCTTTTTTTTTCTTTGCAATAATAACTTAGTATTTGATGTTTTTCCGACATAATTTTCCTGCGCATCCAAAACAGTCAGACTTTCACCAGGTTTTCTATGTGATGTCACAAATGTGTTTTAATCTATTGACTTATTGTATAACAGGAGACCATAAAGCAAAGTTTACATTCTCGTAAAAGAAATATATCTTGGTCTATGCAGTTAGATCTAGGATCTTGTAAGCAAAGAAAAAATGCATATTAAAAGTAGATTAACATGCTTGACTAACCACGGCAGTGTGTATTTTCTCACCAGACCACTCAACACACAACAAACACTATCGCTTGGTTGTCTTGTCATGACCGACTACATGTAGTCTCGACTAGCCTTACACTGACCAGTTTGTTCGAATCAGTCAGACACACGATCTATTTACTTCTTGGGACAGAGAGAGGCTTAGATTAAAATGTTACTCTTTTTCTCGAGTTGATTACCCTAATGCTTTTAGATCTATCTATACATGTATATATATATTATATATATAAAACTGTATCATAGCTATGGATTAGGCCGTCACTAAGCCTAACAGCAACTGTAAGAATGAAGCGATACGATTGGTCAAATCTAGTTTTTCTTTCAGTATTGTTGAGGGAAGTGACGTATGAACTAGGTTAAAACAAAATGTCATAGAAGGCCATTTTAACAAAGAATTTACTGACTAATTTATTAAATATAAATGTTTCTAAGCATTTAAATAAAAAATGGTAAAATGTTTACTATTACAACTTTTTACGCAGAATTTAAATATGTCAATAACTCAAATTTGAAAAACCATCGGAGTTTCCCTTTAAATAGTTTAGTTAGTTTAGAGACAGTACTGAGTAGTCAGAATAGAATTGAATCAGGCAATCACTAGATCTATATAATAATAGTATATATATAATAATATATATATATATATATCATCTACATTTAGAATATTCTAGAATCTTGATCATGGTTGTCTAGATTATTTTCTAGATCTATTTTTTTTTCTAGGTCTAGGCCTAGGTCGTCTAGGTTGAGTTGAGCCAGTTGAGGACAATTTTAGGGATTCTACTAATCTAGGCTTTAAATTTAATTCTAGGTGTATAGAATTTAGAAATTCTAATTCTAACTAAGGTTATTTAAATCTATCATCTACTCATCTAAATTTCTAAATCTAGAAGTAGAATCTAGCTAGCAGTAGTGATAGCTGATAGATCATCTAAGATAGATCTATAACTAGAATTTATTATACATAATTATTTATTTTAATGTAGAGTATACTGTATATATATGAGATGTGTATAGTCACTTATACTCATACTATACTATGCCTATGGTGTAGTCACAACTCTCAACAGCTGCACATAAATATACAACTATAAAACATTATTTCATATTATTATATTATTTAATTTATTTAACAAGGATTTAAATATTAATAATATTCAGTTCTAAGATCTAAGTTAGAATAATCTAACCTAATATTAAGGTAATCTGGTAGGTCAGTATCCTGAACTAAAAGAATGTAAAAAATGAGCAAAAAAAAAAGAATTAAGATTAACCTAGATCTATAAAATCAAAAAGAAATTGTACAACTTTGTACATATTTGGAATAAGAAATAAAATGTTTTTTTTTAATTAGGTTGTGTTTTTGTATTTTTGTAAGTTATGGTTCAGTGTTTTGTGTATTATCACTAATTTAAGTGCCTCTGAATTTAGTGATTTCACTAATAGTATTTCTCTAGTTGAATGTGAGTATTCTTTTGTTATAAATCTCACTGCTGTATTCTGCTTCGGTACTAGTATCTTTATGTTATATTGAGTTAAGGGACCCCAAACATATTCTAATATTGGTCCAACCAAGGTTAAATAGCTTTATAGTTTAATGTTCTTGTTTGATTTGTATGAATTCCTTGTAATAAACACTAATGATTTGATTGATTTTTAAATAATTTTATCATTATGGGTATTCCATGGTATCTTTTCAGTTATTATAGCACCAAGGTATTTAGAGCTTTTAATTTGTGTAACTGGTTTACCATGAATAAGTAGTTTTTATGTAATTTTGTCTCTTTGCTACTTTTATTAAAATAGGCAAACTCCAATTTGATTTCATTTTCTGTAATTCATCTGATTCTCTTGTAAAATGTCTGTATCTTATGCTGTTTTTATTGTTCATTATGCATTCATCTGCAAATAATCTAAAATTTGTTACTGAAATCATGTAATTAGAAACAGTAGTCAACCTAAGACTGTTTTTTGAGGCACACCTGAGTTTGCTGTTTTTGTTGTTGACTTGGAGCCATTTATTATTATAGTTTGTTCTTCCCCTATCAGGAAATCTTGAATCTGTTGATGTAATGGATCAGTAATATCAAAATAAAAAATTTTTTTTTTAGCAAGCTATGGTTTCTTCATGCATAAAGTATATATATAATACTGGTTGTTGGCTTCATTGAATTGTAGAACAACTATGGTTTATCATGTAGAAAATGAGATGAAAGACTGGGCATTATTAAAGTCGGAATGATGTTGCCCACATAGTAGTCCCCCCTCTCCCCAAAGCTGATGTTTCGAAAGGAACGGAAAACATCTGATAGTTTGGGATCAGTACTTGTTGTCGCAGCCTTATTTGACATTGAATGTTATTTGTTTACCTTGGGTCAAAACCTCTAAATAGAAAGAGGAAGTGAGTATTACTAAACTGAATTGGATTTAGTAGTTTTCTGTACTCGTGGCAGTACACATGTATATGAGTGGCCATTTGTTACCCGATATGATGCGGACGTGATGTAGTATTATAGTTGTACTTGGTGTGAGATACACTTGTTCTAAAGGACTTATTATTTTCTACCCACTGTGATGCGAATATAACTTAATTTTGTTATTTTGAATTATGTTTATATAACTACTATGAAGGATATAATGCCATTTCATATCTAATCAGTGATTTGTAGCTGGACACTTGAAGTAGACGCAGTATTTTATCTTGTACTATTTTCAGTAAGTAAACGTTATTTTGTCTGCTGAAATCAAACTTAAGTCTGTGCATAATAGTTGTTTTTGTCACATGCTAAATCTAGCGCAACTCAATAGTTGAAGCTCAGACATAGAACCCAGTAGTGAGAATACAGCACGCAGTCCTCAGACCATTTTACAGTAGTGTGGCAGGTTCTGTCAGATGTTTGGATTTATAGTTTTGCTTCACCTCGAATGGTTGCCAACCAATGGTAACAAGCCCCTCCTGTCTGAAATAATATTGTTAACATATCATTAAATATCATATTTTATTGTAGACTTTTTTTTTGTTATTTATCAAACAGAACACATTGTAGCCTGAAATTTGTCTTCAAACTTTAAAAATGATGCAACTTGATTTAACTCGAGTAGATTATCTCCAGGTTAGTTGGAAATAAAGTTTTAGTCAGTTTATCAAATAATATTTATCACCACTTGATAGAATAAATGCTACTGCCTGTTCATGTTTATAAAATAATGTTAAAAACATTAATCTGAAAATTAATTATTTTTTTTGTCTTTTAGGTTGGGATAACATGTCAAAAAACAATGCAAGTTTTACCATTGACAAGTAAAACCCAAAAGGTAAATGACACCGTAGTTTAATTTTTGTTGTCAGTTTTTTTTTTCATTATAAGCTGATTCTATATAGATAATCATATTAATGAGGTATCATGATAATCACTTGTTCCGAGATGATCTATCCTGCACAGGCCTTCCTGTTCGATACTGTGTCTAGCACAAGAAAGGGAGGCAGCTAACAAAATGAATAGATTAGTCTAATGTTGCTTGAACCTTTAAGAACTGAAAAGAGAGAATGATAAAAAAATTATTTCGTACTTCAAAAATGTATAAAGTTAATAACTTCCTATGTGGGTTTATAAAAGCTGCATTCACATATTTTAGGGGCTTGCTTTAATTGACTTAGTCTTGCAGGCTTTGCTTCACTAGCTATAACTTGTTTGTCCAGGTCAGCTTTGTCAGTTGGTCTAGTCTACTACTTGTCTGGGGACATTTATTGTCTCTTGAACTGTTATTTATTGATCTCAAGGATTGTTCAGTTCAAGACATTTAACCTATCAATATTATCTTTTACTGAACAGCCAACATTACCATTATTTTTTCTTTCATTCAAAAGTCTATGTAATATCATTTGATTTTCATTACTATATGTCAATAATAAAAAGACTTTATTAAATCCTCAGAAAGAAATATGTATTCACCAAAATTATATATCAGAAAGCCATTTATTACATCTTCTAAACTTTTTTAAATGAAATAACTTTCATTTTCTTTAATTTTATATCATATTGATTATAATATTAATTATATTTCAAATATATATATTGATATCAGCATGTAAAATTTATACATATTTTGTTGATTTTTTATTTTTCTGCTTTATTTATACTGCGACTAATAGATTGTTGTTGGTGATAATGATGGACAGCTGCAATGTTTTGGACTTCGAAAAGGTCAAGTGCAAGTAAGATACATACATACAGTAGAACATTGATTATCTGGCTTAATTGGGAAGGGGCTTGTCTGGATATTTGATTGATAACCAAATGAGGATAAAAGGTCCATTTCACCAACAATAAAAAGAAAATTCATATGGGGTATCGCGCCTCATAAATACATACAATACATAAATACATACCATACATAAACATGTATCTTGATAAGTAAAATTCCAGTAAAATATACAGGGGGACAAAGCATTATAGCTAGTAGCCTAGCTTTATTGAGAGAAATAATTGCTGATCTTTTACAGCAATATAATAGACAAAGCTGCACACTATCAAGAGCACTTAGATACTGTATTGTAAAACAAAAAAAGGGATTCTGGATATTTGACATTTGTGTATGACAGACATCTGGATAAACAACTTTCTACTGTACTTGTAATATTTGTGTATCTTTGAATGAAATATTAACAAATTTATAATAGATTTATGATGTAAGAACTAGATGTATTACACAAATGATATTCTAAGACACATTAAAAAAACAGGGGAGAGAATTAGAAAAGATTAACACTAAACCTCAGAAAATATAGGTCATTGCAATAAGCCATATCTATTTAATGGAAAATGAAAGTGCAATCAGGTGTGTGAGTACATTGCTAATAATCAGCCATATTCCAGCGAACATCCCTGCTCTATGTAAATTCTAAACTTATATAGCATATATCAAAGTATTTATTTAATGGTTCATTTTTTATTTTTGTTCCATTGAAATAACTTTCAAATAATAATTATCTTTTGAATGAAATTCTATCAGTGTATGTTGGAAACTTTTGTTTAGACTTTGTTTCAAGCTTCCAAAAAGAATCAGATTTCAAGAGTTGTTTTAGGGGGCCAGATTGGTGGAGTGAGAGACAGAATTTTTACTTCTGCTGGAACAGAAGTCAATGCATTTACCAAGAAAGGCAAGAATTTCCTGACTTTTGATACTGGCATCACAGAGCCTGTTCAGTCCATGTATGTTTCCTACAGAATTTCATTACACATACATTACATTATCTTCATATTAATAGCAATAATGAGTAATATCAAGAGGTGTTTTGATTTGTCATATTGTGATAAAGCATAAATTATTGATTCTTACTTTCTGTGGGGTACGGTGGCTGAGTGGTTAAGTGCTTGGCTTCCGAACCTTTGTCCACCCAACTCTAATGGGTACCTGACTTAAGTTGGGTGGAAAAAAAGATGGTTGGTCCTTATGCTGCTGCTGGCCACATGATATCCTGCTTGTTAACCATTGGCCAAAGAAACAGATGAATTTAACATCATCTGCCCTATATATAGACTGCATGGTTTGAAATGGGAACTTTACTTTACTTTCTATATATAGTTAATTAAAAATGTAAAAATAGCTTTTCTAAGAATTTAAGAAATAGTTTTAAAAGTTTTTATATATTGTTAAAAAAGGACAATTTTTTAAAATATATATTTGTGGTATTTTTTTTTTACCTAATATATTGTGGATCCTTGTGGCT
This sequence comes from Biomphalaria sudanica, assembly GCA_036873155.1. Lineage (NCBI taxonomy): Eukaryota > Metazoa > Mollusca > Gastropoda > Planorbidae > Biomphalaria > Biomphalaria sudanica. Next base: position 550,383 of record JAZGLO010001986.1, read on the forward strand.
GAGTGGTAAAGCCCTTAGTTTACAAACTGAGGAGTCTTGAGTTAAAGTATCTAATGACTGGAATTTTGAACTCAGAATGTTGGTCATTGTACTTACCACATGACACATTTATTAACCATCAGCCTTAGATTTTATATCATTTGATCCCACAGATCACAAGGTCTTTTAACTTTAATTTTACCTTGACATTAAACATTGTGGAATGAAACATAACAACTTTGTATTTAATGTTTAGTTATATTGAAGGCACTGATTTACTGGCTTGTGGCAACTTTGGATTCAATCATTATTGTGATTGCAAGGAATCAAGCTACTTCCTCAGCAGTGACAAGATCAACGATGTTATTTGTCTACCAAGAGAAAAATGGAATGGCCTAACACCAGTGTTGGCCTGTCAGGACCGAGTTCTTCGAGTTTTACAAGTTAGTTTCAAACATGCTTCTACATCAGTTGTTTGTTGTTGTTTTTTTCTCTAAATAAATATGTCCTTGACATTTAAGCAAAAAGACCAACTGCTTCTTAGCAAAGTATTGACAATTTTAGGTATCATAAAGTTGAGTATATAGCTCCTCCTTCATGATTGAAGATGAGCACATTTCTCATTTCCTATGGACTTGAAGATGACTGTCCAATCCTTGCTTGAAAAAGCCGGCCGCATACATGGCATGGGTGGGTTTGATCAGTTGCAGATAGGCCTGCTCTTTGTCTCAGCTTTTTGTTGGTTCTGCACTTTCTTCTTGGCTATTCTTCTTGCTTCAAATCTTGAGACTCAGAGACTCACAGCTTCACTCCATGAGGAGCGATCAAGAGCTAGTGCATCCCAGCCGTGAATGTGGATATCGCATTCCTTGAAGGGGCTCTTGAGATCTTTATAGTGCTTTTATTGACCTCCTTGGGAGCGCTTTCCTGCACACAACTCTCCGTACAGAGGTTGTTTGGGAAGGTGATTGTCTGGCATGCGGACTACATGTCCGCCCATCAAGGATGGGACCTTTTTAGTGTTGCATTGATACCTAAGGTATCATAAACTTGGGTATGGTTGGCCTAGTGCTAGATAAGGACAAGTTGAAATTTATGATGGAGGTTGAGATTTCTAGTTAAACATTTTAGAACTTTTTTTTTAATTCAAGAGAAGCTTCAAATATTTAATAGAGTGCAAAGTATAAGGTAGATGTGACTTTAAAAATATGTTTCTTTACAGTATGCATGTTTCTAAAGAGTCTAATCATCATACAGTTTTTAGAAATATTTTTTAAAATCTTTAGTAACAGTGGAAAACTATTGAGATGAAGTGCAGGTTTGAAGCCTATTTTTTTCTATTTGCTGCTATTTTCTACTTTTGGAAATTCTTTGCATTTTACTGACTAAATTTCTTCAGATGTATTACAAGCAAAAAACCTGTCATTTGGTATGTTTTGTCTATTGACAGGGATCAGATGTGTTGTATGAAGCTGAGGTACCTAGCCCTCCTGTTGTAGTAGAACTGTTTGGTAACAATGGAGGTCAGTAGTTAACATGAGTTTGTTTAAAAAAAAGTTAACTCTGTGTCTCCTAAAAAATTTCCCTAAATTTTTTTTGTTTTAACATGTTTTGGATGCTTCTTCAGAATTGAAGATTTCTTTAATGCTAGCTCAAACCTCTTATAGAGTGTCAGGGGCTGCTGGCAAGCAGGGTTTGAACCCAGACTCATCCAGATGACAATTTAGAGTGGATACCCAATAACTAGGCAGCCATCGTAATTAACATTAATTTTTGATTCCATTCTAATATGTTTAAACTTAATGCAAATCTAGTTTAAAATATTAATACAACAAAGGGAAGTTTTAAAAATAAAGCTATTAGTGATATATTGTTCTCTATATAAAGATATTACAATTATATTGGTTGATTTGAGTACATTAAGAAAAAAAATTAAATGTTTTAAACTTAAAATCACTATTTTTCAAAATTTTTAAAAACAAAAAATAATATGTTAAATTATTATAATTAAAGTGAAAAGTTTGTTTTTTAAGTGTCATATTTATAATTATTAAACCTTTGAAACTTATCAAATGATTCTCAATTATCCTTTGCTTCCTAATTAGTGGTGTAATGGATTTACAAACTAATTTTTCATTTCTACATTTTGGGCTCGTTTTCTGAAATAAATTTTTCTCATCTATAAGTAATCATAAAGCTATTTTAGTTTGACAAAGATTGCTTCTTTATTTGTTGTATAATTGCACAAATTCAGTTATATAATTTCATTCCTTCATGAGTTTTTGTTTCTTTTATTCAGGTGATGAAGGAAATGAAATTTTGTATGGAACTTCTGATGGTAGAATTGGACTCATGCAGATTGGAACGTAAACAAATATTCTCTGTATTTTTTATTAATTAATTATACATTTGACATGAACTGTCTTTGAGTTAGCTCATTTTTATTTGGTGACTCAGTTTCTTATTGTTAGGGAAAAAATAAAAATGTCTTTTTATTCAATTTGTAGACAAACATGATTGTTATTTTCTTCATTATTTGTTCAGTAGCATTAGAGTTTTAATCTTAACCATATTCTTCTTTATTAGACTTGAATGAAGGATTGTTAGATACCAAAAGTTAATACCTCTAAAATTTGAACTACATTTTTAGTATGAAGCTCTGTAATTGTTAAGCTAGTTTACTTGCTTATGTATATAAGTAGGGTTAAACCTTTTCGGCTTTCATTATCAAGCATGCTCAACATATGAATACATATTTTTGTAGGCTTGCACCTGTGCATCGCTGGGAGTTGCCAAATATGAAAAGAGCGGGAGGTAAGTCACAGAAACAAATTAATAAATTCTCTTTTATCAGCTTTTAATCTAGGTATTGTTATTCACTGGTTAGTTAGTACATAGATAGGGGTAGCAACTCAGTTGCAAGATCTGTCTGAAAGAATAGGCCTAATGTCTAAGGAACTCTACTCCTGATTTTTCCTTACATTTTTTTTCTTCAAGATATTGTAACAAAGTTACTCTTTATTAAGAAAATGTCACATGAAAACTACCATTATACTTATGCTCTTCTCACTTGGGTTATAAATAGAGAAACAAAACTTTGCTTCCTAATAGGAGTTCTTTGCCTGGACAGCTATGATATTACAGCTGATGGAGTTTTTGACCTTCTTGTGGGTAGAGATGATGGACAAGTGGAAGTTTACAGCTATGATGAAACCAATGAGCCTGTATTCCGTTACTGTTATGTGAGTTTGGAGGTTTCATAGCTAATGTATGTGAGCTTAAAAATAAATGCTATTGTAGAAAGGGCTAAAAGTGGATTGAGTTTTTGGGATAGATAAGAGCTAGAATTATTTTGTATTGAAAAAAAAATTTATCTTTTATTTTTTATTAGCATCAGAAAAGAATCTATATGATTTTACATGCCATCAGAAAAGAATCTATATGATTTTACATGTTACTCATCAAATTGATTATTTTAAATGTTGGTCAGAAGCAGGCTTAAATTCTCTTTGATTGGTTGAATCATTTTTTTAATTACTAATTTTGAAGAATTTTTTTTCATTTCTGTTTTTAACTATATTTACTACACAGACTGGAAATGAAAGCATCACCTCTGTCAAAGGTGGAGTTGTTGCATCTGCAGGTTTTGATGAGATTGTTTGTGCAAATTATGCAGGTGAGTCAGCTTTTTCATTCAGGCTTTTTTACATTCTTGTACGATTGGAGAAGTTAAGAATCAGTTTCACTTTATGTTTATTTTGTTGGTTAGTGTAATGCAGATGATGCCTTTTAATCGGACATTTCAAATTCATCTATCCCTGCATCACCACTTCCTTCAATTCACACCTGCCTGTATTTTGTTCTTCCATGCCAGCACTCAAAGGTCTCTTGGACGTCTTCTAGATTTTATATTTAAGTTTTATATCAAGTTTTGCTTATATACCATTTTATACTGTATCACTGAACCTCCATTCCTAAAGTACAAGATTCTTAAGATGGTGCACAATTAGTACTGATGACCTTAACTTTTTTTTATGTGAAAGGGATTATTTCTGTGTGGCAGCTGAGCTAGTGTCCAGCAAAAGATTGACAGTCTAACCAATCCAAGTGATTCTAGAGCTCTGGCGGGCTCTGGCTTGTTTCAACACAGCCTTCCATTCTGAGCTCTCTTGAGCTTTTTGGCTCCATGCAAAAACTTCTGTGGATCTACCTTTACATTGTCAATCCATCGTTTTTGTGGTCTGCCTTTTGGTTTTTGCTGGTATACTAATTTTTCTCCTTTATTCTCTGACATTCTTTCATTGTGTCTGTTCTTTTTTATTTCTGTCACTTATAGGTGGGTCTTCATAGAAGTATTCTTCAGCCAGTTTCATCTTGTATAGCACCATAGATTTTTCTAAGAATTCTACTTATTCTTATGCATTACAGTGTTCATTCACTTGGTCTAACTATCATTAGGTTACTTGTATGGTCTTAGTAAGAAACAACGCAGCAAGCCATTGAAACATGGCTTTACTCCTGAGGGTGTGGCCATAATAAAGAAATTGAGGTAAATCTGAGCTTCTTCTTCTAGCATGTCTTAACCAGGGATATGGTAGTAATTTCAAATGGGAACCTTGTTCATTACTGATTCTTCCTAAACTTACAAATTTTTGCTTGCAACTAAGTATTTTCTTTATGACCTTAATAAGAGCCATAGACATAACCAGATACACAATTCTTTATAACAAGAGGAATATTCTGAGCATCAAGCTAACACACATATATCTATCTGCTTCATTACTAAGTTTTGTACACATGTCTTCAAAAAAAAAGAATGTGAGAGTTTGGAATGAGAAATAATCAGAATTTTAAAAGCTTTTAGAACATGTTTCAAATGCAATATGATTTTTTTTTTTTTTGGTAAAAGAAAAGACAATAATTTTAAATTTTTTGTTTGCACCTTGCATTGCTCACTTTGCTTGGAAATAGATTTATTTTGTAAGGCATGAAGAAGAAATTTAGAATGTGTATATGCTCATTAGGTCCATCTCAGTATTGTTATTGTAACATTCATATTAAGCAGCCTGGACTCTTGGAACAATTCTTATATCACACTTTTTAATATCTTCCAGCTTTGCAATTATCAGCTTAGTGGCGGAATTTTGTGTTGGTTTAAGCATGATGCATTTTAAATCTGACTGAATTTATAATGAAACGGGTTATATCTAATTGAATAATGTATTGTTAGCATAATGGAATGGAGCTGTTATATGAAATTCACTAATGTAAATTAAAACAAAATATCTTTTGCAATGTCAGTATTCTGTGTATATTTTTTTTGTTGTTATCTGAACTAGGTGAAACTGTATACATATCTATAACTCTATTGCTAAATCATGCTAATCATGGCCAAATGTCTGCAACTTTGCTATGAGAGTTCTATAAAGTATTGGAATGTGCAACAAGGAATGATTGTATGGAGATAAATACACATTTGTTAATATAGTACATTTTCACAGGAATCTAAAGACTTACATGATAAACTCAGCAATGTAATATTTTATTAATATTATATGAGAATCTTTTTTATGAGCTGAACAAAACTTTATAAAAAAAAAAAAGGTTACTATGGTAAGCCTACACTTAAAAAGATAACTTCCCAATTTACAGCATGCTAAAAATAAAGTAGGCAACTATTGTGTTTTTTTCTATTTGTTTTCAATTAAGATAGTGCTAAAAATCAACTTTCAGTTCACATCCATGTATAAACTAAGGGGTGAATTCACTCTTTCATACCTAAAAATCTATAATGAGACTTGTACTTACTAGTACATACTACATTATTTGTTCTATGCATAAATACATTTCTGCTTTAACTAATTCCATGACTCTTTTTAAAGACAATCTTGGAAGAATATATAGACACATGTAATTGGTTTCTAGTGGCTCGATATGGTGCTGGGCTAGCTTCATGCAGGGCTTAAAGTAAAGGGTTGTCTTTTGTTGCATGTTGTCATGTTTTTTCTCACTGTAACTAACAATGTTCGCTAACTGCATGTTTGGGTTTTTTTCTCTTTGGTATTGCATTCCAACAGGTTGGGTATTTGCTCTGACTACTGAGCAGCTAATTAAAGAGGTTGGGCTCCAGAAAGCAGCTCCAGACCCTGTTGTAACTGCCAAAATTTCTAATCTCAAGTAGGTCTTTAACTCTTTAGCAGCCTGACAAAAGGATGTAAACAAAGAAAATGATTAATATAATAAAAACAAACAACATTTCTTTAAAAAAAATTATATGGATCTATATTTATTGTTTGTTCAAATTTTATTGTGAACAAAAGCCATGATCTAGTGTAATGTTTAATTGCTTATCTTTGATCCAATTTAATCATTTTAGACATTTTAATTACCATGTTCAAAATAACTTGTAGTAAACAAATTAAACTGACCATCCAGTTTATGAGATTTTATGAGTTTCTGTTTCTTATTTCATTTCTATAAAGTAGGCCTACTATTGTATTTAGTTATCTGTAAAATACTGTATTTTATAATGTAGGCCTACTAATGTATTAAATTATCTAAAAATACTGTATTTTATTTTTGTTGTCATAAGTATTTAATGCATGAAATAGGTTATAGTAGTCATCTAATCTAATCTTAAATAGAACTTTAAAATATTCAGAATCTAAAACTGTGTATTTAAATTTCTATGCATATTAAGGTCAGAATTGGATGGTCTCCAGAAACAGGTTTCAGATGAGCGAGCCAAATATCATGAAAGTGCCCACTCCACAAAGACTGTCTCTGCTGTCCCTTTCTTCCCAATCAATGACAAATTTGTTCTGAACAAAGATGATGCTAGTTACTCACTTAGCTTGGAGCTCCAGAGTCCAATAGATAATATTTTACTGCAGGTGAATAGATTACAATTATACATTTTGTGTGCGGATTAAAACGAGGTTGTTATCATTGTACGCAGTGCCATATAAATGCAAGCTTTTATTATTGTCACGTTTTTCTCCTGGTTCATCTAGGGGTAATGTCAAATTAATGATCTCCTTTAATTCAACCTCAGCAGATTGGCAACTTCCAAACTTCTTTACTCAACAGTGAATAATAGTATTTAAAATACTTAACTTTATTACTATTAAATAGTAAATATCTATATATATAATTCTCTTCTTCGCTCAAGATTTTTGACGAGAAGAAGAAGTAAAGGAAAGATCACTCTTTTATTTCTACGGATAGAGTTATCCCACGAACTTTACGAGCTTTGCGTGTAGCGAAGTCATACAGTGTATTATGAAAATTTTATTTCCTACATAGATCACGCAACAATGTACAAATGTTTCAATCTATCTACGAGAATTGTTGAACTAAAGTAATTTTTCATTAGTTTGAGACGCAAGAAGCTTCTTTCACCAGATTACACAATTACTGCTAATGCATAATGCCGTTTTTATTTATCGCCCGTAGGATTGGCATTTTCCATATTGAATGACAACCCAAAATGACAATTTTCATCTATATATTTCATGAGATTTGTATGAGTTTTCAAAAGATTTTTAATAATTTCCGGAGATTTCCATGACTTTTTCATATATTTTGCAATTTCAGGAGATTTCCAGGAGCTCCTGGTAAATCAGGTGGCCGCAAGAAATCTGTTATAAGTTATAAAATGGTTTAATTTAATAATTTACACATAGAATTAGCGCGGGTCCTATGAAAGTGTGGGGCCCACTGCGGTCAGATAGGTTGCTGTGGCCTATGGCCAGCTCTGCAAAATAGCGGCGTATATGCTACGTCGCTGGTGGACTAGTGAAAATATACTTCACAACTTGAGTTCCAAGGAAACAATAATTTTAATATCAGAAAAAATCTCTAATCCAATTGTTCAATCAAACACTCATCAAAGCAACTATCTTCAACTTGAGCTAAAAACAAACTCAACTAACCAAAAAACTCTGTCATACTACAAACTTATATAAACCTTCAGGTCAGGTCGCATCACATCCATACCGTTCACATTCATAGCTGGCAATACATAAACAAAGGGATGTAACTCTTTCATACCTAAATAGTAAAAAAAGAAACAATCCATTCACCATAGCCCTATCTGCCCCTGATGATTCTCTATATACTGTTCCGTTACTAAAATAGCCTTTGAGTTTGTGAACAAGTGGGTGATTTTGTAAAACTTTCATTATGAGAATGATTTACTGCTTACTTTTGAGTATTCTGGTGTGCAGTGCTTTTTATCAGGTCACGTTTCCTACATTAGACAAAGTACTTTTTATTTCCCTGCTTATTGGGTTTCAGTCAGTTCTAGATAGACTTAAACATACTGACCAACCAGGTTATTATTATCTGGAACTTCATGTTTCCCCAAAGATTAATGATCCATAAAGGTTGATTACAGTGGGTTTTTCTGTTTCTGTACCAACCAGTGTCCCCAATAGAGGTTAGTCCCATCTGGGGACTGTTCAGGCTTCCGCGCGGTGTTGTTGCTTGTAGATAGATCTAGTGTAGATCTACGTCTGACTGGAGGTAATACCGAACTCAAAACTACTTCAGTAACACCGGCGAAAAGCCGAAACAAACAAAATATGTAGTCGACGCTGATGCTGTTTACAAATCCATTTAATAACTAAGAAGGGAATCGTCCTATGTCAGCTATGTCCGTTAATCCGTATCTATATTCTACTGCTCTACACAAAGCATCCTCTTTCTAGCGTCACTAAGAGCGTTCTTGTTTTTTAAAGATCTGTCACTTCATTTGTCGCTAAGTAAAACTTTACCCTTATTCCCGAAACAAATAACTAATTCCTAATCATGTCATAACAACTCCTCCCCCTCCCGCTAAAAAAAATTGCCAGTCAATTTTTTATCTACTGTCTTAGTCTTACATTGTGCAAGGGCCAAAATGTAGGGAAACATAAAAGACAACACAACTTGAGTCTTGATTTCGGTTTCAACTTCTTCATCATTGTCCCAAACTCAAGTTGATCTGAACACCTATTTCCCTCAAATGTCACAAAGTGATACTGTCCAATGTGATGTGCCATAGGTGACCGCCGACATAGTCCGTATATCCATACTTTATCACATCACATTCCAGAGGTTCCACCACTTTCCCTCACACGTCAGGACAGACATTTTACCTAATATGACAAATTAACATTTATCAATAATCGTTCTCCCACTATACACCTAACGTTCGTTCGGGCATTTACAAGTGTATTTTATTTCCTCTCTCCACTTACTTGTCCCAGCGCGACCTAACTCTTTACTGATGTATGAGCGTGATCAACAACAAGGAATAACTTATAAAACTTACTTTCCCTTGATATCAATACCTCGTCGCCTTATAAATACCCTATCTATTCATACGTCCATACATACAATTCATACATATTAATATTCATACATAATAAATAACTAACATGAGTCAATCTAATACTAACTAATACTACAACAACATAATACCCATCTGATTATGACTACTAGCCAAATCAATTAATTAAGAATAAACAATTTAAATAAAATCCAACTTATTTACACTACGGTTGTATAGTTTTATGTTTCACAGGCTATCTACACGACCCATACATTTGTTCTCTCCAACTGGAGTTAACATCTCTTCTTACACCACTATAGCCCGCGTGCGGCCTTCTACCTTGGTATGCCTTGCGACTACCGCTACCACAGTTATCGGATATAGACCTGTGCCTCCTATCCGAACTCGCAATCTTCTGTTCAGACTGTTCTGCCCTACTCCAACAGTCTTTAGCGATGTGCCCCTGTTTATGGCAGTTAAAACAAATTCTGTCCTTTCTAGGTTTGTTTCGCCTCATGTTGCCATACCTGTTTGTCCAACTTCTAACCTGTTTGTCAGTAGCGGCCCTGACACCTGCTACATTTCCAAGTAAAACATCTCTAGATAACCTCGGCATGGCTACCCCTTCACAATACCCTGTGTACAATGGAGATCGAAGGAACACTTTGCACGCTTCGAACCTCTTAACTGCGCCGTCTGCCAATCTGACTGATTTGGTATAGCCTAAATAATCATTGTACTTAACTAATCCCCCTCTAACCGCGAGTGTACTGCTAGCTGTGTCCCGGATCACATTTATCTGTTTATTATTTATCATGCCCGGATATAATTTAAATCTATCTTCCCCACAATCAACGTAGTTAATTTCTTCATCTGGTTCACTATCCCTACTATCACGATCCCTGTCTTGGATGCTCCTTACAAAATTAACCCTATCTGGTGACCGATTATCCCTCTCTTGTCTACGGTTTCCTTGATTACCTCTCCTATCACTAGTGCCACTATTATCCTGTGTATTCCCATTGCCAGCTCCATTCCCTCTATGTTTCCTACACTGGTATGCCATGTGTCCCTTTTCCCGACAGTTAAAACATGTAACCTCCCTAAGGTTTCTATCACCCACTTTAGGTCTATCTATTCTCCTATCATAACTTTCCCTGCCATTGTTTTCATTTTCCCAGGATCTATCCTTTATGCCATCATAACTATCCCGACTATTGTTCCCACGTTCCCTGGACCTACCATTTCTCCTACCATAGGTGTCCCTATCACTAACATCATTCCTTCTACAATACTCCCTATCATTGCTATCATTTCCCTTTACATAATTTACCAGGTCAATAACCTTTTTGTGGTCTCTAACTGAAAATGGGTTGTTTGGATAAGCATTCTTAAAGATCCTAATAATTTCTACCAAGTCTTCAATTACCTTAGGGTTTCTTTCTTTTACAAAGGACTGTAGCCGAAAGTCGCACTTATTGATGAAATTGTCAATCAGAATAAAGTTCCTCAACCCCTCGTAGGTGTTCTCCACATTCTCGAATCCGAGCCATTTAGTGAAGAAGTCCTTCTCTGCGTTGATAGTTGTTTGTGGATCAACTTGGCTGGATGGAGTGTTTTCGTAATACTTCTTTCGGAATGTTGCCGCGTTGTGCCCGTATGCGTTTAGCAGTTCCTTCTTTAGCACCTGATAGCTGTTTTGCATCGAGTGATCGTGGTTCTGGCAAATCGTGAGGGCTTTCCCATGCACGAAGTCCAACAAGATTTCGGACCACTCCCTCTCTTGGACATTAAACTTTGCTAGTTTAATTTCAAAGCGTTTCAGATAGTCGCCGATGTCGTCCTTGTCTTCCGCAAAAGGTTGTATTTTCTTTTTCATCCATGCGGCGCTACCATGGCTTTCTATGTTGGCACTATTGTTGCTGTTCCCTTCGATGGGCACACTTACGCCAGCCTCTATCCTCATCTGCTCAACTTGAATTCTCACTTTTCTGTCCGCCTCTTCTTTTCTCCCTCTCGATGCGTTCCGCGTCTCTAACCTTTTCCCTCTCCAACTTTTCTGCCTCTCTAACCTTTTCCCGCTCTATGCGATCTGCTTCTTCTTTTTCCTTTTCTCTGCCTCTAGCTTTCTCTCTCTCCAAGCGTTCTGCTTCCCTAATTCTCTCCTTCTCCAAGCGTTCTGCTTCTTCTTTTTCCTTTTCTCTGCCTCTAGCTTTCTCTCTCTCCAAGCGTTCTGCTTCCGCCGCCACCATCTGCTGCACATAGGCAGTTAGTTCTTTGCCTCGCAGTTCTAATTCTGTCTTGGCTTCCTGAATTAGCTTTTTTCTAAATTCTTCTAGGTCGTAACCTGAAGTAGTTGCCATATTCCTTATTTGTTACTTTATCCTACGATATGATACCTCTTATACCAACAAACAAAACCCTTGGCGTCTAACTACCAACTTAGACTAATAACCACTTCTACCCTTTCTCAAGATACACTTAGTATCCTTGGTACCAGTGTGTAGGCTACACTTTGACCCGACTGAATACGCTGTGCGACACACGCACCCTCAACCGGCAACGTGTTACTCAACACTAGTGGCCGGTAAATAGACCAACCTGTCTATTTACAAATACCAAAATTACAACTGGGCAATCAGGATTCACCTCGATTGTTCCCCAGATCTAGTCTAGATTACGCTAGATCTTAGTTACTTCTTACCTGCTTTCACAGCCAGGAGTGTATATAACTTACACCTCATACAAATAAACTATGAAAATAAACTTAAATACGATAAACACCAAACTATAGATCTAGTTTTAATGAATGAGACTTTCGTCTGACAGTAAGACTTAAGACGGGAGTATTGCAAACAATTAATACATGACGTTACTAAAAAAAATGCTTAACTAAATGATTCACACTCACATACAGGACGCATTAACAGCTAAACATATATATGGACCTCTTGCTATATTACACCTAATTTTAAGGATATCCCCAATCCACCACGATTTAACCTGGTAGTGATAATCTAGCGAGTGGTCACTTCCTTACAGACTCTAATTATTCTAAGGAGAAAGTAATTAAATAACACTTGACTTATCTGTCTACGAAGCGGCGATAACTCCACAGTCAGTCTCGGGTCCACTCTTCCTACGCTAATGTCTGTCCCGGCGGCAAGGCTCACGGCGATGTCTTCCCTAACGGTGAGACAAAAACAACGAACGTTTCGGCTCTCCAAGGTCCTCCAGTACTGGTCTGCAATGGCTCCGGTTCTTCGGTGGTACGGCGTCTGGTTCTGGTGTTCACGGTGATCTGTCGTCTGGCTCCGGTTCGTCGGTGGCGTAGAGTCTGGTTCCGGCTGCTGGTTCCGACGCAGGTACGGTGGTTCCAGGTGGTCGTCTGTCCAAAGTGAACCTGTAACGGTCCAACTATTAACACAGCGACAAAGTCAAAGTCCAGTGCTAAACTACCGGCTATCTGGCTATCTAACGTGAAGCACAGAATTCAGCCGAGCTGTAGATCAAATTAGCACTACTGTACTTAAGTGCCGTAGGCAGTACGATGTCTCCTACGTCAAAAGTTCTTTGGCGTGACCCCAACGGTCGATCTTGGCCTTGCAGAAGGTGACCTTCACGTTCGTTCTCACTATGCCGGGCAGTCGATATCTCTTCAGTACGGAATCGACAGGACGATTTTCTTCCCTCCACAAAACTGTAGCCTTCTCGATACAAGCTTCAATACGATGCCACAAGTATGGGCATTTACAAATCACAACTTTAGATCTAGATCTATATTTCGTTACCTCCTAGTTCTACGAGTCCAGGATCTCACTGGCTTTCCTTCGCCGACGTGGCTGTATAATCAGGGTCTAGCTGCAGACTAGGCCGATGACGTTAACTTCTGCCTCCTCCTAACAGAGGGCTTCTATTCTTCTTGATGTTGCTGCCAGTAAGCTCCGAGTCGGGTGTCGCCACGTTGTTCAGGCTTCCGCGCGGTGTTGTTGCTTGTAGATAGATCTAGTGTAGATCTACGTCTGACTGGAGGTAATACCGAACTCAAAACTACTTCAGTAACACCGGCGAAAAGCCGAAACAAACAAAATATGTAGTCGACGCTGATGCTGTTTACAAATCCATTTAATAACTAAGAAGGGAATCGTCCTATGTCAGCTATGTCCGTTAATCCGTATCTATATTCTACTGCTCTACACAAAGCATCCTCTTTCTAGCGTCACTAAGAGCGTTCTTGTTTTTTAAAGATCTGTCACGTCATTTGTCGCTAAGTAAAACTTTACCCTTATTCCCGAAACAAATAACTAATTCCTAATCATGTCATAACAGGACCTTCTGTTAGTAGCTAAGTGATCTGAATGCCATCACTTAGTCTGTTCGAGCTATGATGTGTTTAACTATATTTTGGTGTGTGCTGTTTATTTTTAAACAATAGTCCTAAATAAATGTGATTAAATTAAACAATATTACTAAGTTGACCTTGACTTATATGTTTCTGTAAAACATTATCCTCTAGAGTGATGTCCCTGTGGACTTGTTAGACATAGAAAAGAATTCAGCTGTTGTTAGTTACTCAGCATGTAACCCTGAGGTAAAATTCTTTATTTCTTTTAACTATTTACTATTTCAATAAACTATTTTGCAATGAATCTAAAATTTGGCATTGTTACGGATTAAAATGTTTATTTTTTTTTTACATCTAATTTTTAAATTTTTTTTTTTTTCTCTTTTTGATCTTTGAACTAAATTACAAGCAGAAGTAAAGAAAAATATAATATCTATTTATTACCTTTTGAAATTCTAGAAGTAAGTAAATTTCCTCTTTCAGACCTTGCAATCTACAGGGCTGATGATGTAAAGGTTATCTATTTCTGTAGCCCATGGTAAATGAGGGTGTAATGTGGCCAGCACAATGACCAACAGCCTTTACTTTTCCCCAACTAATGTCAGGTACCCATTAGAGCAGGGTGGACTCAGAGGCTCGCAAAGATCCCGAAATTAAAAATTCCAGTCCTCACCAGAATTTGAACCTAGACCCCTGATTTGGTAGCTAAGTGCTTTAACACTCAGCCACATTGGCTCCTTTTGAAATTCTATAGTCTTTAAAAAGTACTAGTTGCTGCACTCCAAAATTAGATTTTTTGGTCTGTAATTGAAATGTATGGATCTAATTTTATTTTTCATAATATATTTTGTTATATTTTATTAGAAATGCTAAGCAGGCAAAAATCATCTAAGATAGTAGGCTATTGTGAGTTGAAACTTAGTTTAAAACCAGTAAAAAAAAACATTTTGTATGTTTCAGGATGGAAATTTCCTCCTGGCTACTTATCGCTGCCAAGCCAACACAACAAGACTTGAGATGAAGATCCGTTCCATTGAAGGTCAGTATGGAACACTACAAGTCTACGTCACACCAAGAATACAACCTAAAACTTGTCAACTGAAACAGTATCCCATCAAGCCTTTGTCTTTGCATCAAAGGATTCATGCTTTTGATGAGAACAGGTACTTGAACAAGGTTTAGTAATAATTACTGCCTTAAAGATGACTGTCTGACTGTGTGGCATATGCTTTAGACTATCTTCATGAAATGGTCCAAAGTTTGACCCTAGTCTGAAGAAAAGTCTTCACTTGGAAAGTAACTAATACATACAATTAAAGTGCTGTCAAGCTTTTATATTATACTAGCCATATATTGCCCACAGGTCTCAATATGCCTGTTACTGATATAATACATTAGAATAGTTCGTGGGAAGCGTGGTTGAGAGGCTGAGTACGCTTGAACTTGGGTTGGCTACCTATGAAGTATAATGAAGGGGGTTCGAGGCTCGACACCCGACTTAAGCTGTGTTTACTGAGCACCTAAAGGCAGCACGGAAACAAATGTGAATGGACCATAGCGCTCTGAGCATTCTATACGCATTAATGTAGCGTTATATAAAAGCTATAATAATAATTACAAACAATTAAACAAAATAATAATGTTATATGTATAGCGAATGCATGAATGTAAAAATATTATGAATAGTGCTATTAAAATAGCTATTCGACCTAAATCTATTTTTGTTACAAAAAGATTTGCACTTGCATATATATTGAGATCTAGATCTAGAGTCTAATATAGTTTTGACCTAGATTAAACTTAGATTTATTTGTTTAAATTAATTAAAATACATCTACTTTTACTAAACATTCTTGATCTATCAGTTTAAGGTTGAATTGAAGGTTCAATAAGCTTAGTATATTTAATATCACCTATATAGAGCGTCATTTGCCTGCCCAATCACAGCGTGTTTTCACTGCACATGTAAGGTTTGCACGACACATGAATGAAAATATTAAAATGTCTGTCAACATGGCATTGCAGCTATAGCGAACGAATGTATGAAAAATGCTTTAGAAAAACAAATTTGAATGTTAATTTGATTAAAATATGAAATGAATGGACTATAATTAGTATGTTCATGCGTTAAAGTATAAAACTATCTTTGCGAAGAGAAGTTCTATCATCTTAGAGTTGAATTAGAGTTTAAGACCTAGGAATAGAGAGATCTGTAACAGTTCGGGATTGTCTAATGAAAGAATGCTCATCAGGACTTCTAACTTCGCAGATATAAGGAACAAATTTATGTAAAAATGCTTTTGAAAGACAAATTTGAAGCTTGATTTTATTAAATAATGAAATCAATTGACTATATTTTGTAATTTTTGTGTATCTGTGCAAAGTGTATTTTTAAAATTAGATCTAGATCTAGATCCTTTCAATCTTCTCTCATGTAACCATGATAAACATGGCCTAGAGAGTAAGCCCAAAGGCTAAGCTCCTTATCTGTATTTGTATTTTGGGTTTTTGGCACATCGGCACTGTTTAGGCCATGTCATGTCTGTAATCCCTCAAGGGTTACTCTCCCTTCATATCACAAGAGCTAAATTTTATACAGTTAAGTCATTAAAGCTCCTTATGCAGACCATCTTATAAACCTTCTGTATACCATAACTACCATGGGTGGTCCACAGCTTTCTTTCATATCTGCTAAGTGTTATGATTCTGTATCTTCTTATCTTATATTATACAGACGTTACTTTAAAAAAGAAGATGATTACGTCCTACGTAGCAGTCCACTTGGGCCTTTTTATTTTCCCTTATGTCTAATCATTCTTTCAATCTGGTCATTGAGTACTTGACATTTGTTAAGGAATGTAAAAATGGTTGGCCTTTGTGCTGGCCACTTGACACCTTGATAGAAATAAAAGCAGGCACTTCTGGTCTAGAAGGAAAAATTTACTATTATACTTAGGATTATTTAAAAACCTTAATGTAAACTAGAAACAAAATGAATCAAACAAAAACAAATAAATTGAAACACTCCTTAAGATAAGCACATAAATATTTAAATTAATTTTATATTTCCATATGGCGCTGAATTACATATTAAATACTTTAGAACTTGAAACAAAGACATGTAAGTAATTAGTCTTGATTTAATGCATACTTTACAAATCTTGGTGATTATATTCTTTGGATTTTTAAAGGCCTCACAACACTTTGACTTTAAAAGGTCAGTTCAGTCAAGCTGAAGTCCACTCTTGGCTAACCTTCTGTTTGCCAGAGATTCCAGAGAGACCTCCTGCCATGGATACAGCAGTGTTTTACTTTGCCTCCACATTCTTGGACACTCAGCTGCTTTGTTTATACAGGTCTGTATTTTTTTTTCTTTTAGTCACTAGCTGATGACCTGATTCTGCTGAATACAGCTGAGGCTAAGCTAATTTAAATACCTGACAATAGAACAATACATTTCATTGAAAACTTTTAAAGCTGGCCCAGCCCTTTTTTCTAGAGTCCAATGTCCTTTGATTCTAATTCTTGTTGTTAATAATAAAATTAGTTGGCCTTAGTGTATTACCCATATAGACGATTTCATGTTTAAAATTATTTCATTAAAATAAAACCCAAATGCTGGTAAGAATATTTGTGAATTCAGTCACTGTTAATGCATCACAAAACAGCTAACTCTTAATGAGTTTTTTTTTATATTTGAATATAAATGATTAGTAATCTGCAAATTAATATCACTCTTAATTTTTGTAACTTTTAAAATAAATCCCAAATGCTGGTAAGAATATTGTAATATTTGTGAATTCAGTCACTTGAATGACTTAACAATCAATCACAATGTTTGTTTGACAGAAAAGGTGAAGCAGTTTTGAAGTCAGATAACATCTCCAGTATTTCCATTCTGAAAGATGTACTTTCTAAGGAAGCCACAAAGAAAAAAATTAGGCTGGACATATCGTTTGGTATGTTTTGTTGTTGTTGTTGTTCATTTGATTTTCTAGTACATAAGATATTTAAAACTGAAAATGGTTTTATACAAAGAATGGTAGTGAGTGGGATTGTAACCATGCACAAGTATTTCAACAATCATGGTGAATACCACACAATCTTTTGAAAAGAATGTCAATATATATTTTTAGACAGCTAGTTTTTTTATCATTACTTTGTTTCTTTAAAATATTTTTTACTATTTATTTATAGTTTTTGTTGTGCATCTTATAAAAAAATGTAGCTTTGACATTGAAATATACTGTAGACTAAAGGCTATTGGTATTTTCAGATATCAATGATGACTCAGTCACTCATACATTGAGACTCATCCACCCTAAACTAGATGAACAATTGCTGCTTGCTAAAAAAGTACAACTAATTGATGCACTGAAAGTAAGTGTTCTGAATGTCACTTAAAAGTTATGCTTTTTAGTAAACCCAAATCTAACATATAAAGGGAATTTTAAAGTGTCAGTTTGTCACTATATATCTATGTAAGGTATGTTAGTTATAGAAATACAATTTGACCAATCTAGGTGAAAAATATCAATATTCTTTAGATCATTACAAAGCCTAAAAAATTTTTTTAAATAGCCTTATGTCTTTTTATTGATTGGTGTACATTTCTCTTATTTAATATAGTCTATATAAAAGGTAACAAGTGCATTAGATGTACAGTTATGGGGTTGAGACCGTTAGTAGAAGAAATGATTAATAGTTAAAGACTTTTTGGAGTACATACTCTTACATAACATGGATGGCTGCCTGGTCGTGTGGTTTGCACGCTGGACTGTCATTTGGATTTATCGATGGTATGGGTTCAAACCCTGACGCTCCTATCCCCCGTCCTCCTGCGGAAGGTTTGGACTAGGAAGTAAACTATCTTCAACTCTGAAGGAACATCTGAAACATGTAAAACATTTAACAAACACATAATTAACACATAATTATTAAAAACATAATGTATTATCCAAATTTAAAACAAAATTAAATTATATGCAGGAATGTCTTAGTTTAAACTTCGGCATGGCAGTAAACATTTTTTGTGGAAATAGCAACTCCTTATTTTCAAATCCTCACAACCACCTGGCAATCTCAATCTTCACAGTTAAAAGCATTTTTTTTACTCCTCTCTTGATTTCGCCATTATTTTTTTTTAACCAATATCATCAATTGATTACAAACTATGGGATGCAGCTCATATGAAAATTTTCTGTGACCCAAATAAGATGCATTTTGAAAATGTATTGAAGACATTAACATCAAAGAAGTTATAAATGGTTATTTCTGCACTGGATGTGGCAAAATATGTAGGTCGAAGCTAGGATTGCATAACAACATGATTTATTGCTCTCCTTCTTTATCTTTGGACTTAAGGACAAGTCTTATAGGTTTATATATGGTAGTATCAAGGCACAACATGACCTAAAAAGATGTGCCATAAAATCTTAATCTATTTTAGTGTTGATATTTTCAATTTCTGTTATAGGAGCTTCAGGTCAATGAGCCAGACTTGAGTTTTATGGCTCCAGAGTATCAAGAAATATTGAAAGAATCAGAAAAACTTAAGGCTGAGTTTAAGAGGCAGCCAAGTCATTTAGAGAGACTTTATGGTGAGTTGACTAAATAGCGTTAACAAAATGTGCCCTGATCTTTGTAATATTGTTTGAGAAGTAATATTGAAGGTGAACAATTGATTAAAAAGCTGGTAATGCCCTTCTGTTTCAGCATTACCTAAGCAACAGAGTGTATCACATAAAAAAAATTGATTTTGAAATGACTTAAGTCAAATAGTTGTTTTGAGCTTTTGCTTACAATTAGACAAAATAGCTAAAATCATTTATGTATACAGTACTAGAATCAAAATACTTAATAGTGTATAAATCTTAATATTTTAGCATTAAATTATTAGTATGTCAAATTAATCATAATCAACTTTATAATCTTTGTATTTCAACATTTCAGGAATGATTACAGATTTGTATATTGACAAATTCAAATTTAAGGGTCAGAATGTTAAAAGCAAAGTGCCAGCTCTGCTAGAACTACTGGATACTTATGAATTGGATTCTCTGATTGCATTTTTTGAGAACTCAGCATGACAGTAGACCTGATGTATTTCCGGTAAA
Organism: Biomphalaria sudanica; assembly: GCA_036873155.1. Lineage (NCBI taxonomy): Eukaryota > Metazoa > Mollusca > Gastropoda > Planorbidae > Biomphalaria > Biomphalaria sudanica. The sequence continues at coordinate 570,139 of JAZGLO010001986.1, forward strand.
TGTGTTTCCTGCCTTTTAGATCTAATCAACAAGCCGTCCAACATCCTAGAAAGATGTTTATTGTACATTTCAGTAGTTTGTACTGAACAATGTTTATTGTATACTTTAGTAGTTTGTACTGAACATCCCAATCTGTGATTACTAGGATTGCAAATTTTGATGTTGTTTAAACCTTGTTTTATTTATTAAAATATTTGTTTTTAATATGGTGGTTTTGCATTTTTGTAGTTGATAACTGTTGCATAGTGATTGGCTGAATTGTGTATATAGCTTCAGCTGTGATAGGTTTAGTCAATTCTTTGTCCTTATATGAACAGAGTACACCCCTTAATGAGTCAAACAAAGGAACAATCAACAAATGGAAATTCCATACACTGGAAATTAAATCCAAGAATAATTGTGTGTGAAATTCACAAGAAACAAAGTTGAATGAGCCTTAACACTATCCTTGCTTTATTTTACATACATAGCATTAAACACCAGCTACACACATTCCGGGGTATATATTTTTTTCTCTTTTTACCCCCCCCCCCCCTCCTTTTTCTTTTTTTTAACTTTCAATGAATTTTTTTTTTTTTAAATGCATCCTCCACATGCTATTCTAGCTGGAAACCCCCCCCCCCTTTTTTTTTTTCCACTTCCGATGAAATGGCCTCTGCATTTTTACACTAACATACATTGTCTGGTGAATTCTAGTACTGGGTATTTGATATTTCGTATTCAAAAAGGGGTCGCGGGACTAAAAAGGTTGAGAACTGATGCTGTAGAGATACCTAGGAGACCAGACAAAAGTAGGCTTCTGTAGCATGGGCATGATATAGCAGTGCTAAAGAGCACTTACATCTGTAATTGTTTTCTACTTAAAAACGAAGATAAAAAAAACTTTGCCTCGTGAAAGTCATCTCACTTTAGTTGGCAAATAGCAGAACATTTTAGGATGCATCCAATTTATGACAATGCTCTGAAAACTGTCGTCCATTTCCCAACACCAACATTTTTTCTATTACTTCTTATACTTCTTGTGGAATTTGTCTATGAATCATACAGTGAGTTCCAATGACTGAACACATTATTTCTGCAGCAAGGAGGAGTCACTTGACACATGTTGAAACAAAGAACAACATCCAAGCATACTTGGAGCAGAATCTTTGGAGACACTACAAATATTATTCCAAGAAATTTTGTCTACTCCAATACATCAGATGCTGTAGTAGTCGTTTCAAGAGCTTTGCAAAAAATAACCACCTTTTAGCTTGTATAAACTGGGTTTCTACACTAAATCAGCTTTACATCTATTTCAAAATGACGTTTCAGTTCGTTCTGATAATAATATTGCATTACAATTGAAGCATTGAGGTTTTTCTATTTCTGCTTTAACTATTGAAATAATTAAAAAAACCATAGCGTCAAAAATTGTCATTATATTTTATTTTTCCAAGATCCATTTTCATGATTTGTTCCATAATGCTAACTAATATTACCTTCAATAACATGATAGCAAACTACTGATTATAATTGAATATACTTTTAAATGACTTGCATAAATCTTCAACATAAAAATAATATCTAGGATTCTGCAATGGTGCAACGCGCATTTCACTGCGCCATTTGATGGACAATAATATTAACTGTTACGAATATTTATGCTGCGAAAATCAAAATGCGTGTAAGGTTCTGAATCAGTTGTTTTTAACATCTATTTTCAAATGGCAATTATAGGGAAAAATAGTACCCATGACCAATTTTGAACAATGACAAGTTTTTCGGACAAAAATATATATTTTTCGATGGTCTTAGGCGACCCCTGGAAAATCGTCATTCCACCCCCAGGAGGGTCGTGATCCACATGTTGAGAACCCCTGCTCTACAGGGTGTCTTCGACCATAGATTTGTTCCCCAATTCATCACAATATAATCTTGTTTGAAAATTCTAAAATGTTCTAAAACTTATTTTTTTTTTAATTCGAACATGAGCCTATCTATCTCATGCCCTGACAAAAGGTAAAGCCAAATGGTTGGCCTAATTAAAGCCTAGTTTTTATCAGATACTCTTGGCCACTTAATTTTAGTATCCTTGATACTGGAGCTTTGCTGTGTTCAAAAAGGCTATTCATAATTTTAGCTTAAGACCCTCTGTGCTACCACAGACACACACCTTGGCCTGTAAATTGTAAAATCCTTTGCATTGGAAGTAAGTCATTCTCATTGCAATTTTTACTGTAACAGGCTCAAGATTAGGCTATTTGAGAACCCTTAACTCTGCTTATATTAGCTAAATCTTACCTACAAAATCCTAAAATGTTAAAGTATATCAACCAGTGGGATTCATAGAGAATGGATTTTCACATATTTATATGAAAAGAGTAATTTACACTAAAATCTGTCACACTCTTAGACAATGGCAGCATTTTGTTCATGAATTAAATATATAAAAAATCTGTTCACATCTTTTGAAGTCTCAGATGTTTTATCTCCTCCTTTGAATAGTTTAATATTTCTCTCAACTGTTGAGCCTTTTTTAAAAATCTTTTCAAGATACTTTTTTGTATTAACAAACATACTCCAGATAACAAATAAAACTCATAATAATTGTAACAATGAGTACAACTTATTACATATTATTACAACTAAAAAAAACTTTTGATAAAGTTCAACTATCAGGTCTGTGCAAGAATTGTTTCAAAAGTTATTAAAAAATAAAGAAATCAATATCTCACTCTAGTATTCAATGCTGGTTGTCTAACCCATAATTTCACAGTGGCAAAAAATATGACAAACCTTGTATCACCAGGGAGAATGTCCATAATTAGAGACATTTTTCTTTATTCCTAACACAAATAAAAATACATTCAACTAAAATAATTTATATTAAGCTCATTTTGAAAAAAGTTTTTTAGAAAAAGATATGAAGTATATCTTTAAAAGTGATATGATCTGCCATTTCAAAAATAAATCTTTTACTACTTACTTACTACTTTTTACAACAGTCCAATCAGACTGACATGTTTTCCAGTAAGAATATTAAGAATAGTGCAGAATGCAATGCATCTAAACAGACCCAGATGAGTCAAATCTAATGCAGTTTTTAAGTCATCTCATCACTATCTGCACCCATTTAAAAAATAAAACATACAGAAAAGATTCAAAAGCTTTGTGCAATATTTTTTTTTTTTTAAATAAAAAACTACAATGTGTTTTGATAAGTCTTCACTCACAGACTAGGTCTAGTCTTTTGATCATGATTATTACGGTCTATAATATATGCATTTCTCTGTGTAACCAGTTTCCTTTTATTTTTTTTTCGTTTGAAATAGTAGGGTTAGTTTAGTTTTCAATCAAATGTTATGTCAAGGTTGCCTAATTTTAAACATGATGGACATAATCATAAAAAATCTTTTATATTGTATTGTATTAAGTTATATAGTGATATTAGACTTTATCACAGGCATGTCAAACAAGGCGTTCGGGGTCGCATACAGCCGTGACCACTTTGCATGCGCCCCGCTTGGCCACATAAAAAATTTTCAAAATAATGTTAAACTATTACGCTGGAAAATAAAAGATGACAGGCTACTTGAATTGAAAAATAGTATTTGTTACATTGAACAATGAGAGTGAGTCTGCAGTGAAAGCAAGCTACATTTTGTCAAACTTAATTGCAAGCCATAGCAAATCATTTAGTGAAAGGGATTTTATGAAGGAGTGTGTCGTTAAAGCTGCCGAAGTAATTTGTCCAGAAAAGGTGGAAACATTCAAAGAAATAGCGTTAACTAGGAACACTGTGGCAGATAGACCAAATGACATGTCAGTCAGCTTGTGTGAACAATTAAAGAACAAAATAGTTGATTTTGAATTATTTTCATTAACTCTCAATGAGTCAACTGATAGGGGTGTAGCACAGTTGGCTATATTCATAAGGGCCTGTGACAAGAATTTTGAGATACATGAGGAGCTACTTGAGCTCTGTTCCATGCATAACACCAAAACAAGTCAGGATGTTTTTTGAAAAATAACAGGAGGTGATATTGTTTACCTTTGGTTAAGCTAGCTAGTCTAACAACCATGAAATGAAATGGTTTTGATGCAAAGCTAAAATAAGAGAGACTGAAGGTAATTTTAAATTTGCTCATTTTCAGTGCATCATTCACCAAGAAACATTCTGCACACAATTCCAGTTCCAACATAAGACCGCTTTCAGTGGTTATCAATTTTATTTTCAATGTTTCTGGAGGATGATGGACACGAACTTGATTGTGTTCCCTACTACACAGAAGTCCGCTGGGTCTCATGTCATAATGTATTGAAGAGATTTTAATCATGTCATAAAGTATTGAAGAGATTTTAAGGACTAAGTGAAGAAATTGTTTCTGAACATGAAAGGTGAACCTGTTGAACATTTAAAAACTGCCGAATGGGTTCAGGAATCGGCATTTGTCTTTGATTTCACTGGTCACCTGCAAGACTAGAATTTGAAACTTTAAAGTAAAGTCAAAATTGTCACAACTGCATGTGATGATGTGGAGTGCTGTCAAGCAAAATTACGACTGTGGACACACCAAATATGAAGAGAAAATCTTGTTCACTTCTCAACGTGTCAGGAACCAAAAAGATTAAATATGGCTACAACATTTGGTAAAGATGCTTTCAATGACCATTTTCGTGACTTCGTTTCATATGAGCAAGAATTTTCGTTGTTTGTGTCTCCATTTTCATTTGCTTCTGAAAATGCTGCTGGCAACTAGAGCTGATAGAATAGCAGTTAGATTCTTTGTTGAATGCGAAGTAAATAGAAGTGGCTGTGCCAAAATTTTACAGTTATTTACCTGAATGGTACATTGAATTGCAGACATTTGCAGCCAGAATTCTAGCTGTTTGCAAGCACTGATCTCTGTGAGCATTTCTTTTCCATGATGAAAGCTAAAAACATCACGCTGTTCGAGATTATCTGATCAAAATTTGTCATCAGTGATGAAAGTGTCAGTGGCAAACAAACATCAACCTGACATTAATAAACTTGTATCTCAGAAAAGATGTCAAGCATCAGGACAAACAAAATAATGCGTAATGATAGTAATTTTTAATTACTTAATCGTACTGCAAAATTAGCTAAGGGACAGGTATGCCATTAATTATTGTATTCTATTGTATTGTTTCTAATTTACATAAAACTAGTAGGCTGTTTTGCAACTGATTTTTTGCTGCTGCCCCTCAGGTCATAGTCAATTTTTATGTAACCTCAATGAGTTTGACATGCCTGCTTTATCAGTATGACCTCAATGACCTTGCTGAATTCTCATTTTGTGCATCTTTAAAAAAAAAATGGAATGCTTTTTTTAAGGAGTTCTCCAGTTAGTTAAAAAATTTTTTTTGGTTAAAGGATTGCTCCACAGTTACAATTTTATTTTTGGAAGCTGGATGACCGAGTGGTTCTTCTTCCTCGTTTTTATTTTTATGTTGGAGCTTTCAGATGACTAAACCAATATATGAAATGAACTGTGTAGTTGTTTCAAAATCAGGGAGCTCTCCATATAGTTTTCTTTCTATTGGGGTGTTTTGGGGAAAGTGTCTTGTACGGGGCTCTTGGTAAAGAGAGCAATTTTGAAGGACATGGTCAGCATTCTCTGGTGACACTCCACATGGCTTCCAAACCCAGGGGTCCTGGGTTTGAATCCTGGTGAAGACTGGGATTTTTAATTTTGGGATCCATAGAGCAACTCTGAGTTCACCCAGCTCAAAAAAAGATGGCTTACTGGCTTACTAAATCTCAAAAGTTAACTTTATTTTCAATAAGAGTTTTCAGTCAATGTATATCAAGTTTTATTTATTGTTAGCACCCAATTGATTACATATAGAGGAGATTGATGTATCCAGGGTACAGAAAAAAAGAAGCATTTATTAGCTTTGTAACTTGAAATGTACAGATAATGATAAATTGTGTGCACATTTCAGCTTTAAACAAATTTGAATTTCTAGCACAAAATCATTATTTTTTAGTTAGCAGAAGTGATTTTGAAACCTAACATCCTTAACATTGTGTAGAATTTAAAATGTATCCAGAAATAGCTCTAGCTTAGAATATGTTTTGCACTAAACAGGTAATATTAAGGTGCATAAAAGCAAATGAATAAAAGAGGTGACCTAACATGCTTCTCTTTGACAGATTCGATATATCTACCCAAAAGAGTCAGAAATGTGTTGTATAACAATAATTTTCTTTTCATGTTTCTTATGTAACTTACATTAAATCTTTAAAGTAGGAATGTAGTATCAAGTGAGACCAAATCAAAACAACAGAATTGAATACAACATAACCCACTGTGCAAAGCACTATACTTCAAATATCAATGATGTACAAACAAAGATCAACATAAGAAAATATAATCATTTAAGTACTTTAGTAAGTAAGTTACATGTTAGACCTTTGATCACAACATAAATTCAGTAGAGTCCCAAAAACTCGAATGATGTGGACCAAGGGGTGCCTGAGTTTATCACAATGGCAAAATATCAGGTTGAAAAAATACAGAAAATACAGCCCTGTAATTGTATATATTAAATTACTTGAAAATACACCAGAGAATCAATGGCCCAAATATCCATAAACAAAAGAAAATAATGTACTTCACCCAAATGAAAATAAAGATTTATGCACAATGTACAATCACTTCAGTAATTTAACAGATAGGACAGCCTTCAGAAAAATACTTTATGTCTGTATAGAAATTCAAAATGCAAAATCTGTTCTTTTTGTCCCATCAGGGTGTGGCCAAGTTATTCCCACTGCCAAGTGATCAGTTTTCTGGACTTCACTATACTTTTTTTTTTAAACAGGAGACAAAGCAAGAGGCTATTTACAAAATAAAAGTTTTGATAAGAAATATATTGATTCCATAAATAAGTGATAATACTTTCACAAGAATGAATCACCATTTATTATATTGTACTGCATAAAACATCTTAACAAAAATTAGCTTGAATAATTTTATTGAAAAACTAGATTGTTTCATTGTCTCTTTCTTGTTACCTCTGATGTTAGCACCAATTTTACTTAGTTTAATTCAAGCCATAAGAATAAAACAATATAGGCTGCATATTGTTCTGTTTGTATGAAATTTGGAGATTGTGTTACAAAATTATAATTAGAAACCATAAAAAGGAATTGCACTTAAATTAATGTTAATATTTTCTTAAGAACATTAGAAGATATGATAGATTGATATTTCATATAACAATACGAACAAGAAACTGACTCACAGGCGCTGGCAATAAAACCTCAATGAGAAGGTCCAATCTTTTCCAGTAGAATCATAAAGCAGCCCAATGTTGACCATTCCTTCGGGGGAAATAATGACAGGATTGGACGGAGCAGGGGAGTAAATGATATCATCTTTAGCTTCTAGTTTTATCTTCAGTTGGAATATTCTGTCTGCGCAGGAATTGACAACAAATATTGCAGCCCCTTTTATATGTTTGAAAGTAATCATCTGCATGCACTCATCCTCACAGCTCAACACTTGCACCTGAACATCAAAATTTGGCATTAAAATTGTCACCTAATAAGTCAAAACCTTTGTAGTCAGATTGCTCAGTGGATGACTTTTCATCTCTCAGATTGCAGACACAAAGAGAAAGATCTACTCCATCATCAGCACATTTAGAGAAAGCACCATAGGGAGTTATGCGGTCATACTTAATTAGTGCGGCATGGGATGTCAGGTCCTCATTATGGGTGATACTTATAGCAACAAAGAAGATATGCCCATCCTGAACATGTAAGTCCATCTTGACAACTTCAGTTCCATGCTAAAAAAAATAATAATTTTGTTCAATGAAATTAAACAAAAGGAATTATAATTGATTATATCAACATAGATCTTCAATATCAACATCTTCAATATCAAAATATCAACATATATCTTCAATATCAACATACATCTTCACTTACTGTGGAATTGCTGAAACACAAACATTATATGGATTAAAGCTAGATGGAGGTTACAGATTAGAATGCTCTGTCCTTAGTAGTGATGGGAATATTTTAATTTACTGATCAGCATTGTTAATCATAATATGTGCCAATCCAGAGAGCATCTAGCAATAAAATGTGAGAAATGGTGAGAAAAGTCAGATGGACATTCTACTGAAACAGGAAAACTGGTATCTCATTGTATGGCATGTCTTGTGGTGTATGCTTCCATGTTGCCAGAGAAAACTAAACAGGATTTTAATTTAAACATAAGCTTCTGGTAACTACAGAGTTTCTACAAAGAAGGGTAAAAATATGTAGGGCAGATCATTAAATTAAAAAAAAAAAAAAATTTCATTTCCACTACCGGAACACTTAGTTCGCGAAAACCATAAGTAGAAAAAACGTGCTTGTTTCAGGGGTCAATTCATTAAGTCTATAATTTACATGCTTCATGTTTGGTCTAAATTGTATTTATTATTGAATTTCTATTGTATGTTATTACATGAAATACAGTGTGTGATCTCTCGTTTTATGATTTCAACATGGAAAATTAAATTATTCTGTTTATGTTGGTTCTTCACCAATACTAAAATTCCTGGCATACATTTAGGTCATTCATCAGATTTAGCTATTGAAATTATGAGGATGTATTTACAACCCAAAACAATTGTAACAAATAAATAACTGTAGGTTAAGCTACAAAATGACAAACTTACTTCAGCAAAGTTTTTCCTTATGTTCTCAGCATCTTGCAAGACCAGCCTCTGACATTTCTTGAATGCAGGCATTAGTTGTTTATTTCTATTATATATTAGATCTAAGCCTTTTACAGACTGCTGCTTGGAAACCTGTCTCTGTATTTCATTGTTCAGCTGGCCCAATGCAAAATAGGCAAAGAGATCATAGTCAGAGTCATTTTCTACAACCATCTCAAAATTTTTACAAATGCAAACGTTAGGCATAATGCGGGGAATATTATTGCATGATCTATTAGCACTAATTATGTCAAGAAGGCCATGAGGGGACACCAAATAGTTCTTGTGGGCTCGAGGAATAGAGGCATCAGAATCGACGAGACCATTGAGTGTATAGTGAAGATCTAAAAGACTGATCAACCTGTCAGTGTTAACAGACAAGTTGTGAAGGGCACTGGTCCCAAGAAGCTCTGCAACATCTTTTGGCACAATGAAGAACATAAATGGATGAAACAGCTCCAGCTGAGCTTCTAGACTCTCTTTGAAAAATGCTCCATAAGAATTCCCATGGTCTGATAAAATTATCGTCAGGGTGTTCTTCAAATACAGAGATTCCAATAAATAGGATGCCAAGGCACTGTCTAGAGATTGAATTCTGCGGCCTGTGTCTTCATGGCCCACATTGGTCATGGTGAATGTGAAGAATGGTTTGTGATTGTTGACCATCCGCTGCTGATAGAGTTTAAGATAGTCAAGGAGGTATTCATGCTGATGCCTTCCATTGAAACATACTGCACTTGGTCCATGGAAGTGATCCTTCACATTATTACTTTGTAGAATCCTGCACATTGATAATGTAATGTCAATGCTGTCCACATCACATTCTCTTAACCTGCCCCACATCCTGACCCAAGTGTCACTGTTATGGCTGCTTTTGTTCATAAACAATAGATCCTTGGCTATCCCCCATTCCCAGAGATAGCAGAGATCCTCCAGCCACAAAGTATTGTAACCCTTTCTTTTAAATTTACCTAAAAGAGCTTCCAAGACTAACCTTTCTTCTGGCAGATCCTGTGTGCCAAAAGGTTCAGCCAATGGGTCAATCTGACCTGAAAATAAAACTTGCAAGGATTCAAATGTTCTTGATCGAACTGCCTGAAATAACCGAAAATCTAGTACATGTCCCAGCAAGCTAGAATCTGTGTTGATACTTTCCAAAGTAGCAACAGTTTTTTTTAGGGAACGGAAAAAGTGTTGATGTGATACAGAATCCACAAAGATTATATTGATATTGATCAGATTTTGAGAACTGCTGTGGGCTGGGTTGGATGTTGTGAACTGTGGTGGCAATACAAGCAATTGTTCACCATAAACTATTTTATCCAAGTCATCTCCCGGATCATCTTTGGGCAAATCTTTTGCTAATTGGCAACGAATAAAACAATAGCCATAAAATTTGGGTGTAGATGGTTCATCCCATTGCTCCAGATAACCTGAAAGTGTTGCTGCAACCTGGTTAATTGTTCCAACTTCCTGCCATTTGAGAGAACCTGTTGATTGGTTCAATATGGAAATGTAAAAATGTGAAGAACAGATCTGGCTAATCTTTTCATCGCAAGTCACAGACCATTTATTGTGTTCATTCTAGGAAGAAAGAAGAATTAGAAAAAAAAACATAAACTTTATTTACAAACATTTTTTTCTTTGGACTTAATTATGAAATTTAATAAGTAGTGAAACACTCTTCATTATGTTTCAAGTTTTTGTTAATCTCTGTTCTAATTTTTAAAAATAATTTGTGACTGAATTTTCACTCACTGCTACAGAAAATATGTACTTAAGATGCATACATTTTATTTAGAAAACAAAAAACCTACAAGTTTTCACATAAATTTGGACTTTTTTTTAAAAAAAGCTTATTTTAAATCACTCTGTCTATCTATCTGTCTGATAAAAAGTGTGTACATGTTATTTCTTCCACACCCATTTTTGGATCAAGTTGAAACTTTGCACAATTATTGATCACCATAGACAAGACATGAATCAATAAAAAAAACAACAACAATTAGTCAATTAATTACTGGTAATTAATTATTTTTGTTTGATACAAACAAGGGAAATTAATCCTTCAGTATTCAAAGACATAGCTCTTAAATTTGTAGGGTTTAGTCCCCTTAACTAATTGTTAACGCTATTTCTCATACAAGCATTCTCTTATCAAGTTGATAATTTAGACAATTATTTATTATACCTAAGAAAACATAAATCAATTTTTTAAAAATTAACCAATTAGTCAATTTAATGTTGAAAATTAATTATTTTGTTTGATACTGAATAAGGGAAATAGCTTCAATGTTACTTATAGATATAGCAGAGTTGTTCTCCTTAGATAAGCTTTTTTTTTTTAAGAAAAGGATTTTTAAAAAATATTGTGCTTATTTTTCTTCTAGTCAGCTTATAGCTGTAGAGCTGTAAGCTCTTTAGCAGTCTGTGCCAAGGAAAAATAGTGTGCTATTTTGCTGTTGGTTAAGCTAGGTTGTTGTGGTAATAGAGACTGAATTAAAAAGAGTATGATTGACAGTTTCATAAGAGTGGGTGCAGTGTCTACCAAATGTGGGATTTATTCTAAATTTAGGAATACATTTTTACAAATTGAACAATACTGTTCAACAAGAGACACTTTCTATGATATTCTTCACAACCTTCCTTCAAGTTGAAAGACTAATTAGATTCTCATCTATCTGTTATTGTTTTGCATACATCCTGTGCAGCTTTTATGTGATGAGAAGAATATCATTTCAATATTAATTGCAAATATTGAAAATGGTAACAAACTTATTTATTTTTTTTTACAATTTAAACAAAAAATTACCTGTAATGTGCAAAAATTTAATTTATTTTGAGGTGTGCATGAAGCCTTTGGATGAGAAAAAAATAGTTTATCTGCCAGGTCACATGAGCCAGGAATAGGATCAACACGCTGACAACTGTTCCCATTATTTGATAATGTTTTAAAAATAAGACTTGGCCTCAAAGATCTTATTTCACAAGAGGAGTTAAATCTTTTAGATGCCAGCAGGTTCTTGTAGGAAATGAGCTTATAAAATGTGTTAATACTTTTGCTGCGAATGAAAGGTGAGTAGCTAAGAGCCTGGTCGAAATAGGTTTTGAAGAAGATGAACAAGGTAATGATCAGAAGAAAAGTGAAGAATATCTCTTTCAAGTGAGATTTGTACATCTTCAATTTGATCATTAGTCTGGTAAAGCCCATTGCGGATGTAGCTTGATTTGGTCATCTTTTTAAACTCAATTCTGAAATTAAAAAGAAAAAAAAACATGAATTTCTCTCAGCAGAAAAAAAAAGAATATTTACAAGCTTATAAATATTGACCATCAACTGGTTATCATGCTTGCACTTAGAAATAAAAAGATCTATGTTAAGGACTCAGACTAAAGTAAAAAAAAATTAAACAAAAATTAAACAAGTTAAAATAGCCATAAGCTCATTGATTTTTAACAATCAATCTCAATGTCTATTCACACTAATTTTTAGCTTTTAGATCTATTAATCTCTTTAATTTAAAATCAAAGATAAAAGCCAATGCTGTTATAATGGGGGCTATTTCATACATCTAACTTCTAACCTACTTAAAGCTATGTTACGTGGTAATGGTCTTACAAGTTACAAAGAGAACAATCTGCTATGTATTCCTATGATTCTATTTAGATGAAGATCTACAACTAGATCTAGACATTCCAGATCTAGGCCTAGATCTGCTAAAATCTACTTCAACAATCCTATCAATTAGTGAATTATTGTAAACATTTTTTTATTAATTAAAGATTTACAGAGACCAGTTTCACATTCAAATAATTAAATCAATCAGACCATAAAATATACACAACACTATCACATGACATGGAAGAAATACAGGAAAGCCCATTAATGCTATATAAGACATTTAACCTCAAGAATTATTATTATAAATATAATTTATATAATTCCTGATTTGATTGAATTGAGCATAAATAAAATTATTTTTGAAAACAGAGACAGATGTTAATTTTATTATTTAACATAGGACAGAAATGAGAATGCCATAGTTTTAGAACTATGCATTGAATCATAATGCAAATGTGAGACAGATTGTCTCAAGTCTGATCACAATCTACTTCTAGACCTAGACCTATGTCTAGATTCTTCTCTGATAATTCTGAATGGCTGCCTTTACCTGATTCACCAATTAAGTTCATTGCCAAGGCCAAGATGCACTGTAACTGTAACTGATAATCAATTCCTTTAAGTAGAAGTTTACAGATTTTAATTATTATTCATTATGATAATCATGAGTCGGTGGTGACATGAAAATATTATGTCTTTTTGTATTTTTAGATCTAGATCATCCATAAAAATATCATTTTAATAGATCTAGAATCTAGATTATATAAATATGATTTATATTGATTATTGATACCAGGTCTAGACCTAGATCATATATTTATTATCTTTATTATTACCATATAATTTATTAAATTAGCTAATGAAATCATTCCTTGAATTATTCAAATTCATTGTCACTAATAATTAATCATTAATAAATCATTCATAATATTCATAAATCTATAATTATTACTATAATTCCTAATACTATATAAATATATATTTATAACATTGTGATATTGCAAGGTAACATTAAGTGACTTGACTCTTAACACATTCGCTCTTATAGGCCTTCTAGAACCAGATGGAACATCGCTTGACCATTCTGGTTGATCACATGACCTTCGACATGACTTGTGTGCGTACTATTTACAACACAGATCCTTCCTAAACAGGCGTGTACTGTCCCTCATGTAGCGCTGGCCTGAGGAGATTTGCGTTGGCTAAAAACACACAGCACTATCCCCATCTGTGTCACCACACAATATAATTATATTATAAAAATAATAGATCTAGATCTACTATGACGTAACTATGATCTAGTAATCATACATCATACTCATAGAGTAAAAAGCTACATTTACATTGTCAATGTCACTGAATCATTGTGCACTGACACTCTGACAGACAGCGACTGGATCTAGATTCTAGATCTAATTCTAATGACATGATCTCTATAATTTTAAAAGATTCTATGCTACTCTATAGTAAAAGTCTATAGTGACAATAGTCTAGTTGTAGATCTAGATCTATATACTTTATATAGACTTATATAAAACTTTTAGATCTATGATCTAGCTAGACTCTTTATTCTATCGGCTATGGCATCTATGTGACTCTATCTAGATCTATTAAAGATCTATATCTAGTCTCTAGATTCACCCCGGGCGCCCAGGAGGAAACGGTCGTGAGAGGGGACGACTAGGCCAAAGGGTAGCGAAAACAAGGCTCCCGTGGGAATGCCTAAGCTTGCCTAATATGGTGCGAGAGCATTATTGCCATTGTACTGGGCCTGGCAGGGATGTGAAAAAGCTCCCACAAAGACCTGTCGATATCCAAGCGCCAAGGGGCCGTTACATACATGGTGTGTCCCGCACGGTTAGCCTGGTACAGTATACGAATACGACAGGGGAATCCAATGGTGCGGTCTTCGGCAGCGTCTCTAATCACTCTATATAATTGAGTATATAATTCTAATCCGCGAGTTCGGAGCGTCCGTCGTGTTCATCATTGGAAGTGAACGCATAAAAATAAATGATAAACAAACTCAAAGTTTAACCCAGAGTCTCACCCCCCGTCGGACAGGGTGACGTGTAGGGGGAACCCGCAAGTCACCCATTTCAGGCTGGTGAAAGGGAGCTTTTGTTAGCTTTTGCTGGCCTTGGACCCTTGGTGTTCCAACTCAGCAGCAAGTGCGAAGCACAACACCAGTAGACAATTCAAGATAGTTTCACTAAGCTAGACAATAAGTGTAAACAGTAACATTAAAAAAACAAGATTCGCAACAGATAAAAAAAATTACAATTAGATTAAATATTCGAAACAAAATTTTTATTTTTAGTGATAAACAATTTTATAGATCAGTGCTGTAACATTAGGTTTAGAAATAGATGCACTGATTTTGAACTTTGCTGATGAAAAGGTCAGAAGATATGAAATTTTAGTGACGAGTGTGAGATCTATTTACTGTTAACTGATTTACACAGAACTTGATTACAATTTGACACATAGAAGTGTTTTCGAAATGAAATTGTGTATAATGGGAAACAAGAACTAGTAAAACATTTGTTTGTTCATTTAGTAATTTATTCGTTAAATACTGTTAGAAGTTGTACACTAGATGATAGATCTATTACTTGTACGAAGTCATTACTGAATCCAACGTAATGACTTTATTACCTGGAACATGTACCGGTACATACAGACCACTTGAAATTTAAGGCATGTGCGCCCGCATGGGGGTGCAAGGTCGTGGACGTGCACACCCCCCCCCCCCTGATTTTTAGTAGCCGAATTCTAGCCGATTTTCAGCACCTTCAAATCCACTAACGTGTAAGTAGCAACTGTAGATAAGCTATTGTATTACAGTAATAATAATAATAATAATAATCTTTATTACCTAGAAGGAAATTTTGTTACAATTTAGTGCATTACACCACACAAAACTAGGCTTACCAGGAACTGACGCGGACCATGTTCGTGCATCCCCCCCCCCCCCCATTTTGAATTCCAAGTAGCCAAATTTTAACCGATTTGTGAACCTTCAAATCAATTAACTTCTTGAAAGTAGCAACTAAACCAGCAATGCTTCATCTTTAGTACAGTTGCAAGGACAATTTAAGCTATTATTGTAATAAACTAGAGTAAGCTAAATCAGAAGTTGATGGCCAACCGTGTCTGTGCCATTTAATTCTCGAGCGACGATCTTTTCCCTTTGCAACTTGAGATGGAGTTAACTCTGCATTGCTGGGGGAAAGCCTGGGTGGTAAATTTGCGAGTGCTGGGCTGCCCTCATGCCAGTAAGCACATCTCTTCCATACTGACCAGATCCAAAGGGATGGATAGCCATCGCAATTTGGGGAGATGTTGATGGAGAGCTTTTCGTAGAGCAGTGATCTTACAACAAGAGCACTGTGCACAATAAGCGTTCATCACCAGCTTGTTCATCGCGACAAGCTATTCTTCAGTAAAGCTATTGACAGTTTCGATAGCCAGTCAACGTTTGCAATTATTAATTTTTTACCGTAGGGAGGCACGGGGCCGCACGGATAAACTTCACAACGTGCACAGTAAATAGTTTGTTCGCTTGTTTATTTTCTTATTTCATGAAACAAACATTTACAGTGCTCTTCACTTAGGACAACAACAACAAAAAATCTGAAAGAACATCCTAAACATGAAGAACTTTATACAACAGTTTGCAATTTTCTACCTTTTTTTAAAGCCCAGATACAGTATAGTAAAGCAAAGTTTCTGTGGGTCCGGGTTCATGAATATGACACAGTGAACCTCAACTCCTTATTTTGTAATAGAAACCAAACTGATTCTTTCCGTACTTATCAACACATTAACAAAGTAGCATTTTTCCTACTAGGCCCTGCAAGTAGCCATCTGTGTCATTACACTCAAATGAGTAGGCTAACGACTTCAATGCACGATCTGTTTTGATACGTCAGCTTAAGAAAACATTGATTGAAGAAGGCCAGGACCAAGAACCATTCGAGTTTGAAATTAGAACATAGTTTGACGTGGTCTAACTCAACTGCCCACATGTTGCGACGTCGCAAGTCAGGCCAATTATAACGATTGGTCTCGATTCAAGGCGATGAGAGTTAACATGAACGAGATGATGACTGAACCGAAGACTGTGTGTTGTAGAGAGGCAGTTTAGAAATCAAGGATACTGGGAGACGGGAGACCTGAAAAGAAATTGGCAGATGAACAAAATGAAGGTGAAGGTAATAACCAAGACTCTTACCAAAACTACTTCGTCTGATGAAGATGATGTGAGTGGGTGTAGTTGGGATGGCGATATTTTTAAGACGAACTACGTTACATTCACTAGTTGTGTCGGCAAGGAAAACAAAACCTGACGAGCATTAAGACAAGACAAGAGCACCATTTTAAATGAACACCTGCATGAACCCGACAGTTTACAACTTTGGGCCTGCGTCCAAGCCTATCGGTGTGGATTTTACAGACCTTTGTTCATCCGTGACCTCGATGACCCCATATCGAAGGCGCCGGTTCATCTGTCAGTACCTACGAGGGGAGCTCAAAGCACGAGAGCCTTTGATGTCACAACACGACTTAGCAAATAGTCCTACGGGATACGATTACACTCATCGGGAGTAACACTATAGCGGAAATAGAAAAAAAAAAAGAAAAGTATTGAGTTGAACAAGATACATATTTTTAGACTAGTCTATGTAGTTAAATTATTAAATAGTTGCATAAGTAATACATTTATCGACGAAAAAGTATAGCTCTCTATCTGCTAAAAACTCATCATGATTATGTACTGAATATACATAAGATCAATTTTTTTCTTGCTTCACGGTTTTGTTAAAAGCCAAATGATCAGGCTGGTGGCGACAGATCGCGACTTTAAAAAGAGTTGTGTAGCAGGGTTGATTTAGCGCAGTCAAATCATCTTTATATATAATTCTCTTCTTCCTTAATCAGGTCAGACGAGAAGTAAATGGGAAGATCACTCTTTTATTTTTGCGGATAGAGTTATCCCACGAACTTTACGAGCCTTAAGTGTAGCAAAGTCATACAGTGTATCATGAAAATTGTGTTTTTCTACATAGATCACGCTCAATAGCAACAACTATACAACGTTTAAATCTATCTACGAGAATTGTAAATTAAAGTAATTCTTCATTAGTTTGAGGCGCGAGAAGCTTCTTTCACCAAATTACACAATTACGGGATAATGCCGTTTTTTTTTTACCGCGCATAGGATCGGCATTATCCTAATTAAATGACACCCCAAAATGACAATTTTTGTCTATATATTTCAGGAGATTCGTATGAGTTTTCTAAAGATTTTAATAATTTCCGGATATTTCCTGGACTTTTTCGTATATTTTGCAATATTAGGAGATTTCTAGGAGCTCCTGGTAAATCGACACAAGGCAGCGGGAAATCTGTTATAAGTTGTACAGTGGTTTAATTTAATAATTTATACATCTAGAATTAGCGCGGGTCCTATGAAAGTGTGGGGCCCACTGCGGTCGCATAAGTGCGGAGCCCACTGCGGTCACCTAAGGCCGGCCCTGCAAAATAGCTGCGTATGCTATGCCGCCAGTCGACTAGTAAAAGTGCAATCTGTAAAGTTTTAAAAAGAATGCACCAGAAGAAAACAAAGGGTCTTAATCTTGCAAGAAAAATGTTCAACTTTTACAACAAAAAAGTTGATATGAACATCAACTTTGAGACTAACATTAACTTGACACCAACATCAACTTCATTTTTATCGTTTATAAAGAAAAAAAAAAGCAAAATAAAAAAAAATACTTTAAAAAAAACAAAGCTTATATTAATGTGTATCAATTAGTTTGGACCAGTCACGTAATTAACAATTTACTAACAATATTAAATCTGTGCGATTAGAACAATTTTTTACCAATTGTTTTTGTTTAGCTCAATTTCATGCTTTTAGCGTTCTTAATAGGCTATGATCCTATCACTTGCATGTACACCTGGAAATGATGAGAAAGAACGGGGTATCCAGGTGATCTTTTAAATGTAGGCCTATTTAAAATAAAAAAGGGAACGACATGAATTCGAACTTGTGGGCTAAAGCCTTCTCAGGATTCTCAAGCCAACGCGGTAACCACTCCACCAGTCTGAACATAGAAGATTGTAAACTTATCTAATGTTTTTATTTCATGTTTGTGTTCACTAAGCCTTAGATGGCAGCCTTACATAAAGGGGACTAATTCAGCTAATACTACCACTTCAGTCAAGTAATATTTCTTTCTCTTGTTTAAGATATCAAACACAGTGATTTATTACCAATAGCGAATTGATTGTTTTTACTATTATAGATTATTGTGTTGTTATGTATTAGAAATAATTGTGCAAAATTTCAGCTTGATCCGTGATTGGGTGTCGAAGAAATAACGTGTACAAACTTTTGGCCGGACAGACAGACATACAGACAGACAGAGTGAGTTGATATAAGCTTTGTAAAAAAAAAAAACGCACTGAGAACTAAATGAGATTTATTTTCTCAAAGTTTCGATTGTGCTAGTTCAGAGTTCTTGGACACACTGTGTACAGGTCTAGTAAACAAACGAAGTGGATTTGAAGTATCAAAAATCTTTGTCGGCAAGTGCAATGTAGTTTCAACACCGTGAAGTGATTAGCTCAAGAACTTGTATGTAGCCTGTGATCCATTCTATCGCTGGTCATTTCTTTGGCGCTGAGAACATTAGAGTGCAATTATGGTTTGTACTGTGACTTAAAGTATTTCTTTCAACGCCTTCCGAAAATGGGGCAATAAAACTACATTAGTCGTTCCACTTGTGTACTACGCTATCTTGTCCTCCAGGGCTCATGGTGTGAAGGGCAGCTCTCCAAGCTTCACTCCACAACACGGTCATTCAGACGACCAATCGTACGGAAAATTAAAAGGGGGACAATACCTTCTACAGACCGCAACCTTTTCTGGTCATCCGGAAAAACACAGCGAAGGTTTTTACAGCACACTTGTCCAACGAATTGACTTCCGGGGGGACCCCTCTTTGGGTGACTGTTAAATGAGTGGAGGAAAACAGTTAGGTTTATTAGTCCGTAGAGTGTGGGCGATTACAGAGATGAAAGGAGAGCAGCAGAGTGAGAGGGAAATCGTTATTAGAAAAGAAACAAAAGAGAAGGTGGGAGGTGGGCATACGTTTTTATGACAAGAAATAGAAATGGGACTCTTGAAAACGAGACAAGAAAACGAAAGCCTACAACAGGCTAACAAAAACATACATCGAACTAAAAGAGAAACTTTGGCAGAAGAAAAAGTATTGGAGATTTTCACGACCAACCAAACAATGTCAAGGACGATTAATTCAACTTTATTGTTGTCAAATAAGTATATAAAAAAAAAAGAATAGAACAAGAGTTTAACACTTTCTGAGCTTATGGTGGTTCTTCCTGAATCAAATCTCCTGTATTACCCGTACTTAGTAGCCCATTTATTGTTTTTCAAAAAGTCACAGAGAATAAAAGTCATGGTCTAATGTTTCCTCCACATTGACATTATTTGCTTTATTTAACGGAAGCGCTTACAAGATTTGACTCTACACCGCTAAAAAGTGCACAAACATGATTCTATAAGAAAAAAATAGCTTATTTTGCACACCGGATACACCAATTGCTAGTTAATAATAGACTTTTCACCATGTATGAAAATCTTCAATAGGAAGACAACAAGGGATGGAAGAGCGTATAGTTAGCACAATCGCAATAATATCGTAAGATACATACATGCCAATTATATAAAGTGGAGAATAATTGTGTAATACAACGAACAAGACAAGTGTTTATGAGGGAAGACCACAGACCTATAAATATTATACATAGACTGGACATGGAGATCTCTAACACTAGACAAAAATGTGAAAAACTTATCAAAAAGCTGAAACAAGGCGTAGTTATAAGAAGTAAAGTTGTTTTTTTTTCAACCCAGACCTATTTAATTGAACATCGAGCACTCTCGTCTTATAATAAACTAGAAAGATCTAAGTAATCAATCTATTAAAATGTACAATCTGAAATCAACTGATTTCTTTCGATCTAAGATTTTTAAAACATTGTCTCAATGGAAAATAACAGGAAATGGCTTTATATCAAAGATTTGCGTAAATATATGGTTCTGTGATTAATATTAATAATAGTCCATTCTATTTAAAATATTTAAAATTTCTGCATTAATTATAAAATTTGAAAACTAAAGATAATTACTTTTCTAAGATAGAAAATATAAATTTTCCTAGATTCGGGGCGACTTCCCTTACAGCTTGAAAAAGAGTTACGAACATAGCAATCTATACATATATAGGTCTGTGATCTGATCATTATCGGATAAGAATTTATTTACGTTTTCCAGTCTAGGTATAATATATATAGGTCTTTGAGGAAGACATATTAAGAACTCCATTTATTACAACACAAGCGGTGTTGCACTGACACGCTAGTGTGCAATTGTACATAAATTGTCTCGTTGTCTCATGACCTCATTTTGAAGTAAGTCATGCAAAGATCAACAGCGTACAACCAAAAGCTGAACTATGACAAGTGCAAGGTAAAGCATTATATGGGTCATATCTTGCCAGATCCCTCAAAGACAAAGGCAATCATTGACATGCAAGCTCCTAAAGACAAAGATGGAATCAGAAGATTTTTATGTTAAATTCAGTATCTAGCAAAATTTATTCCTAATCTAAGTCAAGCAGATGTTTCAAAACGAAAGCTTCTAAAAGATGAAGTAGAATTTCAATGGAGTCATGAGCAAAATCAGTTTCGAAGAATCGAAACATCTTTGTAGGGTATAAACCATTCCAGTTTTGTCTTATTATGATGTCAACAAGAACGTAGAGATAGAATGTGATGCAAGTAAAGTCTGTTGTTCGATATTTGTCTAAAGGTAATATATTAGAATCAGCAAATACAGAACTCGCAGAAAACGTAGTAATATCTACACATAACAATGTATGCAAGATACAGGACAAACTATCTTCTACCGCCATTAATCTACTTCACTTTGTTTGGATAGCAGAAATTCTTTGTTGTGTGGTCGTGTACAATTAACAGTCAAAATAACAATACACTTAGCATCAGAGCACTTTGTTGTGTGGTCGTGTACAATTAACAGTCAAAATAACAATACACTTAGCATCAGAGCACTTTGTTGTGTGGTCGATTACAATTAACAGTCAAAATAACAATACACTTAGCATCAGAGCACTTTGTTGTAAAAACAACACATTGTTAAACATATTAAAATCAATAATGTGTATTTTTTAAAAATACTTTTAATCGTTTAAACATGAGATACAATATTTAAAAATGACTCCTTCCCATGGTTCTTACGCAGACTTCTAAAGCTGTATTTGTAGCATATGTTATTACATTATTTTATCTATTTAATAACAAGCTGTAATCTATTTATAAGATGCTACATCTAATTGTATAGAATCTACTTCAATGTTTGAAGCCAAATAGATATTGAGTTTGATAAACTAGAAAGAAGTATAAGCAGAGAAGATTCAGCGTCAAAATTATAAATTGTTTTTTTTTTCTAAAAGAATATGTGATGGACGTGAGAAGCGTGGTCGAGAGGCCAAGTGCGCTTGAACTTGGCTTGGCTTGGCTACCTAGAAGGTAGATTGTGTTTACTGAGCGCCTAAAGGCAGCACGGATCATTGTAACATATACTATGATACATCAAGTAAGAGACTAGAATGATTTGAGAACAGCAGCAGGCTAGTGTTTACTTTATCATTAGATTGGTCTACTCCAAACCTGTTCCATATTGGATCATTGTAACATATACTATGATACATCAAGTAAGAGACTAGAATGATTTGAGAACAGCAGCAGGCTAGTGTTTACTTTATCATTAGATTGGTCTACTCCAAACCTGTTCCATATTGGATCATTGTAACATATACTATGATACATCAAGTAAGAGACTAGAATGATTTGAGAACAGCAGCAGGCTAGTGTTTACTTTATCATTAGATTGGTCTACTCCAAACCTGTTCCATATTGGATCATTGTAAGATATGTTACACAAGATAGTCGGCTCCATTTGAAACGTCCTCCCCCCTAACTTCCCTAGAGACGGGGAGCTACACAGGGACAAGTATGGCTAACATTGTGCACGGCTAAACTACAAATGTATGAAAAATGAGTTTAGTAAACATCGGGGTCAGTCATGTCTACTAAATGCAAGGGTATGCAGAAAATATGTATACAAACAAACAAGTATGGTGGTCATTGTTGTCATATGTGCTGGTCATTCTATGAATCTTGTTGGTAAAGCTTCAGTTGACTGTAGTTATCATGCAGTAAACTTTTTTCTTTCAATGGAATTGTTTACGTAATATTTTTTTATATTGCAATTATTTCAACCCTCTGTATACTTCTTTATTTACGTTCAATCCTCTATATATCCGAAAAGGGTATACAGTACTAACATAAAATATCCGAATATATAAAGGTTATAAATAGCTTAGGGCCTTTTGAAGTCTAATATCTTTCTTTGTTTATAAATTAGGCATATTTAGTGAAGCACTCCACCTGATCAACTAGACAGAGTCGTCCTACTAGTGACAAGATCAAGTTCAAGGTCTAATCTTTCGCCTCAGAACCGGACACAACAGAATGAGACAACATATGTTCCGGAAGCTCAAATTGGAACCAGTAAAATCTGCCCATTTGAAGTGTCACCAGAGAATGCTGACCATGTCATTCAAAATTGCATTCTTTACCAACAGGCCCGAACAAGACACTGGCCCCAAAACCCCCCTATAGAAAGAAAACTATATGGAGAGCTCTCAGATTTGGAAACCACTGTGCAGTTCCTCTCATATATTGTCACTCTCACAGGCGGCCATTTTTTATCTAAAAATATATTTAACATAAAATCTATTCCCTGTCAAAGGAAAAGAAATTGCTATATAACTGAGAGTTTTTATGACATTTTCTTGAGTTTATTCTAAAGATAAGAGGTTCCTCTAACTGCTAGTGGGAAAAAAAATTGTGTTCAAAATATTTTAATCAGAAAAAAATAGAAATTTTCAAAAAACAAGGAAAAAATATAGGTCGCCGTACATAAAAAATGTTTAACCATGCACTTAGAAATTCATTCAGCTTTCCAATGATACCAAATTTATTATGATTAAACAAGTCAACGAACCTTTTAAGTTTAGCACACTTTTTTCATGTACTAAAATTTTACAAAGGTCGGGATGACCTTCCAACAATAATACCCGTTTTTTACATTATTAAAATAAAATAAGTGTACACTAAAACAGGTGAAATAGAATGTTTTAGTGTACTATTTAAAGAAAATTATAAAATTTTTAGTCTTTCGTAATTTACTAAAGATATTTTAAAATTTTAATTTTGATTAGCCAATTATACATTAAAATTCCTCCTTTGAAACTGTACAATTTGATATATACGTTTGTGTATGTATTCACAATAGTTCTGAAATATTCACATTAGAAAAATTTGCTTCACTTTTTAAAATTTCTCTCTATAAAATCCATAGGATGTAAGGATTCTTCGGACAAATCACAATAACTTTTGAACCAATAATGCTAGCATAATAAATTTGGTGTTGGAAAGCATTTTTCATCCGCTTTCATTCTATTACAAATTTGTTGGTATAGGATCAATTTCAATTTAATTTGTTTGGTGCAACTACCTAAATTGAAGAACTCACTGATTTGGAAATCACTGCGCAGTTCATCTCATGTGTTGGTCTAGTTCCCTGAATGCTCTAACATAATAATGAGAGCGAGGAAGAAGTCCTACTAGTGAAGGAGGCCAATGACTTGATATTTAGAGAGTTTCATTAGCTTAGAAAACTGTTTTTCGATAGATACACCCTTATGACATGAGTTCACATGGATCAATGATCAGCATCTCACTTAAGATTTACAAACATTCAGAGGCGTACATGATTTCTGAAATCATTGGGGGGTTTATAAGGATAAGAAAAACTATAACCCCCTCATTTAATCTCATGTGATCCACCATACAATTGAATATATATTGAATATGTCTAGGATCAAATTACACCACATGGAAATTTAAGCACATGTATCTCTTATCTTCTTATACAGTTCATACTCGCTTAGCAAATAAAATGAACTAACAAGTTCTTAGGTGTTAGTGTTGTTAGCTTATGTGAAATTATTTTTTCAGGGTCTTTCTGTTTTATTCAGTAACTTTTTCTGTAAATCTGTCAGTTGGGGTAAAGACGTATGCTATAAAAATATTCCCATTATATTATTTGAATAGAATATCTGCTACCAAAAATAGTTAATAGCTATTTCACTAGTTGGATCTAGAGCCTAATTATTACTGATCGCCAGGCAAAGCACGTAGGCCCAACACTCCTACACGTGACTCTATTACCTAAGTCATAGGTGGATAAAAAGAGAGGAGGTTGGGGGTAGGCAGAGGGTACAATAGCGTTAGATACCGTATCTAAATTGGTAAACTTTATACGAGAAATGTTCAAACTTTTTTTTTTTTTGTGGTGACAAACAGTCACTCGGACAGCCAATCGTTGTATGCCTCTGTGGTCAGTCAACAGAAATTGACCCTAGACAATGGCGATGTGTAGCCAAAACTGTCCAAGCAGCAGAAAGAGCCACACCCATAACCACCTAAGAAAGACCTCCCATTCGAACTAACTCTCACCTGGCAAAATTATTCTGCCCCATGCACCCCCCTCCTCCCCATTCCTAATATTTATCCTTTATTGAATGGATATGAGAACAAGTCACGTGACGACCATTAAAATAGAGGCGGGGCTACATTGGGCCCTAAAAGTAGTCTGCTCGTGTACGAAAGTAAACTTTTTTTTTTGTTTAGGGACAACATTGATCTGAGGCTATCCTAAATGTTTTTCTATAAATGGGAGGTAAGCGCCTTGTTACGCTTGAAAAGATTTATTTTCAGGTTGATTTGTTTCGGGAAAAACTTTTGTCGGTAAATGGTATCTTCTGTTAGAGATATTGAAGACGACTTTTTCTTCAACCACCTGATTCATTCAGCAGGCGTTTTCTTAAGGATTTTTACGAAATAGCTAGAAGTTTTAATTTATATTTATGGCTGTCATATGTTTAGGCCTAGATATAGGTCACTTCTTTATGTCGCCAGATTCAATCGACTCACATTTTGGATAGTGGCTATTTATAATTTCTAGATCCATACAAAATAGAAGAAACATAATAGGTAAGGTTTGTATTTCGTATTAACATTTTTCATTGTTATAAAACGTTTACAACTAATAAGAGTCTAGAAGCTTTGATTGGCATAGTTTTATCTTATCTTATCTTATATAACACAGACGTTACTTCAAAAAAAGAAGATGATTACGTCCTACGCGTCATGCATTTAGTCATGCATATTAACCAATGACTTAAATTCTGCCAAGTCTTTGGTTTTCCTGGCTAGCTCAGGCAACCCATTCCATGCTCTAATAGCACTAGGGAAGAAGGAGTATTTGTACACATTTGTCATAGCATATGGGACGAGGAATGTGCCTTTATCTTTGTGTCTTTCAGAGTATTTTATTAAATTTTGTTTTTGTATTTGAAGATTATGGTTCAGTGTTTTATGTATAATTGCTACTTTACTTTTGAGTCTTCTGTCCTGAAGGCTTTCTAAATTGAGTGATTTTACTATAGGTGTTACTCTAGTCAAATGTGAATAATCATTTGTTATGAATCTCACTGCTCTATTTTGTGTCTGTTCCAGTTTCTTAATGTTTTCTTGAGTTGAGGGGTCCCACACGGTGGATGCATATTCTATTATTGGCCTAACCAAGGTTAAATAACATTTTAGTTTTATGTTCTTATTTGATTTATAGAAATTTCTTTTAATAAATCCTAATGCTTTGTTTGATTTTTTTTTATAGTTTCATCAATATGTGGATTCCATGACAGTTTTTCATTTATCATAGGTATTTTGCGTTTTTAGTCTGTGTTACTGGTTTGCCATGAATAAGATAAGTGGAATTAATTTGTTTTAGTTTTTTTGTTACTCTTAACAACTGACATTTTTCTGGGTGGAAAGACATGCTCCAATTTGATTCCCAATTCTATAATTCATCTAATTCTCTTTGTAAAATATCTGTGTCTTGTGTTGTTTTTAATGTTCTATATATTATGCAATCGTCTGCAAATAATCTGACTTTTGTTCCTGAACTAATGCAATTTGGTAAATCATTTATGTAAATTAAAAATAGTAGTGGACCCAAGACTGTTCCTTGAGGTATACCTGAGTTTACTGTTATCGGTGTTGATTTAGAGCCATTTATTATTACAGTTTGTTCTCTCCCTATCAGAAAATCTTTAATCCACTGATGCAGTGGACCATTAATGCCAAAATATTTTAATTTTTTAAGCAAACTATGGTGGTGAACTTTGTCAAAAGCCTTAGAAAAATCTAGTAAGATAGCATCTATTTGTTCACTATTATCTAAACCTTTAGAAAAATCATCAATTAGTCCTATTAGTTGTGTTTCACATGATCTATATTTCCTAAAGCCATGTTGGTATGGTGTGAGGACATTTTGTTTTTAATAACTCTGCTGCAAATATTTTGTCTCACTTTAGTCACAAATGTAACAATTTTGGAGTCTACTTCTAGCTACTACTGACGTCTGCTCAAGTTTTTTTTTTTTTTTTTTTTTTGATGTTTTAGCCCTAATGCTTTAAATTTATTAAATTTATAGTTCCTCTCGTTGCTTTAAAGGTTTTTATTTAGGGTATTTGTCAAATCTGTTCTTTTTTTTTTAAGGTATCTGCCCAATTTGTTCTTTTTTTTTTTTAGAGTAACTGCCAAATCTGTTTTTTTTTTAATTGGTTGAAAGTAGAAAGTAATAGGCCTACATGTATAAGACTTGCTATTTAGCCAAACTTTGCCATATAGAGATCTAGGCAGGGCCGGATTTAAGTGAGGGTAGGTGAGGCTTCTGCTTCTGGGTCTCCAAAAGAGAGAAGGCCCTCACAATAGCTTTAAAAAATATCCGAATTTCAAAGACTCAGAAACTGTAACGTTTTTATTTTCAAACTTATTTTTTTTTTCATTTTCTTCGATAACACTTTGACACACAGTCGTGGTTAAGAAGTGTTCGCTTGTAGCAGCTCCGGATTTACGGGCAGTGCGTCAATCCAGGGCTTTACCCTGTACAGAGTCAAAAATACACCCTTACATTATTTTAAAACTAAAATATGCATAATAAAACTAACGAAGTAAAATTAGATGAAATTTACAAATACAAATTTACACATTTCTTTCTTCTAAAATATGGCACGTTCTTTTAGTGTTATTATTGATATGTCCATTTTTGTTAAAGCTCTTGAAAAAAGTGTAGGGTTTATAAAATCCTGCGCCGTGACCCCAAATACTTAATTTCGGCCTTGGATCAAAGTTTATATTATAATTAGGCCTACATAATTTCTGATAGAAAATTTTAAAGAAACAAATGTTATTTGTAGACTTGTATAAGTTATTCTTAAATAAATTTCAACGTTGTTTGATCGTGTTGGTAATTCTTAAGTTTTATAGATAAGTTATATAGACAGACAGACCGACCGACAGACAGACAGGTAGATAGATAAATACATAGATAGATAGATAGATAGATAGATAAATAGATAGATAGATAAATAGATAGATAGATACATAGATAGATAGATAGATAGACTAATATTCCAATGATATAGCTTTAGATCTAGAGAAAAGACGATGCGCAAAAGTTTTTCTGAACATTAATTTAATAAACTCTTCAATGAATGTGGAAATTTGTAGGAAAATCTTAAGAGCCGTTTTTAAAATCCGTGTCCACTCAGGTTCCACCCACCCAGAAGTTTCTACGAAGTTACGATTTGAATTGAGGTATTGTAAAAAGACATTTCTTCCTTTATGTATCTGATGACTGTTTCGTAAAAGCAACCATGTTACTTTAAATAAATAATGAATGTTTTTTTTTGTTTAAAAAAGGGAATTTTTTTTTAATCGCCCCAATTCCTCCATAAAAAAATCAAGGTTATGCAAATGTAAGACTCTATAGTGTCAGAGTATATACAATTCTAATGGTAGGCCCTTTAGATCTAGACTTAGAAGAGGTGAGAAAAATGTTCCTGAACGTCAATGAACTTATTAATCACTTGAATGAAAAGGCCTACATGCAGAAATACTCGAAGACGTAATCTGTTCTAGTTTTCTAGTCATCTAGCAAAATTTAAATTACTTTTTTTTTAACAGTTAAACTAGAGTTTTCCCACTTTGGCAAAATAGTTAGTAATTATGAGATAAGATACATAAGAACTGACAAATTTCTAGGAAAATAGAGCCGTTTTCGAAAACCGCGTCCTAACACTCACCCACCCACTGCCCATGAATTTGCAAGCTGAATAGAGGAACTGTTAAAATGAATGAATGTTACATCAACGTGTCAAAGAGATATGCAATCCATTGGGTTCAACTGTATTATTAATAAATAAATATCTTAAGATCTAATTACTTTTACCACACTAATAGACCCATCCTCCCTCAAATACGAGTTACAAATGACCCAACAATTATTTCATGTTAAATATGTTACGAATTAGAAGTCTAGATGTAGATGCTTCATTTTGCTTTTATTACATAGAGATAGGCCTAAACTAGAATTTTCAACATGCTAGAATAACCCGTCAGATTCTTTCCAATAACCGGATGTGATAAAATGAACTCTGGCCACTACACTTTTAAGTCTCATGCTTCACACTAGCAATTACTAAAATATAAATAACATTTTTCTTACATTGGAGATTTTAATATACGGCGTCCTTGACATTATTTACTTTGTCTATTTAGTTCCCCCATGTTCCTCTTTTCATACTCTTACGTTGTTCTTTCGGTTCCATTGTTTCGCCACCATATTTCTTCTTTTTCTTTTTTCCTTTTACTATAATGTAGTGCTTAAAGAATGTAAAAAAAAAATGTCAAGAAAGAAAAGATTAATGTGATTAACTTAGAGTGTGAACATCCTCAGCATGTTTACAGTCCGACTTGTTTGTAGTCTACGTATATTAAGGGACATGTATAGTTTGTAGTTTCCATTTGAAACTCAACAAACAAGTCAAGGTAGGGGTAGAGGGGGTGCCATTACTTTATTCAATTAGAAACAGTCCGCAAGAGTTTTGGAGTACGTCACCATAATTATCAAGAGTAGACCCCCCCTGCTGTTAGCCCGTCCATAGTGGGTAAGCACTTACGTGTATTTCTTTTGTCTATTTCAGGTGACCATCCAGCTGGTGTGAGAACCTCAAACAATGTCAAACCAGGAAAGGAGGATAGGGGACGTCTTTGACCCGTAACCCTCTCCTCTCCACACTAACTTGTGTATCTACATCATTAGCACTCAAGCCCGCTACGTGGACAACTTCTATTCATGTCCTTCGTGTTTACAGTCAACAGCACTCTTCTGTCTGAAGTACTCTCCCCTGTATCAACGAAGGAAAGGATAATCTGCTCATTGTCAAATATAAACAAAAGATTAACACGGCTACGGTTCCGTGCTTCTCAGAGTGCGTAATAATTCAAAGTTTATAAATATGTGCCCTAAAACCCTCGAATGTGAATACAGATTACAGATAAATGGATCTCAATGCAGGTTCACACAAAGTCTATCATTACGGATAACAATTCATAAGCATAATATCGTATGAGATGCAAGTAGGCCAGCGCCCTATTTAAACTTGTACTATCGACTTTGAGTAACTAATGAATACAAAATAAATGATCAAATGAGTTACGTTTAAACTCTTTCAACGATATTGACTTTGATTTATATTACTTTAGATCAAACTTTAACTCACTGAAAGAAAGAACGAGGTTATTTCATTGAAGAAAACCAAAAGCTCTACCCATCTTAAAAACCTAATCACTGATCTATATTTAAGTGGAAACGTTACTCATATTAGAAGTATCTATAAATCTACTTTATTATTCTTTCAACTTGAGAACGCTTACATGGCTTCAGCTAACGATCTAACCAACATATTGTCGGGATCACATCTACCCAGTTCCCCACCTGATTCCGACGCCATCAAACTGTTACAGTTCTTGGATACAGCCGCCCTCAGCATCAAAATGACACTTAAAAAGTCTATGAAACCCAAACGCAAACGACTTTTGAAAGACAGCTATGATACGTATTGTCGAAAGCGGTTTGATAAATCTGACAGCAAAGTTTCAGACGATAAATCATCGGATAGAAAAGACGGACCACTTGTATCACAAGAAAACGCACAGAAGTCCATCAACTCTTTGTTTGACATAGAGCCATTAAAAGCATTCAATGGCCTCTATAATGGCAACACTAGTACGTATAATTCTATGCGTCCCAACTTGGATAAGAGCCTAGCGAGTAGAGACTTACCATTATCTTTCTTTGTTGAACCAGCGCTTAGAGAAAAGAGTCACTCAGTTGCAGCTCTCAATAATAGAACCAGATTTGAGAACTCTTCCAAAAATAGCTCTAAGACCTGTAATTCAGGAGCGAAGGATAACTTTTTACATTCCACCTCTGAAGGCTCCCCGGTTTCTCTAGATAGTTACGATGATTCATGTCCGAAATCTCCGTCTTTACCAGAAGATACTTTGGAGTCCATTCTCGATCAAGGAGAAATTAATTACCTTCTGGGCAGTCATGGGTGGAGTCAGGAGATGGGTGCGGACAAAGGTCAGCATTTCTTCATCTCAGACTCTAGAGGAAACAGGACTGGATCATGTGCAATGTCCATAGATTTGTCCAGTAGTGCACCCCCCAGTCCAAGATCGTTTTCCGAATCATCTCATGACAGCTGGTTTTCCCAAACTTCAGCGCCACCCGTGACTTGTGACTGGACAGAATCTCAAGGTTTGACTATACAAGCTTGGTCACAGAGTCTGTCTCAGACATGCACTTACTCCGATAATGACTGTGTTTTATTCAAAAGTCAGACGAATCCAATTCAGAAGTCAAAATACCCGCCAGACAATTCTGATAGCGTAAAAGTATATCACATGTACCCTGGACACAAGCCTGACAACCCGACTGATGATTGTCACAGCCATACCGGTAACCCAGCTTCATACTTCCACTGGACTGGGTCACAATCCCAAGCCCACCTGACGTGTTGCCCTTCTCAGACTTGGCATAGAGGTCTTAACGCCGAAACAACACAATACAAAAACACAATGTTGTTTAATGACCAGTGGTCACATCAATACTATCCCCATCTGTCTTGGTCATCCAATGCTCACACATAACAATAAAAAGTTCATTGACATTTGATCATTATTTTTTTTAAAATGATTACAAATTTATGCAATTAATATATATATAGCGGTAATATTACAAGCAGCGTTTATAACATCAAACTTAATATTACAATAAATTGAGTTTTAATTATTAAAAAAAAAATGTTGATTTTTGACGTTTTAGTTTTTTTTTTCCTTTGTTTATCAATGGTCGAAGTGTCACCTGCAAGAAGTTCGTGATCATCGGCCAAGTCATTCAGTAAATAACATGGTCTATGTCTATAGTCTATGTTTATAGTCTATGTTTATAGTCTATCCTTATACTTATAGGCAGACTAAACATGTTATTAAACTTGAGCTCCCACAGAGTTGAGATGTTTGACTAGTTACAGACTTCAATGACCTGATTCAAAATGTGTACGTGTTTTGTTGCTTTTGCTCACATCTCACAACTTATTGTATTAATAAGGATTTCAATCAGTATCAATGCATGCACGCTATTGCTGACTTCTTCAGTGACCCTTTGTTCAGAATAGAGGTCATCATCGAATTTTCGATTGATATAAAATGAAGTCCACAAAAGAAGTTCTATAATTCAAAGGAGATAGGCTTCACTTTATGTTTTTGTTCATTTGCTAAAGAAAACAACAGAAAATAGAAAAACTTGTTTTTCACATAATATAAAACATCAGAAAATCATTACTACGCCTGATATATGTATGAAGTGTGATGACTCTATTAGATATATTTTTAGATTATTTCTTTAAAATAGTACCAACATAAAAAAAAGCATTTAAAAAGCCTCTTTTGAAATGTGCTGATGCATACATAATGATTAGCTTTGTGTTCTTAGATTCAATGCATAGGAACACCATTATATTCTTTAACCTGGGCCCACTAGAACCTTGTAACGCCAATGAAAGAAAGGATGAATGGAAAGATAGATAGATAGATAGATAGATACATAGATAGATACATAGACGTTAAATGAAGCCTTGGATTATGTATACTCATTACTATTGATCTTTCACAATGAAAACAAAAATGTTTAGATCAAATAAAAAACCTAGAAATTATTTTTTAAATTCAATACTGGGGTATAGGTGCAATAGAGAGTGAGAGACCTGAATATAATCGATTAATTTTGTTTAATGTTAGTGAAAGAAGTTATCTATCTATTTTAATTTCTACTGATTTAGAGTTTATTTTAGCTAACTTAGAGTATGCTAAGTATTCGATTATTCCAAAGAAAGTTCTCCATGAAGGAAATGTAGACCTATGCTCTAAACTGTCTATAGACTCAACGGTTTAATGACTGTAATAAATGTAGACCTATGCTCTAAACTGTCTATAGACTCAACGGTTTAATGACTGTAATAAATGTAGACCTATGCTCTAAACTGTCTATAGACTCAACGGTTTAATGACTGTAATAAATGTAGACCTATGCTCTAAACTGTCTATAGACTCAACGGTTTAATGACTGTAATAAATGTAGACCTATGCTCTAAACTGTCTATAGACTCAACGGTTTAATGTAATCAAACGGGGAAAACATCTATCAACCTTTTAATTCTGACAGTTTTTTGTGTGTTAGGTTAAAACCTTAGCCTTGTGCTATATATTTTTCAAAAGAAATTGTAGTTATTAATTTGTAAATTAATAACATTAAATTTGATCTTTGTCGTATGTAGAGGTTCCTCTTCGTTTTAGATTGATAGTTGATATCGGGATTAAGTTC
Source organism: Biomphalaria sudanica (assembly GCA_036873155.1). Lineage (NCBI taxonomy): Eukaryota > Metazoa > Mollusca > Gastropoda > Planorbidae > Biomphalaria > Biomphalaria sudanica. The sequence goes on from JAZGLO010001986.1 coordinate 603,525, forward strand.
TATTTAATCATAAAATACAGAGTATTACAATGCAGTGTTTTTTGAAAGCTTATACTAACTCACTCCGTCTGTCTGGGTGAAATCTTTGACACTTCATTTCTCCCACTCCCAATTCTCAAATCAATCTGAAACTTCGCACAATTATTCAATGACAACGCATCAATCAATAAAAGAAATTAATCAATTTATCAATTGTACTTAATCAGTTTTCTTTATTTTGAAAACTTGCTAAGCTAGGGACATAAGCCTTGTGTAGAGAGTTTGACCATTCACTCAAAAATTTAAACTAACACTAGACTATACTTATAAGTACTTGTCTAGGTCAGTGCTAAGACGTTGGCCTTCCATCATGAAGGTCCGAGACCTCGAGTTCACGTTCCAAGTCAAGCAACTTTTTCTAAATATAGCTTTTGAAAAACAGGACAGCCTTCTTCCAGATACCTTCCCCCACCCCTCAACTGGTCCACAAAAGTAATTGGACCATACCGCACAAAGCCTGCTGTAAGCATGAAAGTTGCAATCAACAAGAACAAAATATATGGCACACATTTATTATTGTTTAAAAAAGACTGGAACTCACACACAAGGGCTGGGAGACCAATGCAAACATGGAGGAAATCGGTAGAACAAAAAGCAAAATGACAAGATGGCATGGAACGAACTGAGGGACATTGTCCAGAACAGAGTTTGATGAAGAAGTATTGTTGAGACCCTTTGCTTTACTGAAAGCCATAAGGATTAAGCAAGCCAAGATATATTTAAAACTAATTACATGATAGATTCAAAATCATGTATGCAATTATTTTGATCATGTGGTTATTTGCTTGCTAAACCAAGGATCATCCCCTCTCTTTTATGCTGGATTCCAACCGACAAGATTCACAATATTTCCATCTCAATTAGGAATCTACCAAAACGGAAGTCGTAAAGCGCTGACGTAACCATAAAATGTAAATAAAAAATTATCTGAATACTGTCATCTTATTGAATCAAAGGCGTGTCGGATTTGCACGTAGGCATTTTGGGTCATGTCCGGTAACTTTCACTTGTACGTAGTAGTACTGCTAGAACTCAACTGTGAAACGTATGAATAGAAAGTTTCAGTGTACGGTACGTATTAAAACGAGTCAACATCAAAAGTTTTTTTTTTGGGGGGGGGGGGGAAATGGGGGCATATTAATAGTATATTAAGAGGTGAGATTATGTCAAGGTCATTAATATAGACCTATAAACGTCTAGAAAGTCTTTTAGTTATGATTTGAAAGTATCTTATGTGGTATTTTGCTAGTAAAATAATTGTATTTATCTTCATTTGCCCGCCCCGTATAGATGTCAGGTTTAGTTGTTGATAGCCTACATCGATGATACATCGATCTTATGATACATCAATCTTATGATACACCGATGTCATGATACATCGATCTTATCATACATCAATCTTATGATACACCGATGTCATGATACATCGATCTTATCATACATCAATCTTATGATACACCGATGTCATGATACATCGATCTTATGATACATCAATCTTATGATACACCGATGTCATGATACATCGATCTTATGATACATCAATCTTATGATACACCGATGTCATGATACATCGATCTTATGATACATCAATCTTATGATACACCGATGTCATAATACATCGATCTTATGATACATCAATCTTATGATACACCGATGTCATGATACATCGATCTTATCATACATCAATCTTATGATACACCGATGTCATGACACATCGATCTTATGATACATCAATCTTATGATACACCGATGTCATGATACATCGATCTTATGATACATCAATCTTATGATACACCGATGTCATGATACATCGATCTTATGATACACCAATCTTATGATACACCGATGTCATGATACATCGATCTTATGATACATCAATCTTATGATACACCGATGTCATGATACATCGATCTTATCATACATCAATCTTATGATACACCGATGTCATGATACATCGATCTTATCATACATCAATCTTATGATACACCGATGTCATGATACATCGATCTTATGATACATCAATCTTATGATACACCGATGTCATGATACATCGATCTTATCATACATCGATATTCTCTCCCAAATCTTTCTCCATTTATTTTCTGACTTGATAGCTAGTATAGCTTTCTTTTACTTTGTCCATGTTACTGCATTTCATTCCTCAAATAATGTCAATCAGATCTTACAAATCCAAATATAAATAAAGTACTTTAAATTTAAAACAACCACACACACAATCAAGGAACTCACATATTTAATAAATTGCAGTTAGAAAGGGACATTTCTGGATTCAAATAAAAAAAAAAAAACAATGTTGAATTAGAAATGGAAGATGTGATTAGAAAGAAAAAAAAAAGATTTTTTTCTTCTCCTTCCTCTTTCTCATTATTGTAGGGATACATGTAACTTAATATTGGCGTCGTCTTTCTTATGATTCGGATGAGAGCTTGCACATTTCTCATTTATTTTATTCACTATTAGTTTCTTCACTTGAATTTGGTGATACCTTGAGGTAATGCAATTTGCCATGACTGTCACTAGCATGCAGTGCCACATCTAGACTTGAAAAGGCCTTAAGCTATTTGAGATATGGCTCCTTCTATAAGTGCAGATATTATATGTCAGTACGAAATATTTCTTGGGGGCTCTAATCTATAGCTAGTTTTACCTCTAGATAAATTTGGTCCTGGTAGCATGAATGGTGAGAACAGAATGTTTTTTTGTTTTTTTTGCTGTTATTTAGGTATGAAAGGGTTAAATTTCTTTGCCTAATAGTTGAAGGGTATAAATGTGAACAGTTTGATGTGAACTAATGTGAACTGAATGTTATGATTTTGTATGACAATGAAAGTTTTGTGAGTGGTTGTTATATATGACAAGGAAAGGTTTGCGAGTGGTTGTTGTATGACAAGTAAAGGTTTGTGAGTGGTTGTTATATGACAAGTAAAGGTTTGCGAGTGGTTGTTATATGACAAGAAAAGGTTTGTGAGTGGTTGTTAGATGACAAGTAAAGGTTTGCGAGTGGTTGTTATATGACAAGAAATGGTGTGCGAGTGGTTGGAGTTTGATGTTTTTGTTTGATATATCTACACATATCTACATTAAACCTTTTCTTTCCTGTAAGATGGAATTTGTGTGGCTTTACAATTGTGTCTATATAGTTATCGAGCTGCAGTGATCGAAGTCCTGGTGTTTCTAAGTACCGCTATTCAACCGTGTAGATGTTCTGACAATGACAAGGTTAAGCTACAATTTTAGAAAAAAAAAAAGACATGTGCAAGATATCAGTTTGATTTATACCGAGAATGTATCCGAGGGAAGAAGTCCCACTTGACCCAAAGCCACTTTACAGTCGCCATTCTTGCTCTATGGTGCCCCGACTTCAGCAGACATTGCAAGACATGTGGGTGGTCTGCTCCAGCTGGGAGGCTTCCATCTTTGTAGCCATGACAACTAAAAGTCCATGAACACAGCCAAATATTACAAGTCATGAATTATGTGTCTATTTGAACAATGTTTTTCACGCTAGGTTCTGTTAGGACTCTATTAAGGAGTAAACTTTTCTTTGTCTAATACAATCCTTACACTGAAAAAAAAAGGATTTCTATTAGGGTTTTGAGTGTAGTCTCGCATTACTTGAAAGAACTGGTACCCGACATGGTACTTGATATATCACCTACTTTTTTTCCGCAAATGTAAGAAAATCATGAAAATGATATCTATCTATCTATATCTCTATCAGCCATAAAACCGACGACTTAGCAAGAGTTGAAGTTGATTAACATGCATGAGTAGATTGACACATGAAATGCGCAGAACTTAGTTATCTTCTTCTTTTTGAAGTAACGTCTGTAATATATAAGATAGATAAAAGTAATTTAATTTTAATTTTGAAAATGAAAGATATTTATATAATGGAAGTATCCTTAACATTCCGAAATTCATGGTACTTTCGTATTGTGTGTTAATTGTTATTTAAAAAACACATAGTTTTAGTAGTAGCATAAATTATTAAAATTTTTTTCCTGTTAACTCCATGCAGTGTTTCTGAACATGGTCTCAAAACCCATGGAGCGTTAGACATACTGGGTGGAGATATGTGAAAGAAATGTTCACATAGTGAGCCATCTAAAGAAAGGAAATAATTCATATGCCTACTAATATATACGTAAGTCATAGGCCTACTGATATATACGTAAGTATAGGCCTACTTAGTGCTTTTTTAGTAAAGAAATAGGTGTCGATACTCAATGATTATTGCATAATTTTTAACTACTAATACATTAATAATAAACGTTAAAATACAAGAAAAGTAATAATTTTTCCCCACATTGAAAAAGGTGCGGGTACGTCGTACTGGAGCGTACCGTCACAAAAAAAAAAAAAAAAAAAAAGCACTGGGCCTACTGATATATACGTAAGTATACGTAAGTCTTTACATCCTATTGTAATAAACACTTCTGACAGCGAGGCAGGTGCCACATCAACGCAATCAAGTGCGATAGAATTGAGCCTCTAAGTATAAAGGGTATCTAAAGGGAAGAACCGAAAAAAAAATACAGTTGCATCTCTCAATACGGCAGAGTTGAACTCCTTTTTCCCTCTAAATAAAACCAGTGCTTTTTTTGTAACAAAATAGGTGCCGGTACTCAGTGATGGTTTGCCTAACTTTTAACTATACCAGTTCGCACATCGATGCACAAGTTAAATCACAACTGCAAAGATACTAAAATAATGTCTAAAACAATTTTATTTTATAATTAACCAACTTAAATTGTTTTATTATCACTTTATTAGTATACCGTAAACATTTGTTATGATTGTAAAAATTTAAGTAACAACTTATTCAAGTTATTCTTGATTTACTTTAAAAAAATTGTGTTAAGTTCTCTTGTGTTTTATAGGAAAGAACCCTGTTAAAAACTAAAATAAAATACAAATGTTGAATAAATTATTCATAATAAATTCCAAAGTTTGATCAAGTTCTTATCTGACGTATCCTCCCGACTGCGTTCTTTGCTGTTGGTATCTGTGGCTGAATGTCTGCCTCTAAGCAACCATGATTCAACGTATCTTGTTGGGTCAAAACGTACGAGTGGTGGTCCAACTAATCTGATAAATAACAGTGAAGATACAGTTGTTGTCATCAATGAACTTCTTGTCGGGGTGATGATAAGATTCATTTGCGAAAATCCTCTTTCGGCTTCACTTGAAGAAATTGGGATTGTACTGAGAGCAATTTGCAAAGGAAGTAGTTTATCCGGAATGTTTTTTTCGATGAGATATTCACGAAATCCGCGAATCATTATTCTTTCGTTTAATTGCAATCTTGTTGACAAGTTTCTCATTTCTGTTTCGCCAAATGTTAAGTGAGTACCAATGTTGTCCGGCCATTGCTTTGTATCGAGCACTCGAGCCCAATATGCCAACTCAGCATCTTCACTAGAAAGCAACCTTTGTTCAATTGATTCTTGTAGTTTTTTGTAAAAAGCTTTTACGTCAATTGGTGGATCACTGGTACAGTTTTTGGTGTGAAGTGAAACTCCTTTGAAAAGGTTACTATCTACAGCAGTGGCCGCAATTTTATAATAAGGGCCTGGAATAATTTGCCTTTCTTCAAAAATCTGTATAACAGCCTTGATTTTTTTATCTGCTTTGTAGATGTCTATGTTGCGCTCTTGCAAATCCAAACTTAACTCTGACAATTCTTGGAGCGCATCGCACATCAATCCGAGGTCTAGTACAAATTCAGTAGAAGTAATCTTTCACTGCAAACCTTCATACATGCATTGATCTTTTTTGTCTCTGGTTGAGTCAAGTTTTGCTTCTTCAAAATGTTGTACCAAAACTTCATAATCTTCCCAAACTGCTAAAACAGAACGGAAGCTGGATGCCACCCATCGCGTGCTTAACATTCTTCCAATTTTTAACAACTCAGCCTCTAACAAACGAGCACATACTTGCAATTCTCTGCAATTTTTGGGTGAAGAATGATAAACTACATACAGTTTATCAATGAATGCCTTAAATCTGTTGATACCTGAAACTTGTTTTACGACATCACCAACGGAGAGTTCCAGTCGGTGATTTGCACAATGCCAAACCAGAACCGATGGAAACTTTTCTTTTAGCAATGCCTTGACGCCACTTTTGCTTCCCAACATCACAGCTGCTCCATCACATGCAAGAGAAACTAAGTTCCTTCTTAGAAAGTCTTCTGTTAACCCATAGAAATGAAGGCAGTGTAGTAAAGAAGCAAAAACTCCATTTGCAGTTACACTTTCGAGTTCTACCAAATCCAAGAATAAATTTACTGGTGAGGTCATTCCACTGTCTGCAAGACAAACCCGAATATACACAATTAAAGTCGATTTTTGGCTAAGCGTAGTTGATTCGTCGATGATCAATGAAATTTTATTGTTCGACCGTACAATTTCTTGGAACAATTTTTTTCTCATTTCACAACTAATGTGATTCACTACATTTATGCAAGCATTGGTTGAATGAAGAATACGGCCCATTTCAACTCCGTTTAGTTCTTGCAAATCTATTTCAGATTCGAAATTATGAAACGATTGGTTTTCTTTGGCTACTTTGTAAGCTGTACGAAAAATCTTTGCAGTTACGATTTTCTCACGAGTTAATGCCTTTAACAACACGTTCTCAATAGGTGCTGCCTCGGCTTCTGTTAGGATCTTAAGCGCAGCTTTGTGTGCCGCAGTTTCTTTATGATGGAATAATTTCTTTCTTAAAGACATAAGCTGTTGTTGTCGATCAGTACCGAAGTAAGTTATTTTATTGTCGGCCCATTCGTTCGATACCTTCATTCCCATCTTTGCCTCAACTCCGAGATTGCCAACTTTTCGGCAAGGGATACAACCAAGTTTTTTATTACGGATAGATAGCCAATCATATTTCACAAGGAAATAATTTCTTTGATCTAAAGTCCAGCAGGTAGGCCAGTCAACATCTGCAGACTGCAGTTGTTCAAAAGTAACAGAGGAACCACGAACGATATCTGACGGCTTTGGTTCCGATAGTTCCATTAGGGTTTCTTCTGTGACATTGGCTTCGGCCGTTATTTCGTCAGTTAGTCTGGTTTTCTTACTTACCGGCAAAGTCCCAGTCAGAACATCCACTGAATGCAAAAAGAAATCAGAAATTTTCTTCATTTCTAAAGTGGGCTAAGAAAATAATTATTTCTTAAATTATCAATTTCTAACCACACTCGTTTTAATTTCTTTAAGTCTTAATTATTACATTCAAATTTTGAAATTTTAAAGGCATTACGTCATAAAAACAAGCATGACCGGAAATGGGTTAATGACTAATGACGAGTGTGTATGGAAAGCAGTTTCGCATTTTATATTTTAATTCTTATTGCGCGCAATTTTAAAATAATTCAATTTTGACAAATTAATAATATAATAAATTAATAATAAACATTAAAATACAAGATAAGTAATAATTTTTTCCCACACTGAAAAAGGTGCCGGTACGCCGTACCGGTGCGTACCGGCACAAAAAAAGCACTGAATAAAACTATAAATTTATTACCATTAATAATCGTTTTTTAAGTGCTTCTTAACATTAAGTGTTTGGTAAACGCAAGACCAGGCGTGCTTTACTTTGCCGCGGACAAGATAATTGTTTAGGAACAAATTCAGAACATCTTCAGTTATCCCCCTTTATTCTCCCTATTTTTAACTCATTGGGTTACATTTGAATGATTCATGTATTGCCATAAAAGGATTGTGCAAAGTCTTGATCCGAGAATGGGAATTGGGAGAAAAAACGTGAATATAATATTTGCAACAGACAGACAAGACCAAGGAGTCAGTTAATAAGCTTTGTAAAATGGTGAGAAATAGTAAATGATAAATTTTTAATTTTCACGCCCCTGAAACTTTTAATAGCGAATATTCTCTGTATATGATACATTTTTTTTTTACAAATGACTGTTAGACCTCGTACCAGCATTTTGAGAAAAGCTGTTTGCATGACAAGTGAAAAGAGATGGGTGTGTATTTTCTTAAGATTAAGTGTTTGGTCAACGCAGTTTATTTGCGGACATGTGCAAGACCAGGCGTGCTTTACTTTGCCGCGGACAAGATAATTGTTTAGGAACAAATTCAGAACATCTTCAGTTATCCCCCTTTATTCTCCCTATTTTCAAAAGATCGGATTGTGATTTATGACCCTTAGCGTGCATGAATATCCGTTGACGCGCTGCATTCAGTACACGTGTTGCTGCGCGGAAACAAAAAGTCCGAATTGTTGACCAAGGGAAATATGCTAGTCAAGTTAAAGAAGTAAGTCAACATTCGAACGATGATAGGAGACAGCTAAAGTCATTCTCTGCCCTCCGTGTTCTTACTAAAATATCTTCAAATAATGGAGTCAAATTGCTGCTATTAATCGTTCAACTGAAGGCTTTGAATGAAAGCTTTATTAACAATAGGAGGTTGGTTTTCGTGGGATGGCTTGGCCGCTATAGAATTTGAAAAAAAGCAAAACGGGGGGGGGGGGGCAAGTTGGGACAATTATGACCAGTAGGGACTGATGGTCAAAGTATAAAGAAATCACTATTGAAGGTGTTAAAAAGTATTTGATACCTACGTAAAAAACCATTCGTTAGCTGTAGCTGTTGGCTACATTAGTAAGGAGTGTTTACTTTTCTCATCACAACGTTCGTTGAAAAACAATAAAATGGTAAACTTAGTCAAATAATAAGCCAGCATTTGAAACCATCTGGCCAAGTTATTCTCTTTGTTAGACTAAGGCTAGAAAAACAAAATAGAAATAAATAGAAGAGAATTTCATAGCACAAATAATATGTACAGCCTATTTGCGTGCAAGTATCCTACTTTTTTTTACCTGGTACTGTTCCCTGAAGGAAGGAATTTGCAAGCCAGGAAGACCTTGTAATATAGCCATAGAGTTTTAGTTTCTATTTGTGTGTGTGTGTGTGTGTGTGTGTGTTTACAATAGTTAGCAGGTCATCTTGGGGCTCAATCGCTGTAGTAACCTTGTCTCTAATCTCTTGGTTTGTGATGTGGTCTTTAAATGTGATACCTAGGATCCTTCTGTAGCATCTCAATTTCATTGCTAGGATCCTCCTCTCTAGCTCTGCAGTCAGCGTCCAAGACTCGTAAGAATTAAAAAATGTGGTCATGACAAGGGAGCGCATCAGTCTGATTTTGGTCGATAACAATACACGAATCAATTAATTAATTTTGATTTATATATGAGAAAGGGAGCTAAACCCTGTAATTTTCAGATAAATGGTAGTAATTAGCGGTTTTCCTTCCTTAGCTAGGCTTTTTAGGGAAGCTTTGGTTTAAAAAAGTATTCTTTTTTTTCTATTGCTTACCCCAGTTTTCAGTTAACAATGGTTACATCCATATTTCTATTTCTGTCAAAACATACTAATTATCTGATCGCCGATCTCTCTCTCTCTCTCTCTCTCTCTCTCTCATCCTTCACGGGATGCCCATTTGAGTCCAATATAATTGAAACAATAATCCATTGAAATAAATAACTCGTATAAGAAAAATCCTCATAATTTTACATAAGAACATCCAGTTAACAAAATGCTTATATCTTTCCTTCTGATTAAATTTTCATCGTTTACAGCAGTGTTTCTCAAACTGTGCTCCGCAAGGCCTGACTAGGTGGTCCACAAACTAATTAACTAGTAGAGCTACACGTACATTAATTCCCAAGTAAATGCAGAAAAGGAAATAAATGATTTTATTAGCTGTTCTCGGTAATGGAAAAAGAAATCTCGAACTGATCTAGATTCTGGCTGTAATTTGAAACAAAGATCAACCAGTAACTGATTTCTGATCGACTTGGTCTGAAAGGACTCCACTATTTTTAAACAAGCTCGTTATTTCACGTCTTTTTCTACAACATATTTGCGTGAAGCATGATTTTATAATAGTGCAACTAGTATAGAAGCAGGTATGACCCTAAATCAATCTATTACAGTTCATCTTTCTAATATTGTGCCTGATTAAAAGGAGTTATGCACTTTTAGATCAGAATAACTTTAGCTAATTTTGTGCATATGTTAAAGTCTCAATTTTATTAATTATAATTTTATACCTGAAAACAAATAAGATTGCTAAATTTTGAATGTGGTTTAATTATTATTATTATATTTATTAGACCAATAAGAAATATCGAACCCCCCAAAAAAGAAGCAAAGTGTTCTGTTTCATTCTCAGAATGTGAGAAGTGTTCTTTTACATGCTCAAATCGTGTCAAGTGTTCAGTTAGAATGGAAGCTCGGGAAACACTGATTTACAATATCACATATTTCTGTCTAAAACCGTAGAATGAGAAGAATATAGTATCCTGGACTTTGTGCTACTTGACAATATGTTAGTAGTTACTCTAAATAAGAGCCGACAGAAAGAAGTCACTATCTCATGCACAAATATAATTTCTATAACTCTTTGAAAATTTGTTGGGCTTTAAAAACAAATTTAACTGGAGTGCTGTCCCTCCTCCAGACATGCTGCTTTGCAGTGAAGAAAATATTTGTTATGGAACAAAACAAGAACATCTTTAGTTATCCCCCTTTATTCTTCCTATTTTAAATGATAGGGGCAAGAATATCTTCCTATTTAAAAGTATATATATACAACTATATATGCTTCTAGCGTTCCTTTACCCTGTGTACCACGCCGCCGCGCCGCCTCTGGTCAGATCTTTATTTCTATGTATCCTAGATCTAAGCCTAGTTCCGAAAGTTGGTTTAATCTGAAGTCCTACCTAAAACTGTCATCCAGGAAATAGATTAACACTTACAAGGGGAGGTAAACATTTGTTTAGGGAATTTCAATTCTAAAGGGAAAAAAAGGCTACGGATGTTTTCCGAGTGATTACCCCTTTACAAAGTTTTGTTCAACCCACCAAGCGTCGCTTGAATGATCGACCCTTACCGTGACGCTATTGTTCCTGAGGTAGGCCAACACATTTATCTTTATCGTTCGGACGTTTCAGGAGACTATTCTAAATGTCAAGGACAAAGGCAGACGATGAATAACTGATCTGAACAAAGATGTTAGGCTCTTGGGATGGGGGGATATACATTAAATAAAGAAGATACTACTAATGAAAAAAATAAACTGATAATTTCAGTTATGCATACGATCTAAAACAACAACAAAAAGAAACTTAAAGGTAACCAATGCGCAATGGTGTTCATAGTCCGTAAGTCATCCTATGTCTCAGGTAATAACTTTGTAAATTCCCTCCCAAGAAATATATTTTTTTAATTACACAAAAAAAGATTATAAACTTGTGCATAGCATAATTATCATACTTAGGCCTACATAACGAATATAAGAAATTTTTGAGTGATTTTCCAAAAGACTTTTGAGGAATTCAACTCTTCTATACTGTCAAACTGTAAAATATATTTCGAATGACATCAAAATTTCAAGGAAAAAAAAGTGAAATAATTAACAGACTGTTGAAATAAATTGTTTTGCCATCCCAAAACTACTTCGCATTTTTTTCAAATAGAAAGAAATAGAATTTTAATACCAAAAGATATTCGGATTCTTACTTCCTAATTATTATTTTACCTGCAACTTGATTATCTACTTAGTAACCTGGAAGGTTCAGTATGCTAGGACAAATTTGTACAAATGCTCATTCTTCCCTGGTGCTATAAGAGCATGGAATGGGTTGCCTGAGCTAGCCAGGAAAACCAGTGACTTGGCAGAATTTAAGTAATTGGTTAACATCATGGGCGTAGCCGGGGGGGGGGAAGTCGGAATTTAGTGACTGATTTGTTGCTGATTTTCTTTATTTTAGGAGAGATTTTAATACTAAGCCATCACTTGCCCAAGCGCAGCCTAGGGGACTTTGAGTTTAAAACCCCCTACCAGGGGATTTTGCAGTTAAATTCCCCTATTCTATAAAACAAAACAAAAAAATGTAAACGACAATTTCCAAATTCCAAGAGGGCGGGGGGTTAAAACCCCCTCCGAAATTTATGATAAATTCCCCTCTTCAGTATAAGACTATCCATACATCAGTCACCATATTCTATGAGTGTAGCCAAAGGGGTTTTGAGTTTAAACCCCTCTTCATCGGGGGTTGAAGCTTAAAAATACCTCTTCAATATAAAAAAAAAGCAAATTACACTATTAAAATTCTATGAGCGTAACCAAAGGGCATTTTGTGTTTACCCACCCCCTTATGCGGAGTTTGAAGCTAAAAAATAACTCTTTAATATATTTTTAAAAAAGGCAAATTACACACTCAAAATTATATTAGCGTAGCCAAGCCAAGAGGGGCTTTGAGTTTAAGCCCCTCTCATCCAGAGTTTTTTTCTTTTTTAAGTTTAAAACCCTCCAGATGGTTTTGAGTTTTAAAGCCCCCTACAGAGAGTGTTGAGGTTGAAGACCTCTCTCTTCAATATTATTTTAAAGCCAACTAAATTCACCAAATTCTATTAGCGTAGCTAAGAGGATTTTTAATTTGTTAAAAAAACTACAGAGATATTTTAGTTTACCCCCCCCCCCCCAACAGATGATTTTGAAGAGCGTAGCCAAGAGAGGTTAAAAATTTCTACCAGTGGCTGGGCTCCATTAATAAAGTGCAGTGAATAGTCATCTGCCAAAATTAAAAAAGACTAAATGTGGCTCCACAAAGACGGATTTTAGGAGTCAGTTATAGAGATCGGGTCTCAATCAGAGAAACTCTATGCCGAACTGGGAGTCGACCCCTTAGTAAGGTCGTGACAGAGCGTCGCATGAGGTTTGAGGGACATTTTATCCGACAAAATAAATCACGCATAATAAGAGTTGCGATGACATAAAGGCCATTAAGAGGAAAGCGCAAACAGGGAAATCTTAGTATAACTTGGCTCCACACTTTCATGGAAAACTTCAGAGCAGGTGGGAAGAGGCTTCAGACATTGTCAGTGACAGTTTTTATGGAACCAGCTTGCCGCCCAATGCGCCGAACGGCGCCTGAGGATCTAAGTAAGTAAGAGTAGCAGATTAGGTTTTTGAAATAAAACTTTTTAATAGCAGGATAATTCACTGTAGATACCTCAGTATATGCATTATGTTGGCTTTCAATACCGGAAATGGTGTTTGGCGGCGGGGCTCCGACTCGACCCCCGCTGGGGGAACTCGCAGCGCTCCCCAAACCCCCTTGGTGGCAAGGGCGAGGAGTCTACAATTTTTCCACTAACTCCAGGAAGAACCTATTCTAGAGTTCTAGATGAAGGGTCAGGGGTCAAAATTACACACATGCAACCATGCAGCATTTTTTAAAAAACTTTATCCTAGAATGATTCTGTTACACATTGCCCGTGTGACTTATCCTCAAGACACTGAGGTTACTAGTCGTTCACGTTACTTCGATATTTCAAGTGTAGGTACTAGATCTCTGTAATCATTGCGACTCTTGCCAAGCGCTTATAAAACAAGGAAATAGTTAAATCTATTGCGAATATAGAAAATCTCAAAGAAAGGAGATGAATGCCTGAGCATTAAAATGGCTGTGGTCGGAGCGATTTTGCCCATGCCCAGACACAGTAGCGTTATTAGGGTCGGAGTCACCCGGTGCGGTAAGCTCAGGGTGTCACCCCCTGCCAAGGAAAAAAAATCTCCCCCTAAAAAAACAAACAACTATTTTTTTTTTTTGGTTTGTTTCTTTATGTTGAATAATAAAACTGTAAGTTAATTAATTGATTGGTTACACCCGAAAATGGTTTTCGATTCTATTTTAAAATGTCGTTTGAATTTGACATTTTATCAAAAGGATTACATAAATTTAAAATGTACCATTATTTGAGAAACATTTTCATTAGAGATTATTTAAGAGCTCCTTACGGAATAGGTTTTAAATTATACTAGTGTTTCTCAGCTGCTTCCGAACAGGCAAATCAAGTACTGAACAGATTTACGTCCTACGAGACATCGTCGAGCAAAGCCTGAAATACCAACAAAGGATGTTGATCAGTTTTGTAGATTAAGAAATAGCTAGAGAATAAAGCATCTGGCAACAATGTGTCCAGATTCAGCGAAATGTCTAAGTCAAATCAAGCTGTTGTGTCACAACAGACACTGGAACTCTTCAACATCGATACGGATATGAGATAAGGGTTTATCTTATCCCCATTTCTCTTTCTGGTAGCCATCGACGATGTCATAGAAATACATTAAACAGACTGAATTCGGGTTACCATGGCGTATACCAAACCGAGTTGGATTGTGCAGACTACATAGCATTACGTTGAAATAATATTAAATGTATACACGATGTGACGGATAAAGACGCTCACAAAGTTATGCATATCGGGTGCAGGTTACCCCAAACCCCCCATCAACATTGGTCCTACAGATCTTGATTCTTAAGCAAATAGAAATGTTAATCTATTAAGGCAGCGTTATCACAAGCAATGGAGTTGCATATCATGGTGTTGCATGTCGGATTGGAAAGCAGAAGCCGTCTTTAAAAAAAAAAAAGGCCTATCTGAACAAACAAATCAATAAGTCTGAAGATTAAAATCCACCTACTCAATACAATCCTGCCTACGCTTCGAGACTTGGAAGGTTGAAAAGAGGCTGAGCAGTAATGACTGAGAAGGATCCTACGAATAACATACCGAGATAATGTTACCAATAGAGAAATCTTTTCCCGATTAGGCATTCGCCGTCTAAGGAAATAGCGGCGACTGAAAGTCGATTGGCATTTGTGATATATATATATCTGTGGCATTTTACGTCTCGAGAGACGATCTTTTCCCTTTGCAACTTCTTGTGTGACTAAAGAGGCCAATCCTTGATACACAGCTGCGATCGCAGGTTGGGCATATATAATCACCAGGCGCCGTTGCATTTTCACCCTTCTTTCTGCTTCTGTTGTGTATGACATCTGCAATCTTTGACCCTTCCTTTATGCTCTCTCTCCATGAGGATCTGTCCAGTGCCACCTCTTCCCAGTTGCCAGTGTCGATTTTGAAGAGCTTCATGTCGCGTTTGCATACATCCGTATAACGTAAAAGTGGGCGACCAGCGCTCTCCTGCCTACTATTAGATCGCCATACAGGATGTCCTGTGGAAGTCGACCTACTGGCATTCTACGAACGTGGCCAAGCCAGCCAAGGCGTCTGCTGCTGATAACAGAGCGGATGTCCTGGCACCCTGCTCTTTGTAGCACTTCCTCATTGGTTATCTTATCTTGCCACCTTATTTTAAAGATCCGCCTTAGGCATCGGAGGTGGAAAACATTCAGCTTTTTTTCCTGCCACGAGTAGGTTGACCATGTTTCACTTCCGTACAGCAAGGTGCTCAACACACAGGTCCGGTAGACTAGGGCTTTAGTACTGCTAGTCAGCAATATGTTGTCCCAGACTCTTTTCTGCAGCGGTGACATGGTGGCCATTGTCTTGGCTATCCTGTTATTTATGTCTTTATCCAGTAGAGTGTTGTTGGATATGATGGAGCCAAGGTAACAAAAGTAATCAACAATTTCTAGTGGTTGGCCATTAATGCTTACTTGAGGTGCAGTGTTTGTGTTTTGGACAAGTATCTTAGTCTTGCTTTGACTGATGTTTAAGCCGAACTTCTGGCAAGCAGCAGATAATTTGTCAACCAGGCACTGTAGCTCAATATCAGAATCAGCCACAATATATATATATATCATTAGACATGACAGAACTCGTTTATCAAAGTCAGCCGTAACATTAAAGCCGAAAATAGTAGCGCATAAACATGACCGTCCACGTTTAATCATGGCATCACATCTTTTAGAAGAAAGTGACTGTGAACGTCGCCTAAGACTGATTTCTGTGGGGAGAGCTTAAAGCCATATGCGTTGAATGACCAGCGCGTAAACCGCACGACAAGGCAACCAATGCTCGAACAAGAACGTATTGATAGAAGAGTTAATACAAATGTGCGATCAACTTTTGATAGTAAATAAACAAATAATATAGTAATAGTAAATAGATCTAGATCTAGATTTAAAATAGGCTAAACACGATCATTCGATGATGTAGATCTAAGTGACACGACACTGTGTCACTGATCTATTCAATCGTAGATCTAGATATAGTAGTAGTATTCTATAGTAGATAGTGACGATTAGTGATGGGAGAAGCAGTGGTAACTAGATAGTAGATCAGATCTAGATCTACATTTCTACGTAGATCTTGATCTAGAATCTATTATTATTATTTATTGTATATTTATTATTTTATGACTTATATAATCTAAGTTATACACTTTATTTTATAGTTTTTATACAGTCACAGTGCTGTCTTTGTTACCTTTTTTTGTACCACTGTACTGTCTTCTTAGTCACACTTACTGACTTAGTCTTAGTGTCTAGTCACCTATCAGCACTATCACTCTAATAATATCTCTCATACTCTATGATGTCTATAGATCCTATCAGTAGTATCAGTAGGCTACTGTAACTATCACCTAAGTCTAAGTCTTGTAACTATAATAATTCATAACAAACGAATATTCACATTTGACTAGAGTAACACCATTAGTAAAATCACTAAATTTAGGAAGCCTTCAGGACAGAAGACTCAAAAGTAAAGTAGCAATTATACATAAAACACTGAACCATAATCTTCAAATACAAAAACAAAATCTAATAAAATACTCTGAAAGACACAAAAATAAAGGAACATTCCTCGTCCCATATGCTAGGACAAATTTGTACAAATACTCCTTCTTCCCTAGTGCTATTAGAGCATGGAATGGGTTGCCTGAGCTAGCCAGAAAAACCAGTGACTTGGCAGAATTTAAGTCATTGGTTAATATGCATGACTAAATGCATGACGCGTAGGACGTAATAATCTTCTTTTTTGAAGTAACGTCTGTATTATATAAGATAAGATAAGATAATAAAGTCTATTAAGTCTATATATAAGTATATATTATAATTATATATAATATTATAATATATAATTTAGTACATAATAATAATAATAAGTATAAGTAAGATAATAGGTCTATCTCTCAGACTATAAATATAATAGATATAAAAAATAGAATACAATGGTAATCGTATGTTATTATTTATTAAAAAAAAAAATTAATACATATATTTTTTTTATAGTGGTCACATCAAGCTATTTAAAGTATTTAAAAAATTAATCTATAATCTACACTATAGACTATATAATTATTATAATATATTGTTATAACTCTGCGATTCGCACTGCCATCTAAGCTAGAAGGTGCGCACTGTGATAAACTAGACTGGAAAGGATGTCAACATTAGAAGAGGAGAACGATTTTGGCCCAAGTAAAGAGCCAATATGGAGAGATTGTGCCTAAGATAGATGTTGTTTTTGTGTACCTGTGAATAAACGTCTATGTCTCGTTGAGTTGCCTCACTTAAGTTATTACAATTGGTGTCAGAAGTGGGATTATAGGCAACTCAATGAGAAGAGGTAGGCTTTGATTACAATGACATGTTTGAAGCTATTACATCAGCTCTCAATTAAAGAGCTAAGACAAGAGCTTCAGTACCGAGGTTTAAAACCCGTCGGTAGCAGAGAAACGCTCACGGCTCATCTCCGGCAGGCCTTGATTGATGAAGAAGAAATTCCGGAAACCTACCAATTTGAAATTGAATCTGGGATTGTTGAGGTCATTGGCGAGTACCAGGACAAAGAATGCATTTAATGAACAATTGAACAGGAACTGTAATATGATGAGGAGCATGATGTGGAACACAGTAGATGAAAGTGTGTTGCAAGTAGAAGGCCAAATAGACCAAAGTGATAAAATTGTGTCGCAAGCAAAAGGAGGAATAAACTCGTTAGGGAAGGAGCAGTTACCTGGTCAGGACTGTGGCTGCACAAACAGTGGTGATTGGAGCGCCGTCTGTGACTGTGTTGTGGCAAGTCTGGCGGGGATGACTTTCAGGGCGAGAAACATGACAGCGATTGCTGCGACGATCTCAATGGGATATACAGAATTGGAAGAAAAGAAACAAATGAAGAAACTAGAGAAGTTTTTTATGTGCCTGAAACTTTTGTTCCTGGTATACCTGCAATGAGCCGGACAGATCAAGACAACGTTGGATCTGCGTCCAAGCTTTCTGCTGTGGACCTTAAAGACCTCTGTTTATCTGTCAGTACATTTGACAGGACCTCGAACCATGAAAGACTCAAGACCGTATCTGATTCCTTGCCTTGGATGACGTCGGGTGAAATTGTGAATACGGGCCCCAACAATGGCCGAGACAGAAACAACGAATTAGACTTTGGCGTCGGCGTAAGAGGGAACTTGATGCTTGGCAACTGCTTCCAGACGATTGACAAGAACTATATATGCGACACCCTGCGGCGACAGTGCCCATGCCAAGAAACCCAGCTACAAGGTCTGAACTTAACAGACATTTGTACTTCTGCCTACATCAGTGAGAGTGACTTGAACGATGGTGAATTAATTCTTGCAGAACCTGATGCAGTGATGGATGAAAATTTGCTTATGGAACATTACAAGGGTGCATCATGGGCATACCTTACAGATGAGGCTGAGAAAGACTACGTGTTTGAAACCATGGCTACCTGTGGGCCTACAACTGTGTCACGAGACGTCCATAGAAAACGTCAGCTGACTTGGCGTCTTAAAACAGCGGCCCTGGAAACTACAGTGATCGCCACAACCTCCATTTGTGTTAAGTGGCTGGCATCAGAGACTATCATCATGAGGTCAAAGCAGTGACCACGACATCGTCTCAAGCGTAGACTGGCCAACTGGAAGAAGAGGAAGCGACGGCCGCGGAATACTGTGCAGATGGCCTCGTGGGCAACAGGCTCCCTGCCGTCTGTGGCTCCCACCGATCGACCTCCACCTGAACCGGCAAACCTCCACAGCACTGTTTCTTTTCGGGACGAAAAGCTCTAAGAAGGGGGCAATGTTATAACTCTGCCATTCGCACCGCCATCTAAGCTAGAAGGTGCGCACTGTGATAAACTAGACTGGAAAAGATGTCAACATTAGAAGAGGAGAACGATTTCTGCCCAAGTAAAGAACCAATATGGAGAGATTGTGCCTAAGATAGATGTTGTTTTTGTGTACCTGTGATGTCGTGTGAATAAACGTTTATGTCTCGTTGAGTTGCCTCACTTAAGTTATTACAATATATAGATCTACTTTTATATAGATCTAGTTAGACTATATCTAGAATAATCTAGATTTTCTAGATCTAGATCTAATTACTTTTTAGTTCATTTTTTTTTTATACTTGATTACTAGAGCTAGAGTTTAAACAAAACAGTATGTAGAATTTAGAGCAGTACATTCTACTAGATCTAGAAAAGATTGTAATAAAATTGATGAGTATATAATTAATATAAATAGGCTACATATTTATTTACATTATATTAAAGTGTAGTAATTTAGTTATTATAGAGCTACATTGTATTCTAGTGACTAGTCTTAAAGCCTAAACCTAAAAACCTAAACCTTAAATTAATCTTATTATTTTGAAACTATCTTCAATCAGAGTCAGCTTCATCAACATCAAGTGCAGACTGAAATATCAAATCAATAATGTTGGTTGACAGTTGATGAGTTGTGAGGAACTTGTTGAAAAGCTGTTGCTGGCCACTAACCTATAGCCTCATCCTTTTTATAAAAAGGATGTAAAATTTTCATCAAAACCTTGTGATTATTAACATTGTTTTGTGATGGCGTTTCAATGTTTGACTCAGTTTGACTTAGGAGTGTCACATACCAAATATTGTACATAATTCTAGATGATAAAGAATCTAAAAGACCATCTAGCTAGATGAAATCGGATTATAATAGTGTAGTCATTCTAGCTAACAAGATAATTTTACATAGATTTTTTTAAGTTACCATGACAGAGAATGTACACACCTACATTGGATACGATTCTACATGTTCAAGGAGGATACCTACTTCGTATTATGGCTTCTGAGTGACAAAATGTTTTATTTCACACCAGTAAAGTTTTTAATTTTCTAATGATTACAACAAAAGTTATTAGACACTGAAGCTGTCAAGCTATATATGGGAAATCAAAATGTATGATTAATTTTAAAATTGAAATGTTTTGTTATTACTGATTTCTACAAAATAAGCTGTTCAACAAAATGGGTTTATCATGGATCTGTTCAGGAAGTGAAACTTCTAATCCACTGAAAATACTTGGTAATGTCTTCATCGCTTTCATAGGAGCTGGAATTTTAGGACTACCTTATGCATTCAAAGAGGTACGATTACATTGTTGTAGCACTATCTCTATATACTGTAATAGTTTTTTTTAAAGTATTTAAATGTTCAAATTAATATTAAAATTCAACCTAGACTGAGTGAAAATGTGATTCTTTTTAAAATAATGAAAAACTCAATCATATATATGTACATATATATAGTGAATTGTTTATCTTTGTTACATAAAATTAAAACCTATTTGAAATAATATGTGACACCTATGGTGCTTAGTTGTAAGTATTCAATGGAAGAAGGAAGTTGCCAGCAAAATAGAAAGTTTCTAAAATGCCCGATTAGAAAGTTCGAGTGGCAGCTAGACAGAAAGGATCATGAAATTTCAGTATGTTTTTGGTTGGGAGACTCTCCAGTCGGAACCTACTTCACTAGGATCCAAGAGAAACCATGATCCCAGATGAAACAGTAAAACACATCCTGAAGGAATGCAGGGTGCTCAGAAATGATTTTGAAGATACAACTGGTCTTGTAAACAATAGAACTGCTGCATACGGGGGTATTGCCCTGTATGGAGACAAGCAAACCCTACAGAACACTGTCAGATACCTGGACAGTGCTACTAGAGAGTAATCTTAGCACTGACTTTTAGAGCATGAAAGCTTACAAATGATCTGGTAAGTTTGGAAAAATTTGAGATATATAGTAATGTTTCAGTCTGGATCTTATCAAAGAGATACTTAATAACAGCCAGGAAAGGAAAAGAAGCCTTCAGTATTTTATATTCTGGGTGAAAGGGTGATAATCTTTCATTAATTAGCTTAAAATAACATTACTGCTCATGTAACTCTTAACATCTATGTTATTTCAGGCAGGAATAATAGAAGGAACTGTACTTATGATATTGCTTGCAGTTTTAAGGTAACAACTTTTCATATATATATATATGATTATATATGTATACTGCGATGTATAATGTATTATAGCCCATACTTTTGTGAAGTGTGCTTTTATATATTATATAAAAAAAATGTACATGACATTGAGATTGTTCCTCCTCTGTACTTCTTAACGTGAACGTTTCTTTATTCCAAAGACTGTTAATGAGAGTACTGTTAGCAACATTGAAACCTCCACACATCAGTTACTGATAAATTACCTACCATCAATTTATGAAAGTTGTGCAGTTCTAACTGAAACTTAGGCTTAACATAAAATGGTGACTGTTAAAAAAATAAGTTAAAGTTATTATCTGGCTTCATTGCCAAGTCACAAACTTTGGTGCTAGATACCAACATAGCACTCCATTTCTCTTATAAAGGAAATTCATTGATCCTTTTGGTTACTATAGTTACCAATTTTGTTTTTGATTGGAGGAGTAGTTACCTCAGGACTTTTGCCACAATATACCTCAACCATATTGATAGTCACACCTCCAGGTAAGAAAGTAAATATGTTGTGAAGTTTGGAAAAAAGCTTTAGTTTAGGGCAAGAAAAGGCAGTTAATATGATAAACACATGTTTAGGAATTATAGCCTTAAGTATGACATTTAATCTACTAAAAGGCATAAACTTATATATGCTTATGATGTCATGTAAGGTTCCAGATGAAATTCTTTGAGACCTAAAGACCAACAGGATAGATTTTTCTTGCAGGACAAAAATGATATTTAGTTATTCCTAGTTGTATCTGTTTGATTGGCCCCCACAAGCAACTAAATAAGCTATCCATCCTGAGCTGCTGACTTCCTATAGTCTCTCTTTACCTGAACAAGACTGAAGGGAGACTACAGCATAAGTTCCCCCTAATGATTTATTAGCAGATTTTGAAAAGGTTAATATTTTGTTGTTTTTATTTCAATGATGAATCTGCCAGTGTGAGATCAATGCTGCTATTGCTAGAATGTAAATATCACATCATTGCTGCCTACGAGTCTGAAGATCATCAAATGGGAATGAAGGAGGATGGACTGTTTTCTTATTTCTCTGGGTCTGGTGAAGAAACACATGATCTGCTCAAAGAGGAAGGGAATCTCTTCACTAGGATCAAAGATTTTAAACCTTTTGTGGTTAGTACTTTTTAAACTTAGCACTTTTTAAACTTAGTACTTTTTAAATTAGTCATTACTTTTTAAACTTAGTACTTTTCAAACCTTGTCAGTGCTTTTTAAACATATTTTATTGCTTAATTTGTATGGAATTTCATAAACTGTTTTTGTTGTTGATACAATTTTTATTATTAATAGACACATAATTGATATATTTCTAACTGAACAATTACATTCATCAGCTAATTATTCAACTTAGTAAAGTTAATAAAAACAACACAAGAAACAGGAATTTTACAAAGAGTATTAGATGAATTACAGAAATGGGAATCAAATTGGAGCAGGTCTTTCCACCCAGTAAAGTGTCAGTTATTAAGAGTAACAAAAAAACTAAAACACATAAATTCTATCTTGTTCATGGTAAACCAGTAACACAACTAAAAAATGCAAAATATCTAGGGTTATAATAAATGAAGAACTATCATGGAATACCCATATTGATGAAATTATTTTAAAAAATCAAACAAAGCATTAGGGTTTATTAAAATCAAATAAGAACATAAAACTTAAATGTTATTTAACCTTGGTTAGGCCACTAATAGAATATGCATCCTCTGTTTGGGACCCTCAAGAAAACATTAAAAAACTGGAACAGACACAAAATAGAGCAGTGAAATTCATTGCAAAGGAATATTCACATTTGATTGAGTAACCTTGGGGGAGCTACCACCTTCTACCAAGCGCGTCCCCAGGTGGGGGATAGGGGAAAGACCCTTAGATATAAGGGTTAGCTGTGAATAGCAAATAAACAGCCGCGGACCAACTGGTTTGCAGTCATGGAGGATGAGGTGAAGTATTCCAGTGGTTAGAATATTTACTAAAAACATCTCAGAAATCCAGGGAAATGATTGCAAAAAGCGAGTATAGGACGCTCTAACTCTAAACCCGGGTAGATGAAACTCGTTAGCTAGGGATAGCAGTTCATCTAGGAGAGAAAACTCCGAAAATAAACACCTGCTGCCTTGCAGATGATCTTGGATGATCAAAGGCTATGGGAGCACACCCAGAAAGAAAAGCAGGCTGAAGTCGGAGTCAATGGGCCTCCTGGCGCAAAACACATTGACACGCAACCTCATCTATGTTGGAGTTCAGTAACGATTCTAATAGATGTGGCGTCCTGCCTGTGGAATCCCGCCACGCAGATAGGGGGCCGAGCTCTCCGCCTCGAAGAAGCCCACACAAGCGAGCTGGTGGTTCTTCTATCTCTGCCTGTGGAGCCAGGAGCAGGGACAAGAAAGTAAATACTACTGGCCAACACTCCAAGACCAAAAGTTTAAAAATCCTACAATGGAACGCAGAGGGCATCCAAAAGAAAAAAGAAGCTCTAAAAATATTTTTGCATGAGAAAGAAATAGATGTAGCTTGCATCCAAGAAACTCATTTAAACAGTAATCTTCGTTTCTCCATTAGAGGCTACACCTGCATCAGACAAGATAGAGAAATCAGACCCAAAGGAGGAATCCTCACCCTCATTAAAAATGACATCCCTATAACAGACATAACTATGGCCAACTCCTCAGAATCAGAAATAATGGGAACTAAGCTAATTCTTCCAGATGGAAATATTAATCTATTTAACTGCTACTTCCCACCAGACAAGGAAATAGAGATTGATCACATACAAATACCTGACCAAGAAGACTGTCTTATCTTAGGAGATATGAATAGTCACTCTCAACAACAATTGTGTGGGTTGACTTAGAAAAGCATTTGACAAAGTCTGGGAACAAGGTCTCTTGATCAAACTAATCCAGCATCACATATCCCACAGAATGTACAACTGGATAAAGGAATATCTAAATAATAGAAAAGCCTTAGTTTGCATGCAAGGACAAAGAAGCCACACAGTGGGTATAAAAAATGGTGTCCCCCAAGGAGGAGTCCTATCCCCAACACTTTTCCTAATATTCATAAACGATCTAAATCAAAACCTACCAAGAAAAGTTAAAAGCAGCATGTATGCAGATGACCTTGCCTTAATTAGCACAGAAGAATATGTAGGAACATGGAAATTTTGATTACAAGATGCTCTCGATATACTCAATAATTGGTCCAAAGACTGGGGCATGTCCATCAACACAAAAAAGACCACATATACCATATTCTCACTGTCAACAAAACAGCAAACAATAAAATTAACATTAGATAAGGAAGCTTTAGAAAAAAATGACAGCCCTACATACCTTGGAGTCACCTATGACCCGAGACTAACCTGGAAAAGCCAAATAGATAAAACACAGAGTAAAGGCATCCAGAGACTATCCCTCTTGAAAAAATTAGCTGGCTCAGATTGGGGAGCAAATCACAACATCCTGAAAAAGACCTATACCAGTTACGTGAGACCTGTATTAGAATATGGTGCCACAGCATGGGGCTCAGCAGCCCAAACCAACCTAAGAAAAATAGACAAGGTTCAAAATATTGGTCTAAGGATAATGACAGGAGCTATCAAAACAACACCCATAAGAGCTATGGAGGAAACCGCTGCCCTGATCTCTCTGGATGAAAGAAGAGAAATAAAAATCCTTTCCCAATTCACTAAATTAGAAACCATGGAGAGGCACCCACTCAGAACAAAAATCCATAAAACTGGCACCAAAAAACGCCTCAAAAGGACCAATTTCATACAGGAATCTCTAAACCTAAAAAAGAAACACCAACTTGAAAAAATTACCCTGGAATCCTCGATACACTATAATGAATCTCCACCCTGGGACGAAAGCCCTCTTCCTACTATAAGGGACCATATTGAAAGCATTAAAAGAAAATCTGATTACAGACCAACAGAGCTCAAGAAAATAGTGAACTGTTTTCTACATACCAATTATCCTACCAATCAGTGGATCAGAGTTTACACAGATGGCTCAACCCATAAAGCCACCACAAATGGAGGAGCTGGAATATTTATCGAATGGCCAGATGGAGGAAAACTAGAAAAATCTATTGCAACTGGAGAGCTCTCTGACAGTCACAGAGCAGAAAGGGAAGCACTAGCACTAGCTGCTACCATCCTAGCAAATCATCCAAATTCCCCACACAGTCAGATTGTCTTACTAACCGATGCAAAAACAACCCTCCAAAGCCTGCAAAACTCTGATTCCTCATATATTAATAACCTCAAAACAGCACTTATAAAGCTCAACAACATCAGCAAAAAAACTGTAATTCAATGGATCCCAGCTCAACTAGAAGGAAATGAGAAGGCTGACACACTCGCCAAGAGTGGGAGAACTAACACACTAATAAACTCTGCACTCTATCCAGAAGAATTGAAGAAATTAATAGTAAATAAAATAAATGAGAAATGGACGAGCTCTCATCCAAATCACAAGAAAGATGACGCTTACTATAAGCTATCCCGACAAGACCAACGTCTAATCTTTTGACTCAGGACCGGACACAACAGAATGCGACAACACATATACCGGAAGCTCAAAATTGGAACCAGTGAAATCTGCCCATGTGGAGAATCACCAGAGAATACAGACCACGTCCTCCAAAACTGCTCTCTATACCAAGAGGCCCGTATAAGACATTGGCCCCAAATCACCCCAATAGAAAGGAAACTATATGGAGAGCTCCCTGATCTGGAAACCACTGCGCATTTCATCTCATGTATTGGTCTACTCATCTGAACACTCCAACATAACAATGAGAACGAAGAAGAAGAAGAAGAAGATTGAGTAACATCTTTAGTAAAATAATTAAATTTAGAAACCCTTCAGGATAGAAGACTTAAAAGTAAAGTAGCAATTATACATAAAATACTGAACCATAAGTTTTAAATATAAAAAACAAAACCTAAACTAAGAAAAACACATGCTAGGACAAATTTGTGCAAATGCTCCTTCTTCCCTAGTGCTATTAAAGCATGGAATGGGTTGCCTGAGTCAGCAAGGAAAACCATTGACTTGGAAGAATTTAAGCCATTGAGTAAAATGCATGACTAGATTGATATAGGGACATGTGTAGGATGTAATTATCTTCTTTTTTTTAAGTAATGTCTGTATTTTATAAGATTAGATTAGATAAGTTAAGTTCCCCTTTCAAATGATGATGTAAAGGTCACTCTGTTTCTGTGGCTCACTGTTAACAAGGATGTCATGAGGTCATCATAATGAACACCTGCCTTTACTTTTCCCTAACTTATGTCATATACCATTTACAGCTGGGGGGACTCAGAGGCGCCCTAAATGATTCCGAAGTTAAAAATCCCAGTCTTCACCAGGAGTTGAAGCTTAATTTTTTTAATTGTAATAAAATATTTACATGAAGTATTCTTATTTTATGTCAACATTCATACTTTAAAAAAATCTAAATTGGAATTTTTGTTTACATCTTCAGAGTGAAGATCTGTCTTATGGTGATATTGGTGAGTTTTTTTTGCTGTATACACTTAACATTTGTAAATTGTCCAATGAATATCATTCAGATGTGTTTTTTTGTTTTTGTTTTAAAGATAATGAATTTGATATGTTTCCTTGACACAATTTCAATTATATATACATTGATGAAAAGATTTTGTTTCTTAGATACCCCCTCCCTCCTGTCCACAAAAGAGATTTAGCACTAAGCATGCTTTGGAGTATGGAAGTTGCGATAGGACTAGATTAATTTGCATAGCATTCTCTCATTATTACTATTACTACACAGAAATAATGACATGACAGATTTGAGAACTGATGAGATAGTTATTGAATGGACGAGATGCTATTTTGGGAATATTCTAGATTCTGTGACATTTTCCCAAGTTATCAACTTTATGAACTTTTATTTACAAGCAGTTTCAAGCTCACAATTTAATCTATTTATAACTACATCCGTTAGTTAGTTAAAAATCCATCTATCAATCTGCTCTAAATATTATGTAAAATTGGAGTAACTATGTACACTATATGTTATATGCATGCCAACTATTTTGTATTAGATCTTAAAAAAGGCATAACTTGCATTTAAAATGACCACTTAAAACAAAGAAACAACTATAGTGCTTTATTCAAAAATGACTTCCTGCTAACAACTTCATAACTACTTGTTTCTTACAGGTTATGAATCTTTGGGTGCTATTGGTCGTCTGCTGGTTGATCTGGTGGTTGTGCTGTCACAAATAGGTGAATGTCTTGTAAAACAGTGATCTTTTTCTTCCCATGTGCTTAACAAGATTTTTCTTCATCCTAAGCAAAAAGGGGAATAACTTATATTTTAAAGAGACATGCTAAATGAAACCATCAAATTTTAACATTTAAAAATGTAAATGTTTATGTTAATTACTCAAACCTAGAAATGTTTCGCCATCATGATTTTTTAAAAATAGTTTCATATGAAGAACAAGAAGTACATCAGTATTTTTGGGGTGAAACCATCAAATTTTAACATTTAAAAATGTAAATGTTTATGTTAATTACTCAAACCTAGAAATGTTTCGCCATCATGATTTTTTAAAAATAGTTTCATATGAAGAACAAGAAGTGCATCAGTATATTTGGGGTGAAACCATCAAATTTTAACATTTAAAAATGTAAATGTTTATGTTAATTACTCAAACCTAGAAATGTTTCGCCATCATGATTTAAAAAAAATAGTTTCATATGAAGAACAAGAAGTACATCGGTATTTTTGGGATGAGCTAAACTGAATATCATTTAGCAGGCACAAAAGTATATTCGTGTTTTACCATTTGAACATTTTCTGATTTCTGTGATAAGCTCAAATATTTTCACCTTATTCTAGTTATTAAATCATCCTTTATAGCAGGGGTCTCAAACTTATATTAGCATGTGGGCCACAGTGGAAAGTAACAATCAGTCAGCGGGCCACACCACGAAAAGAGAATGTTTTTTCATTAAATTTTACAAACACTACTGTCACTGCAGTTAAATGCTAAAATAAAGTTTTTATATAATTATTAATTACATTTATTGTAGTTTATACATGCACAGGCAGTTTAGTTTACTAAAATAAGTTGACGTTGCCTCTGTCACTAATAAAAAAAAAAAGCAGAAACTGTAGTCCCCCCCCCCCCCCCCCCCCCAAAAAAAAAAAGAACAAAAAAAAAACTATAATTACTAGGCCTACTGCAGATGGCTCGTCACTCATGTCTCTGTCCACTCAGCTGAGAGCGTTGGCAGAGACCAGACCATCGACGTTAGGCCTGAAGTCGCGTGTAGTGGCAAGCCGCAAGGTTGCTCTCAGATGCTCATCAGTCAATCTTGATCGTAATGCTGTTTTGTTGATCTTCATTGTGGAAAAAACTGTTCACAAACGTACGTACCTCCAAACATCGCAAGAACTCTAGCAGCTGCGCAAAATAAGTTTGGAAACTTCTCTCTGGGATGAAACTGGTAGAAATCTGGAACACCAACATCGGCATATTTTTGATTCAGAACAGTGTCTCACTGCAGGTCCAGTAGTTTAATCTGGACTTCCACTGGAACGTTTTTCACGTCAACTGCGAACGGAGTGGCAACAAGGAAAAACTGTGGTTTGAGAGCAGTGAATTGCTGAAAGCGGTGTACAAAATCTTCAAGTAGTCTGAAGAGGATGTCTACGTAGTCTTTTAGGCGCTGTAGTTCAACCGTTATGCTCTGTAGAAAAGAGAAATGACCCAGGTTTCCATCTGCCAGCTGAGTGGCCCACAAAGTCAGCTTGCATCTAAATGAATCAAACATCACTGTAATCAGCTGCTTTGTGCCCTGTATTTGTGAATTGATTACATTGAGATGTTGCATGATGTCAGTAAGAAAAGCAAGATCCGACAAAACATTGGGTCACTGAGCTGAGGTATGTCTCCGTCTTTCATTGCCATGAACAATGCTATTTCCCGTCTCAGTTCAAAAAATCTCGGCAGCACTTTTCCACGATTCAACCATCTGACTTCCGTATGATACAGCAACTCTCCGTATTCCGTTTCTAAATCAGCTAGAAATGACAAACTGTCTGTGGTTGAGACCCCGTGCACGTATGAAGTTCACCTTCTTCACGACAACATCTCTACCATTAATCCAACAACACCAACCTTCTCTGAACACATTGCTGGTGCACCATTCGTAGCTACTGCAACAAGTTTTTCCCACGGTAGCCCACACACCTGTCAATACAAGCTTTCAGTTCTTGAAACAGGTCGCGTCCATTCGTCGTTCCTTTCATTGCTAGTAAGTCCAATTGCTCTTCAACAATGTTCAAGTTTTTGTCGACCCCACGAATGAATACGGCACAGTATGCGGTGTCTGTTACACCAGTAGACTCGTCCAGTGCAATGGAATATGCTACAAAGTCTTTTGCAGCGGCACTCAGTTACTGTTGAACATTTGTCGCTGACTCGGTGATCCTGCTTGCAACTGTGTTCGCAGACAAACTTATGCCTTCGAAGGGCTTCTTTTTCTTGGGGCAGATAATTTCACACGCCTGTAGCATACACTCTTTTACAAACTGGCCTTCAGTGAATGGTCGTGATGCCTTTGCTATCATCTCGCTAACAACAAAGCTTGCTTTCACAGAATCTTGACACATGTACCCCATCCCTCCCCATCTCCCTTTCTTTCTGCTGTTTTGCCACGCGGCCAAACGGTCGGAGCAGTGATATAATGGTGGCCAGATTCTAGCCGCTATCGGCCAGCGGTAAGAATTAGGCCACCGTTCACCCAGCTGAAAGCCTAAGCGGTCGGTGGGTGACAGTGACACCTCATTTACTGATTTGTGCAGTTGTAAATCATTTCACTGCTTATATGTGGTCATTGTAAATTTTATCTAATTTTTTTTAAATTCGCGGACGTGGTCGGGGGCCACACAAAATAGTTTCATGTGGCCCGCGGGCCACGTGTTTGAGATCCCTGCTTTATAGCATGTTGAGAATTAGTGATGCACTTTAAATTAACCTTTTTTTTTAATTACTGTAAAAAAAAAAAGAATTTTACCCAAACTGTATATTAGTGGACATCTCGATATAAGCTGACAAGTTTGTTTTATTTAAGAGCTAGTTTTAAAAAATAGGGCAGCCTTTGACTGTTGTGCTCTTTCTCTGCAGGTTTCTCTTGTGCATACCTGATATTTATTTGTAGAAACTTGTCTCACTTCTTGCCCTCTGTAGAAATGTAAGTTTGTATGTGCTTTTTTTTTGTTTTTCTGTGAAGTATTGTTCAACATTCTATTGAACCAATACTTGTGTGAGTGCTCTCACCTTACATTCTATGACTTTGTATTTTTTTGTATTTCAATATTTCTTTCAGGGCCTACTGGCTGATCATATTACTTCCACCTCTCAGTCTGTTGACTTTGTTCAGAAATTTAAATAGCTTGGCAGTCACAAGGTTTGGTTTGTTTCTTTTGATTTGCATTTATTTCTAAATTTTACAAGTTGAAGGCACTTACAATCTATAGGGCCAAATGATGTAAAGCTAATCTGTTTCTATTGCCGACAGTTAACAAAGGTACCATGTGGCCAGCTCAATGAAAAATTGCTTTTAGTTATCTAACGTTTATTAGATGCCTATAAGAGTTATGTCGAAAAAATCACAGAATTCAAACTTGAGATGCCTAAGTCAGAAGCCAAGTGCTTTACTACTCAGCCACCACAGCCCTATGAATGAGAAAGGGTTTAATTATTTTAAAGGTTGTGAAAGTAATGATAAAATTGGTATTATTCCTCTTACCAGTAGGTTGTTAGGTTCTTTTCTTATAATCCATCTATTTTTTTTATCTCATATTTGAATAGTTTTACATTATTTTTAATGTGTATACACCAACCTTGTTAAGTTTTGATATCTAGTTAGCTAATCCTGTTTCTCTCTATGTTTTTCAGTATTTTGGCCCAGTGTGCTAATTTGTTTGCATTCAGCATTGTGTTCTGGTTTGACTTTCATCATGCTGCTAATGTCAGGTAATAGGAAGTTTGTCATTGAATTTTACTAATTAAAATTGTAAATAAATATTTGTATGCTGGACTACATATAAGACTTGAGTGATGCAATTCAATTAACATTCAAACTATGATTTAAAAAAAAAAAAGTTTATCCCGTATCATTATAAGAGATGTTTAGGCATACAACTGCAATTAAAATATTAAGAGTAGCTATTATTGTATCATGTGGACCAGATGTGACTTACTGGCTGTAATCACTGAGATTAGGTAATTTATTGAAACAAACACAGAATGTTTAAATACTGTTTTTTATTATTTATTTTTTTTTATAGATTTTTAAATTGTTTTTTTTTCAATAAATATTCCAGCCTACATCCTAGAGAAATGGCCCTTGAAAACCTGCCATACTTTGCAGTCATAGCCATCTATTGTTATGAGGTAACATTATTAAAATGTTATATATTTATTTATTATATATATATATTTATTTATTTTCCATTTAAATATTTGGGCTTTCTTTATGGAGGATGTTATTTTTAAAGTAAGATCAATAAATGATTTGTAAATTTCCAACTTTTTATTAAAATTCATGACATGACTGTGTAGATCAGTTAACACTTTGATTGTGGGCATAAGATGTTTCAATAACTTGCTGGTTGGTAATCTTGAACATTTGAGCAAGGATGTTATTAGTTACAACTTTTTACAATGTTCAATATTTATGTTGGGACTTTTGTTAAAATTAAATGTGTGCATGTCATTATACTTTTAATCATTGTATTGAATTGCTCTTCATCCTAATTATGTTCTAGGGAGCTGGTCTAGTGTTACCACTTGAAAGTTCCTTGGCTAAGGAAGTCAGACCTCAATTCAACAAGTAATCTTTTTTTTTTTATAGTGCTTGAAAAAAAAAATGTTTTGGAAAGATGGTTTGAAATTGATAATAATTCTTTCATTTTGCATGCATGCATTAAAAAATGGAGTTTGATTACATCTTTACCTGGTAAACAAAATGTTTTAATTAATTATAATTGTTAACAAATTTTGTAAAAGTAGAGATAACCAGCTTTTGTATCAGACTTTTGGAGGTAGTGGGAGATGTTACTGACTAAATGCTGGTTATATTCTAGGATCCAAGTCTCATAGTTTATAGTTCTTCATTGCCAAGACCTCCTCCAAAAAATCATTTTTTATTATAGAAAGTCACAACTCTTGGGTTGTAAGATAGTTTTGTTTTAAAAATCAAATCACTTTCATATTTAGAAAATTGTTTATTCTTTGTATTGCCATGTAATAGTAACATGTCTATGAATGAATATATTGCATAAAATAGTTATTGCTCTTTTGTTTCATTTGCACAACATTTATTTCAGGTATTTTATCTCTACACTGGTTGGTATAACAGTCCTGTATATAACATTTGGCATCTGTGGTTATCTGGTAAGTGATTGAGCTGGTGATATATTTTGTTTGGGAAGCAGACTATTCTTATTGTACCAAACAGATCTTAAAATTTAAGTTAGGAATGGGCTTGTTTTTGGTTTATGTTGAAACATAAATTCAATTTTTTTTTTTTACAATGTTGAAATATCTTTGCTACTAAGCTCAAGGTCAAAATGGAAGTTTGAAATCACAATTAAGATACTAAATGAATTTTTAGGAACCTCTTGACATTGAACATTTTAAAATCTTGGAGCACTACATTTGAGTAGGGAAAGAGAGTTATGACCACAGTGTCACTACTTATGCAATAATAAGTCAAAAGTACCCTGTCATTCCTTAGTTTTATAACTTCATTCTGAAATTTTTTTGAAAAACCTCTTAATAACTAAACATGAAAAATGTTACATTGTAACACATTTTTTATGCACATTTATACAATACAATATTGGCTGTCAATTAATTTTTTTGCTCAGACCTATTATTTAAGTCTATCGTATAGCAAGTTTTAATTTTTTGTTTGATTTTGATTCAGTTTATTTTTTGTTGATCCCCTAACAAATGATGTATAACTAAGTTTGACTATATCTTAATGACTTATTATTCTTTATTCCCTACCATTATCACACACTTTCATCTAAGTCAAAAATCAATAATGGAAAATGTGAACATTTATTCTTTTCAACTTTTCATTCTCCTTTCAAGCTGAAATTTTGTACATGACAACACATCTTATTAAATTTTCATAAAGATCAATTCATTAATTATTGATTGAATTAAAATTCATTAAGATAGAAGTAAAAAATTGGCTGACACTCTATTTTCCATTCATTTAGAGAAGAGGCTCTAAAACATTTTGGATCTGGGGACCCATTATATTTTCAAATCTGCATAAATGCATAGTATATAAATTACAAATGTAAAAAAAAAAACAATGCTTTGAAGGAGTGTTTATTGAGACTTTAATTTTCTTTAAAACAAAATTGTTAAAGACTAATGAGTTGGATGATGTTGATAACATTTTATGAAAGTATTGAATGCCAGATTAATGTTTGTAAGTAGCAACCCCCGAATCTCCACAAGCACATGTTTCTAGTCTGTTTCTTTTGTTTGTGATGAGGTTCATTATGGCAATGAATTCATGTTGTACCAAATATGAAGACAGGAAACAGTCAACAAATTCTTTACAATAACCCTTAAAGGCAGGATATAAAACTGAAGTCTGTTTTGTACCCAGAATTTGTGGTATCCTTGTTCAATCATTGGCTTTAGTTCCTCAAAATTTCAATGAGCTGCTCCTGTATTTGGATTCATGTGTGATTGGTATCTGAGTTCAGCACCCAGTCTGGAATATCTGAATGAAGAAATAATGTCTTGAAATCTTTAGTTCAGTTCGGCATAGAATAGTTAGTAATAGACATATAAAACATGAGGAGCGAGTTGATTATTAAAATTATCCAATCGGATAAAATGACTTTTAGCAGAGAAACTATTTTAATTGTATACAATTTTTATATTTTTTGCAGACCCCATTGGGTAGTGCAGGGGTCCGTGGACCACAGTTTCAGAACCACTGATTTAGAGGTTATTAATAGAGTTACATCTATAATCTCTTTATATATGTAGGACCATTTGTAGTACGATGGGTTAGCTAAGTTTTTAGAGCATTGTGCTAATAATGCTAATTGAATGGGTTTGATTTCAATACTGGTCATTTAAAAAAAAAAATTATGACCAATAAAATATAAATGTTTTATTATTTGGTTTTAAAGTTTGTCATGGCCAGGGGAAGTCAATGGGGATAAGCTCCCATTGTCTCTAAAACACTCCTAAAGGCATGGGTCTCAGATAGCCTCTGACAACGAAGTCCAGCACCTGGCCTGCTCGTGTGGCTTATTTGAACATTAAGTATATCACTTGGTTGATGTTTTATTAGAGAAAACTGTTTTTGTTGCTAGGCAACTAATACTTTTAATTTTTTTTTACAGTCATTTGGTCCTGACACCAATCAGATTATCACATTGAACCTTCCTCATGGTGAGTGGATCAAATTTATCTTGAACTATGCATTTACATAATGTTAATGTTTAAATACATATGCTGTGGAATAGGTCTACAATTCTACTTATGTTAGAGTTGATTTGTTTAAAAAAAAACTGATATATAGACCTTAAGAGAATTTTAAATCTAACTAGAAGGAAGCAAATACTTTTATAAAGAATTTTGTGCTAACATGCTGAAATTTATAAAAAATAAATAGAAAATTGTTCAACATTTTATTTTTAATGAAAGAATAGCATTTTTTTTTAACCAACTATGGAATTTTAAAGTGCTTACAAATCACCTGTGCAGCTTAGGGTAACATAAACCAGAAGAAAAAATTAAAATGTCGAATTTTCATTTTGTCCAGGTGATGGCTTCAGTTTTGCTGCTGTGGTCAAGTCCTGTATGTGCTTTGCACTTTTCCTAACATACCCAGGTAATAAAAACAGAGTTTTTGTTTCAGCTTAGTACAGCTACTTATCTAACAGATTCCCAGCCCCTTCTGCTTCACTGTGCTAACACTTTTGGAGTAAATCTTTAGAAATATAAGAATGTCATTGAGATGACCAACTATGATTTTCCTCCTATTAGTTCCTATAACTTGGTGCTAAATGTTACAGCTAGCATTCCAGCATCAAGACAAGGAACATAATAGGCACCGATGATTCCTTTATTCAATGCCTAGGGATCTTTTGATGCATGTATTGTCTCTTGAGACAGAACTAGACATCTGTTATGTTGTTAAAGTAAGAATTTCAATGTTGTAATATCAATGGTCATGATGTCTTGATAACCAATGTCAACTATTATGATATTTTAATATGTGATGTTAATCTTGTATGTCCTATATACTAAACTAATAAATTACCAATGTCCTGTACACACAGTTATGATGTTTCCTGTAATGAAAATACTTGAGCATTACTTTATAATTGATGCTGATAGGGCAATATGGAAAGGGGTGAGTACAGATCTCTGTGTGTTGTTATTTCAACCAGACTTTCTAGCAGGCCATAAGTGTTTTTAAAAAGTATTAAAAATGACCTTTAATTTTCTTTAGTCTTTTTTTTTTTTAAAAGAGTCTTTAATTAACCTTTAAATATAAAATAGTTGAAAAGTATAGTTAAAAACTCTTAAAAATTATGCCACATAAATATACCCTAGAGAATCTCTCATGTTGATTAGTATCAAATAGCTATCATATCAGTGTAATTTTATTGGCCTTAACTTTTAGACTCTGGAATTATTTTTCACATTTGGATGAAAAATAATAATTTTGCCCTTTTGGAGTGCAAAAAATGCTTCGATTGAACTAATACAATTTTTTTGTTTTTAATTAGATAATGATATACTTGTTATAAAATTAAAGAAGAATGCATGCACCTTTTATAGAACAAATTCATTTTTATAAAAGAAACATTTATTTTAATATTAACTAATGACAATTATGAAATGAAAACTTTCTGTGGGAAAAGTCTCCAAGATCTAGATTAGATGTAAGAAAAATCTTATGTAAAAGAATCATGTATTATTTTTGTAAAGTGTAAATCACTTTCCTTTGTAGGTCTTGCTCTGTAATGTTGCACATTGGCTTTATCATTTCCATTGCCAACAGCGTGTAGAAATCTTAAAATTATCTGTAAAATATGTTTCCATAGAATGTGCTGCGTGGGCTTGTGGTTCTGGTGACCGGTGTTGTGGTCATCATGATACCCAACTTTGCTGACCTGATGGCAGTAGTTGGAGCCAGCTGCTGCACATTGACGGTCTTCATCCTTCCAGCAGCATTTCATTTAAAGCTTCACAAAGGGTAGGTCTAAAACAGTTTGAGAATCCTCTAGGTTAATTGTGTTCAATAGAATAAAGTCCCCATTCTTTTGGACATATTTAAAATCTAGAAGTTTTCATCAGTCACAATCCTTTGTACTCCTTGTGGGATGTGTGGCTGAGTAATATAAACTGCCTGGCTTCCTATCAAAGGGGCCTGAGTTTGAATAATAACTTGAGCAGAGTTGTTTTTGCTGAACGTCTAGAGGCAACTTTAAAACTATCCCCCCCCCCCCCCCTTCTGTCCATAAATGAGATTGAACCTTGTTCACTTGGCGTGTTATAAGCAAGAAACATACACCATAAAAGAGTAATGAAAAAAAAAAGAACTCAACATGTTTTGTTTATTTGCTCACCATCTTTATATCATCTGTTTGCAAAATCTTGGATAGTTAGATCTCAAATTCTCTTTTTTCATAAATATTTTCATGTAATTTTTTAAAAAACTTTTTTTTTAATAGTTAAATATTTGTCTAGATTAATTTTGTAGAGAACTAATACATTGTAATAAGTTGCATTTCATTAAAGTTATTTAGCTTCCTTCTGACCCTATAAAGGAATGTAATTCCTCAGATTGCTGACAAAAAAACAGATGGCTTTAGATTGGTTCATCATTTGTGTTGGTATTGCTGGGTAAGTGCCTGCAGATAACTAGACTAACCAAAATTGTTTTAACAAAATGTTTCATTTAATACATTTATTACAAAGATATTTTTTTCAAATAATTATATATTAGGGTTAATATTATAGACTTATTGCTCATAGGAGTAATCTTCACACTCTTGAAGATAATTTTTTAGTCTGTAATGTGCAGCAAGGAAGAATTTTTTTGTCACCATTATGCCAATATCTATCAAGGTATTGTGTTTTTCGATGTCATCAATGATTTTGAAATTATCATGAAATAATACACTGACCCTCTGACATAATAGGGTTTAATGGCTGAGTTGTAAAGGGCTTGGCTTTAAAATTGAGGGTTCAAATCCAGGTGAAGACTGGGATTCTGAATTTTTTAGATTTTAGGATACCCCTGAGTCCCCCTAATTCTAATGGGTACCTGAGCGTAGAGAAGTTAAGGTGATTGGTCATTTGTACTGTTAAACTTCAGTCATAGAAAACTATGAAAGTCTGAAATGGGTACCTCCTGACCTCCTTTCACAAATCTAAATTTTACGTAGACCAGCAATAACATATTGTTTTTTTTTTTTTAACAGGGCAATATTTGGTCTGTGGGATGCAATACGAAGGTCCTCAGTGGTGGACATTATTCTAGAGATTACAACACCAAGCACGGCAGGGACATCTACTCTTGTTTCCAACAATGTTACAACACATGTTTCCCAGGCCAACACCAGTGATTTTGTCTCTGCAGCCATGACTTCAATAACCACCACCACCAAATCAGTGACTAAAAGTTTGGTTCAGTGGAAATTCCAGGCCCTCACTACTACCTTGCTGCCTCCCATTAATAACAGCTCTTTGACTTAGCATTATATCAATTTGTTGTAGTGTTGTTGTAACTTGCCAGTTTGTACATGAGTTAATGTATGAAGCTTTAAGGAAAACTGTACATATATATATATAGATAGATATATTTAACTGTTGATTGTATATTGTTAAATAATGTTAATAATGTATTACTTGTTGGTGGTAAAAAAAAATAAAGTTCTTTAATGAAATCGTGCATCAAATACTTTTTAAAACATTTTTTGTCCAGATGCCAGTCAATGGAAGAAAACATTTTTAAAAATAAATATTAGATGTAGAATAATTAAAACTTTCATTAAATCATTAAACTAGGATTTCACACTTCATGGTAGGTAACTTTAACACATCCAGAGGCAATGATAAGTGAAGTTTCATATAGACACAAGATTCTCCACTTGATGGACGATATAACTTTATCTAATTCAGTGAACCTCTAGTATGTACATTATTCATTAATACTAATAGAGAGCTTAACATAGCAAGTGCTAGGGTGGGGATGGAAGAATCCAGC
Organism: Biomphalaria sudanica; assembly: GCA_036873155.1. Lineage (NCBI taxonomy): Eukaryota > Metazoa > Mollusca > Gastropoda > Planorbidae > Biomphalaria > Biomphalaria sudanica. The sequence goes on from JAZGLO010001986.1 coordinate 642,039, forward strand.
AATGTTTTCTTGATTTTAAGTCCATTCCACAAACTTATGTATTTATTCGACAACGCTTATATTTGGCAATTGGAAGTAATTAAAAGTATTTTAATTTTTACATTTCTTCAAATAAAGCCTATATTAACAAAAAAGTTGATTTTTTTTTTACCAAATCTAGATTTAAATCAACACCTAGGAAACTTGTTTAAAATGTCTAACCTAAAGTGTATATGTACCTTGATCTCAATAACATTTGATTCCTGGTATGTTATAATAAACATATGGGAGCACATTGAGCCTGAATTTTGGCTAAAATCTAGAGAGCGTTGAGATATTAGCCATAATATTAATTGATTACCCCGCAAGTCATAGCAACAAGCAAAACATTTAAAAAATATACTTTTTAAAGATGCACATTAACATCAATATAGCGCAATACTGTAAGATTTATCTCCCCATTTTCTATATCAAGCAAAATTAATGAATTACCACTAATTAATAAATTCATTGCTTAATTTTGTTTGGATTGATTCATGTTTTGTTAAAGACGATGAATAATTGTGCAAAGTTTCAACCAAAGACTAAATATATTCTATCTAGAAATGGAGATGGAGATCTTTTTTAACATTACAAAAAATGGCGAGAATTTTTTTGTAAAAGTCGAAACAAGGCGTTGTTTTGTAAAGTAGTTATAAGAAGTAATTTTTGTTTACAACCCTAACCTACAATTTAATGTTTAGATCTAGATCTAGTAATTGAACATTAATAATAAGAGTACTCTCGTCTCTTATTTAGATTTATTATTTTGCAGTTTTTAGATACATAATCTAGAAAAATGTATTGAAATGAATAAATGAACATAAGATGATTAAAATCAAAAGACATTTAATTATTTCGATCTAAGATTTTTGAAACATATCTCAATGGAAACTAACAGGAAATGGCTTTGTTTCATATATTTGCGTGAATATATCTATAGTTCTGTGATTAATAAATTCATTCTAAAAAAAAAAATCCGAGAAATGAGTTTGTATTATTTTTAAACTTTGAAAACTAAAGATCATTACTTTTCTAAGACAGAAAAAGATTGATTTTCCTAGATTTGGGGCGACTTCCGTTACAGCTTGAAAAAGAGTTACGTATTTAAAAATCTGTAGACTATGTTTGTAAAATGTTTGACATGTTTCGGATGTTCCTTCAGAGTTGAAGATAGTTTACTTCCTAGTCCAAACCTCCCGCAGGACGACGGGGGATGGGAGCGGGCAGGGTTTGAACCCTCGACCGTCGATAAATCCGAACGACAGTCCAGGCCTATATAGGTCTGTGAATTGATCAATCGAGGATAAAAATTTGTTTCCGATTTCCAGTCTAGATTTAATATTATGTCTAGTCTATGGTTTCAACTTGATCCGAGAATGGGAAGTGGGAGAAATAACGTGTCCAGAATTGAGTACCAGACAGACCAGAAGTGGAGTGAGTTGATAGAAGCCTTGTACCAGACAGACCAGAAGTGGAGTGAGTGGATAGAAGCCTTGTAATAGAATGATCATAAAGACTTCATATTTATATCCTTTTTTATGTGCGTATCGGAAATATAGGAATTGTGTTTTAGGTCTATTAAGATTTTTTAAAACTAATAATCCAAGTTTTCTTTTGAGTAAATCCCTAAAGGCCATTGTTTTGTTGTGTCCTTGTTTTCTTTACTACAGATTTAGATAGCACATTAAAAATGAGTTTGATTAGCCAGTCTATACATTTCTATATGGTCCTATTACGATGTTTCCATAAAAGACAAAGCAAAACATGTATCAGTGAAACAAAACATAAGTGTAATGAATGTAGATTTTATTCTTAACCACACCATGAAGAGATAACAGTCAAACAAACAACAAAGAATCAGTGAAGAAATGGGAGACGGGACAGTATCATAAGAGTGTAAATATGTCAGCAGGGTCAATAAAAGGTCATGTGTCATTTGATATGCACAATAAAATATGGAAACGTAAAACAAATAGACAATTAACACTTGATATTTAATTAGACTATTTAGAAAGGAAAAAAACAATTCAAAGCATCCTGGGAAAAAGAAAAGATGGAGCGGGGAAGATGTAAAAAAAATCTTTTTTGTTTGTTGTTCTTGTTTTTGTTGTACGACCGGACTTAAAAAAAAAAATGTAAGTTTCAGATCAAATCTGGTGAACTGGATAACAACGTGTCCAACAATGTTCCGGTTTTCTTGGTTAGTTCTGGAAGCAACTAGATAAAGCCATAAAGGTTTCTAAATATAGCAACAGTGCAGATGACTGTTTTTGGAAAAAGAAATTCAAACCTCTTTGTCTTTGTTTATTTTATTCAAATGATGCTGCTACGTAGGAGATTACGGTTCTTATTGCTTAAACCCCTTATCTCTATGAATATCAATCATAAAACGGTAATTTTGAATAGAATTTCACCGCTTTTTTTATATATATATATAAACCGGCTCTTCAGATTTCCTCCGTGATGCATTTATAGGATTACTTCCCTTATTCCACAACGAGAGCTTCTCGCAGCATGTGTAGGCCTATATCAGTTAAAAGTAGACAGACCGCCAGCAAAAGTAATATTATCTAAGTTTGTAACTAACCTCGTCATATGAGGGTTCTAGTATGTTGAGTAATAGCATTATTTAGATGACATAAGGCAAACAGACAGACATTGGAATTTTAACATTAACAAAACTACATTGTCAATAACAGGAAAACAAAAGTGGGTGTCATTTAGTTGGATTCTTACAATTAGAAGCGGGAAATAGAAAACAAGGTCATTACATCAAGGTGTAGATCTTTTCAGACCTGCGAGATATTTGTTAAGCATAAATAGTCTACCATACACATAACATGCTGGCCTGGTCCAAGGTCTCGTCTGACAGGAGACCGTCAACAAGGACGTCAACATGGAAGTCAACATGGACGTAATTTTGTAATGACTTCCCCTCTCACCATACACTTTCTATCATGACATGAAATTATAATCGTAAATATACTACTTCAACACGATACTTTAAACGCTTCAACACGATACTTTAACCTTTCAACGCGATACTTCAACATATAACATAACATTGTCATCGGATATCTATGAATTATCAAATGACATATGTCAAGGGTTGGTTAGCGACAATGTCAAATAAATCATTTTAAATGGCATTGGAATAGAGATCTATGTAAAGTGTTAGTGACATGTCATATGAAGTGGATTTTTCCACAAAGAATATGAAATCTGTATTTTGAGAAAAATTGGCAAGTGGTTTGTGAGAATGATAGGAGATGTGACAAACTCTAATATAGTGAAATGACTTTTGCATTGTTTTCGACTGTTTCATATTATGTATGACGTGCTAGTAATTTGTTCACACGACTATTTATTGGAAAAACAAACAGGCTACTGTAAGCCATGAAGAGCTCTATGATTGTAAACAAGATTATTCACTCAATCGCTGTTTAATTTGTTCTCTTTTTTAGTTAGGTTCGAGATATCTAAGAGCTTTTTTCAAACTGCCCTAATTTTGTCTATTTTTCATGAGACTTGATAAGTTTTCAGGATATTTTAATACATTTAAGATTTCCAGGACTTTTTCATAGGCTTTATTTTGCAATTTCAGGAGATTTCCAGGAGATGCTGGAAAATCAGGAGGTCGCTGAAACACAGTTATACAAGTTGTTATAGTTTAATTTTATAATTTACACTTAGAATTAGCGCGGGGCCTATAAAAGTGCGGGGCCCACTGCGGCTGCATAGGTTGCAGTGGCTTAAGGCCGGCTCTGGGTGCGGATGTACCTTATTTTATTGATCTAGGGTGGGTCACTCGAAAAAGTTTGAGAAACACAGATCCCAGTGTCTATGGCTTATTTGAAAGTCTACGTAAAACGAAAGTAATGAAAGTGATAGTATTCACAGAGAGAAAATTATGATAGATCTAATAAAGATCTAATGAAGATCTATATGAATTTAGCTTTTTATATTGAATATAATACATTCATACATGAATTAATGTTCATGTGTAGGCTATTAGCTTATAGGTTTCATTAGAAAAATTAGAGAAAAAATATTTATAATTTACAAGTTGAATATATTCTGTCCCTTGTCCAATACACGTCTTGAGAGTCACGTGGACAAAGTGAAATATAACTTTAAAAAGAACAACATAAAAAATGGCTTTACTTTAAAAAATAAACCAAAGCTTATATTTAGCGTAATTGTATCAATTAGTTTGGACTTAGATTAACAATGATAAGTCTGTACGATTAGTGATATTTTTACCAATTGTTTTTGTTTAGCTTTTATCGTTATCAATGCGCTAGTGTCCTATCACTGTCTGGATCATTGGGGAAAAAACAACTCGACCTTAGTAGACCTGTAGAGTATTTAGTGTCTGCATCTACTGTGTAATCATCCGAAAAAAGAGCCAAATAAAAAAATAGGCCCTAAAGATTTGTAGTCTCATCTCAAGCTGTCCATTATTGAATTTCGTTAGAAACACTGGCATAGTATGTGTGTGTATGTTTAGACATCATCCTTAGACATCATCCTTAAACATCATCCTAAGAAATTTGATTATTTAGGTATATACGAGTCTATATGAGTGGACCTACAAGTTGCCTATCACTGATATTGAAAAAATCCGAAAATCTCCGTCCAAAGAAATATTTGAAATGTTTGGACTATGTGTATAAATACAAACACACGAGGCTGGTCTAAAAAGTTTCTAACCTAACAGTAAAACGTGTATTTTGTTTCTTGAAATTCATTTCTATTTCTTTAGATAATCTTCTTGTAGATCTATGCACGTCTACCAGCGATGCACTCCCCTCTCCAGACAATTTAACATCTTTCTCCTTAAAGGTGATGGCATCACTTAAAACAATTTCGTAAAAACGCTAAATAGGCTTACTTTTTGAATGGGGGTTGTGAGGTAGGCGCATCGCTAGGAGAATTGTAAAGATATGAAAATAGAGAATGTACAAAAAAACAAAAAAACAAAAAAAACAACAACACCATCATATGCTAATAAGTTATTCTTGAGATGAGCAATTTTGCTTTAAAGTCCACATGTGTAGGTAACTAGATGTCCGAGAAATTCCACATGTGTTGGTCACTAGATGTCCGAGAAAGTCAATGATCTATTTCCTCCGAAGTCCACAGACATAAGCCGCCAGAGATCCAAGAAATCCAATGACTGCCAGGCCGAAGAGTGAGTAGCAGGTGAGAAGCTGATAGAAGGTGAACAGGTAGAGATGCCGGGAGCACCAGTTTCTGGGCTCGTGGAGGGGCTGCGTGTAGTTAGGCCTCCATACAGAGAAGAGCCAGTAGTTGCCCAGGGAGAACCAGACCAGAAGAAAGAGGAACAGGATGTATTCCGTGAAACGATAGCTGCGGGTCATGACGAAGTCGTCCTCCAGGTCACTTTGTGCCTCGCTCTCGTCCAGAAGCATGTAGTCGCGAGCCCGTTTCTGCTGCCATAGTACGATGCACAGAAAAATGAAACCGAAGGCTCCGCCAACGAGGAGGTAGATTGGGATTTTCGGTTCTACTGGGCAATCTTCCAAGTAAGATGTTCCTGCAAGAAAAAACAACAACAAGCAATAGCCAAAAGATGACTTTTTACAAATAAAGCTGATCCAAGGGAAAGATTCGCTAATTACTGCCATTTAAAAATGGCAAGGTTGAGCTCGTTTCTGATATATAAAACAAAATTAATTAATTAGTACTAATTGATTAACTAACTGGTTAAACCTTAGGCAACAATGTGTGGTTTAGTTCTTTGTCTTGAAGGTAATTTTTTTTACCTCTAGCCCTCGAGAGTCAGTAAAATTAAATTTTTGTTTTGTTTTTCGATATGACTAGGTAACATCCCTAATCTTTTCCTGTCAAAGGACAATATATGTTTCCAAAATAGGTCACGATTCCAAAGGACTAAAGGAGAACCATTGCTTGTTTATATATATATATATATATATATATATATATATATATATATATATATATTATATATATATATATATATATATATATATATATATATATAATATATATATATGTATGTATCATGGGCGTAGCCAAGGGGGGTTTTGGGGTTCAACCCCCCCCCCCCGAAATGAACCCCCCCCCCCCATGCGGGGGGGGGGATCGGAATTTAGTGACTGATTTTGTTCTTTGATTTTGTTTATTTTAAGTGAGATTTTAATACTAAACCATCACTTGCCCAAGCACAACCAAGGTGGTTTAGAGTTTAAAAAACCCTACCAGGGGGTTCGAGTTTAAAACCCCATACCAGGGGGGTTTGAGTCTAAAACTCCCTACCTGGGGGGGTGAGTTTATAACCCCCTACCAGGGGTTTTTGCAGTTAAATCCCCCTCTTCTATAAAACAAAAAAAAAATGCAAACGACAATCCCTAAATTCCAAGAGCACATTTAAGGAAGATTTTGATTTTAAAACACCCTGCAAAATTTACGATAAACCCCCTCTTTAAAAAAAAATGCAAATTACACACAGAAAATGTTATGAGCGTAGCCAAAGGGGTTTATCCCCCCCCCCCCTCTTCAGTAGGGTTTGAAACTAAAAAATAACTCTTCAATATAAAAAAAAAGCAAATTACGGACTCAAAATGTTGAGCGTAGCTAAATGGGTTTTGACTCAGTTTTGAGTTTTAACTTCCCTTCAGCGAGGTTTGAAGGTAAAAAATACCTCTTTAATAATAAAAACAAAGCAAATTATACACTCAAAATGTTATGAGTGTAGTCAAAGAGGTTTTGTGTTTAAACTACCCTCCAATGGAGTTTGAAGCTAAAAATTACCTCTTCAATATAAAAAAAAGCAAATTACTCACTCTAAAATCTATGAGCGTAGCCAAAGGGGTTTTGAGCAGGGTTTGAAGCTAAAAAATACATCTTCAGTGTAAGAAAAAAAGCAAATTATACACTAAAAATGCTATGAGCGTTGCCAAAAGGGGTTTTGTGTTTAAACCCCTCTCAATATAAAAAAAGCAAATTACACACTAATATTATTTGAGCATAGCCAATCCAATTGGGGGTTGAGTTTAAACCCCTCTCCTACAGATGGCTTTTTTTTAAAGTTTAAAACCCCTCCAGATGGTTTTGAGTTTAAAATTCCCCTACAGAGTGTTTTGAGGTGGAAAACCTCTATCTTCAATATTATTCTGAAGCAAACTACAGTTACTAAATTCTATTACCATAGCTAAATGGGGTTTTGAATAAAAAAAAAAAACAACTCCAGAGAATTTTTAGTTTAAAACCCCCAACAGATGATTTTGAACAAAAAACTTTTCTTTTCGATACAAATCTAAAGCAAACTACATTCACTTAATTCCAAGAGCGTATTCAAGAGAGGTTACACATTTCTACCAGTGGCGGGGCTCCATTAATAAAGGGCCGAAATTGAAAAACACTAAATGTGGCTCAACAAAGATGGCTAAGACAGATTTTAGGAGTCAAAATCAAGAAAATCCTATGCTGAACTTGGAGTCGACTCCTTAGTAAAATTGTGACAGAGCGTCGCATGAGGTTTGCGGGACATGTTCTCCAACAAAATGAATTACGCATAAGAAGAGTTGCGATGACATCCTAGTACAACTAGGCGCCACACATTCATGTAGGTCCTAAGAGCAGGTGGGAAGAGGCTTCAGACATTACCAGTGACAGATTTTTATGGAAACAGCTTGACGGCAAATGCGCCGAATGGCGCGGCAGGGTCTATATCAGTAAGAATAGCAAATTAGGTTTTTGAAATAAAACTTTTTAATAGCAGGAAAATGCATTGTAGATACCTCAAAGTATGCATGTTGTTGGCTTTCAATACCAGAAATAGTGCTTGGCGGCGGGGCTCCGCTTCGCGCTGGGGGAGCTCCTAGTGCTCCCCCAGACCCCGTTGCTGGCAGTAGCGTGAAATCTACAATTTTTCCACTAACTTCAGGAAGAACCTATTCTAGGGCACAATAAACGTCTTCCGAAAGAATGAAGGGTCAGAATGTAATGAAGATTATGTACACACACACACACACATAAATACATATAAATATTTTTTTCCGCGGAGGGGGGGGTACGGGGGGGGAGATTTTTTCCCCCCAACACCCCCCCCCTCGAAAAAAAATCCTGGCTACGCCCATGATATATATATATATATATATATATATATATATAGAGAGAGAGAGAGAGAGAGAGAGAGAGAGAGAGAGAGAGAAAGAGACAGAGAGACTGGGCAATAGATAAGATTTCATAAAGGTATTAATGAGATAAAATATTTGTATGATCTATACAAAAGTTATGGAGTAACTTATGATCAGTATAAAAGTAAAAGAATTTTTTTTCAGCCATAACCGTTTGATTGTCTAAGAGCTGAGCCGAAGGCTCTTCGAGCTCTAGGTTTGAAAAAAAACCCTGATTGAACAGGGGAAAAAACCCTGTTTGAACAACCGTTCTGTTTGGAAGAGATCCGAGTCAATGCCTATGTAAAGCATTGCTATTTCCAATATATCTTGCTCTCCGGGCGCATGGGATAGAATGCATGGCCGAAGGTCGAGTACACCGGGAACCTCCGCCATGTTCCTATGTTGTACCAAGCTAACCGTGCAGGACTCGCCATTATTGTAACGGTCCCTTGAGGAACGGCGCATGGATTATCGACAGGGCCGTGGGAGATCTCTTTCAACTCCGCTCCGTGCAATGGGACCACTCTTTCGTTCCCTTGGACACTCCCACAGGAGTTTTGTTTTGCTATTCATTTAGCCTAACCACACCATCTAATGGTCGTTTCCACCAAAGTGCCATGTTGAGGCAGAATAGCGTACTCGGGTCAGCCATAACCTATATAATTAATATAACCTTCTTTATTACTATATATCTCTAATCGTGCCTACTATGTGAGGCGGGCATAATGATAATCTTTGATATAATATTGTTTTCATTTAAGCTTATTTGGGCATTATGCCGAAAAAAAACCTACATAGATTTATTCAGCTTTAACTTAAATTTTACCTATAAATGCCATTCAGTCTAAAATTGGGCTAGTAGACTACTAAATAAGATTATAACAACAAAATACTAATACACAATTACTTTGGATGGCTGATTCTTAGAGACAGTAGAGTCCAGAAACCAACTTAATAATAAGTAGGAGTATTCGCGCTAGTCGGACTTGTCGATGGTCCCGGGTTCATACCTTTACCGCTGCCATCCCCCGTCGTCCTGCGGGAGGTTTAGACTTGGAAGTAAATTATCTTCAACTCTTAAGGAACATCCGAAACATGTCCAACCTTTGACCCCAATGTTACAAACATACTAACCTACAACAAGCATGGATATGGGCACTCCAAGTAGAAGCAAGAGAAAAATAGTTAAAACCACTGGGGAAAAAAGAAAAAGATATAAAAGTAATTAAATAAAGATTTACAATTACATTTCAATGAAAAAATGTATGCACGTATTTACCACATCCAAAACGATAACAAATAAAGTGAAACTTAAAAAAGTGTTGTTAGAGTATGGTACGCGTAAGTCTATGCTACTGCTACATCTTTGCTATGTCAATGCTATATCTATGTTTATGGCCATGATATGTCTACGTCTATCTTATGTCTACGTCTACGATATGTCCACGTTCATGCTACGTCTACGTCCACGCTACATCTACATCTATGCTATGTCTATGCCTATGATATGTTTACGTCCATGGTATGCCTACAGCTAATCTATGACTAAGGCCATGCTATATCTACGTCTATGTTATGTCCACGGTCATGTTATGTATACGGCCATGATATGTCTACGTCTATGATATGTCCACGTCCATGCTATGCCTACAGCAATTCTATGTCTACGTCTATGCTATTTCCACGTCCATGCTATGTCTACCTCTATGCTATTTCCACGTCCATGATATGTCTACGTCTACGTGGGAAGCGTGGTCGAGAGGCCAAGTGCGCTTGAACTTGGCTTGGCTTGGCTACCTAGAAGGGGGCTCGAGGTTCGACACCCGACTCGGGCAGAGTTGTGTTTACTGAGCGCCCAAAGGCAGCACGGAAAACCAACTCCTAGATACCCACCCCACCGGTCCACAAATGAGATTGGACCAAAAGCGCTCTGAGCATGCTATAAGCATGAAAGTAGCGCTAAATGAAAGCTATAATTATTATGTTACGCCCACGTCCATGCTATGTCGACATCCATGATATGCCTTTGTCCATTCAATGTCTACGGCTACGTCTATGCTACGTCTACGTCTATGCTATGTCTATGCCTTTGCTATATTAATGCTATGTATTCCCTTGCGGCAAAGAAAACGTCACTGAAATGTAGAACGTTTACTTTGTCCATTAGAAGATGTATCCAAATCATCAACTTATTGGAGGTCAAAAACATCTCGTTCCTCGTTAACAGAAAATATAACTAGGAATCAGGTGATAAGCGACTTATTTTCAAAAGGTATATGACAAGCTATTTTCAAAAGGTATATGACGACCCCCTTGAGCCTCGTTAAATCACATTTCTAAACTATTATGCTTGGTGACTAATTTGTATAATTTACTTGACATTTCCCAACGTTTTTCTTTAGTTGACCTCGTCCTAATATTTTGTCATATCGCTTTCTCTTCTTCTCCAATTTCACTGTATTTCATCACGTCAATAATGTAAAGATGATCTTAAAAATTTAAAACTTTGCAAAGAGAAGACTTCTTTTTAAAATGCATGTGAAAAACCTAAAATCGGACAAGAATTGTCAACGAGTAAAATAAACTATAACATTTTAGTGTCGTTAAAACATTGCGCTACCAGTTATCTGTAAGATCGGGTCACAACAAGGATCGACTTCAAACTTTTCTACCTTTCACATGAATAAAATATGTCAAGGTGGACAATAACAAGAAACGTCTTTTTAGACTTATTCCAAAACACGCTGAAAATTTTGTCGTAAATCTTAAAATAAATCGAAAAAGTCTAAAGGGAGCTAAAAATAAATGTAGACTTTGCATACCAAGACTCCAGAGAGTTCTAGAAGTATAAAGAGCAGCAAAAGTGAAAATTCAAGGTCATTCGTCCATTGTGCTACAATGTAATAATATCATCGCGGATTTATTATTCATACTGATGTATAGTGTGTCTTTCTACTTGTGTGTGCTTACTTATTTAGCGATTAAAGTTTGTATGATAATAGAATATTTAAAATATCGAAAGTGGATTTATATAAATCATTTACCACTTTACTCCGGCATCCGCTTACCTATAGTTTCATAGCATAGATACATATAGTCTGCTGATACCGTGCAACACTAGCGGCAGGGCCAAATTTACCTATATGAAACACAAATTGTAGCTAAGGACAACCAAGAAATATTTAGCACTGACACACAATGCCTGGACTTATAAAGGTTTCCAAAAGGGCTTCTTATCTCAAATAGTTTAGGATCTTTTCAAGCCTAAATACGGCACTGATCAGCGGACACGTGACCTGTCTGATCCTCCAGTCAACTTCAACATTGACATCTGCTTGACTGCCGTATAGCACCAGAAAATTTAAGAGAATCTTTTGGAAATAGAACATGTCTCTTTGTGGAATGACTTACAACATATGGGATAAAATTTGTATTGGGGTTATCGTGAAGCTTCAAAACCATGATCACTATATGGTAACAATGATGGCGGAATAGAAAAAGGGCAACACTACTTACTTGAATGCCAAAAGATCTCCCACACTCTCTGCAGGAAGTCGTACAGGTCGACAGACTCGACATGCGCTTCGTGGAACTGAAACAGGATGGAGCCATAGTTGAGGTGCTGCTGGGTCTCGTTGGTCAGGTACGTGGTACTGTGGTGCACCAACGTCTTCTCATCATTCAGCGTCTGGAAAAGAAAAAAAACAAAGGCAATAAACAATACAATACTGAGCGTATAGCTTTATTTCTTAATTTCTCTACATTATCATTCTTGTTTAACCAGGATGGTGTCGCGGGAGTATTTGGCTGGCCTTCATTTGCTAGATATAAGGCCGAGAGAGCACGAGGCCTTCATGTAATGTCGGCATTGTTATCAGAAGGCAATAAACTCTATGACATACATTTGGGCCTAATTTGGCCCTTCCAACGGGTCTCAAACCAGCAATTTCTAAATCCCGCCAACTTGTTAACATCAATATCTTCTTATCAAGGCCATCCATACATTTCGGTCTGACACAAACTCAAACTCTTTGTCCATATTTCCAATCAGGTTTCTACACATTCATAATGGTACCAAATAACCTGGTCAGTCTCCTCGCTTGATTAGCGGCGTTGTGCATTCAAGCGTGGCCAAATATATTAAATAAGATGCACTAAATAGTTACAGAGTAATTGGGAGATATTTTGTCTTATATTCAGTTTACGCGAGGTTTGAACCCTAAACAGTTTCTTAGACGGTCACAGACAGATTTAGCTGCGGAACTTTTCTGGCTTTTCTCTGTGCTAACTGGTGTTTTTTTTTAGGTCAAGGTGAACAGTTAAACAATGATAGCCTCTTAGAATCGACAGGTCATAAGATGTTGTCTTTACTGAAACAGAACGGTATTTCGAAATCAAAATGGAAAGTTAAAAGCTTACGTGGTAATTGGTATCATATAGTATCTTATAGATTGTACGAAAGGGCTTCCAAATATAGAGTAACAGGTCCTAGTTTTTAAGAACTGGTCTGGTTTTTGAAAGTGAAGGTGAAAGAAAATTTCCGTTCGCGGGTCCTGGGGCGGTTGCCCTAGTTGACACTCCCTAAAGCCGCTAGTTACCAAGACCAGAAAAAGCGGAGGTTGAAAATATGGACTTGTGAAACCTGCCTATGTGCAAAAGTATCCCTAGAGACGTGACCTCGTGACCTCTATGTCGAAGGTGCCGCTAGAGATACTGACCAGGTAATCCAAAGCTGCAGACTGTATCCGAATAACATACTGGCCCCCAAAACAAACCAATAGAGGGCTGTCTGATCTGGAAACCGCTGTGTTGTTCATCTCAGTTCTAGGAATAGCGATCTGAACCCTTCAATATGATCACAAGAATGCAGAATAAGGTAAATAATAATAAGAAGAAGAAGGTAATAAAAACAACACAGCAGCTGTACACCATTTTGAATTTTTCAGTGAAGATAAAAACGCCAAGAATTTTGACCAATTCGATTATTAGAATAATGACTAAAATACTGAATAGTTTCTAAAAATTATACGTTACTGCTTTCTATTCGTTTTAAATTTTTCATCTTACATATCTCTACGTTTGTCTATCATGTTTAGATCTCAAAAACTAAAAGTACTTTTTAAGAAAATCGATCCCACCATCAGCTGCAACGTGCTAAAAATAAGTACAGCTCTTTTGTACAAAGCTTATATCAAAACTGTCTGTCTGGTGCAATAGTTGTACAAGCCATTTGTCACAAGCCCATTAGTGGATCATGTTCAAACCTTACCCAATTATTTATTGTAGGCCTACTTATCAAAATATGAATCAATAAAAAAAATTAACCTAATAGTCTTTTTGTTTGATATCAAAAAAGGGAAATAAATTTTTACAGTATTTAGTAATATAACTGTAAATATGGAGTTCATCCTCTTAGATATGCTTAGCTTTATTTTTTTTAAAATTAAAGTATTTTTATATTCTGCATGATTAGTTCTATTGAAAGGGAACACTTTTTTCTCTATTGTTATGTGCACATATTTTATGCACACACACACACACACATATACACACAAACATAAACTATTTTTAAAACAAGAAATATAACTGTAGAATGAAATATTTCTAAATTTCTTGATTCACAATGAGATAACTTTGGCTAAACAAGGTCAAACGATAGACAGATACACCTAAGGCAGGACCAGGATAGACTTAAGCGTACTCTCTCGAGCACAGATGATGAGGTACTTAAAACCAACATACTCCTAAAGTTGGAGAGATTAAACAACTATATTTAGATTATAAGGGAGCTGAAGTCCGCTGTACAAACTATAATGTAAATGAAGGTCCCAATCAAATATTCCTCTATCCATCGAGCAAAACGTTCAAAGGAATAGAGTAATAGACTAGATAATTGACAAAAAGGGAAACTTCATGGAGAACAAGGAGGAGATTATCAATGTGTTCACGCGTCATGTCACAGAAATATAGAGTGATGAACCTACGGATAGAGAAATACAGAATAGGTTTCTTGAACATTATCGACAGTTACTGGACTTTGAAAAAGAACATTTATAATCCCCATTTACATTAGAAGAGCTAGAAACCGCTCTACATTTAACACAAAACAACAAATCTCCTGGCCTTGATGGACTAACATTTGAGTTTTATAGGGCCTTTTTTCCTTTACTAGGCCCTCTTCTTTTGCGAATGTATAGTGATACGTTACAGTCGGGACAATTTCCTGCCCAATTGAGGCTTACAGTACACTAATACCTAAGAAATCGGAAAACAACACCTCTGTTAATGACTACAGACCCATTTCTTTATTGAATACTGATTATAAGGGGTACCGGGTTCGAATCCTGGTAAAGACTGGGATTTTAATTTCTGGACCTTTGGGCACCCCTGAGTCAACAGCTCTAATGGGTACCTGACATTAATGAAGGTCATTGTGCTGGTCCTCGTTAACCGTAGGCCACAGAAACAGATGACCTTTACATCATCCACCCACTAGGTCTGAAAGGGGAACTTTACTTTACTTTATATAATTCGAACATCCAAGATCGCTAAGCTACGTTAATTAATTAATGGCACAAAGAATGTCATGAAATTGGAAGTTTGAAGAGAAGAGACAAAAATGAAGCGCCGACATGCTGGTAAGCTAACGAGCTGCTCGATTGGCTAAACGGCAAATGCGTCAAACAATAGTTCACTGGCAGTGATGGCAGAAATGCAGGTTGAAAAGCAGAGAGCAGTTGAGACCCTAAGCCTTTTACATATGACATTGTTAAACCTCGTCAGGGCCGGCCTTAGGTAATTGAAATAGAAAAAACAAGGTTACAAAGACAGTTTGTATGGAAACACAAACTCAAAATCGGCCCCCGATTTGGTCCACCCAGGCAGGTAAAAAAGCAGGTTTCAATATTTTCAGAAAGAATATAAGAAGGAAATTCTATCAAAGACAAATAACAGAGAAGAATGGAGAAAGAAGGTTAACAGATCTTGTGTGGTGCCCCAGCGGTCCAGCAGACCAAAGGATAGGTGAAAGTGAAGGTGAAGTTAGATGTGAACCTGGCAGAACTGATATATTTAAATGAATATCTAATTGACCTAAAGGGTCAATCTCTTATTCAAATCCTGTAGAAAAAAATACATTTCCGTAAAAAAAAAAATTCCTTTAGTTAAGTGTTTTATAGCTATAGTACAGCACTGCAGTTCACGCGATAATATGAAAAACTACTTATTAATTGTTGTTTTTAATTCTGTCCAACTTATATGCCTACTATATTAATTTTTTCTTTTAAAAAATAGGAAACATTTTTTTGTGTGTAAATGTAGTAGTTAATATGACAGAACTTACTAAACTTAGCAATGCAAATGTAAAAAAAAATTATTTTTGGACAAAAACAGTACATGGCAGTTTTGATAGTGACAGTGTGAGACTAAAGAACCTCCCGTGTTTGTTACTATTAATAGTGAATAATTGTAAAATTGGTGTATTTTTTATGAAAAAATAAATGCATAAGTGACTTAAAAATTAGATTTTTCGCTTTTAGAAAAGAAAAAAGTAGCCGTTGCATCAGAACTTTGAATGGTCTAAAATATTGTGATGTCGGATTTTCACTATCTTTTCTAGTTTACGAGATCTAAACGGGACGGACGGACATTCCACTCAAAAATTATAGCGTATTTTCCCCTTTCGGGGCCGCTAAAAAACACAATGACTTATGATCCGTTCTGTATCTATATCTAAATCAACAAATAAATTAAATTCATAAAACGCCGATTGAACTAATAATGTGCTTCATGGACAATTCATGATCATCAGACTAGAAATAACGTTTCGACATTACACCAAAAGGAAGACACAATGATCTTCTAACATATACAGTCGAACAAGCATATCTAAACATTTGTGTATAAACCTTCAATCATAGTTATGACTAAGAGCTAGGCTAGTAGACAGAACCATAGGGCTCTGCCATCTTTCAGATTTGATCCATGTTTTGCAATTTTTTTCTCTAAAAAAATTCTTTGAGTCCTGTGGGAGGCCCCCATCAATCGGAGGCACTAGGCCGGCCCTGCTCTAGTACGTGTAGTTGAATATGGACACTAGGATAAATGTTGTAGAACACGTTTTTATTTATTAGATCACCGAAATGTCAAGACGTTTTTTAAAAAAAAAAAACAACTTGATTGCTATCTCCCATCTCTGCAGCGTACCATTGCAATGTCAAGGCCACGACATAATTAGCCAGTCTGGTCTCTTGACCCAGCAAAGTACGAGGTTTGTCTCACTTCCAACATCTGGCAACTTGGTCAGCGGATGAAATCAGATGACGTCTGCAAGTGTGGAACTAGAACAGTAAGCCAAATTTTCATTCTAAAAGAAACTCAAATATCAGATTTTCCATAAAAGTAGTAAAGTTTCTTTTTCACACGTTGAGATCTATGGAGCAGACGATGTGAAGGTCATCTGTTTCTATGGCCAACGGTTAACGAGCAGGGTGTCATGTGGTCAGCACAACGACCTATCGCCTTTACTTCCCCAAACTAAAGCCAGGTACCCATTAGAGTTGGGTGGACTCAGAGGTACCCATTAGAGTTGGGTGGACTCAGAGGTATCCATTAGAGTTGGGTGGACTCAGAGGTATCCATTAGAGTTAGGTGGACTCAGAGGTACCCATTAGAGTTGGCTGGACTCAGGGGTGCCCTTAAAAATCCCGAAATTGAAAATCCAAGTCTTCACCACTAGTGGATCCAGGACTTTGGAGTGGGGGGGGGGGCTTTTTTCCTAACCCTAACCCTAACACCCAGTAAACCCTAACCCTAAGCATAAACGCGCGTACATATATATATATATATTAGGATTTTTTAAAAAAGCAGTGTTTCTCAACCTTTGGCGAAAAAAAAAACACCAACAGAAAAAAAAAAGAAAGCTATGTTGAGGCCTTTCTCTTGGCAGCTAGGGGGTTTTCTTGCATCCTTCAAAGCAGATTCGCATTCTTCTGACATCTACAGCTTATTATTCATCTAATTCAAAAAATACCCTTTATAAATATTCTACTAGAAAAATATAATATTACTACATTGCAAATAAAACCGATTTGTTATTGAAAAGATAAAATACCCTACATATACCCTACATATTTAGATTAAGGCGGAAAATAAACATTCGAAAAATAAAATACAAAAATAATAATAATAATAAAAACAGCCATGTTGAGGCCTTTTTTTGACAGCTATCTTGTCTGGAGGACCTTTTGAATAATGTTTTACTTGAAAAATATTCTAATATGAATTTACAGGCCCTTACTATATTGCAAATACAACCGATTTATTACTTGAAAAGATAAGATACCCCACATACAGGGGCGTAACTAGGAATTTTTCCTTTACCTCTTTTGGGGCTCCCTGCATTTTGCGTAATATTTAATATTTAATGTAAAAAACATTTGTTTGGGGGCTCCCCTCAAGTGGGGGCTCGCGGAGATTTTCAAATTCTCCTCCCCCTCTTCCCCCTACCCTAGATACGCCACTGCCACTGAGGATCGCCGAAGAAAAAAATATTCGAAAAATAATATTTTTTAAAAAAGCTAATTTGTAAGTGATACATTTTGTTCAATAGGCTTGTTTGTAACTTTGTTTTGTTACAGAATTATAATTCAAAGCTCTAAACAATTCGGAAGTGGGAGGAGAAAATTAAGTGGAACAATTAGATTCTACTCTAATTTAATTTACATTTTTAGGACATCTATCTCTCTCTATATATAATTCTTTTCATGGCTCAAGAGTGTGGACACAAAGTAATGGAAAGATCACTCTTTTATTTCTGTAAAGTCGGACGGACTAGAGTTACCTCACGTAATTTTAGAGGCGAAAAGAGGGGGTGGGGGGAGAGCAAGTAGTATTCACCCGTCACTAAACAGCAGGGTCGGACTTAACCATTGTGGGGCCCAATGCGAAACGGATTTCGCGGGGCCCAGCTTGGGTAGGGATACGGATAATAAGTGAAAATTAAGAGTTTGTATTAGAAAATATATTCGACTTTGCATTTTATTCATTCTTTACTACGCACAGAATTACTACACGAGCCTTGCGTGTAGCGAAGTCATACAGCATATCATAAGAATTCTGTTTCCTACATAGATCACGCTCAATAGCAAGAAATGCCAAATGTTCAATCTATCTTTGAGAATTGTTGACCTCAAGTAATTCTTCATTAGATTGAGGCGAGAGAAGCTTCATTCAGTCCATGTCATATGTCTATATATTATTGTCCATATGTCTATTTATCAGTGCATGTCTATATGTCTATGTCTAACAAACAGTCCAGTCTATGGCCATATGTCTATCATGACAATATGTCGAATATGTCCAGTCTAATGCTTCTATACAGCACTACGACAATAAATTTGGCTAAAAAAATCTCGGTAAATTGAATAAACTAATATTTTTGCGAAGTTGTGTCCCGTGATGAAAGCATCCGTGACCTCTGACCCTCAGACAACTCCGTCAAGAAAAGGGGAAATCATTCCTCCTCATAATGTGAACTATTTGGGTGATAAAAGGCTCCGAGAATAAATAGTATGTCTCTAGCTAATATTTCTATTTATTTCACATATGGCCGAGCTATTACCGAAAGACCGGAACTAATTCCTGCCAGAAGGCATTTTTGTTTTGGTGATGTTTTCCAGGAGACAGAAAAAAAAATATTCCTAGGAAAATACAACAAAACTTCAGCCATTTGTAAGAACATTTTTTTTTGAGTTAGAGCTGTAAAAGACGAAAATAAAATTGGCGACTCCAGACACTTCCGCCTGGCATTTCATTGATTAGTTCAGACATTCACTTCTGGCACCTTCCTCGAAAACAACATTTCATTGCTATGTTTACTGAAGAAGTAGTAACCTTTTTTTTGTGTGCATTAAACTGTTTTAGGATGCATTACAAATAACTAAATTTCAAGAAATAAACAAATATAGCGCTAGTAGTATGTATCACAAAGAGTAATGTTGTATATAAAAGGGAACTCTTTCATAAGATGGTGGGATCCAAGTGAAACAACTATCCATAAGATCAAAGGATCCTTTTAAAACAACTATCCATAAGATCAAAGGATCCTTTTTAAACAACTATCCATAAGATCCAAGGATCCTTTTAAAACAACTATCCATAAGATCCAAGGATCCTTTTAAAACAACTATCCATAAGGTCAAGGCATCCTATTAAGATATCTATCTATAAGATTAAGGTATCCCACTGAAACAACTATCTGTAAGATAACGGGATCCTAGTCAAACATGAATCCATAAGATC
Organism: Biomphalaria sudanica; assembly: GCA_036873155.1. Taxonomy (NCBI): domain Eukaryota; kingdom Metazoa; phylum Mollusca; class Gastropoda; family Planorbidae; genus Biomphalaria; species Biomphalaria sudanica. The sequence continues at coordinate 661,529 of JAZGLO010001986.1, forward strand.
AAAGGATTTTAATGAAACAACTAACTTTAATCATAGTGAAACATCTGTCTAAAGATCCAAGGATCTTAGTGATGCAAATTATCTATAAAATCAAGATCGTAACGTAACAACTATGTAAAGATCAAGATCTTACGTAACTACTATCTAAAGGTCAAGATCTTAACGTAACTACTATCTAAAGATCAAGATCTTACATAACAACTTTCTAAAGATCAAGATCTTACATAACTATTATCTTAAGATCAAGATCGTAACGTAACTACTATGTAAAGATCAAGATCGTAACGTAACTACTATGTAAAGATCAAGATCGTAACGTAACTACTATGTAAAGATCAAGATCGTAACTAACTACTATCTAAAGATCAAGATCTTACGTAACTACTATGTAAAGATCAAGATCGTAACGTAGCTACTATCTAAAGATCAAGATCGTAACTTAACTACTATGTAGAGATCAAGATCGTAACGTAACTACTATGTAAAGATCAAGATCTTACGTAACTACTATCTAAAGATCAAGATCGTAACGTAATTACTATCTAAAGATCAAGATCTTACGTAACTACTATCTAAAGATCAAGATCTTAACGTAACAACTATGTAAAGATCAAGCTCGTAACGTAACAACTTTCTAAAGATCAAGATCTTAACGTAACAACTATGTAAAGATCAAGCTCGTAACGTAACAACTTTCTAAAGATCAAGATCTTAACGTAACAACTATGTAAAGATCAAGATCGTAACGTAACTACTATGTAAAGAACAAGATCTTAACGTAACAACTATGTAAAGATCAAGATCGTAACGTAACAACTATCTTAAGATCAAGATCTTAACGTAACTACTATCTAAAGATCAAGATCTTAACGTAACAACTATGTAAAGATTAAGATCGTAACGTAACTACTATGTACTGATAAGAAAATCAGATTCCTTTAATTCCACATTGTCAAGCATCACTTTAACACTCCACATAGCAGTCTGCAGTTTTAACATTTTGAGAGAGAGGACCTGGCTGCTTGCGGCGTCGGAACGAGACTGCTGGAGGTCACCCACGAAGGCCGCTGGATTCACATTTGAGACCAAAAGAATATCTGCTTCCGAGGACAAACGCAGACGACGAAAAGAAAATCTAAATCGACCACCTGCGGACAATGGTTATTCTTGCCCTGGATGTGGCAAAATATGCAGGTCACAGCTGGTACTGAGCAGCCACGGGAAATACTGTATTCCTCACTAATCTTCGGACTCGAAGACAAGCCCTATTATTATTATATATAGGTGAGATTTTAATATTAAACCATCACTTTCCCTTGTGCAGCCAAGTAGGTTTTGAGGTGAATACCCCCCCCCCCCAAATAAATTAAGCAAACGACAGTCACCAAATTTTATGAGCTTAGCCAAGAAGGGTTTTGAGATTAATCCCCTCTATAGGGTTTTGAGTTTTGAAACCAATCCCACCCTTTAATATAAAACAAAAGCAAACAACAGTCACCAAATTCAATGAGCGTAGTCAGGGGAGGGGGTTGAGTTAAAAAAAACAACAACCTACAGAGTGTTTTGAGATTAAAACCTCCCAACAGATGGTTTTAACGATAAAGCTCCTAAACTAAAGAGCTCCTAACTAGAGCATAGCCAAGAAGAGTTTGATGTTACCCTCCCCTTCCAATACAAAAACTAATACAAAACTACAGTGCTACCAATTTCTACCAGTCGCTAGGCTCTTTTAATAAAATAAAGTGGATAGCAGATTTGTTTTTTGACTGCCAATTTTTGAATCAAAGAGTAGCAGGATAATCTACTGTAGACCCCCTCAGAACGAGTCAGAACATGCATATTTTGTAGTTTTAAATACCGGAAATAATGCTTGGCGCCGGGTCTTGGCTAAGGGAACTCACAGCTCATAGCTGGCAAGGGCGGAGTGTCTACTGTCTTTCCACTCGCTCCAGGAAGAACCTATTCTAGGGTACAACAAACGTCCGAATGAATGAAAAGTAATTACGCGCGCGCGCGCACGCACGCACGCACACACATATTTATAGTCACCTCCAAACTCTCCGAAAAAAATCCTGGCTACGTCTATGCTACTGATTAATGTCTTAGCAAAGCAAAATATGATTAATGTAAAATTAATAATCATTGAAATACTTGAATTTAATCTTCCAGTTAAAAGCACATTTTGAGTTGAAAGAATGAAATAGGACATTGATTTCTCATTACCATTCCCAGAAAGTCCGACTAAAACACTTGAACTAGTTTCATGGCTTTAATGGTTTTGAAATGGCTTCGTTGTATTAATTCATTATTCCACCTATCGAAGCTTATCATCAACAAATGTATGGACAACAACAGTTTACACCCAGCGTTACACGATTTTATGGGGGGGGGGGGGGGTTTGCTGGCTAAAGGGGAGATTACTAGATTCTTTTTAACTTTTCAGACTTAAGGTAGAGGTTCTATAGTATAGATTCTATACAGAAATTAAGAGAATATATATAAATATATATATATATATATATCTATACTATAAAGTAGAATGTGAGGTGTATGTATGTATGTAACGAATAGAAAAAAAAACCGCTTGACCGAATCTTGATAAAACTTGGCAGAAATGTTCCTTGGGTACTAACTTAGACCGTAGTGTATGTATTGTAGCCCTAACACAAACTGAAGACCCTCAAAAAAAAAAAAAGTTGTCCGACTCTATTAAAGCTATAGTATTTATGTTTACAATGTTGACATGAGAAAAGATCGAAAGGATTTAGATCTAGATATAATTTTAAGAAATACATTTTGCGCAGTTCTTTTACTTTGACACATAGAAATACAAAAATTACTTCGTTTAATTGTTTACTTTATAATCCCATTCATTTAACAAATCGGGTAAACCAGTTTTAATTGCACTATTAAATTATCGCTCTTTTCGTTTTTAATAGATATGTATGTATCGGCTTCGGATAAACCCATTTTCGCAAAACTAATTTTATTTTCGTAGCGAAAGAGAAAAAACTTGAAAGGATCATTAGCTAAGTTTAACATACATCTAAATCCAATCCACTAGATTAGTAAACACAAACTTAGACCCGCAGGCCGCTGGTAATGTTAGGCTAGTAGTCTATATATTTGTAAAAAAAAAAATAGGGACTGGTACTCAGTGATGGATTGCCTACCTTTTAACTACTAATACATTAATAATTAAAATACAAGAAAAGTAATAATTTTTCCCCACATTGAAAAAGGTGCTGGTGTGTACGGTCACAAAAAAAGCACTGTATATATGTTGTTTTCATTGATTGTTATTCACTGGCCGTTTTTTATTACATAACATTATGCTAATTATTTTTTTATTCATAAGAGAGTGTGCGTGTATAATTTAAATTTATTAGTGTTATCCATTAATTAATTGATATGTAATTAAATGTCTACAAAGCATGAGGACTTCAATACATTACAAAATAAATCACTTCTGTACAGCAAACTTTTTAAAGGACGACTCAGATGGACAGATATTTTCCCTAAGAAAAAGTCCAGCCTGGTAATAGATTGTGTCTGTTAGAAAGTCCCACCCGGTCATAGTGAGTGTCTGTTAGAAAGTCCCACCCGGTCATAGTGAGTGTCTGTTAAAAAGTCCGACAATGACAGAGTACTTGCACCTGAGACACTGCGTACAAGCAGCCTCGTATTGGGAATGTCAGGCGCATTAATGCACATGCAGGGGTTTACAAACGTCATGGAAACGTTATCATAACTTGGGTCAGAATGGGCCTCACAGGTTTCACATATATTTCACACATAATCATATATATTTTATACATATGCTCCACACCTATGTTTCATACATTTGTTTTATACACACATTTCACATACATTTTTCACACATATATTCATATATATATTTCACACTTATTTTCTACATATTTATTTCCCACATATGTTTCACACATATCTTTTATCCATATATTTTACACCTATATTCCACTTACACACATGTATTTCAAACATGTTTTAGACGTACATTTCAAACATATATTTTAGACCTATGTTTCAGACATATTTTTCAGACATATCTCACACTGTATCCGGACTGCTAGGAACTGTGAAAATGTAGGGCCTATATTTAATATAGATACTGATATTTGTAGAATGTCATTTGAATGTCATTAGTAACTGCAATAATACATGTTTATGTTAGGAAAACCATTTGGTAAAACTTCAAGTGACTATACATGTATTTCAAACGAACATATCCGAAACATGGCGGGCCCCATGATGTCCAGAAACGCAAACTAAGAATGTACGATCCTTTCTTGAGTTCCCAAGGTCTCGCCCAGACTTTTCTGCAGGGAACAGTATAAGTCTAAAGAAGGAGAGGCAGACGAAGGAAGTGATGGCAGGACAACAGCAAGGGATGGACAGGCCTATCTATGAAAGGGACTCTAATTTTTGTAAAAGAGCAGAGGTATGGAGATAGACGGCATTAGACAGTCGACAGATCATGTGTGGTGCCCCAACTTCCAACGGACTAAGGGACTGGAGATAAATAATAGAATAAATTGTTTAAAAAATCGATGATATTAGAGTAGTAAAAATAAAACGTTTGAGAATCCCTGGTCTGACGTCCACATTGGAAGTCTAGAAAGTGTCTTTAAAAGGGTCCAATGAAACGTGACAAGAGACATCTTATTAGTAGGCACTTCGATGTCAAGGGGAGAGAACTAGGAAGACCAAACAAAATAAAAAAAACAAATTCTTGAAGTGGAACTAACTTTGAAAGTGAATAGCTTCTACAGCACAAACTGGAATCTAAAGTGATCAAAACTTGATATATAGGGCGGTGTGTCTGAAGAGATAGTCGAGCTGGGACTATTGTCTGTATCAATAGAGACTTCTGGCGGCGTGTGCTTTTGTTTTGATGGCCAGGGGAGAGAGATTGACGCGTACTTTGCCAAATGTGAAAAAAGAAAAGAGAAATATAATAGAATGAAAATACAATAATACTAACGAGAAACAACGGTATAACTGGCTCATTTTTTCCCCATCGCGATCTCACTGACCTGAGTATTTAGTTTGGTATTCATATCTTGAATGATGTAATACTATTGGGTAATACATCGTTCACGTGCCCTACCACGTGACTTGAATAGTTATTGACTTTATTTTTTTCCCCTGTTAATTTTTCGAATGGATTTTCTTTCTTTTAGTTCTGCTCTGGATCTCACATCTCCCAGCAAATATTTTCTGCAGAAATGTGAGTCAGAATTCGTCCTTTTTGTGTAGGAGGACATTATTAATTGAGGATTATCACACTATAAGCTAATTACATTTTGATTTTAAAAGGAATAAATTGTAATAACAACGTGCTAATGACGCCAACACAATCGTGATAAGTCCACAGTTCAGCTTCCAAGTCATCTCTGGTCCATACCAGATAACATTTTAAACTTTCTCGGTCATGCCACGGTGTAGATACTTCAAAATCAACCCGTTCAGTCCAATCTTCAAAATTAAAAAATAAATTTAAACGGTTCTAAATATCATTCGCACTGGATTATTTTGAATAAAAGGGATACTATACAATGGGCTCAATAGTGGAGATTTTCAGGCATGGCCAAAAAAAGTAAAAAAAGAGCGAGCTTTTTGGTGTTTCCGGTGTACAAAATAAAGGAAGTATTGATAAGCTCTTTTGTTTAAAGGTTAGGATAATTTGTGTGTTTCTCGTGAACATCTCCAATAGTCACAAATCTACAGCAACCCGAATGTTCTGTCCATCTCATGATCTTTTCTTCTTTGACTCTATAAATATCATTTAGGCCAATACACGTGTTATTCCTTTTTTTTTTTGCATTTTAATATCTACTATAAATACGCGAAAATATCACTCATTGATCACGAGCTCTCTTAAACTGCCGTACGGATTCGCATGAAATATCATACACAGGTTTCTTTTTCTCCAAGGCATTCACAAAGAACCTGTTTTGACAGATTCGCAACCTGGCGACCGCTAATCACGAAAAAACCACAAGCTCAATTAAACCTTGGTATTTTATTTTCGGCACTTTCCGCGGCCTACATATAAAACATTAAGTTTGTGTTTTTAAGGCACTTTTTTTTCCTTTTTCCTACGTCTACTTTTAAAAAATATGTTTCACATCATTCCCGCTTCCTTTTAAATGCTGTCTAAATATTAAAAAAACAAAACAATAATAGATTACTAGCATTAAAAAGATAAATCTAGAATCTTTTTCTTATGGTTAAAGGATGAGAAATAAGGTTAAAACTAAACATAGACGCTATATAATGAGGGTCGATAAATCGGAGGATGCTTAAAAAAGTTAAGGGTCGTCTTTGTAATAAAAGAAGAGGCCGAAAAGTGTACTAGCAGGTGTTTGTGTGTGTGGGTTGGGCTTACAGTCCAAAAGCGACATAGAGTATATTTAATAATGAGACTAACTTTTTGTTGTGGGCGGGAGTTAATGGGGAAGCAGAGACGTGAAATTGATCAGCCCTACTAGAATTCACGGGCTAAAAGCATATGTGTGTATGTGTGTCTGGAGGGGCATCATAAAGCGGGTCTTTCTAAAACAAGTCAAAAGTCTATGCAGGAGAAATTACGGTGCAGGGTGAACAAAATTAACAAAAAAGAGAAAGAGAGGAAGAGAAGGAAAGAGAGGGAGAGAAGGAAAGAGAGGAAGAGAAGGAAAGAGAGGGAGAGAAGAAAAGAGGGAGAGAATGAAAGAGAAGGAAAGAGAGAGCTGGACGTTCAGTTTTATTGTAACTGATACACTGATTCACGTGGCCCGTTTATTAACATTTCAAAAAGGAGAAAAAGAGGGGAACAAATCAACAAGCGTACCCGGTATGTACTGCTAGTCATGGTATAAGCACATTTCATTACTTCGATTAATTGAGGTAGCTCCATAACGTTGTTATTGCCGGAAGTGGTAATGGGAAATAATCCCTCCACAACCTATAAAAAATTCCAATGGGATGCGTCTCAAATAATCTCTAACAACCAGTCCAACTCCTAGCATACACGTGTGCCTCAGAAATTGTCTCAGAGGGAACTGTTTTCACTAACAGGAGAAATGGCTAGTAACTGACGTCTAAACTAGTAAGTTTCAGTCAGGAGGGGCTCTTAACCTTGGCTGGCTACCCACCTAGGAGAAGATAAATTCAGTATTCGCACCTCTGCTGCCTTGTAGCTGTACCCAAACATGGGGAAAACACCAGGAACCGGTGACCCTTATGCAGATAACAGCCCACTGTGCTACACTCTGGCAGAGCCTGCGAATTCGCTGATCTCAAACTATATCGGCACTTGCAGTTCCCTTGGATACATGAAGAGAAGGGACTACTATGTGGGCGACATCGTTCCGACCAAAGCTAACGCCCAGGCATTCATCTCAATTATTTTTAGATCATCCATAGTTGCTTCACGACTGAAAAGAGGCCATTGAAAGATTAATTTGGATGACACAACCTAAATACATTCCATTAAAAACGTATCAATTCAATGGCCAGTCACTAATTGAACTTGGCATGTGGGAGTTTTAAAAACGCTATTACCATCACTGTGCATTTAGGTTTTAGAGTGTTTTTTTTTTTAACTTTATGAATTTAGAGTTTCTCCACATTACCACTTTCAATTTGCTGCCGGCCCAAGCTCTTAATATGCTCTAACATATGCTTTTAGCCCGTGAATTCTAGTAGGGCTGATCAATTTCACGTCTCTGCTTCCCCATTAACTCCCGCCCACAACAAAAAGTTAGTCTCATTATTAAGAGACTATAATTCTATAATTAGAATGTTTTTGAAAAAAAAACAGCCTGAATAATTTTATAATACATTGCTTCAACAGTGTTCTGTTATTTGAGCCTCAGAACGAGGCAGCTGGAGGTCACTCACAAAGGTCGCGGAATACACATGTGAGACCGACAGACAATCCGCTGCCGAGGACGAAAGACGGCGAAAAGAAAATCTAAATCGACTGCCTGCGGACAATGGTTATGCTTGCCCTGGATGTTGCAAAATATGTAGGTCACAGCTGGGACTGCGCATCCACGGGAAATACTGCACTCCTCACTAATCTTCGGACTCAAAGACAAGACTTATTAAATAGGATAAGACAATGCTCTTAGAAGTAAATAATAAGCATGCGATACTCAGAACAATTAGAAGATGTATAAAATGATCTAAACAAAAAGTATATGTCTGAGCGATTAATACAAATTATTTGCAATTCAACATTCAATTCATTTCTATTTTAGTCAAACAGATATTGTGTAAATCAATTCAATGTTCGATAACTCTTCTATCAATATGAATCTAGTTTCACTAAATCGCATAACACACCCGGTAGCCTCCCCTGTCCTGCTTCCATTTACAAAGTGTGAGAGATAAAACCCCTGACATTTAGACACACTGGAGTCAGTCGATCTAATCTGACTTTGACCCGACTTGTCAAGGTCACGACATAACCTGTATCGTGAAAGTCCAATTTTCGTGTCCAGTTCCCGAAACTATCGATCCCGTTCGCCAAATAAAGTACATGAAGCTTCCAGCATTTTCCCGCCCACCCCCGTACCACAGATACACCCCCAACTGACCCTTGTCCTGGTATGGCTAATACATCTCTCTGGTCGCTGGAATAATAGCATTGTAGTTACCGGAGCTTTCTGTTAGAGAGGTGTGTGTACTACATAGCTAGTGATATAGCAGTTTAACATACAGGCTAGCAAACATACATTATAGGAAGTGGTTAAACATTCAGACAAGCAAACATACATTATAGGAAGTGGTTAAACATTCAGACAAGCAAACATACATTATAGGAGGTGAAACAGTTGGACATACAGACTAGCAAATATACATTGTGACAAGTGACACAGGCCACAAACATACGGTACGGTAAATGATAAACCAGTTTAACATACAGGCCAGTAAGCATACATTATAGCAAGAGATACAGCAGAATAACATACAGTATAACAAACGGTGAATATAAAAAGATACAAATAGGCAGAAATAAGCATTATACTAAATACACTATATACAGGGCCGGATTTAAGTGAGGGCATGCAGGGCTACTGCCCAGATGCATCCACAAGTGGGACCCTCACAAAAGGGATTTAAAAAATATCCAAATTTCGAGGTGTCACTATCAGCTACTTTTTTTCAAACATTTGTCTTTGTTTTTTTTTACCGACAATATTTTCAATGTTATGGTTAGCAGACAACTTGTCCTGGTTACCAATTGTCCGCTTCAAGCGTGCTCGTCATAACCTTTATATTGCAGCTCCGGGTAGACAATAGTCAACCGAGGGCCTTACCCTCCACGAACTCAACAATAGAAGTGTTGCTGACTAAACTATGCACAATAATTGTTTTTAAAGGTAATGTAATGTACATGCACACTATGTCTTTCTTCTGAAATATGGCGCGTGCTTTGAGGTACAACTATTATTATTAATCAGCATATTAACTTCATTCACATTAGGAGGTGACATCGATATCAAGGAGCAAATTTAGTCTAGTTCCGGCTAGAATTTAAAAAAAAAACAGCAACAGAGGGAAAAACAAATGTCTGGGGTTTTTTTTATAAATAGCTCAGATATGGCAGAGAAATGATGAAGCCATTCGTTTAGGATCAGCTTCTAGTCAGCGTGGGGCTATATTAACCCATTGTCACCCACAGCTTGAAAAGATTTTTTCTTGTCAGATAGGTCCATTTTTTTCCCAAGTCGAACACACGCACGCACACACACACACATAATGAACAATACAAACGTACTAGCAGAGACGGAGGCAGGGAGAGGTGTGTTATGGTGTGTGTGTGTGTGTTACTATGGGAAAGATGTTAGCGATTGGTTGTGAATTGTTATTGATGCAAGATAGGTGGCGTTGTCGTCATTGGTTTTAGTTAGGACAGACGACTGCAGAACTTGAAACTTGAGACTGAAAGGTTCGTTTTTTGTAGTGAGTTAACTTTTGTTGAAAAATACCATTATTAAAGTCTAGTACATTGATAGTATTTCTTATCAGCTTGATTTTCATATGTTCTAATAACAGTTCTATTTAGTTTTGTTCACAAATACGTTATTCATGTTATTTCAAGTTTTACAAGTTAAGATAAAATACGCCTACAGCGGTTTAGTTGTCTACCAGCAGTTTGGTGCTACAAGTCAAAGACAGTCAACAAAAAGTGGGCGAGGTGGATTCGTAAAGAAAACAAAAGTAATGACATTGCTATGCTAATTGTCACGTGATATGCGCGCAGCGCGTCAGGGTTGCTAGATGTAGATGTAGATGCAGCGCGTCAGGGTTGCTAGATGTAGATGTAGATAATAAGCATGCGATTCTCAGAACAATAAGAAGATGTATAAAATGATCTAAACAAAAAGTTTATGTCTGAGCGATTAATACAAATTATTTGCAATTCAACATTCAATTCATTTCTATTTTAGTCAAACAGATATTGTGTAAATCAATTCAATGTTCGATAACTCTTCTATCAATATGAATCTAGTTTCACTAAATCACTTAACACACCAGGTAAAGGTCAGTAAACACAACTCTGTTTGAGTCGGATGTCGAACCTTGATCCCCCTTGATAAATACCCAAGCCAAGCCCACGTGTACTTAGCCTCTCGGCCAGCACAACGACCAACCGCATTTACTTTTCCCCAACTAATGGCAGGTACCCATTAGAACTAGATGGACTCAGAGACGCCCAAAGATCTCAAAATTAAACCAGGATTCGAACCCGGAACCCGGTTCGGCAGCCAAGCGCTTTACCGCTCAGCGACCCCGCCTCCCAGATACCCCGTACATGTCCAGAAAAGAGTTTGTTCAAGCAAAAATCAAGAATCAATGCCCAAACGGCTTTATTAAGTAAATAATTCCCGCCTTATGAGTATGATGGTCAGTTAACGAGATACTCACCAGTGTAGAAGACGTGTTGGATCCGTTGGAGTGCGTGGACGAACTTGATGGCTGAGGATGGACAGGAGACGTGTCCGCCACCTGCTCATCTTGCTGGTGTAACTGGCAAGGAAGAGATTGCTGCCTCGGCCTTCGTACGGACTGATGCTTTTTTCTCAGCGTCGTGCCCTTTCGAACGAACATGGTAGTCTACCTCTCCAGCTGTTTGCCCATTGTAATGGTAAGCAAGTTAAAACTGTGAACATAGAATGATCCGAATCTATTCAATCCACTTAAAACAAAAGTAATTGAATCTATTGAATCAATTTAAAACAAACAAGGTTACAAAGACAGTTTGGGTGGAAAGACAAACTCGAAATCGGCCCCCAAGTGGTCCACCCAGGCAGGTAAAAAGACAGGTTTCAATATTTTAAGAAAGAATACCAGAATGAAATTCTTTTAAAGGCAAATGACAAAGAAGAATTGAGTAAAAAGTTTGACAGTGATCCAGCAGACTAAAGGTTAGATGAAGGTGAAGTTAGATGTGAACCTGGCCTAACTGATGTCTTATAATGATTATCTGATTGGCCAAATTGTTTTTTAAAGGGTCAATCTCTTATTCAAAACCTCAAGAACAAAAAAAAGTTTCCGTAAAGAAAAAATAAAAAAAAAAATCAATTCCTTTAGTTCAGTATTCCTTCGATTGACATCCACTCCGCAGTTCACGCGATAATATGAAAAACTACTTATTAATTGTTGTTTTACATTATGTTCCACTTATATGCATACTAAATAGATTTTTTCTCTTTAAAAATAAAAGTAATCATTTTTTTCTGTAAATCTAGTAGTTAGTATGATAGAACTTAAATGACTTTGTAATACAATTGTAAAAAAAAGTAAAAAAAAACAAACTTTTTTGGCGAAAAATCTAAAACCGTTTGCCAAAATGTGTTAAAAATATGGTAAATTGTCATCTCCCTTACTAAAAAGCCTTCAGTGTTTGTTACTATTAATCGTGAATAGTTGTAAAAATGCTGTATTTTTATGAAAAAACTCATTGCATACTTGATTTGAAAATTAGATTTTTCCCTTCAGAAAATAAAAAACTAGCCGTTGCATCAGAACTTTGAATGGTCTAAAATATTATGATGTCGGATTTTCCCTATATTTTCTAGTTTACGAGATCTAAACGGGACGGACGGACGGACAGACAAACCACACAATACTAAAGGCGTCTTTTCCCCTTTCGGGGAACTCTTATAATATTGTCATAACTCTGCCATGCACACCACAATCCAAGCTAGTTCAGAAGGTGCACACTGTTAGAGACTAGACAAGGAAGGATGTTTACATTAGCAAGAAGATAACACAGTTCCGCCCAAGTCTAGAGCTTAAGAAGAGACTGTGCTCAAGTGCCTCTTGAGTTGCCTCTGTTTAGTTATTACACTAGAATAAAGTGTTCTCTTTAAACTATGTGATTCTAGAACTAGAATATAGTAATTGCTGAGACATTGACACTTGGCTACGAAGGACGTTTTCTATCTGTCTCTCTCTCTCTCTTTCTCTCTTGGAGCCCCAAAGTCACAGTCACGCAATAGCCTACTAATGTGGTACCGGTATTTACTTGAGTAGCAGGAAGTGGTTACGCCTTATAGTCCCCTATGGACGAACAAAGATTGACTTGAATAATAAATAGCACAGTCTATAATTAATCTTCTTTTAAGAAGCACACATAACTGAAATCCGCCAAAATTTCGTACGACAAAGTTGCGCTAACAAATATGGTGTCTTGAAAATAGCGCCGACGAACAAAAAAAAGGTCGGACTGGATTTCTTAAAGATCTATATCAAATATGCCTTGATCTAAAAATCATATTTATGTGGAGGCTGCAGAGGTTTGAATTCCGAGTTTTCCTTCTCCCTCGGGCAGGAGTAACTCGTTAGCTTTAGTAATAATATTGCTCCTATACATTATCTCCGACAGCAGCTCGTAGGTGAGGGGTTGGGAGCGGGCGCGAGACAGCGTATAGATTGGTCATGAGTCCATAAGGTGAACATTTCTAAGAGGCTAGATGTTAAATGTTTTCTTGGAGGTTCAGCGTGTGCCGATTTAAATTATTCCGACAACGGGTTCCAGCGGTGGTTGATTTTGAAACCAATACGATGCCAATGCCCACACATACACATCGTATGACCTCAAAACCATCCATTCGATGTTGTTGTTTTTTTTGTTTGTTTGTTACCGGTTTGAAAGTCTAAACTACACGATTACAAAAGAGAGTTTATGTTTTCTTTCAAGAACTTGATACTAGGTCTTGATGGCTAGAGTTGAAAACTCATACGAATCTCCTGAAATATTGACTCATTTTGGGGTGTCAATCAATATGGAGAACGCCAATCCTGCGAGCGTTTATAAAAAAAGACAATTTTACAACACCCGTACTTGTGGAATCTAGTGAAAGAAGCTTCTCGCGCCTCAAACTAATGAAGAATTACTTGAGGTCAACAATTCTCGAAGATAGACTGAAACATTTGGTAATTCTTGCTACTGAGCGTGATCTATGTAAGAAACACAATTTTTATGATATACTGTATGACTTCGCTACACGCAAGGCTCGTAAAGTAATTCTGTACATTGTAAGGAATGGTAAAATGCAAAGACAAATTTATTTTCTAATACAAACTCTTAATTTTCACTTATTATTTGTATCCCTACCCAAACTTATCTTTCTATGTCTTATGGTGTTGTCAGGAATGGTTGGCCCATGAAAAGAATTATATATATATATATATATATATATATATATATATATATATATATATATATATATATATATATATATATATATATATATATATATATATATATATATAAGTTTGTTCTAGGGCTACAATACATACACTACGGTCTAAGTTGGTACCCAAGGAACATTTCTGCCAAGTTTTATCAAGATCGGTGAAACTGTTTTGATTTCTATACGGAGACATACATACATACATACGCCTCACATTCTACTTTATATATTAGATATATATACTAGACATATATTACCCGCGGCCCGCGGGTCTAAATTTGCGTATCACTGTCGATATATAAAAAAAAAAATTCACGACAGTCACTTAGAGTGTTTTGTAATCAATTAAACAAAATAATAATGTTATAAGTAAAGCGAATGCGTGGATGTAAAAATAGTATGAATGAAGCTATCAAAATAGCTAATCGACCTAACTCCATTTTTTCATATAAAAATATTTGCTTGTATGCCTACATATATTTGATTAAAATATGAAATGAATAGACTTAATTTTGTATGTTCATGTGTTAAAGTATAAAGTAGATCTTGAGTTAGACATAGTTCTAGATCTAGACAAATCTAGAGTTAAATATTGGCTTGGAGAGTTTATTCTGCGCTGTGAGAAGGCTTTGCTCTGCGCATGCGTGACTTTTTTTAGTACGCGATTCATGAATGAATAGGCTATATCTCAACACGGTTTCGCAGCTTTAGCGAACGAATGTATGAAAAATGCTTTAGAAAAACAAATTTGAATGTTAATTTGATTAAAATATGAAATGAATGGACTATAATTAGTATTGTTATGACTTTGCCATGCGCACCGCCATCCAAGATAGTGCAGAAAGAAGGTGCGCACTATCAGTGACTAAACAAGTCGGATGTTGACATGAGAGAGAACGATTTCCGCCCAACGCTAGAGCCAATATGGAGATGCTGTACTCAAGGCAGATGCCCCTTTGTGTTTGTCATGTCTCAGTGTAAATAAACGTCTATGTCCTCGTTGAGTTTGCCTCCCTTCAGTTATTACAGTATGTTCACGTGTTTAATTATAAAACTATCTTTTCGAAGAGAAGTTGTATCATCTTAGAGTTTTAGACCTAGGAATAGAGAGATTTGTTATTGTGTAATATTTCACGTAATGACTAATGAAAGAATGTTCGTCAGGAATTCTAAATTCGCAGATATAAGGAGCGAATTTATGTAAAAATGCATTTGAAACACAAATTTGAAGCTTAATTTTATTAAATAATGAAATCAATAGACTATATTTTGTATTTTCATGTGTCAAAGTAAAAAAAAATTATCTGCGCAAAGTGTAGTTTCTAAAAAGTTATAATGCTTTCATAGAGTTGGTCAAATTTTTTTTCTAGGGTCTTAATTTTGTTTTAGGGCTACAATACATACACTACGGTTTAAGTTAGTACCCAAGAAACATTTATGCCAAGTTTTATCAAGATTGGTCAAACGGTTTTGATTGCTATTCGTAACATACATACATACATACCCTTTTCTTTCTACTTTATAAAGTATATATATATATATATATATATATATATATATATATATATATATATATATATATATATATATATATATATATATATATATATATATATATATATATATATATATATATATATATATATTATTTATTATTATATATATATATATATGTGTGTGTGTGTCTCCTATGAAGTTGATGTCCAACATTTAGCCAGTACAATCGCGCTGTAATTAAATAAAGACATAAATAAATTGCCACGCCAGGAAGAAGAACTCCTCAAAGTATCCGAGTTTTAGGGGAATATGTTGCTTAAGCAGCGAAGAGCTTACATTTCTCCGACCTACCCTCTTTATAGGGATGCGCGATGGCTGAGCGGTAAAGCGCTTGGCTTCCAAACCGGGGGTTCAACATCATAAACCACCTAGACAAACATAATGTCCTTACTCCATACCAACATTGCTTTAGGAAATATAGTTCATGTGAAACACAACTAATAGGACTAATTGATTTTTCAAAAGGTTTAGATGATAGTGAACAAATAGATGCTATCTCACTAGATTTTTCCAAGGCTTTTGACAAAGACCACCATAGTTTGCTTTAAAAATTGAAATAGTTTGGCATTTATGGTCCATTGCATCAGTGGATTAAAGATTTTCTGATAGGGAGAGAACAAACTGTAATAATAAATGGCTCTAAGTCAACACCAATAACAGTAAACTCAGGTGTACCTCATGGAACAGCCTTAGGTCCACTACTGTTTTTAATTTACATAAATGATTTACCAAATTGCATTAGTTCAGGAATACAAGTCAGATTATTTGCAGACAATTGCATAATATATAAAGAACGATAAAAATAACACAAAATACAGAAATTTTACAAAGAGAATTATTAGATGAATTATAGAAATGGGAATCAAATTGGAGCATGTTTTTCGACCCAGAAAAATGTCAGCTATTAAGAGTAACAAAAAAAAACTAAAAAAGTTAATTCCACTTATCTTACTCATGGTAAACCAGTAACAGAATAAAAACGCAAAATACCTAGGTGTTATAATAAATGATAAACTGTCATGGAATCCACATATTGATGAAACTATCAAAAATCAAATAAAGCATTATGGTTTATTAAAAGAAATTTCTATAAATCAAATAAGAACATAAAACTAAAATGTTATTTAACCTAGGTTAGGCCAATAATAGAATATGCATCCTCTGTTTGGGACCCCTCAACTAAAAAGGCATTAAGAAACTGGAACAGACACAAAATAGAGCAGTGAGATTCATAAGAAACGAATATTCACATTTGACTATAGTAACACCTTTAGTAAAATCACTAAATTTTGAAAGCCTTCAGGATAAAAGACTCAAAATTAAAATAGATCTAGTAATTATACATAACACCTTTAGTAAATCACTAAATTTAGAGAGTCTTCGGGATAGAAGACTTAAAAGTAAAGTAGCAATTATACATAAAACACCGAACCATAATCTTCAAATACAATTACAAAATTTAATAAAATACTCTGAAAGACACAAAGATAGGGGCATAAGCTTTGTGCCATATGCTAGAACAAATTTGTAGAAATGCTCCTTCTTCCCTAGTGCTATTAGAGCATCGAATGGGTTGCCTGAGCTAGCCAGGAAAACCAGTGACTTGGCAGGATTTAGGCCATTGGTTAATATGCATGACTAAATGCATGACGCGTAGGACGTAATCATCCTCATTTTTGAAGTAACGTCTGTATCATATAAGGTAAGAAAATTTTTTTTACGTTTAATCTTATAGTTACTAGACTTAGGCCAATGTTATGATCATTAATAGTAGGCCTTTTGTTACCTGGTAATGGTGTACTATGCTGTTAGTAACCGATTAACTTCTTAATGTGATACTATTGTTTACATAATAAATAAATCTGCACTTCTAAGCTGTCATTATCATCATAAAACTCCATTTGAGTGAGGGCTTGAGAGGCTCAAATCCTCTCTTGCAAAAGCCCTGGACAGAAACCCTACTGTCTTGCGTAGTGCATAAATGTCGCCATACAGGTCGAGAATTTTTTGGTTTCCCAGACCTATCGAGACGGAGATCAGCAAGTCTGGGGCACTCGAACAGAATATGAGGCACGGTTTCCTCTTCTTACCCGCAGCGGGGGCATCGTGAATCGAAATTTGGCATAGCCGTGAGAAATATGAGCCAACAGGACAGTGGCCTGTCCTGCACTGCGTTCTCAGGCTCCGTGGACTTTTTGGGACTTGTCCCAGAACTCAAACCACTTTTCCATTCTTGTTTTTTGAATTATAGCAAGAGCATAGTGGAAACTTACATCCTGTTCGGTGGGTGGAATTTGACCTCCTTGGTGGGCCAAGGAGTCTGCAATAGTGTTGCTAGTCACACTTATGTGACTCGGTACCCAATGCATTATTACAGGGGTGTCATAGCCGACTCATATCGTTGCTGTCTGAATATAAGTTATTGTTTTGTCTTAATAATTAAAATTTTGTTCAATTATCAATACATATGTCAAAACTGCGCTCTATAAATGTAGTTCGTTATTTTTTAAACTTATAACTAAAACGAAGTTCGTATCAAAATTCGTTTTTAAAAACAACATTTGAATCAGTATTCTTTTCAATGAGTTAGTTAATAAATGGAAAATATATTTTATAATGATCCATTGACACTTTTACCATTGTAACCTTAGATGCAATTTTTTGGGCCAATGTGCGAATCTATGAATAAAACTGAGTTATTAGTGAAGAAGTCCATGACCTTTTATAGAAAAGTTACCTACCCTAGAATTTTTTCATTAAAAAGTGGTGTAATTTTGTGAAAAATCTGCTTGTATATATAATTTAAAAAATTAGATGGTTCACTTTCGGAAAAGAAAAAAGTAGCCGTTGCATCAGAACTTTGAATGATCATAAATATCGTGATGTCCGATTTTCATTTTCTCTTCTAGTTTCTGAAATCTAAACGGGACGGACAGAGGGACAGACGGACAGACAGACCACACAAAACTAATAACGTCACTTGTCACTAATATTACCTATATAAATGTTATAAATTAAATTATTACATCGAATCACAAATATATATATAAAGAAAAACATTTTATTTTAAGTAGTTTAACGATTAATCTAAACATTTTTTTTCTTCTTCGAGTCAATTTATTCCTAAAAAAAACGGCATATTAATGTCTTCTTCTTCTTCGTTTTCATTTTACATGTCGGTCCTCTTAATAATAATAATAATAATAATAATTTTATTTATAAAGCGCTGTTAACAAACAAAATGTAGGCTCAAGGCGCTGTAACAACATTACAAACACAAACACAAGAGCTAACATGACAAACTAATCTAAAAAAGTTTTAAACAGATAGGTCTTAATGTTCTTCTTAAAAGTGGTGTAGCATGTTGTCTGTCTGAGATCAATGGGGAGTGGGTTCCAAACCTTTGGTCCGTGAACTGAAAAAGCCCGCAGACCGTAGCTTTTGAGGGAGAAACGTGGCACTACTAAAAGCGTTGAGTCCACTGAGCGCAGGGCTCTCTTGGGGACATATGGAGTAATCAGTTCTCTAAGGTACAAGGGCATCTCGTTGTTATATATACACGGATGACAAAGTGTGGCGACCTTGTAATCGATTCTCGCTTTCACGGGAAGCCAATGGAGCGTGCGCAAGAGCGTAGTAGCAGAATCTTGTCTATTTTTTTTAAGGACTACTAATGTGATCTTCAGGAGCGACTGGAACAAACATATCTTGTATCTAAATATCGACGTACTACACACTATACATACACATTTCAATCTCATTTCAATCACGAGCAACTTATTCTGTCTTCAAGAAAAGGTCATGGACTTCTTGTACTGTCATTAGTCACCAGAGTCTCGCGTTTGACCCACACAATCCCCATCTCCCACTGTTACCGTATCTATGCTGGATTCTTTAAAAGATATTGATCCAAACATTCTTTGTTGACGCTATTAACTTTCAATTACTTTTCAATTACCTCGAGGTTTGCCTTATATTGAAACAGATCTCTGGTAGAACGGTGAACATTTCAACCAATGGCGCTCAAGATGAAGTCAGAACACTAACTGCTATATCAATGTTGCATGCACTGACTTCATCGTCTGCTGGGATTTCAAGCTTGTTTAGAAAAAACAACAACTCTGTTGAGCTCCGTTAATTACCTCTATTTCTCAATCAGCAAGATACTTCGCTGCTTTAACTCAGGGTTTAACAAATAAAAAAAAAAAACACAATATTAAAAAAAATCCTTTAAAAAATAAAAAACAAAACAAAACTTATTAAAGAGGAAGAACTCCGTCTTTAAAACTATATCTACCAATAATTAACAAGTTATTTCCCTTATTCGATATCAAACAAAATAATTAATTACCAATAATTAATTAACTCATTAGTATTTTTGTTTATTAATTCATGTTTTGTTAGGTACAAGAAATGATTGTTTAAGTATCAACTGGATGGGAAAATCCATGAGGGAAAAACAACGTTAAGAATTATTTAAGGGGACTAAACCCGACAAATGTAGCCATATAAGTGAATACTAACGTATTAGTTTCCCTTTGTTGCTATTATACAAAATAGTAATTTTTCCAGTAATTAATTGTCTTATTGGTTACTTTTTTAAAATTAATTTATGTCCTGTCTATGGCAATGAATAATTGTGCGAAGTTTTAACTTGATCCGAGAATGGGTGTGGGAGAAATAGCATGTACACACTTTTTACCAGACAAACAGAGTTGAAAAAAGCTTTGTTAAAACTATTCTGAGCTCTGTTAATTACTGCTATTTCTCAATCAGCAAGACCTGACATCAACTGAATATGTTTTGTTTACTAGACTTAACATAAGTTCAGTATGTTTTGTTTACTAGACTTAACATAAGCTGAATATGTTTCACATATTGGACTTGTCATAAGTTGAATATGTTTTGTTTATTAAACATAACATCAGCTAAATATATTCTGTATACGAACATGAGCTGAACCAATTTTCTTGATTTGATAGTGAAGAGCTCTTTATTGTTGGGTTAAAGGGATTAAAAAAAAACTGAAATGTTAATAAATTTAAAACTTAGAAACATACGAGTACTGAAAAGCGTTTGTTTTTGTTTTACAAATGAGAAGTTTTCTTTGCTGGATTTCAACCTTGCAAACATAGCAACAACTTCATGTAAGTCAATATCTCCTTTTTTTTTAAATTTAATAATTACGAATGGAAGCATTACGAAACATTAGCATCAAGATCGAACATCAAACAGACTAGCAAGAGGCGTCCATGGCAACGCACTTCTCAGGAGTAGCTCAGAATTGCATACCTCCTTATTTTTATAGTCATTCTCACAATAAAGAATAAAGATCAGAAGGTGCGAAGAAAGCCGAAGAGCTAACAACCAACAAGTTAACAAGGTCAATGGTAGACTACAAATTATTTTCTATAATCTCCATGGGACTTAAGGGTCACTTGAGTTGATACAGACTTGAGGTCACTTGAGTTGATACAGACTTGAGGTCACTTGAGTTGATACAGACTTGGGGGTCACTTGAGTTGATGCAGACTTGGGGGTCACTTGAGTTGATGCAGAGTTGGGTCATGGCGAACATTTCTTTACAGTTTGAATTTCAATGACATTTGGACTGAACCCTGGCCTCACCCTCACGCACAACGACTGCGCATACACACGCACACACTCTACCTGTGAGTACTTAGCTCTAACAGTTTCTAGTACTTGGTTGAAAAGACCTTTCTGTGTCACTGTAACCTAACACCGAGAGGTGAGTCTTGTAAATGAGAAATTACAAATGCGCTTGAAATCTTTTTTATTGTGTATTGTTATTTCCTGTTAATTTCAATGTTTCAGTTTCACACCCTAATGTGCACTCCTTATATACAGTTTATGTTTTAACGGTACACTGCGGTATAAAGGGGACCAATTCAATTTATACCATCACATCTGTCAAGTACAATTTATTTTCCTTGTTCAATAAAAAAATAATAATTACCAGCCGTTAATTGACTAATTGGTTAATTTTTTGTCTACTTTATGAAAATTACTTCCACCTCCACTCATCTTAAAAAAAAAACATTTAAAAGCAGCGCTACATTTTTTTTTTATTTAGCAATTCATTAAAATTGAGATAAAGAAGAAACAAACACTTATGTTAAAAACGTGAAGGTTTACATTATGTGTGAAAGTGTTATTTTATAATTCATTATTGCAAAGTGGTGGCCCGGATTAAGCATTTGCTCTGGCCGAAGTTGGCCCTCGGACTGTAGTTAGCCCATTACTGCTCTAATTGATTCAGTTTGGCATGTTTCGTGTACCTCACAGATAACATTATCATTGCAACTAAGAATCACCAGCTGAAAATAAACAACAGGAACTGAGCGTCGTTTCAAAACTGCTGACGTCACTTCCGTAAATCGTGTCAAAGAGGAAATGTAAAGGACGACATTAAAGGGAGACAACGGAGACTGAAGTTAATCTCGCGAGTGACGCGTAGATCTCGGGAGATCTTCACCCCTAAATCTTGCCTGGTAATCATTCCCATACTGCATTATCTTCTGCCTAAACTAGATTGTAGAGGGGTTAGTACAAAACAAGCATAAACATCTTCTATTGATTCACGCTGATGTTCAGAGATGCCGAAACTAAATAGAATAATGATGTCAGAGCAGAGGATTCCCTTGGCAGGAAACGACTCGAAGCATAGAAAATAAGACTGTGGAAATGTAAGAATAGTTTTATTTCTACTATAATAAACATTACGTTCTATGGTGCACCTATTTCTGTGGCCATATTACAAGATCTACGGGGCTCGCAAAGACCTTCCTTCAGGGAACAGTACCAGGAAAAAGAAGAAGAGGCAGACAGAGAAAGCGATGGGAGGACAACATCAAAGAATGGACGGGCCTACCATTGAACGAGGTTCTAAACAAGGCACAAGACAGGTAGAGACGGTCGACAACATTCTGTGGTCAACTATCGGGTGTCATTTGGATAGTACATTGATTCCCATCTGGGGAGTCCAAGTAGCGATTGAGAACAGAAATACCCCAGTGATTTGGGGTCGAATTTGATTATGTTTCTCTGTGAGCAGATGAACCCATAAGCTAATCTTGAGTCAATGTTAATTCAGTGTTAATCCATTTTCATGAGCATTCTTGAATGTGGACAAAATATCTAAAGATAAAAGAAAAAGAGATGAAGATAAAGTGAGTTGAAGACATAGAGATGAAGATAAAGTGAGATGAAGACATAGAGATGAAGATAAAGTGAGATGAAGACATAGAGATGAAGATAAAGTGAGATGAAGACATAGAGATGAAGATAAAGTGAGATCAAGACATAGAGAGATGAAGATAAAGTGAGATGAAGACATAGAGATGAAGATAAAGTGAGATGAAGACATAGAGATGAAGATAAAGTGAGATGAAGACATAGAGATGAAGATAAAGTGAGATGAAGACATAGAGAGATGAAGATAAAGTGAGATGAAGACATAGAGATGAAGATAAAGTGAGATGAAGACATAGAGATGAAGATAAAGTGAGATGAAGACATAGAGATGAAGATAAAGTGAGATGAAGACATAGAGATGAAGATAAAGTGAGATCAAGACATAGAGATGAAGATAAAGTGAGATCAAAACATAGTGATGAAGATAAAGTGAGATCAAAACATAGAGATGAAGATAAAGTGAGATGAAGACATAGAGAGATGAAGATAAAGTGACATGAAGACATAGAGAGATGAAGATAAAGTGAGATGAAGACATAGAGAGATGAAGATAAAGTGAGAGGAAGACATAGAGATGAAGATAAAGTGAGATGAAGACAGAGAGATGAAGATAAAGTGAGATGAAGAAAGAGAGATGGAGATAAAGTGAGATAAAGACAGAGAGATGGAGATAAAGTGAGATGAAGACAGAGAGATGGAGATAAAGTGAGATGAAGACAGAGAGATGAAGACATATTTTTTTACCTCTATTTCATGCTTTTAACTTTCTCAATACGAAATGACCTTATTACTTGTCTGGATCACTTGGAAAAAAAAGAGGGGGGGGGGAAGAAGGAAGTATCTGTGTTAATGTTACGTGATTGCTTTTTAAATGTATTTATAAAAACAACAAAAACTCAGGGCTCAAACCTACTCATGCTAACATACAAACTACTGTGCCAGTTAAGTTGCTTATGAAAATAGAAGGTTTTATAGCTATCTATTGTTAGTTTCAAACTTTAAAGCGGCGACCTTTAAAGGGGACTAATTTAACTTATACCACCACACCAGTCAAGTACACTTTCTTTCCCTTGTTCGATATGAAACAAAATAATTAATTACCAATAGTTGATTAATTTTTTAAAAAATTGTTTATTGTTTTGTCAGGTAAACGAAATAATTGTGGAAGTGTACTACACGAAATTATGAAAGATATAACATACAATAACATAGAAACTTGGTACCTTAGAACAGCTATTCTGTGTCACATATCAGGTGTACTCATCATTGTCTAAAATGTCAAGTGTGAGGACCACTGAACGGGATAATGTGAAACTCTTTTTATTGCATTGTTCGTTTTTTCTCTTTAAAGCGGATCAAATGAAAACTGCTAAACATTATTTGTGTCCTAGTGTGGATCAGGACACAGAGCAGTCAGTCTAAAGTCAGACCACATTAAAATGAACTGAGTGGCGATACGCCTCAAGAGTAAAACGTGACATGTGCAGATTGTTGCTTGCAGACGTGATCACTTGAACGACGATACTCTCCCTTGTGTTTGGGGGGGGGTCACAGGAGTGCTGTTTGGGAGTGGACGGAGTAGGGAGGACAAGAGTGGACAGGCCCCTTAGAAGGGGGAGGGGTCAACGAGTGAGCATATATAAATTGAATTCTAGGACATGACGAAAAGAACATTAAATGTCGTCACAGGTATAGAGTTAAATTTGGTCCTTAATTCAAGAAATGAGGTTTGTGGTGTCTTGTTGAATAATCTATGTTTGTATCCATTACTGTTTGAAAGTCTCTAGCAAACATTTCACAAACATGAGTGAATATAAAAGGATAAGGGTGGGTCTAGGTAAAGAAAGAAACAAAAAGAGTCAATTTCTTTTTACAAAGCTTTTATCAACTCACACTGTCTGTCTGTCTGGTAACAAGCTTGTACACGTTATTTCTCCCACACCCAATCTCGTAAAAAAAAAAGGAAAAAATTAAAGTTCCTCTTTCAGAACTTGTGGTCTATAGGGCAGATGATGTAAAGTTCATCTGTTTCAGTGGCCTATGGTTAACAAGCGTGCCAGGTGGCCAGCACAACGTCCAACTGCCTTTACTTTGCCCCAACTAATGCCAGGTACCCATTAGAGCTGGGTGGACTCAGACGCGCACAAAGATCCCGAATCTCATATCTCGGATCAAGCTTGCACACTTATTTCTTTTACCTGACAACACAAGAGTCAATTTACAAATTAACCAATTAGTTAATTCACTGTTGGTAATTAATTATTTTGTTTGGTATCTCAAAAAAGGGAAAGAAAGTGTACTTGACTTAAGTGGTGGTATAAGCTAA
Source organism: Biomphalaria sudanica (assembly GCA_036873155.1). Taxonomy (NCBI): domain Eukaryota; kingdom Metazoa; phylum Mollusca; class Gastropoda; family Planorbidae; genus Biomphalaria; species Biomphalaria sudanica. The sequence continues at coordinate 686,345 of JAZGLO010001986.1, forward strand.
ATTAGTCCCCTTAATAGGTAGCCGCTCTAAATTGAAACAAACACTATACAACTTTACAATCTTCTCTAATCATAAGTACCTCACTAACAGAGTGGTTAGCACGTCGGCGTAAGCCACCAGTTCAAATTCAGGTCGTTTCCCCCCTATTTTTTTAAATTAATATATGCTTTTAAAAACCAATTACAGTAAAATCCATCCAGATATCCCGTTTCTACCCCCTCCCCCCCCCCCCCCACATTGTCCCTACTGGTCGAGATCGCTTAAACCATGAAATAGCGCTTTACAAAAACAATTGGTAAAAATATTTCTAATAGCACAGATTTATTGTGTTGGTCTAGATCTATAACAAATTCAATTACATGACTGATCCAAACTAATATATACAATTACACTTCATATATGATTTGTGTTTTTAAAAAGTATTTTTTAGGTTTTTCTGTTGTTGTTTTTTTCGTGAGGTGGAGATGTATCACACTCACACACTGGCGGATCCAGGGGGGCGGTAGGGGCGATCGCCCCCACCCCTAGGCCGACCCTCCCCCCCCTAAAAGGGGGGGGGCGGACGAATTTTAGTATAGAATTCACACAATTTGTATAAGAATTTATTACTTATGTTAATAATATATACTAATTATTTATATTTCAACATATTTTTAGATTATTTCGCCCCCCCCCTTAGTATGTTGGACGATTTGGTGGGGTCGGTAGGGGGCGATGGCATCAATCTCGCCCGCCCCGTAAACTTTCGAGTGGGGGGTGCGATCCAATTTATTTTTAGAAATCACAGCTCGCTAACAGAATCAATTAATATATTTATATGATTAAAACTTGTTATTGATGTTTTAACAGATCTTAATATTATGTCGTTCACCTGTAGGCCGATTGGGTGTGGGGGGGGGGCGAATACCTCTACTGCCCTTCCCACCTAAACCCTTTGAGAGGGGGGTGGGTCCTACTTTTACGGGGAAATCATAGTTTGTAAACAAAATTAGTTGAATAGCTATATAATATAAGGTACATGTTGATATTTTAACCTATTTGTATATTTGTATATTATGTCGCACCACACTCTAATCTCAAATTTTATCATTAGTAAATATAAAATGAAAATGGGTTGCACAAAGTTAATATAATTTCACATCAATGTATCACATTTTTTAAAAGAAAGACTTTGCTTTGGAAAATTTAGAATTCATACAAAATGTTTCAGTATAAGAGTAACGATTGAGATAAGTTCTGAACCCAAATATTCTTTTCCTAGTCGCCTTTTTCCAACCTTTACTCAATCTGATATTTTTCAAGTTAAATAAATTTGGGACTATAGCTCACAATTAATGCTTAAATCCTAAAAATGCACACACACACACAAAATTAGAGTAGAATCTAATTGGTCCACTTAATTTCTCCTCCCACTTCCGAAATTTGTTGTTTAGAGCTTTGAATTAAAGTTCTGTAACAAAACAAAGTTACAAACATGCCTTTTGAACAAAATGTATCACTTACAAATGAGCTTTTTTAAAATAATAGCATTTTTCGAAAAAAAATAATTTCGGCGGCAATCCTCAAAGCCTTAATCTAAATATGTGGGGTATCTTCAAACCGTTTTTAATGTAGTAAGAGTCTATAATTTCATATTAAAATATTTTTTAAAATAAAACATTATCCAAAAGGTCCTTTTTTAATATGATGAATAATGAGCTGTAGATGTCAGGAGAATGCGTTTCTGCAGTGAAGAATGCAAGAAAACGCTTTTGTCGTCGGGGTACCCCTAATAAATAATGAGCTGTAGATGTCAGGAGAATGCGTTTCTGCAGTGACGAATGCAAGAAAACGCTATTGGCATCGAGGCTTCGACCCGAACCCTACTAATAAATAATGAGCTATAGATGTCAGGAGAATGAAACTAGAACAGACACAAAATAGAGCAGTGAAATTCATAACAAACGCATATTCACATTTGACTAGAGTAACACCCTAAATTTAGAAAGCCTTCAGGATAGAAGACTCAAAAGTAAAGTAGTAATTATACAAATAACTCTGAACTATAATCTTCAAATACACCAACAAAATCTAATAAAATACTCGGAAAGACACAAAGATAAAGGCACATTCCTCAATCCATATGCTAGGACAAATTTGTACAAATGCTCTTTCTTCCCTAGTGCTATTAGAGCATGGAATGGGTTGCTTGATATCCTCCCTCCCCCACCCCCTTTTCCGAGAAAAATCCCCAATGGAGGTTTTTCGGCAGAGTTGATTCAACTGGTAGGGTGGACATTTTAAAAATATTTTAAGAATTGAAGAAACCATTGATACCTCTCTCACGCATCATTTTGTATAACAATATAGTCTACCTCATTTGTTAAAAAGATTTATGCATTAAGACTAAAACCAAATAAACAACAAATTTATAATCTTATAAATCATCTAAGTCTCACATTCTTTCATTTAATAGACTTTAAAATGTTTATGCACCAAAAAAGATACATTTAATAAATTATATAATCTGGTCCTGTTTAAACAACACCAATGATACAATTAGATGTGTTGCTCAGAATAGCATATAAACTCTTGTTGTAATTTCATACCAAGCTTCTAATAAATTCTGTTGGTTTAAGTAATTGAGCGAAAATGTACATTGCAATGTATACTCTGGGTGAATGTAAACAAAGTAGTTACAGATGGATGACAAAGAACATATATTTACTTGTAGTGACAGAATGACATAGTGACAGACACCTCTGCGTTGAGTTTAGGAAAGTTTTGACAAAAGCATGAAGCAGCATTCTTTTTAAATTTGAATATGTAATTTGTAAAATTATATGTATTTTTTATAAAAGGAGAGAAAGAGAGAGAGAGAGAGAGAGAGAGGGCATGAGGAATTTTGAGTCCTGAGTGAACTTTTTTAAAAATGCATTTACCAAGATACTCCCTTCTTTACTCCTCTTATTAATAAGTTATTTACAATGTTGTACTACTTGAATTGTGAATAGATCAGTTTGAATAAACAAGACATATTTAAGATGATGCAGATCGCGGGCGTCACCCATGGTTTCTCGATGATGCTTGAGAACATTGACTCGTTTCTCTATTCCATTTTTTTTCCTCCAGAAATTCGTCTTTGAAAAAGTCACGACATCTCCTTCTGAATAACGAAATGTCAAAGCAATTGTGATGCCCAACATTTGGTCTCCGGTGAGTAGATAAGAGTACAAACATTGAGCAGAATGACCGGTCAAGTAGATAGAGTACAAACATTGAGCAGAATGACCGGTGAAGTAGATAAGAGTACAAACATTGACCAGAATGACTGGTCAAGTAGATAAGAGTACGAACATTGAGCAGAATGACCGGTGAAGTAGATAAGAGTACAAACATTGAGCAGAATGACAGGTCAAGTAGATAGAGTACAAACATTGAGCAGAATGACAGGTCAAGTAGATAGAGTACAAACATTGAGCAGAATGACTGGTCAAGTAGATAAGAGTACAAACATTGACCAGAATGACTGGTCAAGTAGATAGAGTACAAACATTGAGCAGAATGACCGGTGAAGTAGATAAGAGTACAAACATTGAGCAGAATGACAGGTAAAGTAGATAGAGTTCAAACATTGAGCAGAATGACTGGTCAAGTAGATAAGAGTACAAACATTGAGCAGAATGACCGGTGAAGTAGATAAGAGTACAAGCATTGAGCAGAATGACTGGTCAAGTAGATAAGAGTACAAACATTGACCAGAATGACTGGTCAAGTAGATAAGAGTACAAACATTGAGCGGAATGACAGGTCAAGTAGATAGAGTACAAACATTGAGCAGAATGACTGGTCAAGTAGATAGAGTACAAACATTGAGCAGAATGACCGGTGATGTAGATAAGAGTACAAACATTGAGCAGAATGACAGGTAAAGTAGATAGAGTTCAAACATTGAGCAGAATGACTGGTCAAGTAGATAAGAGTACAAACATTGAGCAGAATGACCGGTGAAGTAGATAAGAGTACAAGCATTGAGCAGAATGACTGGTCAAGTAGATAAGAGTACAAACATTGACCAGAATGACTGGTCAAGTAGATAAGAGTACAAACATTGAGCGGAATGACAGGTCAAGTAGATAGAGTACAAACATTGAGCAGAATGACTGGTCAAGTAGATAGAGTACAAACATTGAGCAGAATGACCGGTGATGTAGATAAGAGTACAAACATTGAGCAGAATGACAGGTAAAGTAGATAGAGTTCAAACATTGAGCAGAATGACTGGTCAAGTAGATAAGAGTACAAACATTGAGCAGAATGACCGGTGAAGTAGATAAGAGTACAAGCATTGAGCAGAATGACTGGTCAAGTAGATAAGAGTACAAACATTGACCAGAATGACTGGTCAAGTAGATAAGAGTACAAACATTGAGCGGAATGACAGGTCAAGTAGATAGAGTACAAACATTGAGCGGAATGACTGGTCAAGTAGATAAGAGTACAAACATTGACCAGAATGACTGGTCAAGTAGATAGAGTACAAACATTGAGCAGAATGACCGGTGACGTAGATAAGAGTTCAAACATTGAGCAGAATGACTGTTCAAGTAGATAAGAGTACAAACATTGAGCAGAATGACCGGTGAAGTAGATAAGAGTACAAGCATTGAGAAGAATGACAGGTCAAGTAGATAGAGTTCAAACATTGAGCAGAATGACTGGTCAAGTAGATAGAGTACAAACATTGAGCAGATGACTGGTCAAGTAGACAAGAGTACAAACATTGACCAGAATGACAGGTCAAGTAGATAAGAGTACAAACATTGAGCAGAATGACTGGTCAAGTAGATAAGAGTACAAACATTGACCAGAATGACTGTTCAAGTAGATAAGAGTACAAACATTGAGCGGAATGACTGGTCAAGTAGATAAGAGTACAAACATTGAGCAGAATGACCGGTGAAGTAGATAAGAGTACAAACATTGAGCAGAATGATCGTGTCATCAGAAGATTTTTTAAAAAAATGGGTTGTCCTTTGCGTCCTTTGTACTATATTACAAATAAGTTAAGATTATCTGTTAATTAGATACTTACTAGATCTAATTTTGTTTGTATATGGAATTCTCATTTTCATATGGCAATCTCCTTCCTTTAAGTAATGTTCTTATGTTATAAAGCGAGTCAGCAATGGTCTTTGTGATCTTCTTGAAGTTATGCATAGCTTTGAATTTTAATCGCCGTGTTTACATATATTTTAGAGCAGTTATTCATATAGGACAGATTGAGAACATTTCATTAGGCGTAATGTTTTACTGACTTTCTCGTTGTCATTTCAGTCTTGAGACATGGTGATTCTAACTGATTGCCAGAATTTTGATTAAAACATGGTCATTCTAACAGACCGCCAGAATTTTGATTAAAACATGGTCATTCTAACAGACCGCCTGAATCTTGATTAAAACATGGTGATTCTAACAGACCGCCACAATCTTGATTAAGACATGGTGATTCTAACAGACCGCCAGAATCTTGATTAAGACATGGTGATTCTAACAGATCACAAACTTCACCCTCAGTTTCTAGATGACTGGCTTGATTGACTCGTTGGATTACTCAAAGTTTTCTTTACAAATTCGCTTTTCTTTTTTGCTAAAGCTAAGCTCGAGATCCCAACTGATCTACTACTGTATTTGAAATACAACGAACTGTCTCAATTGCAATTGCCTCCCTTGAAGTCGACAGTGTATGACCTTCTGACCACTGAACCCTCGCAAGTCTTCATCACCTTGTTTTGTTGTGTCTCTCTGATGTAGAGCAATGTTACTGTTTGCAATTATACTAAATGTCAAAAAAAATATAGTTGTATTTTTTGTCTGGGCAGTCAGTTAATGTAAAAAGGACCTCACTGCTGGTTCATTAAGACACTATTCAAAGACAGTCAAGACTCTGACTTCCTGTCCGTTTTTTAAAAAATTAAATTGAGAAGCTCAGAGGTTAGTTGTCAGTAATAGAGGAAGTGAAATCAAAGTAACGAGTCATTTAGAGAGGCATAGGTTTTAACAAGCATAACAATTTGTGATGAAAAGTAGCAAATGATTCAAAGCATCAATAAATTCGAATCACTCTTCCAACCGAAGAAACGTTAAAACATATATGGAAGAATTTAAATGTTTGATCCAAAATAACTATTCCGCAGAGATCTGTAACGTTTAACAATGAACGGAAACTAATACTTCAGTATTCACGAATATGGGTAAATTTGTTGGGTTTATTCCCTTTAAATAATTGTTGACGCTGTTTCTCCCTCACGCATTCTACATACAAGTTGAAACTTTAAACAATTATTTATTGTACTTAACAAAACATGAATTAATTTTAAAAAATACATTATTAGTCAATTCGTTATTGGTAATTGATTATTTTGTTTGATATCGAATAATGGAAATATTTTTGTACATTATTGATAAATAAAGTTTTAAGGGAGAAGTTCTTCCCCTTTAGATAATGTTTTTTAAAGGATTTTTTTATATTTTGTTTATATTTTATGTTCTCGGTCATGAACAAAAAAAAAAGCTATTGTAGACCTGACCCTGTACATATCTATGAACTGTGAACTTATGATGTTCCCGTCTTGCCTGAAGGAACTTCCAAAGCTGAGAATTAACAATGTTTACGTTGTGGTTTTGTACAAAACTTCGAAACTTAAGTGTATTGAGTAGAGCAGGGGTGGGCAAATTAAGGACCGAGGGCCACATGCGGCCCGCCAGAGTGTTTTTTATGCGACCACCAGAGTGCTTTATGGGGCCCGCGGACACCTACAGACATCAGGTGTGCACACAGAATATACATAGAAAAATATTTAAAATAAATAATTCTATATATCTTTATAAATTAAAGAAATGTCTGACTGTTATCACTTATAATGAAGAGACAAAAGAAACAGATTCTATACATTTCATTCTTAAAACGTTTAGACTAAACGAAGATTATTCTTATTGGCAATATTTCGAAACATTCAGTCAAAGACGCAAACTCATGCTAGTATTTATTTAGTGCAATGCAGAACGGTGTTGAAAGTGTTGGGTTGGAACAAGATGGCAAGTGTACCAACTGATGGAGCCCGTGTTGAAAGTGTTGGGTTGGAACAAGATGGCAAGTGTACCAACTGATGGAGCCGGTGTTGAAAGTGTTGGGTTGGAACAAGATGGCAAGTGTACCAACTGATGGAGCCCGTGTTGAAAGTGTTGGGTTGGAACAAGATGGCAAGTGTACCAACTGATGGAGCCCGTGTTGAAAGTGTTGGGTTGGAACAAGATGGCAAGTGTACCAACTGATGGAGCCCGTGTTGATAGTGTTGGGTTGGAACAAGATGGCAAGTGTACCAACTGATGGAGCCCGTGTTGAAAGTGTTGGGTTGGAACAAGATGGCAAGTGTACCAACTGATGGAGCCCGTGCTCTGGCTGTGAAAAAAACAAAAAACTAAATCCCAGCCATAGACTCTAAACGGGAAAGATTGCGCAAAGCTGCATTGACTATCAAACATATCATTGACCCAATTATTCCAGTGATCAAACTTAACAGAGTTTAACAGTTTAACAGTTAAGTTTATTAGGAATTGAAACATTCCGATGTTCGGTACCACAGTAAGATCCTCTGGCTTAGCATGGGCAAGGTATTGAGAAGAATATGGAATCTCAAGGGAAAAATGTTTCTGTTCCTCGAAGGAGATATACATTGTTAGTAATATTTCAAATGAAGAGTGGATGAAGACGTGATGTTTTTCATCGAAAGTATTCAATGGCTTGTTTGCACATGAAATGTATGAGATTGTTAAATCTTTTCTAAATGCTTCTTCTTCTTCTTCGTTCAAATTTTTACATGTCGGAGGGTTCAGATCAGTAATCCTATATCTGAGATGAACTGCCCAGTGGTTTCCAGATTACGCAGTTCTCCATATAGTTTTTGTTCTATAGGATGGTTTTGGGGCCATAGTCTTGCATGGGCATCTTGATATGGTATGCAGCTTTGAAGGACATGGTCAGCATTCTCTGGTGATGCTCCACAAGGGCAGGTTTCGCTCTTCCCGACTTTTCTTTTCAAACAAAAGTTTCCCCTTTCTCCATGCAAGCAATTGAAAACATCTTTAGTCATTTTCCTTTGCTGAAAGGTGAAACCTTTCTATTGAAATGGTTGAAGAACTTATTTGGATTCCATGATTGTGAAATTTGAAAGCAAATTTTAAGACGTCAAGAACTTGAACCAGTTTTCAATACACTCAGTTCACCATTTAGTGCGGAAGCTGATCCAGCTCAAAAGGACATACCTCCAAGTAAATTGTGACATGAAAGAGAAGTTCTAGTCAGTTCTTCCGAGGGAGTTTTATGGGTGCCAGAAGCTGTATTTCCACACTTTAAAAAATTGGAGGCAAAACTTTCACATTATTTGGGTCCACTGACATCTGTAAAAACAAATCTTTTTGCTTGAAACTAAACAAGTGTAAGAGCAGATGCTGACTGACTGTAATTTGAAAGCAGTCACAAGGATAACAACTAGTGAGCTAGTTTTACAGTTCCGGAACTTTATGCACGCGTATAAACAGTTAAATGCTTCACATTAGGTAAAACTATACAAGTGAAATGTTATGATATAAAAAGACAATTATGAGATTTAAAAAAATAGTCTTAAAATTATAATCTGCAACTCTTGTTGTAATTCCCCAATTGGGTCTGTTAATAAAAATGTTAATGTATAATACAGTATACATTTAAATTAAAAGACAGCTCGCGTATTTTTCTAATTTGTATGTACATATTTTATATATAAATATATATGCGGCCCGCCATTCCTGCATTTTTTTTAATGCGGCCCTCGATAGAAAAGGTTGCCACCCCTGGAGTAGTGGTAGTAAAGCGTATTGAGTAGAGGTATTAAAGTGTATTGGGTAGAGGTATTAAAGCGTATTGAGTAGAGGTATTAAAGTGTATTGAGTAGAGGTGTTAAAGTGTATTGAGTAGAGGTATTAAAGAGATTTTTTTCTCGTGTACTTAGTAAGTAATGTTTGCAATATGCAAAATACTTTAATGTATATTATACTATTATCTTTATTATATAAATAAAAACCAGTTAAATTAGAAAGTGTCAATGGGTTATTTTCTCACAAAAATAGATACAATATTGAAAGCTCAATTTCGCTCTTTTCTTCGTGTTTCTGGGAATAGCTCCAAGAAAAGTGTATAAAAAAAATTAAACATGTATTTTTATGCAAAGACATATATACCATTAAAAAATTTTTTTTGAAGGCAGTTTTGTACAGTTTGTTCGTTTATTAATAGACGCATATACGTTCCGAGACTCCGGATTTCACCAAAGATCCTATAGTGCTGAAAATAAAGATCACTGGTCTACTAAACACAAGTCCTTACTTAATTGTTTAAAGTTTAAATTATATATGCAAATAAAGCTTGTGGTCAGTTGTGCATATTTTAAAAAATGATATACTTCTAAAAGCATATTTAAAATAATATTTGTTAGTTGCATGTAGTTATATATCTACAAATATGTTTCCGTTGGTCCCACGACATCTTATACTTTTACGACATTCCATTCAATCGCTTTGTGGTGATCTCCAACGCCGAGAGATTAATTTCTACTTGTATGCAGCGTAATGTGTGAGAACAATGTACACGCAGGGGCCGCCGGCGAGTTTCCTTTGTCATTGTGTTTTTGTGTTGATGACTCATTTAGAGCATTTGTTTGATATCAAATAGTTGTTCCCTTCACAAAGACTCATTTAATCCTTTAAACTGGTTGACACATGTACCTCAAGTGTATATTTGAATTTGTTTCAAACACACAAATGCTGTGGTCATATAGTAAGTTGAATTTCTTGACAGAACATTTCACATGCCATCCCGTGGGTCTAACGCGAGAACTTTGTTGCGTGATTATTCAAATTCCCATTGATGCAAGGTATTTGTTCAAATTATCCAATTGTTCAATGTCAAAAATCTGTTATCCCCCCCCTTTCTTATTCAACTTTACACCTCTCTCCCTCCCCCCCTCTCTTCCACCCTCTCTCCCTCACACGCAACCCAAAGATTTTCTTTTCGGGGAGAGGAAACAAAATATATGTGGTGTTGAGGGTGGTGGTGGTTAGATCTCTTCTAGAAACCCCAACACAGTTTTACACTTTTTTGGTCATTCGGTGTCAGTGCGAGACCTTCTAATTGAAAGACAAGAGAGATTACTGCGGCGAACATTAACGCTTGTCAGTCCAAGGGCTTGAGTTGTCTCATAAATACTAAATACAGATGTGATACAACTTTTTTTTTGTTTGGAAATAAGACACGCATTTCTTAACCGTATATTTGCCAATAGCCCTGCTAAGAAATAGAGGACAAGAATCAACTAGAGGACAAGAATAAAAATGGAGGAAATGGAGGACATGGAGAACAAGGAAGAAAGATATATATAAAGTGTATTGAGGTGTGTGTGTGTGGAGGGGGTCTGGTCGGGTAAATGCTGCCTGGTCATGCGGTTTGCTTTCTGGAATGTGGTCTCGATGGCCCGGGTTAGTAACCCGAAGCAGGACGTTTTGGCGCAGCCGTTTCGGCACGAAGGTCGTTTTGGCGCAGCCGTTTCGACACGAAGGTCGTTTTGGCGCAGCCGTTTCGGCACGAAGGTCGTTTTGGCGCAGCCGTTTCGGCACGAAGGTCGTTTTGGCGCAGCCGTTTTGGCGCGATATGTTTAGATCACATTGTTTATGTTCGTTGCATTATTTCTATAAACATAAATGATACATACATAAGTTTTGTATGTGTGTTTGTGTCTAACGTATTTTTCATGGTGGTGAAAGAGAGATATTTTTGTCCATTATTTTTGGTAAGAAAAATTTGATGCAAATTTAAATGGAAAAAAAAAAATGATTTGTTCAATTTGTAACACCATCAACAACAAAAAAATGATTTGTTCAATTTGTAACACCATCAACAACAAAAAAATGATTTGTGCAATTTGTAACACCATCAACAACAAAAAAATGATTTGTGCAATTTGTAACACCATCAACAACAAAATGATTTGTTCTATTTGTAACACCATCAACAACAAAATGATTTGTTCTATTTGTTACACTATCAACAACAAAATGATTTGTTCTATTTGTTACACTATCAACAACAAAATGATTTGTTCTATTTGTTACACTATCAACAACAAAATGATTTGTTCTATTTGTAACACCATCAACAAAAGAAATGATTTGTTCTATTTGTAACACCATCAACAACAAAAATGAAAACTGATGAATGTCATTATGTGCGTGTCGCTCACCTGACCTTTAGTTTATGGGGGGTGGGGGGGACGTATGTTAATACCAAGGTCCCAAGTCGAGGTCTGACCTTTCGTACTTTCTATATTTCACATGTTTTGAATGTTCCCTCAGAATTAAGGATTATAACATTCTAATACAAACCTGCCACAGGATGGTTTAGGATTTCGATTGGAAGGTTTTGAACCCGGTTTTTTTTAAGACCGTGTATCTAGAGACAATACCACACGACCAGGCAGCCATACATAGTTCACATTATGTCCATTAATCAATGTGACTTATCTTTTATTACCACACGACCAGGCAGCCAAACGTTTAGGAGCAGCCGTTCGTACCCTGCTCTCCGCCATCACCTTCGTCCTGTAAGAGGCTTGGGTTACTCTTCAAGCTCAATCATTGAGTCAAAGTTTAGAAAAAACAAAACTAAAAGTCTCAGTTTCAGAAAACCGTAATAGCAGCTGAACATTTTTTGAACACTACAATGACCACTACATTGAACACTAGAATGAACACTACATTGAACACTACAATGACCACTACATTGAACACTACAATGACCACTACATTGAACACTAGAATGAACACTACATTGAACACTACAATGACCACTACATTGAACACTACAATGACCACTACATTGAACACTAGAATGAACACTACATTGAACACTACAATGAAGACTACATTGAACACTACAATGACCACTACATTGAACACTACAATGACCACTACATTGAACACTAGAATGAACACTTCATTGAACACTACAATGACCACTACATTGAACACTACAATGACAACTACATTGAACACTAGAATGAACACTACATTGAACACTACAATGACCACTACATTGAACACTAGAATGAACACTACATTGAACACTACAATGACCACTACATTAGTCACTATTCAAACTATGAAGGAATCGAATTTAAATGGTACTTTGAGTTATTGACATCTAAAAGTAATAGACTCATTGACGGAGAGTACTTACAAACCTTTCCTTACAGGCGCCGCTCTTTAATTAAAGAGACCACCCATGGATACTTGTTTCTATTGTAGTGTAAATTTCTCGACTGGGTTCTACATTCTGTGTCTAACTTGAATAAGCATAGAGAACAAAGAGAAGCAGTGAAGAGAGAATTGAACAAGTGGAGGAAGACAGAGAGAAAGAGAGAGGGAGAGAGAAAGAGAGGGAGAGAACGACAGAAACGTGCTGATAGCCAATTAGAAAAGATGAATCGTCAAGTCCACAATTAGGACACGGTCAGTTCGTCCTTCTAGTAGACACAGTGAGAAAGCCCAAGGTTTATGTTAACTTATAGTCTGCTTTCATATAGCGCAAGCACGAGTCTTTGTACCTTACTGCCAGTGATGTGCAACATCCAGGAGGTTTAATTTATAATAGCTTAACTTTAAGTAGATTACTCAGTAACACTCACATTTAACACTAACATTCAACACTCACATTTAACACTCACATTTAACACTCACATTCAACACTCACAGTTAACACTCACATTTAACACTCACACTCAACACTCACATTTAACACTCACATTCAACTCTCACATTTAACACTCACATTTAACACTCACATTCAACACTCACATTTAACACTCACATTCAACTCTCACATTTAACACTCACATTTAACACTCACATTCAACACTCACATTTAACACTCACATTCAACACTCACATTCAACACTCACATTTAACACTCACATTCAACACTCACATTTAACACTCACGTTTAACACTCGTCCAATTTGTGGTGATCTTGAACGCACTCTTACAATACCAATGCCTAAAATTAGAATTCTCAAATTAGGCAACTTGGGACTTTACGCTCAAGGAATCGAACTAAGCTACGGATTCTACCAAGATGGATTGACATCAGTTTGAGACTTGGAAAACTACCTAGCGTTGTGCGGCTGACTCATATAGAGAAGATGAAAACTCTACAAAACTAGAAACAACTGATTCTCACTTTGTATAACTTGATGTAACTATAAATAGCTCACTTCATGTATCTTTAATTAAAAACCTTCGTTTACGTCAAAAATATATATACAAGAAGTAACAAGATCATTTTAGCTTGCTAATTCTTCATTGACAAAACCTTGAACCTGGGTGGACATGGATCTCGAAAACGGCTCTAACGATGCTCCTAGAAATTTGACAGTTTATGACATTTGCATATCTTTGGTAAAAGAATTACTAGCTAATTTGCGGAAAGCTGTGGCTTGAGCGTTATAATATTTGGAATTATAATCTTCTTTGAAATTAAATTTGGTCTGGAGGTGTCTGGAGGTGTCTGGAGGTGTCTGGAGGTGTCTGGAGGTGTAGATATTCTATTTCTTGAACACATTACGTCAACGTGTATTCACGCATGTATTCATTGAAGAGTTCAGAAATAACAAGTTCAAGAACATTTTGCTACCGGTGCTTGTAATTCTGATTCCTAGACCTCTAGATACATTATACTTGATTCTACCTAGACTGGAAAATGGAAACAAATTCTTAGCCGATAATGATCAGATCAAAAACATATATTTATATATATTGATATAGATAGATTTGTATGTACGTAACTCTGTTTCAAGCTGTAAGGGAAGTTTCAGGAAAATTGACCTTTTCTGTCCTAGACAAGTAATGCTCTTTAGTTTTCAAAGTTTAGAAATAATGCAATAACATTTTCCGGATTTTCAATAGAATGGGCTATTAATCGGGCAAATATTTGAAATAAAGCCATTTCCTGTTAGTTTCCATTGAGATAATGTTTCAAAAATCCTAGATCGAAATAATTTTCGTCCGTTGATTTTAATCATCTTATGTTCATTTAAATAGATTGATTACCTTGATCTTTCGCTTATATAAGCTTTTTTTTAAAAGTATTATTTAAAAATAAATAGAAATATTCTGAGACGAGAGTGCTTGATGTTCGACTACTAGATCTAGCTCTAAACATTAAATCATATGTGATGTAGTTAGGGTTGGAAAAAAAACTTTTTTTTTCTTATAACTTTTTGCTTCAGGGTTTTATTTTTTATTTTTTCACTACATTTTGTGTAGTGTTTAAAGATCTCCAAGTCCGTCTAGATATGTGTAGGTCTGTGGTCTGACTGAATCTACAGCCCTATCGTCATCATCGTAGAGCCATGAGATTTATAAGACATGATCAGATACATTTTACAAGAGTAACACCATTTGTCAAGATACACTTTAAGACAGAAGACTACAAAGTAAATTATCAATAATACATACAACACTTAGCAAAAAAACAACACAAAATTAAAGACTCAAAACAACATTAACATAAATGTACATTCCTTATCCGTAATTATAAGACATAATCGTACAAGTACTCGTACTTCTCTAGTAAAGTAAGCCAGGAAAACCAATGACCTAGTCGTGGAAGCTCGATTAGATTAACATGAAGGAACTAATGCTCTTCTGTTTTGAGGGAAAGTTGAGTTATTTATAAGACATTTATAAAACAAGGAAAGATAATCTAATTATGTTGAAAAAAAAACTAAACAAAAAACCTTGAAACAAATATTGTATTTTTAAAAACTGCCAATTAAAATTAATTACTTTGACTGTCAATGGCAAAATCAAAATAGAATCTTTAAAACTCAAACAATTTTTTTTTTTTTTTTTTTTTTAGCTATTTAAAAGTCCGTGACATCAAACATCTTGTCTGCACTTGTAGTTTCTCTCGCCTGACACCCGAGTTTCTCCAAATATATCCCCACTAAATTCAATTTCCCAGATAACAAAGATGGACGAGTAGTGACAGCTAAGAGAGCCCCTCTTGTGGACACACAGATTTAAGGTGCGTGTGTTCAGTTAGTGCAGGGACTTTCTTTCAAGAGATTTGATTTTGTTCTTAGCCAATTTTCGATGACGAAGCCATAGACTTTTTTGTAGCGTCCGCATAACAGATTAAAAACAAATGGAACTGCTTTGTTTTGTTCGCTTTTGATTTGTCTTGCTTACAGAAATCATCGCTAAGTTGTACATGAATATATTTGATTTGTCTTGCTTACAGAAATCATCGCTAAGTTGTACATGAATATATTTGATTTGTCTTGCTTACAGAAATCATCGCTAAGTTGTACATGAATATATTTGATTTGTCTTGCTTACAGAAATCATCGCTAAGTTGTACATGAATATATTTGATTTGTCTTGCTTACAGAAATCACCGCTAAGTTGTACATGAATATATTTGATTTGTCTTGCTTACAGAAATCATCGCTAAGTTGTACATGAATATATTTGATTTGTCTTGCTTACAGAAATCATCGCTAAGTTGTACATGAATATATTTGATTTGTCTTGCTTACAGAAATCATCGCTAAGTTGTACATGAATATATTTGATTTGTCTTGCTTACAGAAATCATCGCTAAGTTGTACATGAATATAATTGATTTGTCTTGCTTACAGAAATCATCGCTAAGTTGTACATGAATATATTTGATTTGTCTTGCTTACAGAAATCATCGCTAAGTTGTACATGAATATATTTGATTTGTCTTGCTTACAAAAATCATCGCTAAGTTGTACATGAATATATTTGATTTGTCTAGCTTACAGAAATCATCGCTAAGTTGTACATGAATATATTTGATTTGTCTTGCTTACAGAAATCATCGCTAAGTTGTACATGAATATATTTGATTTGTCTTGCTTACAGAAATCACCGCTAAGTTGTACATGAATATATTTGATTTGTCTTGCTTACAGAAATCATCGCTAAGTTGTACATGAATATATTTGATTTGTCTTGCTTACAGAAATCATCGCTAAGTTGTACATGAATATATTTGATTTGTCTTGCTTACAGAAATCATCGCTAAGTTGTACATGAATATATTTGATTTGTCTTGCTTACAGAATTCATCGCTAAGTTGTACATGAATATATTTGATTTGTCTTGCTTACAGAAATCATCGCTAAGTTGTACATGAATATAATTGATTTGTCTTGCTTACAGAAATCATCGCTAAGTTGTACATGAATATATTTGATTTGTCTTGCTTACAGAAATCATCGCTAAGTTGTACATGAATATATTTGATTTGTCTTGCTTACAGAAATCATCGCTAAGTTGTACATGAATATATTTGATTTGTCTTGCTTACAGAAATCATCGCTAAGTTGTACATGAATATATTTGATTTGTCTTGCTTACAGAAATCATCGCTAAGTTGTACATGAATATATTTGATTTGTCTTGCTTACAGAAATCATCGCTAAGTTGTACATGAATATATTTGATTTGTCTTGCTTACAAAAATCATCGCTAAGTTGTACATGAATATATTTGATTTGTCTTGCTTACAGAAATCATCGCTAAGTTGTACATGAATATATTTGATTTGTCTTGCTTACAGAAATCATCGCTAAGTTGTACATGAATATATTTGATTTGTCTTGCTTACAGAATCATCGCTAAGTTGTACATGAATATATTTGATTTGTCTTGCTTACAGAAATCATCGCTAAGTTGTACATGAATATATTTGATTTGTCTTGCTTACAGAAATCACCGCTAAGTTGTACATAAATATATTTGATTTGTCTTGCTTACAGAAATCACCGCTAAGTTGTACATGAATATATTTGATTTGTCTTGCTTACAGAAATCATCGCTAAGTTGTACATGAATATATTTGATTTGTCTTGCTTACAGAAATCATCGCTAAGTTGTACATGAATATATTTGATTTGTCTTGCTTACAGAAATCATCGCTAAGTTGTACATGAATATATTTGATTTGTCTTGCTTACAGAAATCATCGCTAAGTTGTACATGAATATGTTTGATTTGTCTTGCTTACAGAAATCATCGCTAAGTTGTACATTGAATATTTATAATGTTGGAGAGTACAGACGTGGCTTCAACTACTAGCGTTGGATACATTGTCCTAGTCTTTCGTCCGCTGTCATTGAAGGAACTAGTGAAATGCGCTTACAATATAGATTGTATTACCAACTGGAATCTTGATAACTGAAACCATAACACTCCATAACATGCCAAAGAGTGGACACAAATTAGATCTAAATGTTATCAGTCGAACTGATTTTCGTATTCTATACTTGATGCGAGAAGTTACTTTTCTTGTACAGATGTATACGTGTCTTTTAGATAAAACTATTTCTACCAGATCTAACCTAGCACTAGGAGCTAAAACTAGTCTTCATAATAATGTTTAAATTGAAATGAATAACCTAAAAAAAAACAAAATATTTTTACATAATACTTTCAAAAAAGCTTATATAATCGAAAGAACTGCACATTTACAGCCATATATCTCAAAACTGTAAGATTTATTTTCCTTTTTGAAATTTATTAATTACTACTAGTTAATTAATTGATTAATTTAGTTGTTTTTTTTATTATTATTGATTCCTGTTTTGTTGGGGGCAATGAATAATTGTGCAATGTTTCAACTTGATCCGAGAATGGGAAGTGGGAGAAATATTGTGTAAAAAATGTGTAGCAGACAGACAGACAGACACACAGACGGAGTTGAAATAATCTTTGTAAAAAGAAAAATATTACTCTAGATATTTGTAGTTTTTCATGTGCTCCATGCCACAACGTGAGTGCACTCCACTTATTTTGTTTGACATTTTGGCTACAAATCTTCATCTAACAATTAGAAACGCTGTTGAGACATACTGGTCAGGATTTGTTTTTTTTTTTAACTGAAGATCACAAGTTTTCTTTTTGGATAAGAACAGACTCACAGAACAATCATTTATTTTTACAAAGCTTTCATCAACTCACTCTGTCTGTCTGTCTGTCTGTCTAGCAAAAAGTGTGTACACCTTATTTCTCCTACACCCGTTCTCGGATCAAGTTGAAACTTCAGGCAATTATTTATTGGCATAGACAAAACATGAAACAATAAAACAAAAAATTAATAAATTAAGTCAATTAATTACTGGATATTAAATAGTTGTTTTGATACCAACATGGGAAATCAATCTTTCTGTATTTAAATATGTCAAGTAAGCCTACTTTGTTACTTCGGAGATGTCATAGGGCTATCATTCTCCCTTGCCGATTTGATAACTGCAGGTCATCGACATATATAATAGATTTTTTATGAACACTTATGATGAAGAGTGCATAACTATGAGACATGATATAGTCCCACTAAGCTAACAGCTCATTAGTAATAAGACATCTAAAATGTATATCCAATATAAGAAAGACCAACTACAAAAGATACAGCTAAATATGTTTTGTTTCGTACCCTTATGTAATATAAGAGCTTATAAGAGCTTATTTCAGTCCCATTCAGGATCAAGCTGAAACTAAACAATTATTTATTCAGCCTAAAAAAAACATAAATCAATAAAAATGATAAACCAATTAGTCAATAGCCCCATTTATATGTCATCGCTTTAAAATAAATTTGAAACAAAATAGTACATAACTATACAATCATCTATAGTCCTAAGCACCTCACTGGCAAAGTGGTTAATATGTTGGCTTTTTGAAGCGTGAGCCATGATTTCGAATTCAAAGTGTTCACCATTATTTTATTATTATTATTTTCTTTTTAAATTATTTTTCTTCTTCTTATTTGTCTTTTTATGTTTGTGTTTAAAAACATATAAGCTTTTTTTTTGTTTTAATGTTTATCTTTGTTTAAAAGATAGGTTTCTTGAGATGAAAGGCCATAAACACAGAAATATATAGGTCTGTGTGAAGCGGGTATTGTTCAGAGAACAAAGTGCAGATAACTCTAAATGATGTTGTCTATATTTAAATCTTGTTTAGAAACTCGGGCTGAAATGAAACGAATCAAGTCATACACATGACTGTTTTTTGTGTAGGTAAGTTTTTGGTTCTATTGTAGTTACGTATCATAGCAACACGTCTGTAGTTTCCATAGTAACCTGCTCACTGCGTCTATGAAATGATCCTTCGTATTATTTACATTCTCTCTCTCTCTCTCTCCCTCTCTCTCTCTCTCTCTCTCTCTCTCTCTCTCTCTCTCTCTCCCTCTCTCTCTCTCTCTCTCTCTCTCTCTCTCTCTCTCTTGACTCTGTAAGCAGGCACACAACTAATAGGACTAATTGATGATTTCTCAAAAGGTTTAGATAATAGTGAACAAATAGATGCTATCTTACTAGATTTTTCCAAGGCTTTTGACAAAGTTCACCACCATAGTTTGCTTAAAAAATTAAAATATTTCGGCATTAACGGTCCACTGCATCAGTGGATTAAAGATTTTCTGATAGGGAGAGAACAAACTGTAATAATAAATGGCTCTAAATCAACACCAATAACAGTAAACTCAGGTGTACCTCAAGGAACAGTCTTGGGTCCACTACTATTTTTAATTTACATAAATGATTTACCAAATTGCATTAGTTCAGGAACAAAAGTCAGATTATTTGCAGACGATTGCATAATATATAGAACAATAAAAACAAAACAAGACACAGATATTTTACAAAGAGAATTAGATGAATTACAGAAATGGGAATCAAATTGGAGCATGTCTTTCCACCCAGAAAAATGTCAGTTGTTAAGAGTAACAAAAAAACTAAAACAAATTAATTCCACTTATCTTATTCATGGCAAACCAGTAACACAGACTAAAAACTCAAAATACCTAGGTGTTATAATAAATGAAAAACTGTCATGGAATCCCCATATTGATGAAACTATAAAAAAATGAAATAAAGCATTAGGGTTTATTAAAAGAAATTTCTATAAATCAAATAAGAACATAAAACTAAAATGTTATTTAACCTTGGTTAGGCCAATAATAGAATATGCATCCACCGTGTGGGACCCCTCAACTCAAGAAAACATTAAGAAACTGGAACAAACACAAAATAGAGCAGTGAGATTCATAACAAACGAATATTCACATTTGACTAGGGTAACACCATTAGTAAAATCACTAAATTTAGAAAGCCTTCAGGACAGAAGACTCAAAAGTAAAGTAGCAATTATACATAAAACACTGAACCATAATCTTCAAATACAAAAACAAAATTTAATAAAATACTCTGAAAGACACAAAAATAAAGGCACATTCCTCGTCCCATATGCTAGGACAAATTTGTACAAATACTCCTTCTTCCCTAGTGCTATTAGAGCATGGAATGGGTTGCCTGAGCTAGCCAGAAAAACCAGTGACTTGGCAGAATTTAAGTCATTGGTAAATATGCATGACTAAATGCATGACGCGTAGGACGTAATCATCTTCTTTTTTGAAGTAACGTCTGTATTATATAAGATAAGAAGATAAGGTTTCTAGATATCTAGACTCTTCCTTGGAACTCACTCACACACGGACTACTTTTAATATCCATATCTGTTAACATTTCGTTACGACCTTGTTTCTTTGTTGTTGACACCCACTTCAATTCTCTTAATAGTTCTTTTCTTTCTTTATTATAAAGGTTAGATCCACCAACTCTGTCAGTCGGTCTGTCTGGTAAAACGTTAGTACACGTTCTTTGTCACACGCCCATTCTCTGACCAAGTTGAAACTTTGCACAATTATTCATTGGCATAGACAAGACATGAATCAATAAAAATAAATCAGCCAATTAGTCTATTAATTACTAGTAATTTATTATTTTGTTTGATGCCAAACAAGGGAAATTAATCCTTCAGTATTCACAGATATGGCTAAATATGTCGGGTTTGGATCATTATGCTCGTTATCTCTACCCTACCCATTCTCTCTATACAATCACGTGGTGTACCGAACAAAACAAGAATAAATTAAACAATTTGTCAATTGATTCATCATCATCATCATCTTTCCTCTGCGTTCCTCATGGAACATAGTAACATAAGGCATCACTAAAAACACGCCACTCTCCACGGCCTCTCGCTAGTTTATAGCTGATTAATTAATTTGTTTGATATCGAATAAGGGAACTAACTTATACATTATTAAGATACGACAGATATGTAATTTTGAGTTCGGAGATAGATAGATAATTAATTTTTTCCTGGTGTTTTTAAGGTGTTTTTTTTTGCTTGTTTAATGTTTATGTTATATTTATTTCCTACATTTCAAAGGATAATATTATTGGGAGTTTGTTACTGAAGCGGTCCCTATAGGTCAGCAACACTTTACATTTGTATACAAACAATCAGATGTGGAACACAAATGTACCTGGCATTAGTTGGGGAAAGTAAAGGTAATCGGTCCTTGTTCTGGCCACATCACACTCATATTAGCCGTGGGCCACATTAGCCGTGGGCCACATTAGCCGTTGGCCACATAAGCAGATGACCTTTAATCATCTGCCCTATAGATTGCAATCACAAATGTACCTGACATTATTTAGGAAAGTAAAGGTAATTGGTCCTTGAGCTGGCAACATCACACTCACGTTAGCCGTGGGCCACAGAAGCAGATGACCTTTAATCATCTGCCCTATAGATTGCAATGTCTGGAAGGGGAAGATGACCTTTTTTTTTACCCGGTCACTTCATCCCCGTCACTTCATCCCCGTCACTTCATCGCCGTCACTTCATCCCCGTCACTTCATCCCGGTCACTTCATCCCGGTCACTTCATCCCCATCACTTCATCCCGGTCACTTCATCCCCGTCACGTCATCCCCGTCACTTCATCCCCGTCACTTCATACCCGTCACTTCATACCCGTCACTTCATCCCCGTCACTTCATCCCCGTCACTTCATCCCGGTCACTTCATCCCCGTCACTTCATCCCCGTCACTTCATCCCCGTCACTTCATCCCCGTCACTTCATCCCCGTCACTTCATCCCCGTCACTTCATCCCCGTCACTTCATCCCCGTCACTTCATCCCCGTCACTTCATACCCGTCACTTCATACCCGTCACTTCATACCCGTCACTTCATACCCGTCACTTCATACCCGTCACTTCATACCCGTCACTTCATCCCCGTCACTTCATCCCCGTCAATTCATACCCGTCACTTCATACCCGTCACTTCATCCCCGTCACTTCATGTCCGTCACTTCATACCCGTCACTTCATACCCGTCACTTCATACCCGTCACTTCATACCCGTCACTTCATACCCGTCACTTCATACCCGTCACTTCATCCCCGTCACTTCATACCCGTCACTTCATACCCGTCACTTCATACCCGTCACTTCATACCCGTCACTTCATACCCGTCACTTCATACCCGTCACTTCATACCCGTCACTTCATCCCCGTCACTTCATACCCGTCACTTCATCCCGGTCACTTCATCCCCGTCACTTCATCCCGGTCACTTCATCCCCGTCACTTCATCCCGGTCACTTCATCCCCGTCACTTCATCCCGGTCACTTCATCCCTGTCACTTCATCCCGGTCACTTCCTCATCCAGATTTCCCCCTCTTCCCCACCCCGCTTTTTCTCAACTGATCCAGACAAGTGATAGGATAAAAGCGAATTGAGAAAGTTAAAATCATGAAATTTGACTAGAATGCATGTCCGGAGGCCGAGCATACCGGGGACCCCTGCCATTTACCTATTTTTTACCAAGCTAACCGTGCAGGACTCGCCATTGATAAAACGGTCGTTTGAGGAACGGCGCCTAGATTATTGTCAGTGTCGTGGAAGCTTTTTTAGAACTTCACACCGTGCAATGGGAAAGCTCTCGCATTCTCTTGGACACTCTACAGGAGTTTTGTGTTGCTACTCATTTCGCCTTATCACTTCCTCTAGCGATCGTTTCCATCTGAGTGCCACGTTGAGGCAGTGTAACGTACTCGGGCATGACTGATCCAAATTAGTGAACAGAATACATTATATATAAACTTTGTTGGTTTTTGTTTTTTTAAAGTACTTTGTATGTTTTTCTTCTTACTTTACGTGTTTGTTTGTTTTGTTTTGTATGCACGAGATTGTTTGGGACAGTGATAAATTGTGAGAAGTTTCGACTTGATCCGAGAATTGGAACGGGGGGGGGGGAAATAACGTGTACACAATTTGTACAAGACAGAAAGATGGAGTGAGTTAATATAAGCTTGGAAAAGTTGAAGATTATTTAAGAGTAATCTCCCGTAGTGACCTAGTTAATTAACCCCTTCCATTCCTTTCGTTTCATCCAGTCTGACTTCCCTATTGGATTTCAAGTAATTGATATTTCAAATTGTGGAGCAAAGAATAAATGTTTAAATTATTTCTGACGTTGGCTTCAAGTTTCGTTGATGGCATTTTAAACAGTTATTAAATCCTTTACGAGATTTCGCAACGCCCAGAACTGAATTAAAAAAAAAATCTTCTGTATCGATCTGGAGTTATTTGGTTGAATTCCCGTGAGTGAGGTTTCAGAAGATATCAACTGTTAAATGACATCCCCAAATCCGTTGACTACTTGGTCGGCATCAATCATAAGAAATATCTGAAAATGTCTTTCAAGCTGGGCTGAACTTGGTTGATGTTTTAGGGCAGGAGGAGGTGGCTGGAGATTGTCGTGAACATGGCCCGAAGATTTAGTAACAGCCTGTAACTTTCACATTCTCTCTCTCTCTCTATCTCTATCTCTCTATCTATCTGTCTCCTTATCTAATTCTCCATCTTTATATCTTTCACTTTCCTCTTCCACTTTCTTACTTCTTCTGAAACTCTTTCTTTTAATCTTTTCCTCTATTTTTTTCTCTTTTTCTTCTCTTTCTTTCAGTATCCTTCTTCCTTTTCTCACTCTCTTTCTCTACCACGTGTGTTTTTCACTCACTTTTCAGCTTCTCTTCCACTTTGTTCCTTCCTCTTGAACTCGTTTTTCCTCCTTTCCATATTTCTCTTTATTTATTTATTTCACTCTCTCTTTCTCTTTCTGTCGGTAAAGCTACTATCCACAAGATGAAGACCTATTGTCAATTGATGAGATGTGAACTATTTTGTTTCTTCTCGAGTTAGAGTAAAAGTAAATGTTAGGATTAATTTTTAAATTGTTTTCTATTTGGTTGTTTGACTAGAATAAGAAATTTGGAAGATAAGATAAGATAAGATAGATAGATAGACAGATAGACAGACAGACAATAGACAGACAGACAGACAGACAGACAGATAGATAGATAGATAGATAGATAGATAGATAGATAGATAGATAGATAGATAGACAGACAGACAGACAGACAGACGGATAGATAGATAGATAGATAGATAGATAGATAGATAGATAGATAGATAGATAGATAGATAGACAGACAGACAGATAGATAGATAGAAGACAGACAGATAGATAGATAGATAGATAGATAGATAGATAGATAGATAGATAGATAGATAGATAGACAGACAGACAGACAGACGGATAGATAGATAGATAGATAGATAGATAGATAGATAGATAGACAGACAGATAGATAGATAGAAGACAGATAGATAGATAGATAGATAGATAGATAGATAGATAGATAGATAGATAGATAGATAGAGATAGATAGATAGATAGATAGATAGATAGATAGATAGATAGATAGATAGATAGATAGATTGTTACGTATCTAGGCGTTTTTTTTTTTTTTTCATTCTTTGACCTGTTGCGGTCAAGAGACGGGTAGGTTGTCTGCCCCTTGTGTAATAAGTTTTTTTTTTATTCGTCAAGCCACACAGACAGTGACCGGTCCTTGACCTGTGTGTGTACCTCTGGTTGAAAGGAGGGTGTTTTTTTTTTCTTCTGTCTCTTTGAAGAGCGTTCTAGATCTGGGTGTTGATGACTTTCTGTTCTAGAATATACTGGATATCGACGCGTGGTAGGTTATATAAAGACCGCTCGCGTAACGTTGACAGACAGACATACGGAGACAGCCGTGAGACAGAATAGCGGAGACATTGCGTGACCCGTGCGTGGTATACCATTTATCGTGTAAGTTACGATTTTTTTTTTCTTATTTTTTTTCAAGGCCTTGCTTGCTTGTATTTGTAATTACATTTTCAAACTCTTGTATTGTAATATTTTTACATGCCATTTTTGTAAAAGGGTTTTGGTCAACACATCAATTCTGTATTGAGTAAATGTTTATTTTTTCTTTCTTGTAACTTTATATTTGATTAAACATTAAGTTGATAGTTTACCTTCCGATTTCTTGTGTCATTTTTTTTTGTTATTCATTGTATGTCTTTGATTAAATTCAGACTTAAGATAAGTGACACAACTCCTTTTCTATTGTCACGTTCCCCTAGGCAAGCCATTTAAAAGTAGAATTCAATTCGTAATACGTGACAAAAGAAGTTTGAGGGCTTTCATCCGGGATATTTTTCTGAACCTATTTTCGTCTTACTTGAGTAATTTTGTAAAGGCGAAGTTGACTTTAACAAAATTTTTTGGTTCAAAGAGTCGGAAGTAAAGTATCAATAGTATTGACCAAACTCTCTTAAGGTTTTTTTTTGTTGTACTGATTTTGTACTGTATATTTACACTGTATACATATTTTTGCTTGTAATAGTTGCTAGTTAGTCATGGATATTCAGGTTTTTCTTGCAAATCCCTCTGTGGAAGAGCTTGATGCTTTTACTAGGAAGGAACTGGTCCTTATTTCTAAACATTTAGGGTTAAAAATAAAATCAAATGCCCTTAAACAAGAAATCAGAGATAACATTGTAATCCATTATGTAGACGAGGAAGTGTTTTCTGAAGACCTTTTAGAAACCCTTAGACCCGATGAGGGTAAATCAGATTTAGAACTTCAGATAAAATTAAAACAAATGGAAATAGAAGCCCAGAAGGAAATTAAACAAAAAGAATTAGAGCTTGCAGCGGCTAGAGAGCAGAGAGAAATTAAACAAAAAGAATTAGAGCTTGCAGCGGCTAGAGAGCAGAGAGAGCAGAAAGAAATAGAAATGAAATTACAAATAGAGTTAAAAAAATTAGAGTTAGCTGCTAATGTAAGACCAGATTCTTCCCCTGCCAGTCATACTGCTGAAGCAATAAAGTTTTTGAAAATAATTCCACGCTTTAATGAAGCCACAATTGACAATTATTTTCCACAATTTGAACTTGCTGTGAAAAATTTTAATGTACCTGAAACTTTGTGGCCCACTTTGCTGCAAACAGTTTTGACTGGTAGAGCTGCAGAGGTATTTTGTTCTTTGACCATTGAACAACAAAAAGATTATAATGTTGTTAAGGCCTTAATTCTTAAGGCATATGAACTTGTTCCGGAAGCTTACCGAAAGCAGTTCAGGGATTGTCGCAAATCGGATGGCCAAACCCATGTAGAATTCCTGCGGGAAAAGGAGCGACGCTTTGAGAAATGGCTCACTTCCAGGGAAATCGGCACCGACTTTGCCAAATTCAAGAACTTAATGCTGATGGAAGAGTTCAAGAGTTGTGTGCGGCTGGACGTCCGTACGCATATAGCTGATCGTGGCGAGGAAGATGTGCACAAGGCTGCAGTGTTGGCAGACGATTATATAATATCACATCAATTTGCCAAGTATACGACGGATGTCAAGCCAAAACAAGTCAAACAGCCTGAGTCCACTGCTAGCAACTCCATCAAGAACAGCAGTACAAATGACAGAAAACCTACTACAAGTAAAGCTACTTGTTCCTACTGCAAACGAGAAGGCCATAAAATTGACGATTGCTGGAAATTGAGGAAGAGAAACGAAAAAGCTCCTTCAAAAGTCAGCGCTTGCACAGTACAGTGGTCGTCGAGGTTTACTCCCTCATCATCAAGTCATATCAAGAATACCTCGACACCACCTGTTTCAAATGTATTGACTGTACAAGACTCTCCGAAAATGTCTCCACGATGTTCAAATGACTCAACAGTGAGTTCTTCAAATTCATCTTTACGATGTTCCAATGACTCAAACAAGAGTTTTTCAAATACATCAAGCCGATGTTCCAATGACTCAAACAAGAGTTTTTCAAATACATCAAGCCGATGTTCCAATGACTCTATCCAGAGTTCCCATAATACATCATCCCGATGTTCCCATGACTCTATCCAGAGTTCCCATAATACATCACCCCGATGTTCCCATGACTCTATCCAGAGTTCCCATAATACATCACCCCGATGTTCCAATGACTCTATCCAGAGTTCCCATAATACATCATTCCGATGTTCCCATGACTCCATCAAGAGTTCCCATAAGACATCACCCCGATGTTCCAATGACTCCATCAAGAGTTCTCCAAATACATCCACAAGATGTTCTACTGACTCAAGAAAGAGTTTCTCCACTGCGTCTCCTAGAGATGTCAATGACTCCAGCGAGAGTTCGACCCAAGTCCAGTCTGCATCAACCAAAATTGATGTTTTATTAGAGGATTTTAAGCCTTTCATTTCGGAAGGATTTGTATCACTACCCGGTGATTCTACAAGTCTACGACCTATCACCATTTTGAGAGACACAGGTGCCTCACAATCGCTACTTTTAGAGGGTATCTTGCCCTTGTCAAAATCATCATCGACTGGGAAGAGCATCCTGTTACGAGGCGTAGAGCTTGGATGTATAGATGTGCCTCTACATCTAATCGACATAAAGTCAAATCTCATTACTGGACCGGTTGTTGTAGGTGTCCGACCAACATTACCATTGGAAGGCATCTCGTTGCTGTTAGGCAATGACTTAGCAGGTGGAAAGGTGATAGCCGAACCCATCGTCACTCAAACACCCGACTTATCTGCCACACCCGAGGAAGACCTAGAGTTATATCCAGCGTGTGCAGTAACAAGGGCAATGAGGTTGAAAGCATCTCAAAAAGAGAACGTCATCAAAGCCAACAGTAACCAAGATGATGTGGACTTGAGCACCACATTCTTTGCTTCTCTTGAAGAAGAACCAACGCCAAATTCTGAAAAGCCGGCATCAACTCGAAAACAGTTGATTGAGGACCAAAAGAAGGATCCAGAGCTCGCCAAACTCCGAGAAACCGCAATGACATCACAAGAGGCAGAGCTAGCATCAACGTGCTACTACATCCAAGATGATATGCTCTTCAGGAAATGGAAACCTCCAGACGCATCCAACGAAGAAGAATGGAGAATATGCCATCAAATCGTGTTACCAGAAAGATACCGAGCGTACATCATGAATCTGGCTCATGACACACCAATGTCAGGTCATCTCGGCATCCACAAGACATACCACAAGATTATGTCACACTTTTTCTGGCCACGTTTGAAGAAAGATGTCATCCAGTACTGCCGATCCTGTCATGCCTGTCAGATGGTTGGCAAGCCAAATCAAAAGATCCCTGTTGCTCCTCTAAAGCCGATTCCAGCCTTTGAAGAACCTTTCAGCAGAGTACTTATTGACTGTGTTGGTCCTCTCCCAAGGACAAAAGCTGGCAACCAATACCTGTTGACCATTATGTGTGCTTCAACTCGTTTTCCTGAGGCTATTCCTCTAAGGAACATAAAAGCATCAAACATTGTGAAGGCCTTAATCAAGTTCTTTACTCTATTTGGTCTACCAAAGTCCATCCAATCGGACCAAGGAACGAATTTCACGGCCAATCTTTTCAAGCAAGTCATGACTCAGTTGGGCATCAAACACTGCATGTCAAGTGCGTATCATGCCGAGTCGCAAGGCGCTCTTGAGCGATTCCATCAGACTCTCAAGAACATGATCCGAACCTATTGCTTTGAGCACGAAAAAGACTGGGACGAAGGAATCCACATGCTGCTGTTTGCAACCCGTGAATCCGTCCAGGAATCGTTGGGATTCAGCCCTTTTGACTTAGTCTTTGGCCATTCGGTGCGCGGTCCCTTGAAATGTATAAAAGAGACTTTGTTGTCACCAACAGCCACTGAAGGACTTTTAGACTATGTAATTAAGTTTAAAACTAGACTTTATGATGCTTGTGTTCTGGCCAAAAATAACTTACAAAACACCCAATCCAGCATGAAACGCTGGTATGATAGAAAGGCCCGTGTTAGAGAATTTTCTCCCGGGGATAAGGTGCTTGTATTTTTGCCCATACCAGGTCAACCCTTGCAAGCCAGATATTTTGGTCCCTATGAAATTGAGACCAAAATTAGTGACCTCAATTATACAATCAAAACCCCTGACCGTAGGAAAAAGACTCAGTTATGTCATATAAACATGCTGAAGCCTTATGTATCTCGGCCAGATCACTCAGTGAAGAGTAATTGTGTTTTAAATACAGTCAAAAGTTGTTCAAATAGCCATGTTTCTCCTATTGATGATGATATTGTAAAGGAGAAATTTGGACAATACAAAATACCTAATTCTTTTGTATTACAGAATTTGGATGTAAAACTGTCTCATCTGTCTTCGACAGAAAGGCCAGTTATCATGAAACTCATTAATGAATTTAATGACATTTTTTCTGATGTACCAAAACAGACTAATGTTATAATGCATGATGTAGATGTTGGCGAGGCTACTCCAGTCAAGCAGCATCCTTACAGGGTTAACCCTGAAAAACTTGCCATACTTAGGTCAGAAATCAAGTATATGCTTGAAAATGACCTCATTGAACCAAGTTCCAGTAGCTGGAGCTCCCCATGTGTCTTGATACCTAAACAGGACAAGACTTATCGTTTTTGTACAGACTACCGTAAGGTAAATGCTGTCACAAAGACCGATTCGTTTCCTATCCCTAGGATAGACGATCTCATAGATCGTATTGGTGACGCTAAGTACATCACCAAAATAGACCTACTTTCAGGTTATTGGCAGGTTCCCCTGACTGATAGGGCAAAGGAAATCTCCGCCTTTGTCACCCCTGATGGTCTGTACCAATACAAAGTGATGCCATTTGGCATGAAGAATGCTCCTGCCACTTTCCAGAGAATGATAAATGCCCTGCTTGCTGACATGGAGAATTGCCACGCATACATAGACGATGTAGTAATTTTTAGCCAAGATTTTTCTAGCCATTGTAAACAACTGCATTGTCTTTTTACTAAACTGTTACATGCAAAAATTACTGTAAACCTGAGTAAGAGTGATTTTTGCCAGGCTTCAATCCAATACTTAGGCCATATTGTAGGACAAGGCCAGGTGAAACCTGTAATGGCCAAAGTAGAAGCTATCCAAGCTTTCCCTATCCCTGCTGATCGGAAACAACTCCGAAGATTTTTGGGAATGTCTGGATATTATAGAAAATTTTGCGAAAATTTTTCTGTCATTGCCAGTCCTTTAACAAACCTCCTGAGAAAGAACGTCCGATTTACTTGGACGGATGAATGTCAGAAAGCCTTTAACCAAATCAAGCAGATATTATCTAGCTCCCCCATTTTGATGGCTCCTGACTTCGGAAAACCTTTTAGGTTAGCTATTGACGCCAGTGACACAGGTGTTGGGTCAGTCCTTTACCAAGAAGATAATTTCCAAGTAGAGCATCCTATTTGTTTCTTTTCCAAGAAATTTAATAGACATCAAAGAAATTATTCTACTGTGGAAAAAGAATGTCTTGGGTTGATTCTTTCTATACAACACTTTGATTTTTATATCAGTGGGTCCAGATGGCCACTGGTTGTATTTACTGACCACAATCCCCTTACATTTATCCACAAAATGTCTGGCAAGAACCAACGACTTCTCAGGTGGAGTTTATTTTTACAAGAGTACAACCTAGATCTTAAACACATAAAAGGCAGCGAAAATGTTATCGCCGATGCCTTATCTAGATTGTAAAAAGTATTTTGATGTATATTTTTATATATATATATCATGATAAATACATTCTGTAATGTAAATATTTTTTGTAATTCTAAAAAGATTTCCATTTCGTTGAAATGTAAACTTTTTATTTTTAGGAGGGAGGTGTTACGTATCTAGGCGTTTTTTTTTTTTTTTTCTTTCTTTGACCTGTTGCGGTCAAGAGACGGGTAGGTTGTCTGCCCCTTGTGTAATAAGTTTTTTTTTTATTCGTCAAGCCACACAGACAGTGACCGGTCCTTGACCTGTGTGTGTACCTCTGGTTGAAAGGAGGGTGTTTTTTTTTTCTTCTGTCTCTTTGAAGAGCGTTCTAGATCTGGGTGTTGATGACTTTCTGTTCTAGAATATACTGGATATCGACGCGTGGTAGGTTATATAAAGACCGCTCGCGTAACGTTGACAGACAGACATACGGAGACAGCCGTGAGACAGAATAGCGGAGACATTGCGTGACCCGTGCGTGGTATACCATTTATCGTGTAAGTTACGATTTTTTTTTTCTTATTTTTTTTCAAGGCCTTGCTTGCTTGTATTTGTAATTACATTTTCAAACTCTTGTATTGTAATATTTTTACATGCCATTTTTGTAAAAGGGTTTTGGTCAACACATCAATTCTGTATTGAGTAAATGTTTATTTTTTCTTTCTTGTAACTTTATATTTGATTAAACATTAAGTTGATAGTTTACCTTCCGATTTCTTGTGTCATTTTTTTTTTGTTATTCATTGTAAGTCTTTGATTAAATTCAGACTTAAGATAAGTGACACAACTCCTTTTCTATTGTCACGTTCCCCTAGGCAAGCCATTTAAAAGTAGAATTCAATTCGTAATACGTGACAAGATAGATAGATAGATAGATAGATGGGTCAGAACGAGAGAACATTTTATTTACACAAGTTCAAAAAAAAAAAGAAAACCTAATGAAAATGGTCATCATTTCAAAATGTCCAACATCAGGTGACAAGCTATACCCAACATGGTTTTAATTCCCAACAACTTCCGGGATCTAATCCTCAACTTTAAAATCTGATGTCGTAGCAGGCGCTGACAAGTTAGCACATTTTTTAAAAATAATTTTACACATGTTGTATTACAACAGATAACAAACTGGAAGCAGTGTTATTATGAATTTTATATGTAATATTTGAGTGATACTAAGGTATGAATATATAATTCGTCTGCTCTCGTTATTTGTTTGTGCACAATCGCAAAACACATTTTTTTGAACGGTAAACTAGCAAAATATAAAAATCAAAGCTTATCTAAAGGGGAAGAACTTCGTCCTTAAAACTATATTCACCAATAACGTACAAGCTATTTCCCTTATTCGATATCAAACAAAACAATTAACTACCTATAATTAATTGATTCATTGAGTATTTTAGCGTATTGATTCATATTTAGTTAGGTACAATAAATAATTGTTTAAAGTACTTTAAAGTATCAACATGATCGGAGAATGCGTGAGGTAGAAAAAGCAATAACAATTATTTAATGGAACTAAACCCAACAAATTTAGCCACATCTGTGAATACTGAAGTATTAGTTTCCCTTGCTGCTAATATACAAAATAATGAATTACCAGCAATTAACTGTCTAATTGGTTACCTTTTTTTAAATTAATTTATGTCTTGTCTATTTGAATAAAAATTATGCGAAGTTTCAACTTGATCTTAGAATGGGTGAGGGAGAAATAACGTGTAAGGCCTACATACCAGACAGACAAACAGACAGACAGAGTGAGTTGATGTAAGCTTTGTAAAAAGAATATTAGTATTTAGGCTGCCATGTCTGCATTAGAGATGAACAAAGTAGCGACTGGGTTTGTTGTGTGTGTGGTCACGTGAACTAATGCCCTCAACCCTAACTTTCTAAAACAGTGCCTTGTAGAGAAGTTGTAGCAGAGGAAAACAACTAATTCTCTTCAACAGTAGTGCCGTCTTTACTACTTTATAAGCCCCGTCTAAACAAAGTACAACATAGCATTGAAGGCCCGTACGTTGTGGCCACCTCCAATCGTAGTGCGACGGTCTTATGTCGGAAAACACACTTGTACCTATGAAGTCCTATTATAAAAAAACAAAAAAACAAGATGAGTGACCTAAACCGCTTGACTACCTAACAAACAGAAGAGGTGCACTGACCCATAGTTTGCCTTTTCTAGATTTGTGCACAAGTGAAATCTCTTTGTAATCTTGTAAGTTAGACTTTCAAATCATTTACAAATAAATGAAATATTAGGCATTAGTTTTCCGTTATAATTCTATTTACCTTATCATTCTTTTCTAGAGTAATGGTACAAGAAACAAAGAATTGGTCTTACAGAAATTATGACAATTATGTCCATTTTTGCAATGAGAAATTTTAAGTCACGGTCTCGTTATATGAAATAGGTATTATCAACTAACTCACGTCAATCATAATGCCGTCATGAGATTTTTAATATTCAGAAGCCTTGAAATAGTTCTCACGAAACTTCAGGTAGAAACGTGAGGAGAAAACACGAGGAAGAAAATTGGGATCAGGAAGTAATGCCAGGGTTAGGGTCAGTGGCGTAGCTAGGAATTAATCATCCTTTGGGGGCCCGGGGGAGGAGGCTTGACCTCTTTGGTGGCCCCTGCATTTTGCTTAACATTTAATATTTAATGTGAAAAAAAAATTTTAGCCCCCCCTCAAGTGAGGGCACGGGGGCATTTTCTAATTCTCCCCCTCCCTCCCCCACCCTAGCTACGCCTCAGGTTAGTGACAAGTCAGTGTTCAGGCCTTCTATAACGATTGGACTCGGTTGAGCCCTCGTTAGGTCAGACTATGAAACTCTACAAATGTTGTTTGATTCCTCGTTAGGTCAGACTATGAAACTAGACAAATGTTTGATTGCTCGTTAGGTCAGACTATGAAACTCTACAAATGTTGTTTGATTCCTCGTTAGGTCAGACTATGAAACTAGACAAATGTTGTTTGATTCCTCGTTAGGTCAGACTATGAAACTAGACAAATGGTGTTTGATTCCTCGTTAGGTCAGACTATGAAACTCTACAAATGTTGTTTGATTCCTCGTTAGGTCAGACTATGAAACTCTACAAATGTTGTTTGATTGCTCGTTAGGTCAGACTATGAAACTCTACAAATGTTGTTTGATTCCTCGTTAGGTCAGACTATGAAACTAGACAAATGTTTGATTGCTCGTTAGGTCAGACTATGAAACTAGACAAATGTTGTTTGATTCCTCGTTAGGTCAGACTATGAAACTAGATAATGTTTTTTGATTCCTATTTAAGTATCAGTTCAGCTGACCTCCATGTCTGGAAGAACTGTTCCTCGATCGGTGTTCATTACCCACGTGATATATAGCCTACAAACTTCAAAGAAAAACCTATGTTATGACGTCACGCTCAGTATATGTTACAGATTAGTCATACAATGTTTTTCAGGTGACATCTTGTTGTCTTGAAAAATGTTAGAAATATAAAAACTAAACAAAAACAAAACAAAACAAAAACTATGCAAGTTGCTCTAGGGACGAATATCAAGTGTCAAACGTGATAACTGATGGCTAAGTCATTATACACGTTGCGAAAGTGGTTACACAGCTGGATGTTAGATGAAATAATATATAATGGTAGCGAGCGAACGGCGGAGATGATTTGAGTTACAGATCTATATATTAGCCGCTGTATAATTTATCTTGTTTGGAAGACATAGGTTACGTAATCGGGTGCATATCTAATACCCAGAGCCTTCTCTTTATCCAACAGCTTATTAAGCCAACATTTTTTCAAGCCCAAAAATTATTTCGTCTTATTGCCTGGCCTACAAATCAAAATCCCTCCTGGCCCCAGATCCAGAAACAAAATTATATTTCAAAATCCATTTTAATTAGTGTCTTTGTCAGACAGCTGACGTCTGCTTGGTGTTGAACCAAACAAGTCATGACAGCCACGTCTTCCTTTATGTGGGGGATTTCCCACTACCATTTCATTAAATCTTTATTTATAATATAAAACTTTTGTATAGTTTTGTGTTGTATGGGTAGAAAATTAATTTTGGCAACAGTTTTACGTACTGGATATCTGTAACTGGCCAGTTTGGCTTTGTTAAAAATCGATCTGGAAAATATTGCGCTTGGACAAATTTGAGTTACACTGAGTTCTTTGAATCATTTGGCTTGCAGGCCAGATTGAAGGAAAATTGAAAAAGTATTGAACAAATCTAAATAAACATTTTTAGGACAGAGAGACTGAGAGACAGATGGAGAGTATGAAGAAGAGAGATATAGAGAGACGCGAGAGGCAGATAGAGATTGAGAGACAGATGGGGATATAGAGGCGAGAGGCAGATAGAGATTGAGTCAGACAGTGAAACTTATTGACAGAATAATTGAGAGACAGATAGACAGAGATTGATATCAATGTCTATCTATATCTATCTATATCTATCTATATCTATCTATACCTATCTATATCTATCTATATCTATGTACACGTTTGTATACGCTTTTTCTCCGACACCCAATCTCAGATCAAGCTGGAATTTAGCACACTTATTTCTTTTACTTGACAACACAAGAATCAATTTTTTAAAATTAAAAAATTAGTTAATCAAATTTTGGTAATAAATCACTTTGTTTGGTATCTCGAACAAGGGAATAAAGTAATACTGTGAAATAGTACGCTTGTAGAGTGGTTACCGCGTAGGCTTGAAAAACCTGAGAAGATTTTAGATCGTAAGTTCGAATCCATATCATTCCCTTTTTTTTAAATTTATTTTTTAAAATTATTTTGTATTGTTAGCCTAGATCTATTACACATTTAATTACAGGCCTGCTCCAAACTAATTGATACAATTACTCTTAATGTAAGACTTTTTAATAAAGTATTGTCTGTTTTCTTGTTTGTGTGTTGTTAAAGTATTACTAGTTCCACCATAAAGGCAAGTGTCTACGTATTACTAGTTCCACCATAAAGGCAAGTGTCTACGTATTACTAGTTCCACCATAAAGGCAAGTGTCTACGTATTAGTAGTTCCAACATGAAGGCAAGTGTCTACGTATTACTAGTTCCAACATGAAGGCAAGTGTCTACGTATTACTAGTTTCACCATGAAGGCAAGTGTATACGTATTACTAGTTTCACCATGAAGGCAAGTGTATACGTATTACTAGTTCCAACATGAAGGCAAGTGTCTAATTCACTAGGAATGTCGAGTTCAGTTGTAATGATACATTCTAGCAGTACCGTGTCATCATGACTTGACTTCAAATGAATAAAGCACAATCAAATCCAGAAATAGTCATTCAGAACTCTGTAATAAATGAATCGAATAAGAAAAACTTCACAAATCTTAACTACTATCAAGAAACACAAAATTGTTCTCTTTAGTTCCAATCTATTCTTAGTAGCCACACACAAACATTGAGTCACCATTTTGCTCCCACTGGCATAGTGGAAAGTAGTTGGCAGCAGATGGCTTCTGAAAGAGGCGGAGAGTTCTCACGAAGGCAGCGGGACACACGTTTGAGGCCCAGAAGAAAGCCATCGTAGAAGAAAGAGGTAGAAGGCGGAAAGAAAACTTAAATATGCTCCGGCCGGACAACGGCTTTGTCTGTATTCGATGTGACAAAGTATGTAGGTCGCAATTGGTTTGTGTAATCACGTAAAACACTGCATTCTTCCTTAATCTTCGGAATGGCCAAATTAAACAAACCTACTCCCTTCTACTAGTTAGCGCCCCCTTTTTCTAGAGTATTAGACAGATATTACCCGCTGCCCGCGGGTCTTAACTTACGTTTTGCTGATATTGTCACTGAAACATTAACATTAACATTAGAAACAATTAAAGAAAATAATAATGTCATACGTAAGGCGAATGCATGAATTCATGAAATAAAATATTATGAATGGAGCTAAATAGCTAAGTGACCTGAATTCAATAGCTTATGAAAACATTGGCGAACGAATGTAGATCTATGTAAAAATGCTTTTGAAAAACAAATTTGAATGTTAATTTGATTAAAATATGAAATCAATGGACTATAATTAATGTGTTCATGTGTTTAATTATAAAGCTAACTTTGCGAAGAGAAGTTCTATCATCTTAGAGTTGAAATAGAGTTTTAGACCTAGGAATAGAGAGATGTGTAACATTTTGCGTAATGTCTAATGAAAGAATGTTCGTCAGGAATTCTAATTTCGCAGATATAAGGAACGAATTTATGTAAAAATGCATTTGAAACACACATTTGAAGCTTAATTTTTTTAAATAATGAGATCAATAGACTATATTTTGTATTTTCATGTGTCAAAGTAAAAAACTATCTGCGCAAAGTTTAGTTTCTAAAATTAGATCTAGATCTAGATCCTTTCGATCTTTTCATGTAAATATTGTAAACATAGCCTAGATCGATGAAGTTATAATGCTTTCATAGAGTTGGTCTACTTTTTTTTTAGGGTCTTAAGTTTGTTTAAGGGCTACAATACATACACTACGGTCTAAGTTAGTACCCTTACTTTCTACTTTATAATATAGATTAGAGATGTTCTCACTAAACTAAAGCTAATGTTTTCTCTTTATTTCAATTAGTGCTACAAACTGAAGAGCTTTGAAAATGTAATACTCTTGAGACTCCAGTGCAAGTAAATATATCAACTTTTTTTTCAAAATGTACTATTTATTTATTGTTTTTCCTCCATGTTTGAAAATCCATGAAAAAAATAACAACTTGTACTTATATGTACGAATGTCTAACTATTTTCACCTGACTGACGCACACATGAAAAAAAAAAAAACATTATCTCTTTTGACAAATGTGACATTGATATAGGGGACTGTACTCACTAATAAAAAATTGCTCCACCAGAACAAATTTATCTTTTTTTAATGTTAGTTGTCTCCCTTAACCTTCCATTACATTTCCGTCCATTGTTCATTTCCTCAACGAGTGCATCCATTTCTCTTCTGGGTGGAGCTCTCGCGATTAAAGGGGAGTGCACCAAATGAGTTATAAAGACGGGCTTAGAGGGCATGAGGTGACAAACTGAGCTGGAGTTACGGTTCTTGAGCTTGAGTTATGGTTCTTGGGCTTCAATCGATGATAAGCTGACTGAAAGTTCCGAGTGTATGTGTACGTATGGGAGCGAGCGCCCGTTTAAGACCTTTATAACATTTTACGGCCTTGGACATCAAAAGTCTTGTGATGTTGTCCAGACTCAAACTCACTGGTCATCTTTCACAGATTTCTCAAATACAGGCTAATGCATTTTATCTCATCGATGAGTTCAATTCCAAAGTAAAGCTTCCTTTCATTTCTTTCAGAGACAGATCGAGATCTATATTATCTTTACCCAGAGGCAATGTTTTGATTTTATTTTAGATATCAGGAAGAAAAGATCACCCTCTTGCCACCCCCCTCCAGTTAAAATTAAAATTAAATTATGGCTTTTATATAGCGCTACTTTCATGCTCAGAGCACTTTAGTCCAATTTTAGTTGGGTGGGGGGTATCTAGGAGAGGGTTTTCCGCACTGCCTTCAGGCGCTCAGTAAACACAACTCAAGTAGGGTGTCGAACTCAAGCCCCCTTCATAGGTAGCCAAGCCAAGTTCAAGCGCACTTAGCCTCTCGACCACGCTTCTTATAGTTAGACAGTTTTGGAAATGCTATTAACTCAATGGTATAATATCTAAATACAACGTTGACATTTTTTGCTCTATAAAAGGATATAGTTACATAGATGTCATCATAGTTGTTAACATAGTTGTCATCATAGTTGTCATCTTAGTTGTCATCTTAGTTTGACATCATAGGTGTTACATAGTTGTCATCATAGTTGTCATCATAGGTGTCATCGTAGTTGTCAATGTAGTTGTCATTATACTTGTCATCATAGTTGTCAACATAGTTGTCATCATAGTTGTTACCATAGTTTTCATAATAGTTGTCAACATAGTTGTCAACATAGTTGTCAACATAGTTGTCATCATAGTTGTCAATGTAGTTGTCATCATACTTGTCATCATAGTTGTCATCATAATTGTCAACATAGTTGTCATTATAGTTGTCAATGTAGTTGTCATCATACTTGTCATCATAGTTGTCATCATAGTTGTCATCATAGGTGTCATCATAGTTGTCAATGTAGTTGTCATTATACTTGTCATCATAGTTGTCAACATAGTTGTCATTATACTTGTCATCATAGTTGTCAACATAGTTGTCATCATAGTTGTTACCATAGTTGTCATAATAGTTGTCAACATAGTTGTCAACATAGTTGTCAACATAGTTGTCATCATAGTTGTCAATGTAGTTGTCATCATACTTGTCATTATAGTTGTCATCATAGTTGTCAACATAGTTGTCATTATAGTTGTCAATGTAGTTGTCATCATACTTGTCATCATAGTTGTCATCATAGTTGTCATCATAGGTGTCATCATAGTTGTCAATGTAGTTGTCATTATACTTGTCATCATAGTTGTCAACATAGTTGTCATCATAGTTGTTACCATAGTTGTCATAATAGTTGTCAACATAGTTGTCAACATAGTTGTCAACATAGTTGTCATCATAGTTGTCAATGTAGTTGTCATCATACTTGTCATCATAGTTGTCATCATAGTTGTCAACATAGTTGTCATTATAGTTGTCAACATAGTTGTCATCATAGTTGTTACCATAGTTGTCATTATAGTTGTCAACATAGTTGTCATCATAGTTGTTACCATAGTTGTCATAATAGTTGTCAACATAGTTGTCATCATAGTTGTCAATGTAGTTGTCATCATACTTGTCATCATAGTTGTCATCATAGTTGTCAACATAGTTGTCATCATAGTTGTCAATGTAGTTGTCATCATACTTGTCATCATAGTTGTCATCATAGTTGTCAACATACTTGTCATCATACTTGTCATCATAGTTGTCAACATAGTTGTCATTATAGTTGTCATAATAGTTGTCAACATAGTTGTCATCATGGTTGTCAGCATAGTTGTCAACATTATTGTCATCGTATTTGTCATCCTGCTTGTCATCATAGTTGTCATCATGCTTGTCATCATAGTTGTCATCATACTTGTCATCATAGTTGTCATCATACTTGTCATAATAGTTGTTAAGTAATTATCAGCATTATTGTCATCATAGTTGTCAACATAGTTGTTTGGTTTCATCGAATATCGTGTAAATTGTAACGCAGACCAAAGGAAAACCAAGCGACCAAACCGGAACTTTCAATTGTTGAAAATGAGATGGAGTTCCCATTATAAAAAAAATTTAATTTAGCGAGTTTTGTTAGAGTTCGACATTTGCATCTAGGATTCTTGTGTGTCTGAGAAAGAGCTGCAAAAATTACATTATTCAGACATAAGAACAGTAACTGGATACACAACACAGAAATAAACGATTTAATAATAAGAATTAATACATCATCACATTCTCATTCCCTCTGACCAATAACTCTTCCATCCTGTCGCCAAGCATTTCAATTAACATACTCTTTCACCATTTTCTTCTAAAGCAAACACACATCGACATAATAGTAAGATCAGCATAGCACACAGAATTTAGACCTTTGGTTACTATAGTAAGTACAGTAAAATACCCTTCTCAGACCTTAAGATATATAGAGCAGATGGTTTAAGGGTCATCTGTTTCTGTGGCCCAAAGTTAACGATGGAGTCATGTAGTCAGCACTACGACCAACCGACTTTATTTTTCCCAAACTAATGATTAGCTGGGTGGACTCTAAAGTGCCCTATAAATCCCGAAAGTAAAATCACAGGATTTGAACCCGGGATTCCTTAGTCCAATCTCAGTTATTAATCACTAAGTATTTTAGGGGCCCAGTCGCTGAGTGGTTAAGCACTTTTCTTCCGAACCTGGAGTCCTTGTTTTGAATCTTGGTGAAGACTGGGATTTTGAATGTCGGGATTTTTAGGGCCCCCTGAGTCCACCAAACTCAAATGGGTACCTGACTTCAGTTGAGGAAAGTAAAGGCGAATGGTCGTTGTGCTGGCCACATGACACCCTGCTCGTTAGCCGTTGGCCAAAGAAACAGATGACCTTAACATCATCTGCCCTAAACTAAGTATATTAATTTTGTTCAATTGAGCATGATAGTAATGTCCATATCAATGCTGTGCAATACAAACTAATGAATATGATGGGAACATTTTTTTCTCTCTAAAAGTCAATAAAAGTATTCGCCTAATATTGAACAAAACTTCAAGTCTCAAATTTTCTAATTGACAGTAAGAACTAAGAGTCTGAAATACATTCAAGAAGATCCATCATTTCAAATCCTGTTTACATTTTAGTTTCTCATTTTAACTCCCTTGTTTATGTCTTTTATTTTATCACAGCGCCTTGAGCCTACAATATGTGTGTCTGTATGTGTGTGTGTGTCTGTACGTATCTGTGTGTCTGTACGTATGTGTGTGTCTGTACGTGTGTGTGTGTGTGTGTGTCTGTACGTATGTGTGTGTGCGTGTTTATTTGTGTGTTTGAGATAGAAATTGAAGAACAAAAAAAATGGGAAATACGATACATTTTAGATTGATAGATAGAATTGAATTCCGTTTCTAATTACTATCTAGATCTATTGTAATTAGGAATAGAAACAAGTTTCCTTCTTTTAAAGAAGCAAGCGGTGTACATTTCACTTTCATTTCATTAGAAGACAATCATTTAAACCAAGGACAAGTATTTTGAAGATAAGTATTTTGAAGATAAGTATTTTGAAGATAAGTATTTTGAAGATAAGTATTTTGAAAGACAAGGATTTTGAAGATAAGTTTATGGAAGACAAGTATTTAGAAATATATGTGTTTTTGTAGAATATGGTTTTAGGAGGACGAGTATTTTGAAGATAGTTTTGTTGAAGAAAAGTATTTAGAAAGACAAGTATTTAGAAAGACAAGTATTTAGAAAGACAGGTATTTTGAAAGATAAGTATTTAGATAAGTCCTTCAAAGATACGTATTTAAAAGATAAGTATTTTGAAAGATAAGACTAACATGGAAACGAATGTATCAAAAGAAGATAAGAGTTATCCCTCTATTTAGATATAACTCATTTAATGGGTTTATGGGTTTAAAATGTTTCAATTCAAATACAACAAATAATCAAAACTTGTTCTTAAAGAAATTCTTTCCGAAACAAATAATGAAGCTAATACAAAAAAAAAGTTAACACGGAACAAATCAGTCAAATAGCATCAATACATTGTAACGCAGTTAAGAAAAAGAAACTGACAAAAATCCAGATCATGTTGTTTTTTTCCTATGTGACAAAAGCAGCCATTTCAGAACCTGCCATTTTAATATTGCAAGTGGGAAAACCTTGTAGCCTACTGGTTATGGGTAGGAAGTTTCTCTGTATATGCCCGCAGACTTCACTGAATAGGTCCGTGTCCAGAGACGCGGTTCTAGCTTCCAGGAAAGAATACGTTTTATAAGAAGTCTTATCTAAAGAGATTTGGATAAGTAGAAGGGGGGTGGGGGTGGGAACGTGATTATGACTAAATAAAATAACCGTATCGAATATATATTTAAATAGAGCCTGCCACGTAATGGAACAATGTTTCAGACCCTTCTAGGTTGTTCCTTGTTGTAAGGATGTATGAAACCCTTGCCTGAAGCTTGATGTAATTAAAGTCACACATTCTTAATTCATATCTCTATATGTAGTTCTCTTCGTGGCCCAACCATGCGGGTCACCACGACGAAAAAATCCTGGAAAGATAACTCTTTTATTTCCTCGAGTAAGACTAGTTACCCCCCACGTAACTTTAGCTCAGAAAAAACGAAGGGGGAGGGGACGTAAGCTACGCCGAGGGTCGGCTCGTAATTTTTAAAGGTTTAAATCAGTGGTTCCCAAACTTTTTTGTCTTGTAGACCCCTTGCCATCTTTTCTGGTTTTCGGTAGACCCCTTGCTTAACTTGTATTGCATTTTTGCAATTTTTTGAAAAAATAATTTCTAACTTTAGTGAGTTGAAGAATGAAAATGCAATTTAAAGCTACATATTACGTATCAAGTAATAACAATTTTTTATTGATAAAATCAAAATTTAAACCAATGATAATGACAACCAATATGTTTTGTTGGAATTATCAAACACACTGGAATTTTATGTTTCTTTCCCCCAGGTCATCATCTGTTCCTACGTATTTTATGTTTCATATATTCTATGAAGTAGTCCTTCAAACATTAAATATTAATTAATTAATTGGCCTTAAGTATCATGGTAATAGTTTTCATAAAGAGCAGTTTCTCGTGTAATTCTTGATCTTTCACGTGTCCGCGGAAAACTTTTCACCATGGGAGAAGGGGCGAAGGCGAGTAACTTGCACATAAACCAGTTAGCTTCGAGCAGGAGGGACCCCTTAGCCTTGGCTTGCTACCCACCTAGCAGAAGGAAAACTGAAATCAAAACTCTGCTGCCTTGCAACTATATCCAAACATGGGAAAGCTTTCGTGGGTCAAACCTGAGGAAAAATAAGGAGCTGGCGACCCTTGGCCAGATTGCGGCATACAGCGTCAGAACCTTTAACACCGCTGATCCCAAACTGTATATATGTCGTTTGCAAAGAATTATATCATCATTGGCCTCCTTCAGTCGTGAAACGACTATGGTTCATATGGAACACTTTTTCATATGGCTGTGGAGAGACTCTCCCGTCCACATATATCGCAGGTCAAGGTGGCTTTCGCTTTGGTGGCAGAGGAGCTGGCCATTTTCCGTATGGCACGCTTTTCTTCAAGAGCCGAAGCCCATGTTTTCTCGCTGTCCATAGCTTTCTTAGTCACCGTCTCTCTCTACAACTAGTGCGGTCTAAGGCTATGTCTTCCCACGTTAAGTGTTATAAGTAAAGAGATATTGTAAGACTCTCACAAACGATCAACTTCTCTTTATGTTGTCAAGAGAGATTTTAGGGATCCATTAAGAACCTTATCTTTGAGTATTCGAAAGTTTCTCAAATCTGTATCTATTTTGTCAGGGTGGCATTGTCTCAGATGATCCCCCAGCGTAATTGGT
The DNA here is from genome assembly GCA_036873155.1 of Biomphalaria sudanica. Taxonomy (NCBI): domain Eukaryota; kingdom Metazoa; phylum Mollusca; class Gastropoda; family Planorbidae; genus Biomphalaria; species Biomphalaria sudanica. Next base: position 730,335 of record JAZGLO010001986.1, read on the forward strand.
TTCATATTGTCATAAAAAAGGCCCTTAGGCAACTGATTGTTTAAAATGGAATGAGTAAATCCCAAATTTAAATCAACAACGCTGTACAGTCTTCATTTCTTTTTGTTAAATATTAGTTACATGTAGACAAAATTAAACTATTTAAATAAGCATTGAAATTAAATACATTTTTTTTTTGGTTTGATTAGCAGGATAAATATTTAAAGGATTAACTAAGGTACCATACATTTATTAGTATATGAAATAATTACATGTCACGGTTGCAGAAAAGAGTCTGGGACAACATATTGCTGACTAGCAGTACTAAAGCCCTAGTCTACCGGACCTGTGTGTTGAGCACCTTGCTGTACGGAAGTGAAACATGGTTAACCTACTCATGGCAGGAAAAAAAGCTAAATGTCTTCCACCTCCGATGCCTAAGGCGGATCTTTAAAATAAGGTGGCAAGATAAGATAACCAATGAGGAAGTGCTACAAAGAGCAGGGTGCCAGGACATCCGCTCTGTTATCAGCAGCAGACGCCTTGGCTGGCTTGGCCACGTTCGTAGAATGCCAGTAGGTCGACTTCCACAGGACATCCTGTGTGGCGATCTAATAGAAGGCAGGAGAGCCGCTGGTCGCCCACTTTTACGTTGTACGGATGTATGCAAACGCGACATGAAGCTCTTCAAAATCGACACTGGCAACTGGGAAGAGGTGGCACTGGACAGATCCACATGGAGAGAGAGCATAAAGGAAGGGTCACAGATTGCAGATGTCATACACAACAGAAGCAGAAAGAAGGGTGATAATGCAACGGCAACTGGTGATCACATATGCCCAACCTGCGATCGGAGTTGTGTATCAAGGATTGGCCTCTTTAGTCACACAAGAAGTTGCAAAGGGAAAAGATCGTCTCTCGAGACGTAAAATGTCACAGACATTAATAGGATGCAAACAATTAAAGTCACTTAAATGAAATGTTTTATCGAAGACCACTTTGGACATCTCATAGAATTTATTTTTTCACTTTTGTAGACCACTTGGAAGTCTTCGTAGACCCCTGAGGGTCTATATAGACCACTTTGGGAATCACTACACTATACACTCGTACACAAATAAACATGTGAAATGTGAATATCAAATATTTTATGTCTATGACAGTAAGTCAACAATAGTTTAGTCCAGTGTGTGATATTTAATCGCAATCATTTCTACTGTCAACATGATTAGAAAGAGAAATGTATGAGAACTGGCCTGTTTAAACCAAACTCATTGAGTTCAGGGTCTAAATAATCAAGTATAAATAACACTTTAGAAAACAAAGCTTATCTAAAGGAAAACTTTTCATTTACAGCTATATATCGCAAGACTGTAAGATTTGTTTCCTTTTTCGATAACAAACAAAATTATTATTTACCACTAATTAATTGGTTAATTAATTAATTTATTTTTTCATTTTGTTAGTGACAATGAATAGTTGCGCAAAGTTTCATCTTGATCCAAGAATGGGAAGATGGAAAAATAATGTAATTAAAATGTGTACTAGACAGGCAGAGAGAGAGAGAGAGAGAGAGAGAGTTGATATAAGCTTTGTAATAAAAAAAAGACAAGACCAAGTCCTAACTTATAACCCATTCATGTGTCTGCTTCTCCCGCTATTGATCCAGCAATCTGTTGTTCTTGTAATAGATAAAAAGGTTTTTTGACTTCGTAAAGAGAGACTGTGGACGGTGGGAGATAACTGTTTCTGAAGGAGTGGAAACTAAATGGCCATAACAGAAGGTACTCTAGATCTCACTGGTAAATAATTGGCCAGTTGGGGTGTCAACAAAACACGCTCAGAATTGCCATCTTTTTGTGTTTCCAGGACGTCAGCCATACCGCTATATTGCTGTCTTAATAGCTCTGTGATTGTACTAACACAGCAGTGTATCATTATCAGACCATGCTATGTACTTCCAGCCCACGTCACAATGCACTACGCCCAAGCTTAGAATATACTTTGTTCTCTGTACGTCCGTCTATCCCAGGTCCATAGAAACGTCCGATACCTGATAGTTGTGTGTGTGTGTGTGCGGAGAACTAATGCTAGCAGAAACAGGGGACTCTCAGAATGTCAAGGATGAATGTAACGTATTTGTCGATAAAGTCAGTATCAAATGTCCACATCGGTTTCAGAACTGGTCCTGTGTCTTTCATTTTCTGTCCGTTTTATTACATAGGTTTTTCTGTTTCTATCTAGTATGGAACTCGTTTCCTTAGTTTCTGCGGCTTGACGATGCTTTTGCTTTTTGAGTGTTTTGGCTTTTGGAAAAGAAAAAAAAAGCTAAAAAAAAGAAAACACAATTCATTTTGAAAATACTAAGCTGTACTAGATTCAAATATGACCAGGACTAGAATCAAAGCCTTTCAGACAATTTGTTTAGATGTATTATCTTTCAAGCTTCTTACTATTTCTTGAGAAAGCTTTAGATCTATCCATCTGTATGAGTTTAGCCATTCTTTTGGATTGGAATATCTTTTCTTTTGTTTGGCCACATTTTTAAATACAAAAAAAAAAGAGAATTAAAATAAAGATCTTAGGGTTACAAACAAAATGTGGATTACTTTGAAAAAAAAAAGGCTTTCGCTTTGTCATGGATTTGGGCAAACAATTTGAACAATTTTATGTCTATGAAAGTCAGCGTGGCTGGGTAGTTGTGTAGCTGGGTAATAGAATTGTTTTGCATTTGTGTAGCTGGGTAATAGAATTGTTTTGCACTTGGGTAGCTGGGTAATAGAATTGTTTTGCACTTAGGTAGCTGGGTAATAGAGTTGTTTACATTTGGGTTGCTGGGTAGTAGAGTTGTTTACATTTTAGGTAGCTGGGTAGTAGAGTTGTTTACATTTAGGTAGCTGGGTAGTAGAGCTGTTTTACATTTTAGGTAGCTGGGTAGTAGGGTTGTTTACATTTAGATAGCTGGGTAGTAGAGTTGTTTACATTTAGGTAGCTGGGTAGTAGAGTTGTTTACATTTTAGGTAACTGGGTAGTAGAGTTGTTTACATTTAGTTAGCTGGGTAGTAGAGCTGTTTTACATTTTAGGTAGCTGGGTAGTAGGGTTGTTTACATTTAGATAGCTGGGTAGTAGAGTTGTTTACATTTAGGTAGCTGGGTAGTAGAGTTGTTTACATTTTAGGTAACTGGGTAGTAGAGTTGTTTACATTTAGTTAGCTGGGTAGTAGAGCTGTTTTACATTTTAGGTAGCTGGGTAGTAGGGTTGTTTACATTTAGATAGCTGGGTAGTAGAGTTGTTTACATTTAGGTAGCTGGATAGTAGAGTTGTTTACATTTTAGGTAACTGGGTAGTAGATTTGTTTACATTTAGTTAGCTGGGTAGTAGAGTTGTTTACATTTGGGTTGCTGGGTAGTAGAGTTGTTTACATTTGGGTTGCTGGGTAGTAGAGTTGTTTACATTTGGGATGCTGGGTAGTAGAGTTGTTTACATTTTGGTAGCTGTGTATGGGCGTAAAGCAGCGGTTCTCAACCTTTTTAGTTAGGCGACCCCTTTTTACAAATCCTCACTTATTCGCGACCCCCAACATTAAATTAGTTTCGTTCATAAGTATGATGTTACAAAAATTATAATTGGAGGCCTAATGTAACTATTTGATTTGTATAGCCAAAGCTTAATGTTTAATCACGGTACAACATGTAATTATATTCTTGAAATAGATATTTCTCCTTATAATCCAATTACAAATCAATGAAATAATTTCTTTATGACGTGTATCTATTTACGTGAGTATTTCCTATTCACATTCCACACACTTGACAATTTTCTGTATTTCAATTGGATAACTAACAGGCTGTTTCAAGAAATAAATATATTATTGCAAATGGAAGAAGGTGCAACAGAGACAAATGCAAATGTAACTACAAACGCTTGATCCAGAATTGTGTAGTCTTAATAAAAGAGAAATGTTTCAGTGTTAAACTATTTCAGTCTCCTAAAAACCTTTAACTTTGACTTCATTGGATTTCTGGCAAGTGCACATGGGATGTTGTGTAGATTTGGAAAGTAGAAGAGAATTTTGTCTACAGACATGCACAAATGTTTTTTTCACAGAAATTATCATTTTATCTGTTTGCCAGGTTCAAAGTAATTTCTCTCATAGAGAGAAGCATGGATTTCTAAACAAAGTTTACGTATTAAAATTCAAATTTATGGATGCCTTATTCAACCTTTTTTAAAACGTACAATGTTAGTTCATATATTACGGATTTTTCGCTAATTGTATTGCACATCTGACAAACGGTATTCTAACACGATGGCACTGATGCTTCTTAAGCATATTGAGATGAAAAAAAAATTAATTATGATGAATAACACTTTGAATTTTCGATAACAGGCGATTGTCCAGAAGTAACGATACTTTATGCATTAATTTGAACATATATGATATACCGTACAAATATATCTGCTGGACAATCAAAATGTTCGAAATCAATTCTGATTCAGTTGTCTGCAGCATCTTTCTTGAATAACAATATAGTTAGTAAATTTCAATTGGAAAAACGTAATATGTCACAAGTTTTACATGTTATAATGGACAAAAAAATTCCCAATTTCCGATGGACATAAGCGACCCCTTACATATTGTCAATGGGGGTCGCGACCCACAGGTTGAGAACTGATTACCTGAGAAATAATTCTACCCCGCCCATTTTTTTCCTAATTATTGATTTAAAAGAAAGTGAGAAAGCGCAAAAAAATAAATAAAAAAAAAACAACAAGCAAAATATTTTTTAAAAAGGTTTTCAAAAACAAAGCCTATCTAAGGGGAAAAACTCCGCACTTACAACTATATCTCTAAGTAATGTAGACGTTTTAATAAAAAAAAATTAATTAGTTGATTTTTTAATTGATTCATGTTTTGTTAGGTACAATAAATAATTGTTTAACGTTTCAACTTGATTTGAGTATGGTTGTGGGAGAAAAAACGTGTACCATCTTTTTACCAGACAGATTGACAGACAGAATGAGTTGATAAAAAGAAAGAGAGCGCAGAAATGTTCCACTGACCAGTTAGGGCCTAAAAGTAAATTGACAAAAAGAAACGTTACACAAACATGGCGGGCTCAGATAGGCCTCACTAGCCACATGCGGGGGTGCACCGCAGAGGAGAAGCCTCAGCTCTAGGGATTACATGAAGTGGTGAGCATCAAATACGATGAATGAACTCGTGCTCAGGAGCTGATTTTGTTTTTTTTAACAGACAAAAAAAAAGGGGGGGGTGGTGATCACAAGAATAATAAAAATCCAAATTCGTTTCCCCCACACGATAGTGTAGAAATGTGTCTGTATTGAAATAATCAACACAAACATTAATCACTCCTGGTGTTGCATCAGTATTCACTGCGGTTCGAGAGCGTGGTAACCAGTTCGATAAAAAATTACAAACAGAACTCCCCCATAGGAGACACTCTTCAAATGGAAGAATAAAACAACTTATTTATAAAACAGAAATATCAATGCAAGAAGTGGAACAATAGAAAGTAAAATAAAACTAGCCTATTGCTAGTGGAGGGGTGTCTTCTAGCTAGCAAACACCAGAGGTTCTCACACTGTTTCATGGTGCATTTCCTCATACTTTTATACAACCTCAGAGGCTTCTACATTGAAAACTATTGAATCTCTTTGTAGCTCTGAGCTGTACTGGGGGAGGCAAGGGGTGAAAATGAGAAGTGGATGGAACTTGCCGATCAGCTGTTTTAAAACGTTGATTTGATGTAATAAAGGGTGTGACTCTTAGCGAATTGTTATATTCCATGATACACAGTAGCTCCCATGCAGTTCTTGTTATAGAGGAATGTTTCCACACTAAAGGAATGTCTCTCGTTAAATGTAAGAGCACTGAGCATGCTGGATTTTTAAAGTTCTGTAATAATACCAGGCTAGGCAAGATGTGTATTACATTCAAGAAGTCTTGTCACAAATTATTCTCAGAACTCTAGAAAGTCTTGTCACAAATTATAATCAAGAAGTCTATTACAATACGAGGAAAGGACAAAGATCTTTTGAGCTCTCTTATTTAAATGACAGAAGTCATCAAAAAAAAAATACCCTGAACACAAATGTGTCTTATTAGAGGTTTTAAAGAGTTTAAAAAGAGTTTAAGATTGCTATTTTGAGATTTGTCATATGTCAGTGCGTAAACTAGATATAATTACAAATTACAAACATCTTGTAACAAATTATACTCAAGAAGTCTTGTAACAAATTATACTCACTACTCTGAAAGTCTTGAGACAAATTATAATCAGAAAATCTTGTAACATAATTTACTCAGAACTCGAGGAAGTCTTGTCACAAATTATACTCGTAAACACTATACAATCATGCAGAATCAACTTGTCTGGCTGTGCAGAGGTATTTTTTCCCCACTAGAATCAGATCTTGATTTTAAACGCTTATTGATTTTTTTTTTTTAATTTGGAGTTGTCATAAACAACGAAGAATATTTTTGTTTCAAAAAGATTTTTTCCCTAACAAAAAGTATTGAGAACCGCTATTGAGAACCGCTACTGACGAGTGACGTAGATAGCATTAAAGTAAATCAATCGGAACTAATGATTGTTTCGTTGTTGTTGTTTTTCTTCTCTTCTTTGGGAAACTATTTTTTATTCCTCTCTTCCCCTCACTCACGTCTGCTGTCCTTCTTGCGAGACTAACGAGGATCTAATGACAGAATGGAACAAATTGAACTTGTTGAAACAATGTAGTCAAGGACACTCGTAGACAGGAAAGTGAGGCACCATCCAGGATGGCCGGAATAAAGGAGGTGGGGGGGGGGGTAGAGTGTTTTAGGAAAGATGATATATAAGATAAATATAAAGAAACAGAATCAATCCAAAAACTTTTTAAAATAACTGTAAAATGTCAGCCAGTAGGTCACTTGAGAATTCGCTGGGGCGTAGCTAGGAATTTTCCATCATTTGGGGGCCCTTTGGGGACCCTGCATTTTGCGTAATATTTAATATTTAATGTAAAAAAACACACTTATTTGGGGTTCCCCCTCAAGTGGGGGCCCGGGGGGTTGAAATTCTCTCCCCCTCCTTCCCCCTCCCCACCCTAGCTACGCCACTGACAGTACGACATAACATACCAACAATGAATTGTCTCAAAGTCGACGTCCAAATCATTGGAAGGCATTAAATGCTAGAAAAGGACAAAGACCTTTTGAATTTTTTTTTTAAATAGCAGAAGTCAACAAAATACAACAACATAACATCGAGAATACAAATGTGTTTTATTAGAGCAGTGGTTCTCAACCTTTTAAGCTCGGCGACCCCTTTTTACAATCCCCACTCTGCGGCGACCCCAATCCACACAGTAATAGAAGAAAAGACAAAAACAATCCATATTTTCGATGGTCTTAGGCTACCCCTGGCGAATCGTCAATCGACCCCTAAGGGGGTCGCGACCCACAGGTTGAGAACCCCTGTATTAGAGGTTTTAAAGAGTTTATGATTTCTATTTGGTATCGGTCATGTGTAAGTGCGTAAAGTAGATATATGACAGTGCATAAGCTAGATATATGTCAATGAGTAAACTAGATATATGTCAGTGAGTAAACTAGATATATATCAGAGTAAACCAGTAAACAAGAGATATCTCAGGGAGTTAATGAGTAAACTAGATATATGTCAGTGAGTAAATGAGTAAACTATATATATGTCAGTGAGTAAATGAGTAAACCAGATATATGTCAATGAGTAAACTATATAATATATGTAAATGAGTAAATGAGTAAACTAGATATATGTCAGTGAGTAAACTAGATATATATCAGAGTAAAGCAGTAAACAAGACATATCTTAGGGAGTAAATGAGTAAACTAGATATATGTCAGTGAGTAAATGAGTAAACTATATGATATATGTAAGTGAGTAAATGAGTGAACTAGATATATGTCAGTGAGTAAACTAGATATATCTCAGTGAGTAAATGTGTAAACTAGATTAGCTCAGTGAATAAACTAGTAAACTATATATCTGGGTGGCCTATCTTTAGAATGTTATAGTCTAGTACAGGAGTTCAACCTGTGGGTCGCGACATCTTATAATTGTTTTCTCTGCCTGCCCCATTAGTTGAAGCAGAGAATTGAGAAGCCCCAGTATGTCATTTCTAACAAAAGAAATATTTACATGCCAACCTTATCTGTTTTATGTGAGGAAAATGACATTAAACCTGACAAACGAAGAAAAAATAATTTCTGTGATAGAACACTTGCGCATGTCTGTGGACAACATTCCATCCGACTATTTGTACAAAAGGAAGTCTAAATTGAAGATGTTTAGGAGACAGAAATATTTCTCTTTAATTACATAACTCTGGATCAAGTATTTGTAATCCTGTATAGGTTTGCATGTGTATGCGGTGTGACTAATGTGAATAAGAAATAGATATGCAAATAAATGCCGTCATACAGAAACTATTTCATTTATTGGTAATTGTGTGATAAGTAGAAATATAGATTTGAATAATATAATGACATACTGTTTCATAAGCTTGGAACGGGTTCAAAAAATGGTGCTTTTTTGTCATTCTTTTTTTTAATATAACAGTCATTAGTTATTAAGAGCCAAATAATCGCTCTGTAAGTAAGTATTGTCTTTTCTTTTTAAGCTTTTTAAAAATATATTTTTCTTGTTAAAGTTTTGTGCACAATGTCTCTTGTCCAAACTTACCATATCGCTCAATATATAACAGAAACCAAAAAAAAAAAAGAGGCCTTATAGTGTCTCTTTGGTGATGACTGTATTAGTTATTAAAAAGTTGACAAACAGTAGATTGAGTAGGTGTTTACGAAATAGTCAATAAATCTTTATTCCATTGTATTAATGTTCTGACATTTTCACTTATTACTAGATAGCATTGACCTTTACCCCACATTGAACATTCTAGATACGCCTTCGATTAAATGTAATTTGGAAAAAAAATTTGTTCCCTGAGATAAAAAAACAACTGTTTTTACTCATATTAATAATAGCTTCGTCCTTTCTACTTTTTATCGTCGTCTGCTTACGCCAAGACCTAATTGCAACAGAATTCATCATAATTTCCGGTCTCATTTTTTGTGTCTGAACCATCCAATCATTCCTTCTCACTAAGACTAAAACATAATTTATTAGGTTAGGTTGTTTTTTTTTCAGGCTTTTTTTAAATTTGTGTGTTGTTGTTTTTTTCAACCCCCTGGACAATGTTTTTCTTTGATAAGATTCTGCGTTGTTATTTCAGGTATTTTTAACATCATGACGTGGGTGGAATAAAAAAAATAAATCCGATGGCACCGAGTGGAGACAAAGCAGAAGGGAGGTTTTAGGTTAGAGAGTATGATAGAGATTCCGGATTGTCAACACGATTATTTCCGACTGAATGCTTTGTTTTGACGTCATATCATGTATTTCTACCAAGCGCATATTTTTATTCAAGTCAGAACTTGATGGAGGAACCTGGACACTGATCTGAAAAAAAAAACGGCTCTTACGATTATTCTAGAAATGTAACAGTTGGTGTATATCGATGAGGAAAGAATTACTAGCTCGTTGGCCACAGGGATAAAACTTGTTTGACCGTTATAATTTTTCATGTAAAAATGAAATAACTTTTAATTTGGCTAAAGATCTAGATCTAGGTCTATATCCAACATCGGTATGGAAAGGACTTTGCGTTATTGATATGACTATCACTTTCGAGAATTTCCGAATATAAGGTATAATTGATGCAAGAGTTAAATAAATTAATATTCAGAAAAATTTTGCGCATCGCCTTCTTAGTCTAGATCTAAAGGCCTAGCATTGGAATATTATTAAGTGGACTAGCTCTATACATTGGCGTAACCAGGATTATTTTCTCGAGGAGAAGGGGGTGGAGTGGAGTAAAAATGTCCCATTGTGTTTTTTAATTAATTCATTAATTTTTAGGAGAAAAACAATCGCCCCATATGTTGCATAAAGGAGGTATTTTAAAGAGTATTTTTAGTTTTTCTTGTTTAATTTTTTTTCAAAGCTTATATCAACTCAGTCTGTCTGTTTGTCTGTCTGGTAAAACGTTTGTACACGTTGAAAAGATCGCCGTCTGAGTTTTAGTGAACACATCTAACAAATAGGCCGAGACTACAGAACTAATAGATAAGTATACAATCTTCCATGTTCATAGGCTCTCCACAAGCAAAGTGGTTACCGTGTTGGCTTGAAAGGTTTTTTTTTTTTAATTTTGCTGGAGGGGAGAAGGGGGTCAAAGGTTTTCCCGTTTCTAATTCCAAGGTCTACGAGGGTGTTATGCGGCCAATACTTTTATTCTTCTAAACTGATATCGTCAGGGTGAGCTCGGGACCTTTTTCAGCACGTCTGATGGATTGACATGGGGCTATAAGGACGCTAGGGCCGATCTCCTTCAGCCCTAGCAACGGTAGCCCTTTAAGACCGAACGTAGGCCTACTTCTGAGGGGGTGGGGGTGGATACACAATTAGTTTAAACTATAAATAGTTTGCGAAAGTTCTAGTAGTTCCCACCCTACCCAATCAGTGAGTGATAGCAACGGTTGCATTGGGGGGGGGGGGGGGAAATCGGCGCAACAGTTCAACATTTCACTGACCTTCAGGGTAGAGACGGCAAACATTCTTTCCCAAAGAAATAAACTCTATTTTTGTGAATAACTACTAAAACAAATTTAATTATTGATTTTAACCTGCTCTTATATATCTATTCTTGCTCAATGTCCCAACTCTAAAACTCGGCATGCTGGAAAGAAATCGCAGGAAGTGAAACTGAAACTCGGGTGGGCAATACTTGAACGAATGGTCTCGGCTAGACCAGTGTTGACCTCTTGACCGCCCCTGACTCCTCCTCCGTGTACCAAAAAGAGTATGCCCAAAAAGACATTGTGATGGGAGGCCTGGTAGGGTCTTTTGGTGGGTCCAAAGAGATATAACATTAAATGTTTTATTGAGTAGTGTAACGGATGTTTCTAAGTTGTATTTGAAGTATTTCTAAATACCTTGATAATTCTAGATGCGTGAGTACCTTGTAAGGATGTATTACAGATGCCAGTTAGAACATGAACATCACGTGACAAAGAAGGAACAGGAACCAACAGGATCCAAGGCTCAATGACTTAGTTCACTCCAGATGAAAATATTACAATCTTTAATACAGAATGGGCCACAGTCGAGTCAGTCACTACAACGATGTTATCCCTTTGACAGCCTAGCAATGACTGATCTAAAAGTCTACACAAATCTCTAACCCCAACGTTTAATGTCGTCACTATAAAATGTACGTTCACTGTCGGTCTATTATAGTGCGTAACTAAACTAACTAAACTAAGTGTCTAACAGTGGGTGGTATATTCTATTATAGTTTGATATTTTCATTTTAAGCCTAAAGAAATACTTTATTTTGTACAATGAGATTAGAAACTCAATTATATTATTTCTTGGTTTTTAGCTGTCTTTTTTAACATTCGATCAATTGTTGAATTCAAATTTTCTAACGCAATTTTAATACTTTTTTTTAAACTAATAAATCTTTTTTTTTTGGCCCTTAGCTATTTAATCACATATTGAATTTTATTTGTAATATTCTGCACCCCCGAACATTATTGAACAAAATGAAATAATAAATTCTGTACTATTTGAAATGTAAGTACGTGAGTAGATACATAAAGATAAAGTTTGTTTGTCCAATGTTTCCCGTGCTTCGAGTGTGCCTTGAAGAAAAGCTGCTTCCTTGGTCCAAAACTTCCCTCAGGACGACGGAGGAAGGCAGCAGGCAGGGTATGAACCCAGCACCATCGAGACAACCGAATGATAGTTCAGCGCGCATACCGCTCTACCAGGCATCCATTCTGTGCTTATTACACTAGGGTTATGGGCTTATGGCTAAAAAGATCACCCGCATCAAAACTTCTAGAACCACTTCCCCCACTTTAAAATTCTGGAGCTGTCCCCTCAACTCAAAAGTTTTGGATCCACCCCCCCCCCACCACCTTCGTAAAACTCAGAAGTTGTCTTCAAGGACCATTCGGTTTGAATGGTAGGAGACAGAGGCTAGTGTAAATAAGGAGCTAAAGGGAGTGCGTTCAGTTTGAATGGTAGGAGACAGCGGCTAGTGTAAATAAGGAGCTAAAGGGAGTGCGTTCAGTTTGAATGGTAGGAGACAGAGGCTAGTGTAAATAAGGAGCTAAAGGGAGTGCGTTCAGTTTGAATGGTAGGAGACAGGTTAGTGTAAATAATGAGCTAAAGGGAGTGCGTTCAGTTTAAATGGTAGGAGACAGAGGCTAGTGTAAATAAGGAGCTAAAGGGAGTGCGTTCAGTTTGAATGGTATGAGACAGAGGCTAGTGTAAATAAGGAGATAAAGGGAGTGCGTTCAGTTTAAATGGTAGGAGACAGAGGCTAGTGTAAATAAGGAGCTAAAGGGAGTGCGTTCAGCTTGAATGGTATGAGACAGAGGCTAGTGTAAATAAGGAGCTAAAGGGAGTGCGTTCAGCTTGAATGGTATGAGACAGAGGCTAGTGTGAATAAGGAGCTAAAGGGAGTGCGTTCAGCTTGAATGGTAGGAGACAGAGGCTAGTGTAAATAAGGAGCTAAAGGGAGTGCGTTCAGCTTGAATGGTAGGAGACAGAGGCTAGAGTAAATAAGGAGCTAAAGGGAGTGCGTTCAGCTTGAATGGTAGGAGAAAGAGGCTGATGTAAATAAGGAGCTAAAGGAAGTGCGTTCAGCTTGAATGGTAGGAGACAGAGGCTAGTGTAAATAAGGAGCTAAAGGGAGTGCGTTCAGCTTGAATGGTAGGAGACAGAGGCTAGTGTAAATAAGGAGCTAAAGGGAGTGCGTTAAGTTTGAATGGTGTGAGATAGAGGCTAGTGTAAATAAGGAGCTTTAGGGAGTTCGTTCAGTTTGAATGGTATGAGACAGAGGCTAGTGTAATTAAGGAGCTAAAGGGAGTGCGTTCAGTTTAAATGGTATGAGACAGAGGCTAATGTAAATAAGGAGCTAAAGGGAGTGCGTTCAGTTTGAATGGTATGAGACAGATGCTAGTGTAAATAAGGAGCTAGAGGGAGTGCGTTCAGTTTAAATGGTATGAGAGTGAGGCTAGTGTAAATAAGGAGCTAAAGGGAGTGCGTTTAACTCGAATGGTATGAGACAGAGGCTAGTGTAAATAAGGAGCTAAAGGGAGTGCGTTCAGTTTAAATGGTATGAGACAGAGGCTAGTGTAAATAAGGAGCTAAAGGGAGTGCGTTCAGTTTGAATGGTATGAGACAGAGGCTAGTGTAAATAAGGAGCTAAAGGGAGTGCGTTCAGTTTGAATGGTATGAGACAGAGGCTAGTGTAAAAAAGGAGCTAAAGGGAGTGCGTTCAGTTTGAATGGTATGAGACAGAGGCTAGTGTAAATAAGGAGCTAAAGGGAGTGCGTTCAGTTTGAATGGTATGAGACAGAGGCTAGTGTAAATAAGGAGCTAAAGGGAGTGCGTTCAGTTTGAATGGTAGGAGACAGAGGCTAGTGTAAATAAGGAGCTAAAGGGAGTGCGTTCAGTTTGAATGGTGTGAGACAGAGGCTAGTGTAATTAAGGAGCTAAAGGGAGTGCGTTCAGTTTGAATGGTATGAGACAAAGGCTAGTGTAAATAAGGAGCTAAAGGGAGTGCGTTCAGTTTGAATGGTATGAGACAGAGGCTAGTGTAAATAAGGAGCTAAAGGAAGTGCGTTCAGCTTGAATGGTATGAGACAGAGGCTAGTGTAAATAAGGAGCTAAAGGGAGTGCGTTCAGTTTGAATGGTATGAGACAGAGGCTAGTGTAAATAAGGAGCTAAAGGGAGTGCGTTCAACATGAATGGTATGAGACAGAGGCTAGTGTAAATAAGGAGCTAAAGGGAGTGCGTTCAGTTTGAATGGTATGAGACAGAGGCTAGTGTAAATAAGGAGCTAAAGGGAGTGCGTTCAGTTTGAATGGTATGAGACAGAGGCTAGTGTAAATAAGGAGCTAAAGGGAGTGCGTTCAGTTTGAATGGTATGAGACAGAGGCTAGTGTAAATAAGGCGCTAAAGGGAGTGCGTTCAGTTTAAATGGTATGAGACAGAGGCTAGTGTAAATAAGGAGCTAAAGGGAGTGCCCCAAGTTTGAATGGTAGGAGACAGAGGCTAGTGTAAATAAGGAGCTAAAGGGAGTGCGTTCAACATGAATGGTATGAGACAGAGGCTAGTGTAAATAAGGAGCTAAAGGGAGTGCGTTCAGTTTGAATGGTATGAGACAGAGACTAGTGTAAATAAGGAGCTAAAGGGAGTGCGTTCAGTTTGAATGGTATGAGACAGAGGCTAGTGTAAATAAGGAGCTAAAGGGAGTGCGTTCAGTTTGAATGGTATGAGACAGAGGCTAGTGTAAATAAGGAGCTAAAGGGAGTGCATTCAGTTTGAATGGTAGGAGACAGAGGCTAGTGTAAATAAGGAGCTAAAGGGAGTGCGTTCAGTTTGAATGGTAGGAGACAGGTTAGTGTAAATAATGAGCTAAAGGGAGTGCGTTCAGTATAAATGGTAGGAGACAGAGGCTAGTGTAAATAAGGAGCTAAACGCGTGCGTTCAGTTTGAATGGTCGGAGACAGAGGCTAGTGTAAATAAGGAGCTAAAGGGAGTGCGTTCAGTTTGAATGGTGTGAGACAGAGGCTAGTGTAAATAAGGAGCTAAAGGGAGTGCGTTCAGTTTGAATGGTATGAGACAGAGGCTAGTGTAAATAAGGAGCTAAAGGGAGTGCGTTCAGTTTGAATGGTATGAGACAGAGGCTAGTGTGAATAAGGAGCTAAAGGGAGTGCGTTCAGCTTGAATGGTAGGAGACAGAGGCTAGTGTAAATAAGGAGCTAAAGGGAGTGCGTTCAGCTTGAATGGTAGGAGACAGAGGCTAGAGTAAATAAGTAGCTAAAGGGAGTGCGTTCAGCTTGAATGGTAGGAGACAGAGGCTGATGTAAATAAGGAGCTAAAGGGAGTGCGTTCAGCTTGAATAGTAGGAGACAGAGGCTAGTGTAAATAAGGAGCTAAAGGGAGTGCGTTCAGCTTGAATGGTAGGAGACAGAGGCTAGTGTAAATAAGGAGCTAAAGGGAGTGCGTTCAGTTTGAATGGTAGGAGACAGAGGCTAGTGTAAATAAGGAGCTAAAGGGAGTGCCCCAAGTTTGAATAGTAGGAGATAGAGGCTAGTGTAAATAAGGAGCTAAAGGGAGTGCGTTAAGTTTGAATGGTATGAGACAGAGGCTAGTGTAATTAAGGAGCTAATGGGAGTGCGTTCAGTTTGAATGGTATGAGACAGAGGCTAGTGTAAATAAGGAGCTAAAGGGAGTGCGTTCAGTTTGAATGGTATGAGACAGAGGCTAGTGTAAATAAGGAGCTAAAGGGAGTGCATTCAGTTTGAATGGTATGAGACAGAGGCTAGTGTAAATAAGGAGCTAAAGGGAGTGCGTTCAGCTTGAATGGTATGAGACAGAGGCTAGTGTGAATAAGGAGCTAAATGGAGTGCGTTCAGCTTGAATGGTAGGAGACAGAGGCTAGTGTAAATAAGGAGCTAAAGGGAGTGCGTTCAGCTTGAATGGTAGGAGACAGAGGCTAGTGTAAATAAGGAGCTAAAGGGAGTGCGTTCAGTTTGAATGGTATGAGACAGAGGCTAGTGTAAATAAAGAGCTAAAGGGAGTGCGTTCAGTTTGAATGGTATGAGACAGAGACTAGTGTAAATAAAGAGCTAAAGGGAGTGCGTTCAGTTTAAATGGTATGAGACAGAGGCTAGTGTAAATAAGGAGCTAAAGGGAGTGCGTTCAGTTTGAATGGTATGAGACAGAGGCTAGTGTAAATAAGGAGCTAAAGGGAGTGCGTTCAGTTTGAATGGTATGAGACAGAGGCTAGTGTAAATAAGGAGCTAAAGGGAGTGCGTTCAGTTTGAATGGTATGAGACAGAGGCTAGTGTAAATAAGGAGCTAAAGGGAGTGCGTTGAGTTTGAATGGTATGAGACAGAGGCTAGTGTAAAAAAGGAGCTAAAGGGAGTGCGTTCAACATGAATGGTATGAGACAGAGGCTAGTGTAAATAAGAAGCTAAAGGGAGTGCGTTCAGCTTGAATGGTAGGAGACAGAGGCTAGTGTAAATAAGGAGCTAAAGGGAGTGCGTTCAGCTTGAATGGTAGGAGACAGAGGCTAGTGTAAATAAGGAGCTAAAGGGAGTGCGTTCAGTTTGAATGGTATGAGACAGAGGCTAGTGTAAATAAAGAGCTAAAGGGAGTGCGTTCAGTTTGAATGGTATGAGACAGAGACTAGTGTAAATAAGGAGCTAAAGGGAGTGCGTTCAGTTTAAATGGTATGAGACAGAGGCTAGTGTAAATAAGGAGCTAAAGGGAGTGCGTTCAGTTTGAATGGTATGAGACAGAGGCTAGTGTAAATAAGGAGCTAATGGGAGTGCGTTCAGTTTGAATGGTATGAGACAGAGGCTAGTGTAAATAAGGAGCTAAAGGGAGTGCGTTCAGTTTGAATGGTATGAGACAGAGGCTAGTGTAAATAAGGAGCTAAAGGGAGTGCGTTCAGTTTGAATGGTATGAGACAGAGGCTAGTGTAAATAAGGAGCTAAAGGGAGTGCGTTCAACATGAATGGTATGAGACAGAGGCTAGTGTAAATAAGGAGCTAAAGGGAGTGCGTTCAGTTTGAATGGTTTGAGACAGAGGCTAGTGTAAATAAGGAGCTAAAGGGAGTGCGTTCAGTTTGAATGGTATGAGACAGAGGCTAGTGTAAATAAGGAGCTAAAGGGAGTGCGTTCAGTTTGAATGGTATGAGACAGAGGCTAGTGTAAATAAGGCGCTAAAGGGAGTGCGTTCAGTTTAAATGGTATGAGACAGAGGCTAGTGTAAATAAGGAGCTAAAGGGAGTGCGTTCAGTTTGAATGGTATGAGACAGAGGCTAGTGTAATTAAGGAGCTAAAGGGAGTGCGTTCAACATGAATGGTATGAGACAGAGGCTAGTGTAAATAAGGAGCTAAAGGGAGTGCGTTCAGCTTGAATGGTAGGAGACAGAGGCTAGTGTAAATAAGGAGCTAAAGGGAGTGCGTTCAGTTTGAATGGTATGAGACAGAGGCTAGTGTAAATAAGGAGCTAATGGGAGTGCGTTCAGTTTTAATGGTATGAGACAGAGGCTAGTGTAAATAAGGAGCTAAAGGGAGTGCGTTCAGTTTGAATGGTATGAGACAGAGGCTAGTGTAAATAAGGAGCTAATGGGAGAGCGTTCAGTTTTAATGGTATGAGACAGAGGCTAGTGTAAATAAGGAGCTAAAGGGAGTGCATTCAGTTTGAATGGTATGAGACAGAGGCTAGTGTAAATAAGGAGCTAAAGGGAGTGCGTTCAGTTTGAATGGTATGAGACAGAGGCTAGTGTAAATAAGGAGCTAAAGGGAGTGCGTTCAGTTTGAATGGTATGAGACAAAGGCTAGTGTAAATAAGGAGCTAAAGGGAGTGCGTTCAGCTTGAATGGTATGAGACAGAGGCTAGTGTAAATAAGGAGCTAAAGATAGTGCGTTCAGTTTGAATGGTATGAGACAGAGGCTAGTGTAAATAAGGAGCTAAAGGGAGTGCGTTCAGTTTGAATGGTATGAGACAGAGGCTAGTGTAATTAAGGAGCTAACGGGAGTGCGTTCAGCTTGAATGGTAGGAGACAGAGGCTAGTGTAAATAAGGAGCTAAAGAGATGCGTTCAGTTTGAATGGTATGATACAGATGCTAGTGTAAATAAGGAGCTAAAGGGACTACGTTTAGTTTGAATGGTATGAGACAGAGGCTAGTGTAAATAAGGAGCTAAAGGGAGTGCGTTCAGTTTGAATGGTATGAGACAGAGGCTAGTGTAAATATGGAGCTAAAGGGAGCGCGTTCAGTTTGAATGGTATGAGACAGAGGCTAATGTAAATAAGGAGCTAAAGGGAGCGCGTTTAGTTTGAATGGTATGAGACAGAGGCTAGTGTAAATAAGGAGCTAAAGGGAGCGCGTTTAGATTGAATGGTATGAGACAGAGGCTAGTGTAAATAAGGAGCTAAAGGGAGTGCGTTCAGTTTGAATGGTATGAGACAGAGGCTAGTGTAAATAAGGAGCTAATGGGAGTGCGTTCAGTTTGAATGGTATGAGACAGAGGCTAGTGTAAATAAGGAGCTAAAGGGAGTGCGTTCAGTTTGAATGGTATGAGACAGAGGCTAATGTAAATAAGGAGCTAAAGGGAGTGCGTTCAGTTTGAATGGTATGAGACAAAGGCTAGTGTAAATAAGGAGCTAAAGGGAGTGCGTTCAGCTTGAATGGTATGAGACAGAGGCTAGTGTAAATAAGGAGCTAAAGATAGTGCGTTCAGTTTGAATGGTATGAGACAGAGGCTAGTGTAAATAAGGAGCTAAAGGGAGTGCGTTCAGTTTGAATGGTATGAGACAGAGGCTAGTGTAATTAAGGAGCTAAAGGGAGTGCGTTCAACATGAATGGTATGAGACAGAGGCTAGTGTAAAAAAGGAGCTAAAGGGAGTGCGTTCAGCTTGAATGGTAGGAGACAGAGGCTAGTGTAAATAAGGAGCTAAAGGGAGTGCGTTCAGCTTGAATGGTAGGAGACAGAGGCTAGTGTAAATAAGAAGCTAACGGGAGTGCGTTCAGCTTGAATGGTAGGAGACAGAGGCTAGTATAAATAAGGAGCTAAAGAGATGCGTTCAGTTTGAATGGTATGATACAGATGCTAGTGTAAATAAGGAGCTAAAGGGACTGCGTTCAGTTTGAATGGTATGAGACAGAGGCTAGTGTAAATAAGGAGCTAAAGGGAGTGCGTTCAGTTTGAATGGTATGAGACAGAGGCTAGTGTAAATAAGGAGCTAAAGGGAGTGCGTTTAATTTGAATGGTATGAGACAGAGGCTAGTGTAAATAAGGAGCTAAAGGGAGTGCGTTCAGTTTGAATGGTATGAGACAGAGGCTAGTGTAAATAAGGAGCTAAAGGGAGTGCGTTCAGTTTGAATGGTATGATACAGATGCTAGTGTAAATAAGGAGCTAAAGGGACTGCGTTCAGTTTGAATGGTTTGAGACAGAGGCTAGTGTAAATAAGGAGCTAAAGGGAGTGCGTTCAGTTTGAATGGTATGAGACAGAGGCTAGTGTAAATAAGGAGCTAAAGGGAGTGCGTTCAGTTTGAATGGTATGATAGAGATGCTAGTGTAAATAAGGAGCTAAAGGGACTGCGTTCAGTTTGAATGGTATGAGACAGAGGCTAGTGTAAATAAGGAGCTAAAGGGAGTGCGTTCAGTTTGAATGGTATGAGACAGAGGCAAGTGTAAATAAGGAGCTAAAGGGAGTGCTTTCAGTTTGAATGGTATGAGACAGAGGCTAGTGTAAATAAGGAGCTAAATGGAGCGCGTTCAGTTTGAATGGTATGAGACAGAGGCTAGTGTAAATAAGGAGCTAAAGGGAGTGCGTTCAGTTTGAATGGTATGAGACAGAGGCTAGTGTAAATAAGGAGCTAAAGGGAGTGCGTTCAGTTTGAATGGTATGAGACAGAGGCTAGTGTAAATAAGGAGCTAAAGGGAGTGCGTTCAGCTTGAATGGTAGGAGACAGAGGCTAGTGTAAATAATGAGCTAAAGGGAAGGCGTTCAGTTTGAATGGTATGAGACAGAGGCTTGTGTATAAGGAGCTAAAGGGAGTGCGTTCAGCTTGAATGGTAGGAGACAGAGGCTAGTGTAAATAAGGAGCTAAAGGGAGTGCGTTCAGCTTGAATGGTAGGAGACAGAGGCTAGAGTAAATAAGTAGCTAAAGGGAGTGCGTTCAGCTTGAATGGTAGGAGACAGAGGCTGATGTAAATAAGGAGCTAAAGGGAGTGCGTTCAGCTTGAATGGTAGGAGACAGAGGCTAGTGTAAATAAGGAGCTAAAGGGAGTGCGTTCAGCTTGAATGGTAGGAGACAGAGGCTAGTGTAAATAAGGAGCTAAAGGGAGTGCGTTCAGTTTGAATGGTAGGAGACAGAGGCTAGTGTAAATAAGGAGCTAAAGGGAGTGCCCCAAGTTTGAATAGTAGGAGATAGACGCTAGTGTAAATAAGGAGCTAAAGGGAGTGCGTTAAGTTTGAATGGTATGAGACAGAGGCTAGTGTAATTAAGGAGCTAATGGGAGTGCGTTCAGTTTGAATGGTATGAGACAGAGGCTAGTGTAAATAAGGAGCTAAAGGGAGTGCGTTCAGTTTGAATGGTATGAGACAGAGGCTAGTGTAAATAAGGAGCTAAAGGGAGTGCATTCAGTTTGAATGGTATGAGACAGAGGCTAGTGTAAATAAGGAGCTAAAGGGAGTGCGTTCAGCTTGAATGGTATGAGACAGAGGCTAGTGTGAATAAGGAGCTAAATGGAGTGCGTTCAGCTTGAATGGTAGGAGACAGAGGCTAGTGTAAATAAGGAGCTAAAGGGAGTGCGTTCAGCTTGAATGGTAGGAGACAGAGGCTAGTGTAAATAAGGAGCTAAAGGGAGTGCGTTCAGTTTGAATGGTATGAGACAGAGGCTAGTGTAAATAAAGAGCTAAAGGGAGTGCGTTCAGTTTGAATGGTATGAGACAGAGACTAGTGTAAATAAAGAGCTAAAGGGAGTGCGTTCAGTTTAAATGGTATGAGACAGAGGCTAGTGTAAATAAGGAGCTAAAGGGAGTGCGTTCAGTTTGAATGGTATGAGACAGAGGCTAGTGTAAATAAGGAGCTAAAGGGAGTGCGTTCAGTTTGAATGGTATGAGACAGAGGCTAGTGTAAATAAGGAGCTAAAGGGAGTGCGTTCAGTTTGAATGGTATGAGACAGAGGCTAGTGTAAATAAGGAGCTAAAGGGAGTGCGTTGAGTTTGAATGGTATGAGACAGAGGCTAGTGTAAATAAGGAGCTAAAGGGAGTGCGTTCAACATGAATGGTATGAGACAGAGGCTAGTGTAAATAAGAAGCTAAAGGGAGTGCGTTCAGCTTGAATGGTAGGAGACAGAGGCTAGTGTAAATAAGGAGCTAAAGGGAGTGCGTTCAGCTTGAATGGTAGGAGACAGAGGCTAGTGTAAATAAGGAGCTAAAGGGAGTGCGTTCAGTTTGAATGGTATGAGACAGAGGCTAGTGTAAATAAAGAGCTAAAGGGAGTGCGTTCAGTTTGAATGGTATGAGACAGAGACTAGTGTAAATAAGGAGCTAAAGGGAGTGCGTTCAGTTTAAATGGTATGAGACAGAGGCTAGTGTAAATAAGGAGCTAAAGGGAGTGCGTTCAGTTTGAATGGTATGAGACAGAGGCTAGTGTAAATAAGGAGCTAATGGGAGTGCGTTCAGTTTGAATGGTATGAGACAGAGGCTAGTGTAAATAAGGAGCTAAAGGGAGTGCGTTCAGTTTGAATGGTATGAGACAGAGGCTAGTGTAAATAAGGAGCTAAAGGGAGTGCGTTCAGTTTGAATGGTATGAGACAGAGGCTAGTGTAAATAAGGAGCTAAAGGGAGTGCGTTCAACATGAATGGTATGAGACAGAGGCTAGTGTAAATAAGGAGCTAAAGGGAGTGCGTTCAGTTTGAATGGTTTGAGACAGAGGCTAGTGTAAATAAGGAGCTAAAGGGAGTGCGTTCAGTTTGAATGGTATGAGACAGAGGCTAGTGTAAATAAGGAGCTAAAGGGAGTGCGTTCAGTTTGAATGGTATGAGACAGAGGCTAGTGTAAATAAGGCGCTAAAGGGAGTGCGTTCAGTTTGAATGGTATGAGACAGAGGCTAGTGTAAATAAGGAGCTAAAGGGAGTGCCCCAAGTTTGAATGGTAGGAGATAGAGGCTAGTGTAAATAAGGAGCTAAAGGGAGTGCGTTAAGTTTGAATGGTATGAGAGAGAGGCTAGTGTAAATAAGGAGCTAAAGGGAGTGCAATCAGTTTGAATGGTATGAGACAGAGGCTAGTGTAAATAAGGAGCTAAAGGGAGTGCGTTCAGTTTGAATGGTATGAGACAGAGGCTAGTGTAAATAAGGAGCTAATGGGAGTGCGTTCAGTTTTAATGGTATGAGACAGAGGCTAGTGTAAATAAGGAGCTAAAGGGAGTGCGTTCAGTTTGAATGGTATGAGACAGAGGCTAGTGTAAATAAGGAGCTAATGGGAGAGCGTTCAGTTTTAATGGTATGAGACAGAGGCTAGTGTAAATAAGGAGCTAAAGGGAGTGCGTTCAGTTTGAATGGTATGAGACAGAGGCTAGTGTAAATAAGGAGCTAAAGGGAGTGCGTTCAGTTTGAATGGTATGAGACAGAGGCTAGTGTAAATAAGGAGCTAAAGGGAGTGCGTTCAGTTTGAATGGTATGAGACAAAGGCTAGTGTAAATAAGGAGCTAAAGGGAGTGCGTTCAGCTTGAATGGTATGAGACAGAGGCTAGTGTAAATAAGGAGCTAAAGATAGTGCGTTCAGTTTGAATGGTATGAGACAGAGGCTAGTGTAAATAAGGAGCTAAAGGGAGTGCGTTCAGTTTGAATGGTATGAGACAGAGGCTAGTGTAATTGAGGAGCTAACGGGAGTGCGTTCAGCTTGAATGGTAGGAGACAGAGGCTAGTGTAAATAAGGAGCTAAAGAGATGCGTTCAGTTTGAATGGTATGATACAGATGCTAGTGTAAATAAGGAGCTAAAGGGACTACGTTTAGTTTGAATGGTATGAGACAGAGGCTAGTGTAAATAAGGAGCTAAAGGGAGTGCGTTCAGTTTGAATGGTATGAGACAGAGGCTAGTGTAAATATGGAGCTAAAGGGAGCGCGTTCAGTTTGAATGGTATGAGACAGAGGCTAATGTAAATAAGGAGCTAAAGGGAGCGCGTTTAGTTTGAATGGTATGAAACAGAGGCTAGTGTAAATAAGGAGCTAAAGGGAGCGCGTTTAGATTGAATGGTATGAGACAGAGGCTAGTGTAAATAAGGAGCTAAAGGGAGTGCGTTCAGTTTGAATGGTATGAGACAGAGGCTAGTGTAAATAAGGAGCTAATGGGAGTGCGTTCAGTTTGAATGGTATGAGACAGAGGCTAGTGTAAATAAGGAGCTAAAGGGAGTGCGTTCAGTTTGAATGGTATGAGACAGAGGCTAATGTAAATAAGGAGCTAAAGGGAGTGCGTTCAGTTTGAATGGTATGAGACAAAGGCTAGTGTAAATAAGGAGCTAAAGGGAGTGCGTTCAGCTTGAATGGTATGAGACAGAGGCTAGTGTAAATAAGGAGCTAAAGATAGTGCGTTCAGTTTGAATGGTAGGAGACAGAGGCTAGTGTAAATAAGGAGCTAAAGGGAGTGCCCCAAGTTTGAATAGTAGGAGATAGACGCTAGTGTAAATAAGGAGCTAAAGGGAGTGCGTTAAGTTTGAATGGTATGAGACAGAGGCTAGTGTAATTAAGGAGCTAATGGGAGTGCGTTCAGTTTGAATGGTATGAGACAGAGGCTAGTGTAAATAAGGAGCTAAAGGGAGTGCGTTCAGTTTGAATGGTATGAGACAGAGGCTAGTGTAAATAAGGAGCTAAAGGGAGTGCATTCAGTTTGAATGGTATGAGACAGAGGCTAGTGTAAATAAGGAGCTAAAGGGAGTGCGTTCAGCTTGAATGGTATGAGACAGAGGCTAGTGTGAATAAGGAGCTAAATGGAGTGCGTTCAGCTTGAATGGTAGGAGACAGAGGCTAGTGTAAATAAGGAGCTAAAGGGAGTGCGTTCAGCTTGAATGGTAGGAGACAGAGGCTAGTGTAAATAAGGAGCTAAAGGGAGTGCGTTCAGTTTGAATGGTATGAGACAGAGGCTAGTGTAAATAAAGAGCTAAAGGGAGTGCGTTCAGTTTGAATGGTATGAGACAGAGACTAGTGTAAATAAAGAGCTAAAGGGAGTGCGTTCAGTTTAAATGGTATGAGACAGAGGCTAGTGTAAATAAGGAGCTAAAGGGAGTGCGTTCAGTTTGAATGGTATGAGACAGAGGCTAGTGTAAATAAGGAGCTAAAGGGAGTGCGTTCAGTTTGAATGGTATGAGACAGAGGCTAGTGTAAATAAGGAGCTAAAGGGAGTGCGTTCAGTTTGAATGGTATGAGACAGAGGCTAGTGTAAATAAGGAGCTAAAGGGAGTGCGTTGAGTTTGAATGGTATGAGACAGAGGCTAGTGTAAATAAGGAGCTAAAGGGAGTGCGTTCAGTTTGAATGGTATGAGACAGAGGCTAGTGTAAATAAGGAGCTAAAGGGAGTGCTTTCAGTTTGAATGGTATGAGACAGAGGCTAGTGTAAATAAGGAGCTAAATGGAGCGCGTTCAGTTTGAATGGTATGAGACAGAGGCTAGTGTAAATAAGGAGCTAAAGGGAGTGCGTTCAGTTTGAATGGTATGAGACAGAGGCTAGTGTGAATAAGGAGCTAAAGGGAGTGCGTTCAGTTTGAATGGTATGAGACAGAGGCTAGTGTAAATAAGGAGCTAAAGGGAGTGCGTTCAGTTTGAATGGTATGAGACAGAGGCTAGTGTAAATAAGGAGCTAAATGGAGCGCGTTCAGTTTGAATGGTATGAGACAGAGGCTAGTGTAAATAAGGAGCTAAATGGAGCGCGTTCAGTTTGAATGGTATGAGACAGAGGCTAGTGTAAATAAGGAGCTAAATGGAGCGCGTTCAGTTTGAATGGTATGAGACAGAGGCTAGTGTAAATAAGGAGCTAAAGGGAGTGCGTTCAGTTTGAATGGTATGAGACAGAGGCTAGTGTAAATAAGGAGCTAAATGGAGCGCGTTCAGTTTGAATGGTATGAGACAGAGGCTAGTGTAAATAAGGCGCTAAAGGGAGTGCGTTCAGTTTGAATGGTATGAGACAGAGGCTAGTGTAAATAAGGAGCTAAAGGGAGTGCCCCAAGTTTGAATGGTAGGAGATAGAGGCTAGTGTAAATAAGGAGCTAAAGGGAGTGCGTTAAGTTTGAATGGTATGAGAGAGAGGCTAGTGTAAATAAGGAGCTAAAGGGAGTGCAATCAGTTTGAATGGTATGAGACAGAGGCTAGTGTAAATAAGGAGCTAAAGGGAGTGCGTTCAGTTTGAATGGTATGAGACAGAGGCTAGTGTAAATAAGGAGCTAATGGGAGTGCGTTCAGTTTGAATGGTATGAGACAGAGGCTAGTGTAAATAAGGAGCTAAAGGGAGTGCGTTCAGTTTGAATGGTATGAGACAGAGGCTAGTGTAAATAAGGAGCTAATGGGAGAGCGTTCAGTTGGAATGGTATGAGACAGAGGCTAGTGTAAATAAGGAGCTAAAGGGAGTGCGTTTAGTTTGAATGGTATGAGACAGAGGCTAGTGTAAATAAGGAGCTAAAGGGAGTGCGTTCAGTTTGAATGGTATGAGACAGAGGCTAGTGTAAATAAGGAGCTAAAGGGAGTGCGTTCAGTTTGAATGGTATGAGACAAAGGCTAGTGTAAATAAGGAGCTAAAGGGAGTGCGTTCAGCTTGAATGGTATGAGACAGAGGCTAGTGTAAATAAGGAGCTAAAGATAGTGCGTTCAGTTTGAATGGTATGAGACAGAGGCTAGTGTAAATAAGGAGCTAAAGGGAGTGCGTTCAGTTTGAATGGTATGAGATAGAGGCTAGTGTAATTAAGGAGCTAACGGGAGTGCGTTCAGCTTGAATGGTAGGAGACAGAGGCTAGTGTAAATAAGGAGCTAAAGAGATGCGTTCAGTTTGAATGGTATGATACAGATGCTAGTGTAAATAAGGAGCTAAAGGGACTACGTTTAGTTTGAATGGTATGAGACAGAGGCTAGTGTAAATAAGGAGCTAAAGGGAGTGCGTTCAGTTTGAATGGTATGAGACAGAGGCTAGTGTAAATATGGAGCTAAAGGGAGCGCGTTCAGTTTGAATGGTATGAGACAGAGGCTAGTGTAAATAAGGAGCTAAAGGGAGTGCGTTCAGTTTGAATGGTATGAGACAGAGGCTAGTGTAAATAAGGAGCTAATGGGAGTGCGTTCAGTTTGAATGGTATGAGACAGAGGCTAGTGTAAATAAGGAGCTAAAGGGAGTGCGTTCAGTTTGAATGGTATGAGACAGAGGCTAATGTAAATAAGGAGCTAAAGGGAGTGCGTTCAGTTTGAATGGTATGAGACAAAGGCTAGTGTAAATAAGGAGCTAAAGGGAGTGCGTTCAGCTTGAATGGTATGAGACAGAGGCTAGTGTAAATAAGGAGCTAAAGATAGTGCGTTCAGTTTGAATGGTATGAGACAGAGGCTAGTGTAAATAAGGAGCTAAAGGGAGTGCGTTCAGTTTGAATGGTATGAGACAGAGGCTAGTGTAATTAAGGAGCTAAAGGGAGTGCGTTCAACATGAATGGTATGAGACAGAGGCTAGTGTAAATAAGGAGCTAAAGGGAGTGCGTTCAGCTTGAATGGTAGGAGACAGAGGCTAGTGTAAATAAGGAGCTAAAGGGAGTGCGTTCAGCTTGAATGGTAGGAGACAGAGGCTAGTGTAAATAAGAAGCTAACGGGAGTGCGTTCAGCTTGAATGGTAGGAGACAGAGGCTAGTGTAAATAAGGAGCTAAAGAGATGCGTTCAGTTTGAATGGTATGATACAGATGCTAGTGTAAATAAGGAGCTAAAGGGACTGCGTTCAGTTTGAATGGTATGAGACAGAGGCTAGTGTAAATAAGGAGCTAAAGGGAGTGCGTTCAGTTTGAATGGTATGAGACAGAGGCTAGTGTAAATAAGGAGCTAAAGGGAGCGCGTTTAATTTGAATGGTATGAGACAGAGGCTAGTGTAAATAAGGAGCTAAAGGGAGTGCGTTCAGTTTGAATGGTATGAGACAGAGGCTAGTGTAAATAAGGAGCTAAAGGGAGTGCGTTCAGTTTGAATGGTATGATACAGATGCTAGTGTAAATAAGGAGCTAAATGGAGCGCGTTCAGTTTGAATGGTATGAGACAGAGGCTAGTGTAAATAAGGAGCTAAAGGGAGTGCGTTCAGTTTGAATGGTATGAGACAGAGGCTAGTGTAAATAAGGAGCTAAAGGGAGTGCGTTCAGTTTGAATGGTATGATACAGATGCTAGTGTAAATAAGGAGCTAAAGGGACTGCGTTCAGTTTGAATGGTATGAGACAGAGGCTAGTGTAAATAAGGAGCTAAAGGGAGTGCGTTCAGTTTGAATGGTATGAGACAGAGGCTAGTGTAAATAAGGAGCTAAAGGGAGTGCTTTCAGTTTGAATGGTATGAGACAGAGGCTAGTGTAAATAAGGAGCTAAATGGAGCGCGTTCAGTTTGAATTGTATGAGACAGAGGCTAGTGTAAATAAGGAGCTAAAGGGAGTGCGTTCAGTTTGAATGGTATGAGACAGAGGCTAGTGTGAATAAGGAGCTAAAGGGAGTGCGTTCAGTTTGAATGGTATGAGACAGAGGCTAGTGTAAATAAGGAGCTAAAGGGAGTGCGTTCAGTTTGAATGGTATGAGACAGAGGCTAGTGTAAATAAGGAGCTAAATGGAGCGCGTTCAGTTTGAATGGTATGAGACAGAGGCTAGTGTAAATAAGGAGCTAAATGGAGCGCGTTCAGTTTGAATGGTATGAGACAGAGGCTAGTGTAAATAAGGAGCTAAATGGAGCGCGTTCAGTTTGAATGGTATGAGACAGAGGCTAGTGTAAATAAGGAGCTAAAGGGAGTGCGTTCAGTTTGAATGGTATGAGACAGAGGCTAGTGTAAATAAGGAGCTAAATGGAGCGCGTTCAGTTTGAATGGTATGAGACAGAGGCTAGTGTAAATAAGGAGCTAAAGGGAGTGCGTTCAGCTTGAATGGTAGGAGACAGAGGCTAGTGTAAATTAGGCGCTAAAGGGAGTGCGTTCAGTTTGAATGGTATGAGACAGAGGCTAGTGTAAATAAGGAGCTAAAGGGAGTGCGTTCAGTTGGAAATGAAATCTAATTCAATATGAAAGTGGCAAGAATGTCTTTGGTGACGAAATAGTTTGCCCCTTTAGGAAGTGTCCTACAGCCCATTCCGAACATATATATCTATATAAATCTATAGGGCCTACACACACACTAACACTGTTACGAAGAACTAGAGAGAGAAAAAGAGAAAGAAAGGAAAAGAAAGTAAAATACACAGAGAGGAGTGAGAGAGAGAGAAGGAATAGAGAGTGGGAAAAGGAGATAGAAATGGAAAAAAAAAGAGTAGGGCAGTGAGAGAGAAAGAGTAGGGCAGTGAGAGAGTCTGTATGAGAGTCCAATCATTGAGAGTGTGTCATGTAGAAAAACTGAAACAGTGAAAAAAGAGTGAAATTAAACAAAGATAAGGAACGAGAGAGCGGAGAGAGAAAGAGATTGGAAGGGTGTGAAATGAAGAGAGAGTTATATAATACAGAGATAGAGAGTGTGTGCAATAGAGAGATAATGAGACGATAAATAATAAGAAGATAAGGAGAGGGAGAAGGAGGGAAAGGAATTTAAGAAGAGAGTCAAATATAAAGAGAGGAAAAAAAAACTGTGAATAAAGAGAAATAGGAATGCAAAGAGAGAGTGGAGAAAAGGGCAGAGAGAGTGGAGAAAAGGGCAGAGAGAGTGGAGAGAAGGGCAGAGAGAGTGGAGAAAATGACAGAGATGGTGAGATATGTTAAAACTAGCGAGACATTAAGACACAAATACAAATTCTTGTTCAAAAAGTCTGTGTGTTTACTCACAGTCTATGAATACATATTGGATCTTGTGTCCCAAGTCACACAGTAGTGGAAGTTGAGCTATCACATCTCTAAACGTCCCTTTAACTGAAGACCAAGTCCTTAATATCTGACTTCCTCTTCCCTTCGAGTTTCTTCTCTAACTAGAGCTATTGATCAATAAGTCTCTCCACAACAAAGCAACGACGTTTAAATGTGAGCTAAAATGTCATCCTATATGAATAGCAGTTGAAGCTGTTTTCTTTTTGACACTTAAGATTTAATCAACAACTTGGTTTTTCTGCTTGCATAAACTCGGGACAATCTAGCGAATCTCAGGGCCAGGCGGGACAGTGGCGGGATTAGGACGAGGGGGGAGGCGGGGGGCGGGAATGAAACGCTGTCTGGCACCAGCTGAAAACAATTCGTTGGCATCCCCGCGCGTTTAACCTGCAGCTGTCGTTGCGTAAGATGCGTGTCACGGCGCCTTATGGCACCAGTTCCTTGTTTCTATTCTGTATGGAGTGACGTCCTCAAGTCACGTCACTGTTTGCTAGCAATCTGAATGATGCTTCGTGACAAAGGCGGCCAGTTTTGAATGCCCCCTATATTTCGTTAGATCGAGAAAAGCGTTCATTAATACGTTTAAAATTAAAATTGTATGTAATGTGCTGTCACGTGATGAAATAATGTTTGACGGCACGTGTTTCTTTAGAGTGTGTAATCCATTGACACATTACTCAGAACTAGGTCCGGAATTAAATGAGTGATGGTCCAGAAGGGGCGTAGCTAGGAATTTGTCATCATTTGGGGGCTCGGGGGCCAGACTTCTTATGGGGGCCCCTGCATTTTGCGTAATATTTAATGTAAAAACACTCATTTGGGGGCCCCCCTCCGGGGAGATTTTTAAATTCTCCCTCTCCTCTTCCCACCCTAGCTACGCCACTGAATCCCAGGGGCGGATTTGTTCGAATCCCTCTTCTCAATTTTAATTTGTAATGTACTAAGATCACATTAATTAATATATCCCTATGTTTCCGAAGTTTTAGTTAGTAAATGACTCCGCATCAATTGACCCACTTTATCATTCACCATTTCAACTTAGAATCCCACGTAACAACTGGCAAGATGTTTGGTAATGTTTGTTTGTTTGACATGTTTCCTTCAGCCCTCACACAGGACGGCGGGTGATGGAAGCAAGCAGGTAACCCTTGACCACCGAGACAACAGTTCAAAACGCATCCCAGACGTTCAGGCAGCCATTACATAATGCTCGACATAATGCTGGGCTAACCAAACCCAAACCACATTTTCTATCTATTAATGCAGATCCGCTGCCTGTCCGAGATAAAACGGCAGTTTTCCCCGCCACTCCAGCGACATTCCTGTAGACTTAGAACTCCATTGGATTCTAAAAAGAAGTCTTCATGCAGGCGTAAACAGTTCTCCACCTCCACCACCTCCCCTTTCTCCCCTCTCCCCTCTGTTCAGTCAGATTTTTATCCCAGGACAAAATCAATACTTTCTTATTACCCCTTACTAGAAAAAGAAGAAAAATTGAGAAAAACAGATTTATTACTAAGCTCTGATAGATGCCAGAAAGTGTCGGTGTCAAGGCTGTTTCAAACATTAGGCAAGAGGCCGCCAGTGGCGACACAAGGGGAAAAATACTGGCGAAAGAGATTGCGGCGCGTTTCATTTCACAGTATAATACGTAGCGACTTCCTAAAAGGGTCAGATTTTTTAGACACAATTTTTTTTTTGATGATTGTAAGCGAGGTTGTCCATCCTTTTTATCTCCCGAGGCCATTAAAATTTTTGTGTAACGTGCCGCATAACCACATAATATCGTCCAACACAATCGAACCGAGTCAGCGCTGCTTAATTGGGGGCCTTAAAGCAGCGTGTGGCGGGCCGAACATGACCCGCGGTGCGTAGGTTGGGCATTAAAAACTCAATATTTGAGATTTATTTTTAAAAAACAAAACTAGCCGGATATTACCCGCAGCCCACGTTATTTAGTTTGTGTATCACTAATCTAGTCACTGATCTAGTGCATTAGAAACAATAAACAAAATAATAGTGTTATAAGCGAATGACTTATTCTAGTGCTGTTAGAGCATGGAATGGGTTGCCTGAGCCAGCCAGGAAAACAAGTGACTTGGCAGAATTTAAGTCATTGGTTAACATGCTTGACTATGCATGACGCGTAGGACGTAATCATCTTCTTTTTTGAAGTAACGTCTGTATTTTAAAATAAGATTTATTTTCTGTCCTTAGCTATGAAATATACAGGTACGCTTCGGTGCAAAATACCAGAGCTACATATATATATATGCATATATATAACTAAACATTTAAAGCAAGGAACTAAACGCTTGTCAGAATATAGTTTGAAAACCACCTTCCCCCCCCCCTCCCTGTCACCACCTAAAACTTGTTGATTACTTGTGAAATTCTTGGACGTTTCAAATTCTATTTACGCTTAACATATTCACAGAATGCAAAACGAACATTTTTTGTCTTCGTCAATCGCCAACAAAAAGGCTGTCATTTAAACCAAAAAACAACTAGAATTTCCCCGACAATTTCCTTTGGAGAGAAGTAAACTGAGCTCTAGTCAACTTGTGTGGAAATCTCTCACTTGTCATTGACATCCACAAACTAGAACAGAATAGGAGATGGAGTGACATTTTCGTTCTCTGAGATTTGATTTGCTTTTTTGAAAAACTAAAAAAAAATAAAAAATTAACGAAATAATTTTATTTAGAAAAATGATATTTGAAACTACGTTCTTTTAAGAACATTATGACAATCTGCCTTTTATTCAAAAACTCGTATTCTGGGTTGAATTAAGACTTAGGTGACTCGCTAATGATAGCCTACCTATTCTGGGTTGAACTACGACTTAGATGACTCGCTAATGATAGCCTACCTATTCTGGGTTGAACTACGACTTAGGTGATTCGCTAATGATAGCCTACCTATTCTGGGTTGAACTACGACTTAGGTGACTCGCTAATGATAGCCTACTTATTCTGGGTTGAATTAGGACTTAGGTGACTCGCTAATGATAGCCTACCTATTCTGGGTTGAACTACGACTTAGGTGACTCGCTAATGATAGCCTACCTATTCTGGGTTGAACTAGGACTTAGGTGACTCCCTAATGATACCTAGGAGAAATAATTTAAAACGTGAACTTAGTACTAATTAAAATCAGTTGAAAACTGAAATTAATCATTATAGAAGGCCTGAACACTGACCTACAACGTCACAACTTGTGGGCAGTTTAGACCAATAACTCGCTGCCATGTCCCAGGTGTGTACGACGTGGCATCGAGCTATTGGTCTAAACTGCTCACAGGTTGTGACGTTGCAGGTCAGTGTTGTGGCCTTCTAGAACAAATTGTCTCGTGTTAACTGACTCCTACTTTTAAAAAAAAAAATTCATAAACAATACTCCCCCACCATAAAGTCACAGACCTTTATAAATACAGACAAAATTATAGATTTCATCAAGCACAATGTTTTGTGTGTTTGTGTTTTTAAAATATTTGAAACAGATATCACATAAAAAAGGGAAAATATACAAAATCCTATTTTAAAAAACTTAAGCTTTTCTAAGGGAAAGAACTTCGCACTTACAACTATATCCTATAAAAATTGTAGAAATTATTCGATATCAAATAAAATAATTAATTACCAATAGTAAATTTACGAATTGGTTCTTTTTTTTTTATTGATTCATGTTTTGTTGGGTATAATGAAAAATTGTTTAAAGTTTCAACATGATACGAGAACTGTAGAAATAACTTGTTTAATTACCTGAGGAGACTAAACCATACATATTTAGCCTTATATGTGAATACTGAAGGATTATTTTCCCTTGTTGGTATCAAACTAAATAATGAATTAACAGTAATTAATTGACTATTTTTTTATTGATTCATGTCTTTTTCTATGCTAATAAATAACTGTGCAAAGTTTCAACTTGATTCGAGAATGATTGTGTGAGAAATAATGTGTAAAAAGATTTTTACCAGACAATTGATACACCCCAAATGACGTGCCTTTTTTAATAATTTAGTGTAGCCTGCAGAGTTCAAAACAATTTGGAAAGACAAATTCATAGCCCTCGGCAGTAAAATCAGACTGATGCGTTTCTTTGTCATGGCCACATTCTGGACGAATAACTGCAGAATTAGAGAGGAGAATCCTAGCAATGAAATAGAGATGCTATAGAAGGGTACTGGGTATCACCTACAAAGACCCCATCTCAAATCAGAATATTCAAAACATGATCACAATAGCGATTTGGCCTCACGATGACCTGCTGGCCACTGCAAACTCAAACTCTAATGGCCTCTCAAAAAGTTTCAGGAAAAGAGACTGAGAAAGTGACAACATAAAAAATGAATGTGCATGTCATTGATAGAAATTCCATTCCAGGTAAATGAAAGAGAGGAATTGAGAAAGACTGTCGACAGATCATGTGTGGTGCCCCAACGGTCGAACAGATTAAGGGACAGCTGAATGAGATGGTAGCCTGCACTGCGGATCGCTGTAGACATGAATGTTTCTTTAAACATAAAACCTATGACGCAGCAGACAAGAGAAGTGTTCAACTTGTTTCTTTAAACATAAAACCTATGACGCAGCAGACAAGAGAAGTGTTCAACTTGATTCTTTAAACATAAAACCTATGACGCAGCAGACAAGAGAAGTGTTCAACTTGATTCTTTAAACATAAAACCTATGACGCAGCAGACAAGAGAAGTGTTCAACTTGATTCTTTAAACATAAAACCTATGACGCAGCAGACAAGAGAAGTGTTCAACTTGATTCTTTAAACATAAAACCTATGACGCAGCAGACAAGAGAAGTGTTCAACTTGATTCTTTAAACATAAAACCTATGACGCAGCAGACAAGAGAAGTGTTCAACTTGATTCTTTAAACATAAAACCTATGACGCAGCAGACAAGAGAAGTGTTCAACTTGATTCTTTAAACATAAAACCTATGACGCAGCAGACAAGAGAAGTGTTCAACTTGATTCTTTAAACATAAAACCTATGACGCAGCAGACAAGAGAAGTGTTCAACTTGATTCTTTAAACATAAAACCTATGACGCAGCAGACAAAAGAAGTGTTCAACTTGATTCTTTAAACATAAAACCTATGACGCAGCAGACAAGAGAAGTGTTCAACTTGATTCTTTAAACATAAAACCTATGACGCAGCAGACAAGAGAAGTGTTCAACTTGATTCTTTAAACATAAAACCTATGACGCAGCAGACAAGAGAAGTGTTCAACTTGATTCTTTAAACATAAAACCTATGACGCAGCAGACAAGAGAAGTGTTCAACTTGATTCTTTAAACATAAAACCTATGACGCAGCAGACAAGAGAAGTGTTCAACTTGATTCTTTAAACATAAAACCTATGACGCAGCAGACAAGAGAAGTGTTCAACTTGATTCTTTAAACATAAAACCTATGACGCAGCAGACAAGAGAAGTGTTCAATTTGATTCTTTAAACATAAAACCTATGACGCAGCAGACAAGAGAAGTGTTCAACTTGATTCTTTAAACATAAAACCTATGACGCAGCAGACAAGAGAAGTGTTCAACTTGATTCTTTAAACATAAAACCTATGACGCAGCAGACAGGAGAAGTGTTCAACTTGATTCTTCTCCAACGTATTGTTTGTTCATGCAGCAATAATTGTCTTCCAATTTATCGATCAATAGAATGTTAGCCTTTTAAAACTAACTTGTCGACCGGCGGCGTAGCATACGCCGCTATTTTGCAGGGCCGGCTTTAGTGACCGCAATGGGTCCCGCACTTTCATAGGACCCGCGCTAATTCTAGGTGTATAAATTATTAAATTAAACCATTTTATAACTTAGAACATATTTTCCGCTGCCTCCTGTCGATTTACCAGGAGCTCCTGGAAGTCTCATGAAATTGCAAATATACGATAATGTCTTGGAAATATCCGGAAATTATTAAAATCTTTTGAAATCTCATACAAATCTCCTGAAATATATATACAAAAATTGTCATTTTGGGGTGTCATTAAATATGGAAAACGCTAATCCTACGCGCGGTAAAAAAAAAAAAAAAAAACGGCATTGTGGGATCGTGTGAAAGAAGCTTCTCGCGCCTCAAATTAATGAAGAATTACTTGAGGTCAACAATTCTCGTAGATAGATTGAAACATTTGGTAATTCTTGCTATTGAGCGTGATCTATGTAGGAAATAGAATTTTTATGATATACTGTATGACTTCGCTACACGCAAGGCTCGTAAAGTAATTCTGTACGTAGTAAAGAATGAATAAAATGCAAAGACGAATTTATTTTCTAGCACAAACTCTTAATTTTCACTTATTATCCGTATCCCTACCTAAACTTGGCCCCGCGAAATCCGTTTCGCATAGGGCTCCATAATGGTTACGTCCGGTCCTGCTATTTAGTGACGGGTGAATACAGAGTAGATTACTTGTTCTTTTTCCATGACTTCTTGGTCACAATGGTTGAGACCGGCCCTGCTATACAGTGACGGGTGAATACTACTTGTTCTCCCCTCCACCTTCTATTGTTTTTCGCTTCTTATATTACGTAGGGTAACTCTAGTCCGTCCGACTTACAAAAATAAAAGAGTGATCTTTCCATTATGTGGTGTCCAAACTCTTGAGCCATGAAGAGAATTATATATAGAGATAGATATTGATTATAATAATTGCTATTGTTGTGGACCTAAACATCACAACTACAGTTTTAACCGCGTTGCTTTTATATCAATAAAAGTATACGAGAATCTAATGTGAAGTGCAATGTTTTACATCGAACTATTTTGTAGATCTTCCCGCACTCTTTATCTTCACAACACTGAAACATAAGTTTCATAATAATTTTTCTTTACGTTATTTTTAGCTGCCATCGAAAGGGGAAAAGCTTTTGGCTGTCTGTTTTTCTGCCTATCATTTTTTTTTTTAGCTCAAATACTAAAACTGTTATCACGTTAATGATTGTATCGAATACATCACCGTGAAAACAAAATCTTTGTGAGTGCCTACTCGGCATATGTATTGACGAACCAATTGTTTTCAATAGTATATATATAGTATATAAAGAGAAGTATAATAGTATATATATATATAAAATACAGACGCCGTTAGCAAGGGTAGAGAATGTGAATGTTAAAAAGCTGTAAGAGCGTCAGGGCGACAGACATTTCCTCAGCTGACGCTATTCACAATGACTTGGTAATCTCTCTACGATCTGACCTTACCAATATCAATTAATAAATCAATACTATTGATTGGAACTATCGACGCTTTTCTATTTCAATTTTTGCATAAAATCGATAAATCAAACATGTTAGCTTTATGAAATAATGCACAGAAACTATGAAAATTGTTGCAATGAAAAAATAAAAAAAAGACTTTGTCTAGCTAAAGGTCCAAATCGATTTATTTCTACGAGCCGTTTCTTACAGCGTCTTCACTTTGTATCCACTACTATGAGGATTGTATTTTGCTTGAGGGGCAAAGCGTAAAAAAAAAGGGAGGATATGCATAGAAAGAATGTACTTTAAAAAAAAAAACTGCTCTCGCTTTAACATCCTCTCGTATAGACTTAACTGACCAATAATCTTTTGGCTGCTTTTCTAATAACCTTGAGTGGTAAAGCGCTTGGCGTGCGAACCGAAGGGTCCCGGGTTCGAATTGTTAATTTCCGGATTTATAGGGCTCCTCTGAGTCCAGCTAGCTGTAATGGGTACCCGACATTATTTGGGGAAAATTAAATGCGGTTTTGTGCTGGCCACATGAAACCCTCATTAACCATAGCCACACGAAACAGTTCAACTTACATAATGTGCCCCATAGATCGCAAAGTCTCGAAAGGAAACATTACATTTATTACATATATTTTATTCAATCCTTTACTTACTGGTGTTGACATTCATCCTAAATTGTAGAGACAGTGAGAACAGCCACAGCTCATTGTTCATCTCGGTCTCAGACCACCCGCTGAAGAGTGTTACACGTCAACTCATTTCTTCTAGTTGGCTGGCCATCATTCTTTCGTGAACACGTGATGCACGGAGCCACATCTTTTTATCGTCATCAACCATCTGAGGCTTGCGTCTGCAGTGACGGTCTATTCCAGGCATCGTCGTGGCAGCCCCGTAGAAATGTCCGTTAGGAGAGACTGGCAGGCTAACTGGGATAGAACACTTCCTCCTGCCAGGGCCGGCCTTAGATAATCGAAGTCCCTAGGCGAAGTGAATTTGGTGGCCCCAATAGAAATAGAAAAAAAAAAAAATAAACAGCGAAAAAATAAAATGACGACATTTATTCAAAACCAAGTGCACTACAACGACAACATTGTGTGAAACGTATTTCTTCTTTAAAAAAATTGTTAGAGTCTTAGGCGATCCCCGTAAACATTTGGAGGCCCTAGGCCCTCGTTTATAGTATTAATTTGGAATCTTCTCCCCAACAATGTTTAAAGAAATTACTAGTGAAAATATTCACGTTTGATATATCGATGTTTCGGGAAGATTGAATACTTAGGTAACCACCAATAAGTAGTTTGCCTCCGGGTAAGGCAGACGTTAGTTCACACTCATGCTTCTTACAATCATGAAGTCAATATATGAAAATAGTGCAACACTAAAGGGAAACAATCGAAGGGCATAATAAATGAACTAGATAAATCACTTACTTCCCTTTTTATCGAAAATTTCTCACTCAAAATAATAATTCAAATGATCAAAAGGGAGTTGATTTAGGATTGTACGCCCATTCCACTTTAATAACATCTACCCATTGATTGTCTAAAAAGGAAAATTTATATAAGGCACAATATCTTGAGATTATGTCCATTTAATGGACTGCTATCATAAGTTTTGTTGTTTGTTTTTTTTAAGAATGCCGTGGATTTGAAAGGGTCCTAATCAGCAATAATCTCAATTGTTTCTTTACTACGTCTAAACTCTAATGCTATACGCTACGGTAGAAGTGGGTTCATCTTCAGGGCCTCTACGTCTCATATGCATATATGTAGGCTATCTGGCAAGTCTCAAATTCAAACTCTTTCATAATAATACCCCTTGCTGAAGAAGAAAATCACTGAGGTATATATACATATTCTGTATATACATACTAAGACCATAGAGGCTGCAACATTTTCAACCTTTTTCCTGCTTGTGCTATTTCCCTTTCTTAGATGCAGGTCCTCTTCTTTATAATTGCCCTGTATGTAAAGCTATTGTGCAACTTTGGTTATTATGGGGAAATGTTCATGTCATCCAGTACATCTTAGCGGATGCCTACAGTAGATCTCCAAACAGATGCCTTTACTGTTGGGCTATCTCTACACAGCCATAAGAAACTTAGTTATCTACCAGAGTTATTTAGACTAAGGTTGTGATTGCAGGGAGTGGGTCCTATAACGTTGCTACATTGTACTTTCTTGTCATTTTAAAAAAGGAAGTTCATTTTATCAGTACTAACATCATAAGAGAGAAAAGACGACGAAAATCTATGATATGTAACAAGTTTTAATACTGTTTCAAAATTCTTTTCAAAAGTATGTTTACATTATAAGTGTAACAATATTTGAAACTAAAATATGCAGTTCAACAGAGTACTTAAATAAATAAATAAATTAATATAAAGTAAGAAGAAAAATATGATTGTAAACAAAATGTAAGAACAACAAAACAATGGATGCTATCCACTTCAGAATGAATGTTATCCACTTCAGAATGAATGTTATCCACTTCAGAGTATAAGGAAACTACAACTAGGCATCACATAATTCTTTCAGGTTTTCTGACTGGCATACAATGCAGCATTCAATATCCATCAGGAAAATTTTTTTTGGATGAGCTGGGCAGACTGCTCTGACACGACCAGTGAAAGTTTCACCGCAGGTTTTACACAGAATCATTTTCGGGGACTTCTGACAATAGCATGGGGATCTCTGAACACCTGGCACAGGTGTAGTTGTGCTGCTTATGTTTCCAGTGTTGTGGTTTGGGGTCATGAAGTGACTCCCCTGATAGATGGATGACTCACTTTCAGGGGACAATGTGTTCATATACTGGTTTTTGTGGTGCACAGCATAGGGAGAATCTTTCACACCAAAAAAAGGAGGTGATAATCCTCCCCTGGAAATGAACCCAGGAGATGTGGTACTGTGTGTAGCTGCATTGGAAGAGAAGCAAGTGGAAGGGGAATATTTTTCACCAGACCCAAAAAAACGAGTCTCATCATTAGATATCTTGCCCCAAGTGTAGAGATTGCAGTTGGCTTTGGGGGTTAACTTTTCCTGAAAAAAAAATCAGAAAAGAAAAAACACAATTGTAATAAGTCAACATTGGTATTTAAATTATTATTGTAGACTTTTTTTTAGTATGATTCTTCTTAGGCAGTCAATTAAAACATGTTTGAGTATGCATAACCTAAATAACATTTAGATAAGCAGGAATTAATGAGGTGGTCATTAGTATTGTTTGATGTGGTCATTCTGGACAATTTATAATCAGACTTCTAATATTTAAGATGGTATTATTTTCTTTGCAATTGGGAAGATATTCTAAAACTTTTTTTTTATTTAAACAAAATGTGCAACAAACTTTAAAAACATTTTAGCAAAACATACCCCAAGTGTAAAAGAGTTCCTGTTACTGCTATTGTAGAGACTAGCTGCCACTGATGCTATGGCAGTGTTTCCTGTCATCCCAAGTTTCTGTAGAGTAAAAACAGACCAAAGGCTACATTATTATCATCTCAAAAGTGTATGTTAAAGTGTAATATTAAACATGCATTTATAGTTGTAGAAACTATGTATCTAAACATTATACAAGTATATTTCAACTGCAATTCTAAGGTGACAAAGATGTTACTTCAAGAGTGAGCTTATTTGTTTTAGGATGTTTTAATTTGTTGAGTTTTGTTTGCTTGTTTACAGTCTGCTGCAATTCTATCATATAGAATGCAATCTAGACAGTGTAATTATTATAATAAATTAGATTACCTTTTAAAATATGTAAAATTGTATTATTGATTTTTTAATTAATAGGTTCATAAACCATTCATAAGTTAAAATTTACACACCACCCCTTTTGTTATTTGAGTGAACACTAAGGTATTAACTAAAGTTTTTTTTTATTTTACATCAATAATTTAAACACTTTATTCTATTTTCATAAATGTAAGTAAAAGCCAAGTATATTTAAATGTAGAAAAAAATGTCATTCAGAATTTTAGATTTATTCTAGCAATACTATTAAAAAGAGAATATATTGACAATTCTTTAACAAGTAGATTTGCTATATAGATATACTAATACTACCATCACCTGATTTCATCATACATTTAGATTAGTGTAAACCAGATTTCAATCTAAAATAATAATCTATAAGTATACTAACAATTTAACTTTGCTCTGACAAACATTTAGCATAAAAATAATAAAAGTTCTAGAGCTGTTCAACTTTTAAGATCACGAGATGATCTTATTTATAATCAGATCTCTACTAGATCTAGAGTCTATTCTTGTATTTCTAGAACTAAGACTTACTAGGTCTCTTACTAAGAGAATCTAGACACTATATAGATGTTAGCGTGCTGTAGGGCTTTGGCCAAAGTAACTTAGTCTTAGGGAGTCTAAGGAAGGTGACGAGGGGTGAGTAGATCTACATCTAGGCCTATCATCTAGTCAAGACACTGTATCAGTGTAGGATATGCCAATAATTATTAATTAATTTATTATTTTATATCTCCATCATGCCCATGACCATGGATTTTCGATAATCATAATGCAATAATAATGGATAATATTGGATGATATTTACCATTCAACGCTACTGACTTGAGTCTTGACAGTGACTATCGCAAGACAAGTGTGTTACTGTTAGTGTCGAAGTGAGAAGTACTCCCTCAGACTCAGGGCGAGTCAGGGGTAGCTAGCCTTTATTTTACTAATCATTTTAACGTAAATATTATCTAGACTAGATATTGGGGGGAAAAACAAACACCAAAAATAATTTGATCTTTCAATACAATATAGATCTCGATCCAGATATAGACATAGATCTAGTTTAGCTACTGTAATCTACCTTGTCGTTACGACCGTAGTTCGTGTCCATTGTAGTTTATTTGCACGAACACAAATCTAACAGGAAATCGTGCAGTTGGTTCAATTTTATATAAACTTTTGTTGAGGAGAGTCCAAGAAAAACGTCCAAGTGAAAAAAAATCCCCCCCCCCCCTCTCTCTCTCTCTCTCTCTCTTTCTTAGTCTCCAGGCAGTTACCAACAAATATAAATTTTTAAAAAATTGCCAAAGGTTGTAATACACTCAGTATTAACTATATGATTTTTAAGGCTGGCAAATTAAGTGCGAATAATCAATTTGTTATAATTTACAACTAGCCAACTGGAGAAGCTGACTTAGCAACAACATGTGGTTGTTACTAGGGCGATGAATCTTAATTCTTGAATAAGCGGTGGGGGCGAACGGCGAATAAATAAACAAATTCATACAAATAAATAAACCACCGCCTTAGGCCCGCGCCTGTTGTGGGGGGTGATCGGAGAATCCTTTGTCACCGTCAGCCTCGTTAACCAGACCAGTTCTTATAAACGAGGACTTGTTACTCAATATTTTGGAAGCCTTCGACGGCATATATTCTATATGCTACCAATATGATGATTCTATATGATACCAATTACCATGATAGCTACTGAATGACAATTAGCAAACGAAGGCTGCTGCGACTGCCTCTTGGTAGAGGTTTCTATAAATCATTAAGTGTGTGGTTGGATTAAGCTCTGAGAATGTCCAACGGTAGCACAATAAATAACGTGATGCCATAACAAATTAGAAAAGAAAAACTGCATAGGCGCACAGTCTTAACAAGAACTCTAGCGATTGTACAGTACCTTGCTGAAAAAAAAAAACAGCGCATTTCGTGGGAGAATAGAGAAATTTTATATGCGCCGAACAACAATTTTAGGCTTGGTTGAGATGCTAGCCAAATTCAACCCAACTAACAATGTAAGATCGCCGACGCTCATGATCAGTATTTCGGACAAAAAATTTAAAACCAGCTTATGGACCTGATGGCATCAGAAATAAAATGGAAAATTGATAATAAAATGAAACTTGCAAAATATTTTTTAGTCATCCTTGACTGATGTTAGCCACGAAGAGCAGATTTCCCTAATGCCTATTGCGTTTTGATGACGAGTCAGATCCTGAAGTTAAGGTGGTGGAGCACTCCATCGAATTTCTAGATGTTGACAACGTCATAGAAAAAGATATGTCAGAAGCTCTTTTGGCAAGGGATACGACAATGGTGTAAATATGATGGAAAAGAACCAAGAAGTTCAAGGCGCACGATATTCGCATGAACAGTCGAGCATTTAATCCCCTGTGTGGCTGCCATAATCTTAACCTTGTTTTAAGAGACATGGCTAAATGCAGTGACGTTTTTT
This sequence comes from Biomphalaria sudanica, assembly GCA_036873155.1. Lineage (NCBI taxonomy): Eukaryota > Metazoa > Mollusca > Gastropoda > Planorbidae > Biomphalaria > Biomphalaria sudanica. The sequence goes on from JAZGLO010001986.1 coordinate 772,483, forward strand.
TTTTGTTGTTGTTTGGGGGGGGGGGGTTCCTACAGAGAATATATAAAAATTTAGCTGCGTCGACTGAAAGGTGGAAAACTTTGGAAGAAGCTGTGCCTTTCATGACAACAAAATCATTGTTAGAAACACGGTGGGAGTGCCGCATCGATAGCGTAAAGTGCTACTCTATCAAACAAAAGAAGTCAGGGAGGCGTTGACATTGTAAATGATCCATTGGTAAACAAATAAAGTCGAATGTCTAGCGAACTATGAACTAAGAAGCTTCAAGTTTATTCTCTCATATGGTATGAAATTTCATTTGCTGTGTCAGCAAAACTTTGCAATTTGCTGACGTGCAACTATGTTGCAAACTCGATGTGGCAATCAAAGACCTTGTTGCATTGTTTTTAGAAAGTTCAATAAACCGGATTCTCTGAAGCTATAATCACAGCGACTGAAATGGCGTCTGGAATTAACGAAGTTCCGAAACTTAAAGAGTCAGGCGCAAGAAAAAAATAACTCGATTATGAGAGTAACGACATAACAACATCTTCGTCTGAGAAGGCCTTCAGAACAGACTATTTCTTATTGACAGTAGTACAAGCACTTACCACAGTGGAAAAAGATTCGAATAGCTGGAAGAGTATGCTTCTATCTTCTGGATTTCTGTACAAAGTTGAAGAGTTTATGATGACCAGTTGAAGTATTGCTTGGATTTGAACAAAATGTTATAGTTGATAGCTGTAGTTCATAGCCTTGGTATAGTGCTGAAAATATTGAAACCCGCCTTTTAGTTGCCTGGTTCATTTCTTATTTGTTTCTGTTTAGATTTGGAAGAGTGGGGCGATGCATCATCAAATTAACTAATTAAATCCCGTTGACTGTTTTGTGTGCAAGGAATAGGGTTCGATTTAAAGCAAACACTTTTAGAACTATGTGAAGAGAACATTACACAATCTAACAGTTGATTACAGAATGAGTCACAACCTAACAGTTGATTAAAGAATGACTCACAACCTAACAATTGATAAAAGAATGAGTCACAACCTAACAGTTGATAAAAGAATGAGTCACAACCTAACAGTTGATAAAAGAATGAGTCACAACCTAACAGTTGATTAAAGAATGAGCCACAACCTAACAGTTGATTAAAGAATGAGTCACAACCTAACAGTTGATTAAAGAATGACTCACAACCTAACAATTGATAAAAGAAAGTCGAAATGGTTTGTTGACCTTTTCTCACACCTAGATATTCTCACGGTCGAAAGATCTAGAGATTTGGTTGAGAAATGGAGTTATCTAGGTTAAAAGAATAAATGGAGTTATCTAGGTTAAAAGAATAAATGGAGAAATCTAGGTTTATAGAAGAAATAGAGATATCTAGGTTTATAGAAGAAATGGAGTTATATAGGTTTATAGGAGAAATAGAGATATCTAGGTTTATAGAATAAATGGAGAAATCTAGGTTAATCGAATAAATGGAGAAATCTATTTTTATAGAAGAAATGGAAATATCTAGGTTTTTAGAATAAGTGGAGAAATCTAGGAGAAATGGAGATATCTAGGTTTATAGTGGAGAAATCTAGGTTAATAGAATAAATGGAGAAATCTAGGTTTATAGGAGAAATGGAGATATCTGGGTTTATAGGTGAAATGGAGATATCTAACTTTATAGGCGCTCTCAAAATCGAATACTCAGTGACTGCATCGCACAGTAATAAACCATTGTTAAGGGTATTCTTGCTTTGCTGTATGCTTTAAATTTGAGACTTTTTTTCTTCTCTAAAGCATTTTGGTACTTTTGTGCACATATTGTTCAGTCTCTACATATAATGAATGATGACTAGATTGGTTTCCAAGTTTGTGAGTATTCTCCTTCGATGGAACGCGTTTTAGAAGCTAAAAGAAAAACCCCGTATTTTTTTTATTATACCATTGTCAAGACGTCGATTTGACCATACCAAATTATTTGCTGACACTTCCCTACATTTTGGTGCTTTTGTCAGTAGAAGTGCAAGGTTTCTTATCTTATAAATGACATACTTTACTTCAGAATTTATTTGACCACACTCTTGCATGTTTCTCTTATGTTTGGATTTTTCGACCACCCAATCGTCATGAAATTGTGCCCACAAGCTCATGCTAGATAATAACACATGAACCAACAAAAGAACAACAAAAACAACAATAAGTGAATCAATTGGTCTCAATGAATTGTCTTGTATTTTCTTTGGAACATGTACAAAGCTGAGATAAGCCTTGTGTAGAGAATTAGGCTCTTAGAATTGAAAGGTGGCTAGAGTAAAATAAAATAATTAAATGCTAATATAAAGATTATATCAAAAACTGTATATTAATATAAAGATTACTTGATGCATCAGAGGTTCAAAATGATTGTAAAAGTTTAGATTCAAAAGGCTCAAAAAAAAAACAAAGACAATAAAAATTATTCACTATACATTTTGGTAGTAAACAAATGAAAACGATGAGTTTATATTTCACTAGAACTCACACTGAACACACCCAACACTTGTTTAGGTTAAATGTGTAGATAGACCTAGTCAAAAAATGATTTCCTACTCTCAAATGTGTTTTTAAAAAAAAGTTATTTTATTTTATTTTGTGTATGTATTTGATAAATGGACTTTTGATAAAATTGTATTTGTCTAACATCTTTCATATGAATTTGGGGAAATAGTTGAAACCTTTGAACTAAAGTTGTTTTTTCTCTTCTTTATGTTAGTCAGTTTAAATCATTATAATATTATCTTTAAAAAGCCATACACAAAAGCTTAAAAACATTTCATTTCAAATATGTAACTCTAACCAATCTTTAAATTTTCCATGAAGAATTCATCTGATAATTATTTTTACAAAGCATTTATCAACTCACTCTGTCTGGTAAAAAGTTTAAACATGTTAATTCCCACACACTCATTTTCAAATCAAGTTGAAATTTAGCACAATCATTCATTGGCAAAGACAATACAAGAATCCATTTTAAAAATTAACCAATTGGTAACTGGTAATTGATTATTTTGTTTCATACCAAGAAGGTAAATTAATCCTTCAGTATTCACAGATATGGCTAATATATAGGGCATTGTCCCCTTAGATAATTTTACATATTATTTCTGACACACCCATTCTCAGACCAAGTTTAAACTTCAATCAATCATGTATCATACCATATTTATCATAAATATACCAATTAGTCAATCCATTAATGGTAATAATTTTTTTATATATAGAAAGTAAATAACTTCTATATTACTATGATAGTTGTAAGTGTGGAGTTCTGTCCATATTTAAAAGTTATTTTTTTCTTGCTTGTTTTTTTATTTATTTAACTGTATTTAATGTTTAAATAATTAGTACACTTGTACTAGATTCTGTTAACAAATACTAATCAAACTATAAAAAGAAAAAGAAGCTCTGTTCTCAGATTTTTATTCTTCAAAGTATTAAAAGTTAACTCTACATCACATAATCAAGATGGAGAATGCAGGAGCCAAACAGAACAAGTCCAAAGAAATAATGAGCGTTTCACTTGGACACATCAAATATAAATAATCTACATGGAGTCCTTATGTTCATCACATATACTTTTGTATACAGCAATTGAATTCAAACAGTTTGTAAAAACTAATCTAGAAAAAAAAAAAAAAAACATCTATCAAAATACAGATCAAAGATGGGAAACATTTAGCTTTGTGCTCAAATCATCCACAACTCCAGATTAATAAACTTATAAATAGTTTGAGTGATAGCCATGTCAGAACTACATTAAGATTTTTAAAAGAAAACTCTCTTTTTATTTTTTTTTAGTTCTGTTGTAACATACAGGTATATCACCAGAAGATATACTTGTTCTTTTATGATGGTGGACAGAGGGCTTCAACACCAGGCATTGGTTTTCCTAAAAAAAAATAAAAAAATTCCCTTATTTCATATTAAGATTAAAATCCAAATTTGATTTTGTAAAAAGGTTCCACTTTTAAAAGAGAAAAAAAAAAGTTGTAAGAATCCTATTGCTTGTATTGAAACATCTATGTCCCACTTTGAAACACTGGCTACATAAAACAAATAGGTTTGATCTTGCTCAGTGTAGAACTCTCCTGTATCAGGAAACATCCAAGTGGCACTGATGAAATGTATCTTTTAATTAGATGAATGCAGTGATATTAAAGCATTATATGAAGAGAAATTGCTTGAAAGTATTTATAATAGATTTCTAATTAAGTTGAAGTTTTGATTTTTCCATTTGCTGTGTTCCTGGGCTTTCATCTACAACCTGCAATACAATCTAGTAAAACAACAGGCAGGCTCAATTTGATATATATATGTAACTTCATTTTAAAAATTTACACAATAGATTACTTTTGCCTTTTGCTTTGTAAATGTTTTTCAAAGAGATTCAGATGTTTTTTTAAAGCAATTTATCAATCTCATGAAAACTCCAACATTTAGTAGGCTTGTACAAATTCTGCCATAAGTAATAAAATATTTCCTCAACATAAGGTACTCAAATCTATTAGGATCATTGTTTATATATATATATCCACATATGAGAATGAATCAGACACAGTTAATGTGTACTTTCAAAGTGAGTACAAACCTTCCAGTAACTCCAGGCTGGCACCACCTCCTGTGCTCACATGACTGACTTTCTCTTCAGTGTTAAATTTCTTAGCACAAGTTGCTGTGTCTCCACCACCTAGGAAGACAGAATTATTGACAGTTAACAAGTCCACAACGTTTTATATATCACATATAATAGTACAATGGTTTTGGCTTATTCCACTTGAGTCATGGTAGAATCTATTGCGACTAAACAGGCCTATTCTGAAGGACACTTTGCTACATTTCCCTTGTTCTGACCAAGGCATGCAGGGTTAGATCTCAAGACTTTCATAACTTGAGGTGCTAGTGTAAATAATTTTTCCTTAACTCAAAAATTCTTGTCAATGCCAAGCCTTTAACAACAAAGCCCAGCACTGTGTCTGCTTGTTCGGGTTAACCCTTTGACAACTAGAGTCGCCGGTACTGGTTGACAACTAGAGTCGCCGGTACTAGTTGACAACTAGAGTTGCCGGGAGTCGCCGATTTTGGTTTGTTTCGTTTACGCACGCACTGCTAGTTTTTAAATAACTATTTATACCTTTACTAACTCTGACCTAGAGGAGCGATAGTAATGCTATTTCTAGGTGTTTATTTTGTATTTGCAGCATGTTAGAATGGATTCTTATGATTTTTTGAAATTACAGGGTTTTTTGCTCGCCTAGAAAATGGAACCTTTTTAGGCTTTAATAGAATAAGATTTTAATGGGAATATTAATGTTTAAGCTGTAGAATAAGGATATAATGATTGGGGTAAGAGATTTAGAACCATTTAAGACCGATCAGATGTGAAAAAAAAAAAAAAATTGATGCTAGATCCAGTATTGAATATGTTAGGTCTAGTCAAACGGGAGATTGGAAGGCAACTAAATATCTTATCTTATATATAATACAGACGTTACTTCAAAAATGAGGATGATTACGTCCTACGCGTCATGGATTTTGTCATGGATATTAACCAATGACTTAAATTCTGCCAAGTCACTGGTTTTCCTGGCAAGCTCAGGCAACCCATTCCATGCTCTAATAGCACTAGGCGTCATGGATTTTGTCATGGATATTAACCAATGACTTAAATTCTGCCAAGTCACTGGTTTTCCTGGCTAGCTCAGGCAACCCATTCCATGCTCTAATAGCACTAGGGAAGAAGGAGTATTTGTACAAATTTGTCCTAGCATATGGGACGAGGAATGTGCCTTTATCTTTGAGTCTTTCAGAGTATTTTATTAAATTCTGTTTTTGTATTTGAAGATTATGGTTCAGTGTTTTATGTATAATTGCTACTTTACTTTTGAGTCTTCTGTCCTGAAGGCTTTCTGAATTTAGTGATTTTACTAAAGGTGTTACTCTAGTCAAATGTCAATATTCGTTTGATATGAATCTCACTGCTCTATTTTGTGTCTGTTCCAGTTTCTTAATGTTTTCTTGAGTTGAGGAGTCCCAAACGGAGGATGCATATTCTATTATTGGCCAAACCAAGGTTAAATAACATTTTAGGTTTATGTTCTTATTTGATTTATAGAAATTTCTTTTAATAAATCCTTATGCTTTGTTGGATTTTTTTTATAGTTTCATCAATATGTGGATTCCATGACAGTTTTTCATTTATTATAACACCTAGGTATTTTGCGTTTTTAGTCTGTGTTACTGGTTTGCCATGAATAAGATAAGTGGAATTAATTTGTTTTAGTTTTTTTGTTACTCTTAACAACTGACATTTTTCTGGGTGGAAAGACATGCTCCAATTTGATTCCCATTTCTGTAATTCATGTAATTGTGATGTGGTATTTTAATGTTTTAGAGCTCTGTAGGCCTACTTATGACTTCAAACATGATGCTTAACCATAGGTCTATTTTTTCTATTATAAAATGAAGGTTTTTGTTAGGTTTTATTAGTTTTTTTCTGTGAATTTATTCAAAAAATTGATTTTTTTAAATAGCTGATACAGAGTTATATCCCTTCTCTTAGGGATGGGGTAGATAGTTTCTTACAACTGCTTAGTGGTGAAATGGTTAAGCCCAAGGCTTGAGAAACTACCATTGTTAACACATCAAAGAATCACTTTGCAAATACATTTTGTCAAACATTTATCAAGCTAGTTATATTACTATTTCCTGTTACATTAATGAATTAATGACAAGATTTTATCAGGGGATACATCATGTTTCAATTTTGAGTGTGTATAAATAAACACAACAAAATATAGATAAATATCTACCTCCATTTATGTTTTAATGATGTAAGCACACCACCACCACCACAAAAAATGCTCTACAAAATAAGTCATAGTCATATGAAAACTGCATGTTGCTAATGATGTAAACAGTCACCACCCAAACCAATTGAGCAAAGGAAAATGTGAATAATAAGGTTACATCCATTGTTCTTAAAAATATCTATTAAAATGTGCATGTATAAATACCAATAATAGTGACTGCTCCCTTCTGTGTAGCTCTGACAACAGCATCCATCATTTGTTTGGAGCCAGTGCTGAAGTTTTCAAATTCAAAGACTCCAGGAGGTCTGCACAAGACAAAGATTTAGATTGGACAAAATTAAATATTTTGATGACATGTTCCTGGTTAATTAAAACAACCAAAAAACATTTTAAAATAACCATTCAATGTAAACTGACAGCATACCCATTCCAAACAATAGTCTTTGCTCTTTCAATGACATTTGTAAACTCTTCATTTGTTTTGTAGCCTACATCCATACCCTAAACAAAATAATTCAGTTTGTAAAGAAAATAAGTAACTTACTTCAGTGGTTACAACAAAAATATATTCAGTATATTGTGTAACAGTAACTTTCCATCATTACCTAAATTTTACAGAAAGTGATTAAGATCAAGTTGTTTTCCTTTACTAAATAGAATATACACTACTTACCGACCAGCCTTCAGGAATACCAGAAGCTACTGTTGCTGTGGCAGTTTTAGCATCTTCTGCAAACTTATCCCCTGTGATAAAGTCTGAGGGAAGATGAAGCTGTACATTACGTTCCTTGGCTTTATTCACCAACTTCTCCACAATTTTAGCACCTTCCTCATCAAACAGTGAGCTTCCAATCTGTGAAAAATAATCCACAAGGCCAGAGTGTTTTAATTGTTTTCAGTATGGACAAAACAAAACAAAAATTAAAGATCTCAAAACAAGATTTTTTAGTTAAAAACCTCCATCAGACCAATAAGGAGTGTCAAAATAATTGAGAGCTTCAACTGTGTACTCACATCCATCTTGTGTACAACTTTGAGAAAAGTGAAAGCCATACCACCACCGATGATCATCTCATCCACTTTCTCCAATAGGTTATCAATTAGTTGAATTTTGTCTGCCACTTTAGCACTGGATACACAATTGAATGAGTCTTATCCAACAACTTAATAAATATTTGATAAAAAAACAATTCTTGCCAAACAACTTTAGGATCAATTAAATACTAAAAAAACAAACTAATTTGAATATATATATATACACATATATGTACAGAGTGGGCCATAAAGATTTCATACATTTGTAGTAGGTACTGTATGGGCTGTAGTGGTAGTATAACAATATTTCTTCCTTTTCATAGCCCATCACGATTTGACCCAATGAACATTGCGGCTTTGTTGAAGCATATAATGAAAACAACCTATATGTAATAGGGATGCATTACAATCAGTCCAAATGCATCTGTGCTAGACGAGAAAACATTTTTTTAAATCCATTAAAACAAGGTTTTTTTTGTACTTTTCAGAAATATAAGCATTTTGTTTCTCTAAATAGTTGGGTTATTTTGGTAGATTTATTCAAAACGTGGGAGATCTTTAAACCCCACCCTGTATATATATAATTTTAACTATATACAGCTTGTACAATTATTAGAGTTAATATTTACCCTCCAAGAATAGCTAAAAATGGCCTAGCTGGGTTTTCCAAGGCTTTAGCAAAGTATTCTAATTCTACCTTCATCAAGAAACCAGAAGCTCTGACTGGAAGAGTAACTCCAACCATGGAACTGTTGAGAAACATTTGAGAAATTGTTATACAAGCTAGTTCAATGACATTTTATTTATCTCATTATCTGAAATAATGATAAGTCAAAAAAACAAACAAACAAACACTTCAAATATAAATTCAATTTTGAAAACATCATTAAATATTTTGATTCAAAAATAATGTTTAAAATTTCTTTACATTAACATTCTTTGAATATAATATTAAAGGGACAATTATCTCATTTCATTTAGATATAGATTACTAGGCTAGAAAATAAACACTGGCTATCCCTATTATTTTTGTGACTGATAGAGTTGAAAAGAAAAAACTTTTTTTTAAACAGTGCCCTTGATGTGAGGATGAAGGAATAAAAACAAACATTTAAATATTACAGTACTGATACTCTCATTGTATCATATTAATGGGAAGTTTCAATTAGGTTAAACATAATGAAAACTTCAACATAAGAAATACTTCAAAATCTATAGCAATTCTAACAAATATTGCATTTTAGTAATCATTATTTTATCAATTCATTACTATAATGGCCACTTAGTTTTTCTCTATGTACACAGTTTTAAATTTACCTTCAAGAGTGTACCAATGATTTAAGAGAGAAGGGTAATGTTAGTTTCTCAAGCAAATAAAGTAATTCTATTGCTAAGAGAGGAAAGTTATTTATTTAAGGTTAGTTTCTGAAGTAAATAAAGTAATTCTATTGCTTACCTATGGGCTCTGTGTGCAGTGCCAAAAGCATCATTTACATAGACATCTCCAAGCTTGCTCAGTGATGCACGGAAAGCCTGTATAGCTGCTTCATCAGCTTTGACCTAAGTAAACGATCAAATACTTCATTAAAAAAGAGTCTATTAATTGATGATTTCAACTGTAAAAATATATATTGTCTAGCAAGAAACCACTTACTGTTTTACCATTGGCATCCTTGCCTTTGCCTTCTTCCTCAAGATGGAAACGCAAGTTTTCTAACAGTATAACACTTCCTGGTGCTGGATTGGCACAGAATTCTTCAATTTTAGGTCCTACACAGTCTTCGAGGAATGTGACTTTCCTAAGTAAAAGTAAAACTTGTAGTTACATCTATTTAAGTTGTTAATCAAAGAGTTTGAACAAGTTAGTGCAGGTACTTACTTCCCCAACAATGTCTCCAGCTCAGCTACTACCGGCTTCATGCTGGCTTTTGGATCTGGGCGCCCATCAGGGCGACCAAGGTGAGACATGAGAATGACTGCCTTTGCTCCCTTCTCCAAAGCATACTTGATGGTCGGCAAGGCAGCAGCGATTCTTAACACACACACAAACAAAAGTGAAAAGCTTTAATTTAGTAAGCATTTGTACCAAATATATATTCATTTTTCCAGTTACTTTTCTGATTTTGTCAAACATTATTATAAAAACAAATATATATATATATATATATATATATATATATATATATATATATATATATATATATATATATATATATAAGTAATCAAAATAAGTGTTTGATTGTGACACAAATGTTATGAAACTCCAGTAAAATTAACAAGACTATGACAAGTGAAAGGAATTAGTTAAGGAAAGTGGTGTTTTAGCCACATAATAACCTCAATAACTTCTGGGTACAGATATGAGTATACATTTTAGATAACCTTTACAATACCTTTAGGTGTGTCATGGGAAATAGTGCCGATAAATCATAAATCATTAAGTGAATATAATTATCTCGATTGTAGGATATTTGTGTTTAGTTCCACTAGATGAGGCATTTTTAAATTGTTTCTTTACTTACCTCTGATTGTTGGTAATTTTTCCATCTTTTAGTGGAACATTAAAGTCAACTCTGATTGAAAAAAAAAACAAAAAAAACAATTTGTTATTGTCTTTTTCAATCAATACTATAATACATTTTTTTTTTTTTTAAATCTGATATCAGTATTAGGCAAAGAATAAATGAGTAGGATTTTTGCTTCAAAATATTTATAAAATAGGTTTGCTAATAAGAATGAGAAACATTAAGATCACTTAGATTCATATGGATTATAAGATCATTGCCTATTGAAGATTGAAATTTGGTTCCTCTATCCCCCCAGGTTTTTGTATGAAACCTTTCATTCAACTAAGCATTTTTTTCTTGCCTCTCTCTAGCTCTCTTGGCATTCAGGTATTATTTTCAACACATTTTGTTTTTGTGTTCAATTTTGTGCTTTCCTAAAGATATTCTCCATAGATCTATATCATATATTAACCCAATCAGCTGGATAGCATTCAACATAGTCGGCCAATATCAACCAAGCTTATTATTTTGATAATAGTAGGGATGTTACAATATCCGGTGACACACCCTTTTATTAAGTCAAAAAACTGTTTCGACTTTTTTCTGACATTTTTTTACATACCTTAAAGGTGCACTTTTTTAACCTATTAAATGAATACTTCTCTGTAAAAGATTGACCAATAAAAATGGCTTCCGGGAATGAAATTACGCTTTCCCACGTGAAGTAGAAGGTTACTTTTTATTAGACTTAAATAAAGGTTCGATTTCCCTTGTGTATAGTTTAATAAGCTCAAAATGGCTGACATTGATTTATTTCTGCAGTTACGCATTTTGAAATAGATGTAGATTTAGATCTAATGAGTATATAATATGCAGCTTAGTTTTCAGATATTTTAATAACAAACTTTCCTATGAAACATGTTGTTGGAGTAGTTGATTAATATAATATAAGAAATGGCAAGCATATTTATTCAACACATTCAAATCTCCTCACATCGTGCCCATTGGTTGCTATGATAAGGACAAGCACACATATAAAATTTATTTTCTTTCAACCAGGAATCATACATACATAATTCATATAAATTAGAATTATTTCAAATCTACAACATATTAGACAAGATTCTTGAAATAATTTTTCTGAAAAATAATAATAATAGTCAATAGACAAACACCTTTCTAAATTCTAGGTCTATCTATAATTCTATATAGTTAATAATAATAGTCTAATTATTTATAGATTATTATTATTATGATCTAGGACTAGACTTCTTGATACTAGTCAGTCTAGAGTAAATATTCATACATTTAAAACAAGTGTAAATAAGTCTAATTTAGTTAAAGAAGGTCAAGGACGGATATTCTCTAAACAGGAAAACATATCTAAACAAGGTCAGTGAAGAAATAAGAGGTCTTAAGCAAAATAAAATAGAGATCTAGTGTATGATGTTTTTACCTAATCAAAACACGTTTGTCCTTTAAATCAACTTTATCTATGCTTAATTTGTTCATGCTGTCGATTAGTTTCTGAAATGATTCAAAAATATAGTTAAAGATATTTCTCTTCTCAAGATCGACACCGTTGTTTCTGTATCGCTTCAGAGAATTCGGAATTATACTGAGTATCGTATGTTTTCTACAAACGTGTATCGATACTTTATTTTCTATTTAGTACCGTATAAACCATTCGAATAGAGCTACACCTTCGACATTGATCTACAACTTATAATAACCGACATACTAGATCTAGATTTCTAAATCTACTTGAGCCTTTCCTACATTTAAGATATGCAATTGTATATTTAATTCATTTTCTGCTAATTACCTAAAGCATTATGTTTATATACTAATTATAGATACTTGCCGTTCCTTTGGATACATTAGCTGCGTGGGGAGGGGGAACTAATGTGTGGGCGACATCATTTTGACCACAGCTAATGCCCGGGCATTCATCTCATTTCCATGAGATCTTCTTTAGTCGCTTTGCAACTACAGGAAGCCATATCAGATGGGCGTAGCCAGATTTTTTTCGGGAGGGGGACTTTTTCCTGTGTACACACACACACACACATATACATACATATATATATATATATATATATATATATATATATATATATATATATATATATATATATATATATATATGTATATAGGCCTATATATATATAAATAGTAAAAGTAAGTAAAGTAAAGTTCCCCTTTCAGACCTTGTGGTCTATAGGGCAGATGATGTAAAGGTCATCTGTTTCTGTGGCTTTCGATTAACAAGGTTGTCATGTGGCCAGCACAACGACCAACCGCCTTTACTTTTCCCTAACTAATGTCAGGTACCCATTAGAGCTGGGTGGACTCAGAGGCGCCCGAAGATCCCGAAATTAAAAATCCCAGTCTTCACCAGGATAAGATATTTTTTATTGGTCCAGTAATCTAACAGAAATTCAGTTTGACTACAATTGACCACCTCAGCGTATAACTACTTTAACAATAACAATATAGAATAATATAGATGCAAATAAAAACAACATTCACACACGAAACACATACACACTCTCAATCAGCGCTTTATGAATTAGACTATAATATAAGGCCTAGCCCTATTAAACCCTATATGACAGCCAGTCGCTTCATTTTTTTTTTCTTACTTCTTTTGTACCCTAGAATGTATTCTTTCTGGAGATAAGGAACGACATTAGACATCCCTCCCATAGCAAACGCAAACAGAAAATAATATTATTTATGGAAACATAGATCTATATTATAATATTTATAGAATACAGAATAAGATTTTTTTTAGAAGCATGCTTGAAAAAGTAATAGAATGCACAAGTTAGATATCGATACTTTGGTTGTAAAAAAAAGTGCCGGCGATATAAACAGACTACATAACCTTCACCCTAAACATGAAGAATATCTAGGGATCATTCACTTATAACGTCTGTGTGATGGCGTGAGAGAAATAAAATAAAAAAAAAGTATGAGAATGGTCCCCAACAGGTTGGTTGTATGGGAGTAATCTACAGATGGCTCTACATTTTAAAATTATTATACAAAGACATGCATGTATAGAACGGTTGTAGAAAAAAAAATTAAACACGATTTCTGATCTTTAAATATCTTATTCAAACGATTTCAAAATTGAATTACTTTAATAACAATAATCAAAGATAGATTTTTTTTAAAAACCTAAATACAACCTAGCTATGGTACTATTTTGTATATTATTTCAACACCCTTATTTTATTTTTGATGATGAAATCAACTATTGGTACCATAATAAGTTTAATAACATATAATCATTTATGCCCCACTCATGTGCTTTTAAAATCTTTACAATACTTGGAATATATATATCTTATAGACATTACCTTTAAAACACCAGTACGCCCCACGCGTACCCGTATGTTAACCTAGTGATAAGATTAACATAGATGTGGAATGGAAACCATGAAATAAAAGAAATTGCGAAATGATTTGTATCTTGAGCCATGAAAAGCTTTTGAAGACATAAATTCTTTCAAGTTTCTCGGTTTAACGTAGATCTTGCATGTTCGTGTAAAATCAATAAAATAAACGGGTAGGTTAACAGGGAAACACACATTTAGAGGGTGTGTATTCGTAAGCATCACGCCGTTTATCGTGAAGGGAAATGAGTCTTCGCTATGAGGCGGTGATTGATGGAAGAAACATACTTTTCCCACAATTAAAATTTGATCACCTTTGCAAGTTTCTTTTGATAAATGTGTCGGACACAGAATGATGGTTTTGATAAAGTTTTAGTTATTTTGGGGCTTGTTGAATAGAATGTTCGGTGAAGACGGTAGTTGATTGAGTAATTGATTCCCAGACAAGGAATTTTCAAGATACGGGCCTCGACTCTTCTTTTTAAACCATAAATTGCTATAAATAGAAGAGGAAAGTTGACTGACGGAACAAGATTATATAGATGTTTAGGCCTGGAAAATATAGAGTGCTGGTCTTTACATCTGCGCGGGATTGTAATGATTATGTGAGGAGTTCAAGCTGAGGAGACACCATTCTTGTGATGGTGTGATGATCGCTTCGTGTGTTTTATGTTGATGTAAGATATTAGGCTTGTAATGAATAAATATATAGGACTATAGCCTTAAAGAAAATCATTTGTAGTTTTTCTTTTAGGGTTAAATTAACACTATTGCTGTATTCTAAAGTGAAACTCTAGTTGCATCCCTTGGTAGGACAAGTAAGAATACTGCTATAAGAAAAAGTCGACCTTAATAATTTATGTGCATAGACAAAAAGTAAATAGCCTAAAAAATGTTTGTTTTACATGTTTCGGATGTTCCATCAGATTTGAAGATAATTACTTCCTAGTCCAAACCTCCCGCAGGACGACGGGGGATGGGATCGGGCAGGGTTTGAACCCGGGACCATCGATAAATCTGAACGACAGTCCAGCGCGCAAACCGCATGATCAGGCAGTAAAGTAACAAATAGAGGCTATGTGAAATATGAATGTAGAATTCATCAATAAGATGTTCTCTGCGATTAAACTTTTCATTTAGTGCTCCTTGGTTTGTATCGTTGAATTCCTTTAAAATCAAATGGAACTTTTGATCTGAAAGCGAAGACTCAATCTTCAATTTTGTTAAGCTAGGGATGTGAAAAAAAAATCTTCCGTGGTAAAACGGGAGGACGGAAATATGCTAAGGATTAAGGGAAATAGGGGAAAGTAGCTGAAGCCTCTGTGGCATTTTACGTCTCGAGAGACGATCTTTTCCCTTTACAGCTTCTTGTGAGACTAAAGAGGCCAAGCCTATATTTGTGAACAATAGGAGGACCCACTCAAAAGGAGTTGAGGCGTCTCTGCAGTATTGAGAAGGCTTCGTCGGAGTGATTTACAATTGGTGAAATGTAAGTAGTATTACAGGTATTAGTGGCGCTGATAGGCAGAGCCGGTCTTAGGCCATTGCAACCTACGCGGCCGCAGTGGGCCCCGCACTTTCATAGGCCCAGCGCTAATTCTAGGTGTAAATGATTAAATTAAAGCATTATAATTTATATATAATAACTGAGTTTCACTGGCCTTCTGATTTTCCAGGGCCTCCTGGAAATCTCCTGAAATTCCAAAATATATTTTAAAAGTCCTGGAAATCTCATGACATTATTAAAATCTCCTGAAAAGTCATAAAAAATCTCGTGGTAAATAGACAAAATTGTCATTTTGGGGTGTTAATTGTACGCGCGATCAATTAAAAAAACGACTTTGTCAGCTTTCATGAATACAAATTTATTGCAAAGACGGATAAGAAATACACAATGGAACAAAATTGAGTCAGTAGAGATCATAAGTGGATTCTCACCACAACTGTTCATTGAAAACTTCAAACTCAACAATCAGGCCATATCCAAGACGGGGTGCTATCCGACCTTTCGAAACTTAAGCTCAAAGTACACAATGAAGCTGCACAGGATCGATTCCATCGGATTCGACGATTTTTTTTTCGGTTATTGTTATGGTCCATATAACGAATACGGTTTGGTATTATATCAGTAAATTAGGCTATATATGAAGGCATAAAACTAGTCTGAAAAAGGTCGGATTAGGACGTCTGGCGGATCGGGGGCAACTAAGGAGCGGAGGCCCCTAATATTTTAAAAGCACTTGAGTGTGGCATCCCTTTTGTGGGGGTCCCTCTCTTGTGGATACCTCGGGGCAGTAGGCAGTCACCCGTCCTGCGCCCCCGCAATCCGGCCCTGAGTATGAAGGCTAAAACAAACACTGGTTGAAAGCACATTCCTCAAATAATGTGGATCATGTAGATCTAGATTAATAAAGGCATTTGGCTTATTAAAGTCTTATTTTAACGTTTTTATTATTATTAATTTTTTTTTGGAATTAAACTGTTTTCTGACATTCAGTACATTTGGTTTGACCAAAACAATTCAATTACCTGATAAGCAGTTCGTATCATCGAGCGCTCCGACATGCTAACTTTTAACTTATTTTCTGGTTCCGACTTCAACATTGTGTATTATTATCAACCCGTCACCAAACAAATCAATATTTTATTTTACTACTATTTTAAATAGACGTCTTGATCTTCTAGATCTATATCGAGCGTAAGAAGATAAAAGAGGTGTATGCTGCTGCCATTCAAAGTGAAGTGAAAAGCTAATTTTCTGTAGAGATTTTGTCTTAGGATCTCCCTGAGAACTTCTTATGATTTAGCTTCTACTTAATAAAACAAAATTAGATCAGCTGTAAACATTAATGGTAAAGGAAAAAAAATGACGTCACATTCCTCCAAGTCTTTGTAGTTATTGAGATGTAAATGTCAGTAGGCTAATCGGCTAATGATCAACATTCCTTTCATGCCAGGTTCTCTTTTCAAAAACTTTTCACCGGAAGTTAAAAATATGATCACAGTGTCTTTTAGTGCTACGGCACAATGTGATTCAGTTGCATGTAGCTTATGATTTGAAACATAGAATCTATCCTCCAATGGAAACGTCTGCACACGCCCCTTACTCTAAAACAATTTTTCTTCGGCCACGAATTCTAGTGACCATGAAAAATGAAATATCTTTGTTTTGTTCTTCCCATGGAAAAGTTCGATAGTGACACTCTCCGCATATATAACCTCCTTTTCCTTAGAAACAAACTCCTAAATAAAAAGTTTTATGAGGTACACCACCTCTCCCTCTCACAATTCAGACCCTACCGGTTTCAATCCTACAGACAAATAACAAAATAAACCTTGTCCACAAACTATTTTGGGTTAAGGTTAAGAGCCCTTAATGATGAAATAGGCCTACTATAAAATAAGTATAGAATTTATTTATAGCTTTTTATATAGCGCTACTTTCATGCTTATAGCATGCTCAGAGCGCTTTGGTCCAATCTCATTTGTGGACCAGTGGGGGGGGGGGGGAGGGGGTATCTAGGAGTTGGTCTTCCGTGGTGCCTGTCGAAGAACCTCGAGCCCCCTTCTAGGTAGTCAAGCCAAGCCAAGTTCGAGCGCACTTAGCCTCTCGACCACGCTTCCTTCCCACCAACATTCACAATTCTTTGGCTTACACACTTTAAGGATAAAATGTCATCGTTTCCACACACCGTTGGCTTCTTAATAAAATACCTTTGCTTTTTTTTTTCTAATGAGTAATGCAAGAAAAAACTTCTTCACCACCCAGTACACACTAACATTTGTTTTTTTTCATCAGTTCTAAATCTTGATTCCCCGAAAGACTTAATGTGGCTACAGAGCAGTGGCGTCACTAGGAGGGTGCAGGGGGGGGTGCGGCCGTACCGGGTGATACCCATTAAGGGGTGACACCCAAGTGCAAAAAATAACAACAACAACAACAAACAGACAACTAAAAAATCTGTGAATAAAAAGATAAAAAAAGTATTAGATTTTTATAAAATAAAATTATGCACAATGGATAAAAATTCAAAAGCAATACGTTATGTCACTTTTGCTTAGTTTTGATAAGAAGTGGGACATGCTTCAATTTAGACAATCGAGAGAAGGCTGAAGAAACGTTATCAGGCTTTAAGACTTAGAAAACTTTAGCACTCGGGTTTAGGCTACAAAAAGAAATTGACAGAGAAGTCATTGCTACGATCAACGCAAAGAAGGGAAAAATAAGGAACATCAAGCACAGACTGCTTGATATCACAATATTTCTTGTAAAAATTGCAAGGCAGAGGTGCGCACTAAAATGTTACTTTCCAGCCTTGTATCAAAATGTACAGAGTTTATAAATCTTTTAAAAGACCCCTAAAGAGACAAATGATACAAAGTAATATGATATCTTTTATCATAGCACACCTAACATAGATCTCTGAAGTTATAAGCTATTGTAATATTAGCAATTAGTAATGACTTATTGATGTGTTGAGCTCATGGGATATGATGATGCAGCTACTATATCTGAAACTCATAAAACAACTCGCTGGAGCGCTCATCATACTACTGTTAAAACTGGGGTATAAGCAACTCGCTGAAGCGCTGATCATACTACTGTTAAAACAACTCGATGGAGCGCTCATCAACCTCCTGTTAAAACAACTCGCTGGAGCACTGATCATACTCCTGTTAAAACAACTCGCTGGAGCGCTCATCATACTTCTGTTAAAACAACTCGCTGGAGCACTGATCATACTCCTGTTAAAACAACTCGCTGGAGCACTGATCATACTCCTGTTAAAACAACTCGCTGGAGAGATGATCATACTCCTGTTAAACAACTCGCTGGAGCACTGATCATACTCCTGTTAAAACAACTCGCAGAAGCACTGATCATACTCCTGTTAAAACAACTCGCTGGAGCGCTGATCATACTCCTGTTAAAACAACTCGCTGGAGCACTGATCATACTCCTGTTAAAACAACTCGCTGGAGCACTGATCATACTCCTGTTAAAACTGGGGTATAAAACAACTCGATGGAGCGCTGATCATACTACTGTTAAAACGGTGAAAGAACAATTTGATGATTGTGTGACGGCAATTGAAGCTCTTTAGCACCGCTCTGAAAATACAGACTCTAGATGTAAAGCTCAAAACTATTGCCAGCGTTCTGTGAATACATTTTATTGCTTTACTTTTTTTGGCAGATGTACTTGGTAAAAGGCAACATCACAGAAGAGAAACTTCAACTTAAAGGTTTAACAATTGACGTAGCGGTGGCTAAACTAGAGTAATTTATGAAAAGTATATGAAAAGTGTGACACATGATCTAAAAATGCTATTAACTCTTTCTCTCCTAACTGACGATACCAGCGTTGATTCCACCAGAATGTGGTAAATAAGTACGGAGAGTTAAGGTAACTTGTCAAATATAAATAGCATTTTTTTTTTACACTATAATTATGCCAGGAGAGTAATCTCAAGATGACGAACTCATTTTTCAAGTAGAAAACAAGAGGTTAATGCTAGGGTGCATTGATCCCTTTTATGCTGAGCCAGACGACAAGATATGAACAGAAATACCAAAACTAGAAGACATCTTCAGACAGCAAAGGTTAATTTTGAAGAAGCTTAAACTTTGAAATGGAATACCTATGGGACTTAAGGAACCTTTACCAGTCCTTTATTGAAGTCTTCAACGGCTTCTTGACAATGTCAATGTGATGTCTTTTGAAAGAAGCTTTTCAAAACTAACGTTAATTAAGAACATTTATTTAAGAACTTTTGAGACATGAATTTAAAATCTTATCTTATAAAATACAGACGTTACTTCAAAAAAAAAAAAAAAAGTTATGTCCTACGTGCCATGCATGGGGGGCAACTCTGTCCATTGAAAACGAAATCTCAAAAGATTTTGACTGTTTCGTTATTTATAAATACTTATTAATCTTGACTGTTTTGTTATTTATAAGTCTTCAAATTTGAGATCCTGAAAAGTTCTTGTACGCTTTTAAATGTCAAGCTTAATAATAAGAATACTTATTATTATTAAAAATAAATTCGTGGTCGGTACAATACTAGCACTATGATGTTTAATTGTTTCCGTCAGGAACTCTTTAGTGTACCAAGGAAAGCATGTTCAGTTGGTGTTCAATATTTTTCTAATTTAAAATCTTAAATGTACAATTATACAAAAAAAATAATGATAAAATGTCAGAAACAACGAAATTTTAAAATAGAATCGACAGACTTTTTAAAATTCAGTAACATCTATCAACGAGTGTAGTTTACTGTATTCTGGGTGCTGCGTAGCCATGGGAAATATTGCATTCTTCATTAATCTTCAGACTCGAAGACCAGCATTTTTATTGTGGCGCAAAAAAATTATTGGAAAAATTTGAGGGGGAACGCTGAGGGGGGTGGGGTGACACCCTGAACTTACCGCACCGGGTGACACCCACCCTAGTGACACCACTGTTCAAGAGATCACTACTTAACGTATGGATACGACTGAGACAAGAAAATAAAAAAAATACTCAAGCGTAGTTGTATCAATTAGTTTGGACCAGTCATGTCATTCAATGTGTACTAGATCCAGACTAATAATACA
Source organism: Biomphalaria sudanica (assembly GCA_036873155.1). Taxonomy (NCBI): domain Eukaryota; kingdom Metazoa; phylum Mollusca; class Gastropoda; family Planorbidae; genus Biomphalaria; species Biomphalaria sudanica. The sequence goes on from JAZGLO010001986.1 coordinate 792,850, forward strand.
AAAGCATTTATAAATTTATTTTTTTAGAAGGAGGGAGGAACGATCTGAATTCGAACTTATGGCTCAAGCCAACACGGTAACCACTCTGCTAGTGAAAGTCTATGAACACGAACAATTGTATATTTATCTATGTGTTCATGTTGTGTGTCACTAAGACCGTGACCTTCCCGTTCTCTCAGGATGCATATTCAGCAACTCCCTTGACCCTATTCCATTATAGCTCACATAAACCTAAATTTAAAAAAAACAAGATTACAAAGAGAGTTTGTGTTACACCAACTCAGAGGCAGCCCCCGTCGAAGTCGGATCTGCCTATTCGCAAAGAATATTCAAGAGGTTAATTAATTTTGATGGTCAAAAGTAATAATGTTTCAAAGATTCATTTGCCGTTGTAAATTTTTTTTTTTGTTTTACATGTTTCGGGTGTTCCTTCTAAGTTTAAAATAATTAACTTCTCGCTGGACGATGGAAACAAGCAGGGTATGAACCTTGCCTGGTGGTTCAGTCTGCGTGCTGGACTATCGTTCGGACTTATCGATGGTCCCTGGTTCAAACCCTGTATCCCCCGTCGTCCTACGGGAGGTTTGTAATAAAAAAAAAACACACACAAATAAAGAAAAGAACAGAGATATCATGCTTTTACTTGGATGTCTCAGCATAGTTAGACCTATCAACAGAGATATCGTGCTCTTACTTCGATGTCTCAGCACAGTTAGGCCTATCAACAGAGATATCGTGCTTTTACTTGGATGTCTCAGCACAGTTAGACCTATCAACAGAGATATCGTGCTCTTACTTCGATGTCTCAGAACAGTTAGGCCTATCAACAGAGATATCGTGCTTTTACTTCGATGTCTCAGCACAGTTAGACCTATCAACAGAGATATCGTGCTCTTACTTCGATGTCTCAGCACAGTTAGACCTACCAACAGAGATATCGTGCTTTTACTTCGATGTCTCAGCACAGTTAGACCTATCAACAGAGATATCGTGCTTTTACTTCGATGTCTCAGCACAGTTAGACCTATCAACAGAGATATCGTGCTTTTACTTCGATGTCTCAGCACAGTTAGACCTATCAACAGAGATATCATGCTTTTACTTCAATGTCTCAGCACAGTTAGACCTATCAACAGAGTTATCTTGCTTTTACTTCGATGTCTCAGCACAGTTAGACCTATCAACAGAGATATCATGCTTTTACATCGATGTCTCAGCACAGTTAGACCTATCAACAGAGATATCTTGCTTTTACTTCGATGTCTCAGCACAGTTAGACCTATCAACAGAGATATCATGCTTTTACTTGGATGTCTCAGCACAGTTAGGCCTATCAACAGAGATATCGTGCTTTTACTTGGATGTCTCAGCACAGTTAGGTCTATCAACAGAGATATCTTGCTTTTACTTCGATGTCTCAGTACAGTTAGGCCTATCAACAGAGATATCGTGCTTTTACTTCGATGTCTCAGCACAGTTAGACCTATCAACAGAGATATCGTGCTTTTACTTCGATGTCTCAGCACAGTTAGACCTATCAACAGAGATATCTTGCTTTTACTTCGATGTCTCAGCACAGTTAGACCTATCAACAGAGATATCGTGCTTTTACTTGGATGTCTCAGCACAGTTAGGTCTATCAACAGAGATATCTTGCTTTTACTTCGATGTCTCAGTACAGTTAGACCTATCAACAGAGATATCGTGCTTTTACTTCGATGTCTCAGCACAGTTAGACCTATCAACATAGATATCTTGCTTTTACTTCGATGTCTCAGCACAGTTAGACCTATCAACAGAGATATCATGCTTTTACTTGGATGTCTCAGCACAGTTAGACTATCAACAGAGATATCGTGCTTTTACTTCGATGTCTCAGCACAGTTAGACCTATCAACAGAGATAACGTGCTTTTACTTCGATGTCTCAGCACAGTTAGACCTATCAACAGAGATATCGTGCTTTTACTTCGATGTCTCAGCACAGTTAGACCTATCAACAGAGATATCGTGCTTTTACTTCGATGTCTCAGCACAGTTAGGCCTATCAACAGAGATATCGTGCTTTTACTTCGATGTCTCAGCACAGTTAGGCCTATCAACAGAGATATCGTGCTTTTACTTCGATGTCTCAGCACAGTTAGGCCTTTCAACAGTTATATCGTGCTTTTACTTCGATGTCTCAGCACAGTTAGGCCTATCAACAGAGATATCGTGCTTTTACTTCGATGTCTCAGCACAGTTAGACCTATCAACAGAGATATCGTGCTTTTACTTCGATGTCTCAGCACAGTTAGACCTATCAACAGAGATATCATGCTTTTACTTCAATGTCTCAGCACAGTTAGACCTATCAACAGAGTTATCTTGCTTTTACTTCGATGTCTCAGCACAGTTAGACCTATCAATAGAGATATCATGCTTTTACTTGGATGTCTCAGCACAGTTAGGCCTTTCAACAGAGATATCGTGCTTTTACTTGGATGTATCAGCACAGTTAGACCTATCAACAGAGATATCGTGCTTTTACTTCGATGTCTCAGCACAGTTAGACCTATCAACAGAGATATCATGCTTTTACATCGATGTCTCAGCACAGTTAGACCTATCAACAGAGATATCTTGCTTTTACTTCGATGTCTCAGCACAGTTAGACCTATCAACAGAGATATCATGCTTTTACTTGGATGTCTCAGCACAGTTAGGCCTATCAACAGAGATATCGTGCTTTTACTTGGATGTCTCAGCACAGTTAGGTCTATCAACAGAGATATCTTGCTTTTACTTCGATGTCTCAGTACAGTTAGGCCTATCAACAGAGATATCGTGCTTTTACTTCGATGTCTCAGCACAGTTAGACCTATCAACAGAGATATCGTGCTTTTACTTCGATGTCTCAGCACAGTTAGACCTATCAACAGAGATATCTTGCTTTTACTTCGATGTCTCAGCACAGTTAGACCTATCAACAGAGATATCGTGCTTTTACTTGGATGTCTCAGCACAGTTAGGTCTATCAACAGAGATATCTTGCTTTTACTTCGATGTCTCAGTACAGTTAGACCTGTCAACAGAGATATCGTGCTTTTACTTCGATGTCTCAGCACAGTTAGACCTATCAACATAGATATCTTGCTTTTACTTCGATGTCTCAGCACAGTTAGACCTATCAACAGAGATATCATGCTTTTACTTGGATGTCTCAGCACAGTTAGACTATCAACAGAGATATCGTGCTTTTACTTCGATGTCTCAGCACAGTTAGACCTATCAACAGAGATATCGTGCTTTTACTTCGATGTCTCAGCACAGTTAGACCTATCAACAGAGATATCGTGCTTTTACTTCGATGTCTCAGCACAGTTAGACCTATCAACAGAGATATCGTGCTTTTACTTCGATGTCTCAGCACAGTTAGGCCTATCAACAGAGATATCGTGCTTTTACTTCGATGTCTCAGCACAGTTAGGCCTATCAACAGAGATATCGTGCTTTTACTTCGATGTCTCAGCACAGTTAGGCCTTTCAACAGTTATATCGTGCTTTTACTTCGATGTCTCAGCACAGTTAGGCCTATCAACAGAGATATCGTGCTTTTACTTCGATGTCTCAGCACAGTTAGACCTATCAATAGAGATATCGTGCTTTTACTTCGATGTCTCAGCACAGTTAGGCCTATCAACAGAGATATCGTGCTTTTACTTCGATGTCTCAGCACAGTTAGGCCTATCAACAGAGATATCGTGCTTTTACTTCGATGTCTCAGCACAGTTAGGCCTTTCAACAGATATATCGTGCTTTTACTTCGATGTCTCAGCACAGTTAGGCCTATCAACAGAGATATCGGCATTGGAACTAGAATGAGGATGTAGATCTACCTAAATTAAACTTTTGATTTAGCACTCTTAAGATCTATATCTAGCCTACTAGATCTAAAATATGAACTTGGAATTATGTAGCTGTAATTTAGATAAGATTTGTGTAAAAATAATATCCTAGATAATCTATCAATAGACTGAATGCAACATTAAATTTAAAAATAGTATATTAGTTTTAGTATATTATAACATTGCAATATTATCAAAACGTTTGGAAATCAAAATCTACACTTTAAGTCTAGAAATTGAAATTCTACATCTTAATCTAGTCTATTTTAGTCTAAACTAGATCTAGACTCTAAAATAATTTTAATTAGAATATAAATCCAGATCTAGATATACTGTAATAAAAATCTAGATCTAGTTTTAAAAATCTAGATTAGATCTAAATCAAGATATTATTCCTTTTTTTAAATGCGAGTCACATAACGAGGCTTAATAAACATTACTATACCGAGTTCTTTTAGCATTTCATTTGAAGAATGAATTCCATATAACGTCAAAGGGAAAAAAACACTATGTCACACGGCCTAGCTAGACTAAAAAACGCCTTCATCAATACGAGCCATTTATTGAGTGTTCATAGACATTGGTGTACCGAGTGCGTTCTTTAAGCATTTCATTTAAAGAATTAGTTCCACATGACGCCAAAGGAAAAACAAACACTACGTCACACGGCCTAGCTAGACTAAAATATGTTTTCATTAATACGAGCAATTTTTCGAGGGTTAATAGACATTGGTGCACCGAGTGCGTTCTTTTAGCATTTCATTTAAAGAGTCCATTTATATGACGTCAAATAAAAAAAATTCCATGACCTCACAATAGGCTAGTACCGGTATAATAAAAAATGTCTTTATTTACACGAGATATTTAACGAGGGTTCATAGACATTGGTGCACTGAGTTCTAATAGAATTTATTTCAAGAGGATCAAAGCCGCATTGTTTTTGCGTTTTGTCTGTCAGTCGGTCTGTCCGTCATCTTAATATAAAAAAACAAACAACTAAAAGCTATTAAAAATTGATTAACCTTTATTTTACGTTTCAAAACATCGCAATAATTTTTATGTATGAACACAATTGAAAAGTTTATATAATAGATTGTTCCGGATGTTTGTATAGATAGTAAAAGAAAAAGAGAATTCCAGATAAAAGTAATACCGTTAATTAAATTTGTTGGATGGTCTCGTATAAAAATTAGAACTACAGCCTTGTGGAGAGATATTCATACCATACTTTGGTGTTTGGATGTTGTTTTCCTTAAAAATCGAAACATAATATTAACGATAATTAGATTTTTTTATGGTTTGGGTAGAAAATTAATTGTACTGGAAGAGAGAAGTGAGTTAAAATATTTTTCATAAAAATCCGTAAAAACATTATTTGGTAAATGAGAAGATTATTTGTTTATTAATTAGAAGAGGGAGTTCAAACAGTTATTTGGCGTTAGTAGATTTTAAAATAAATTCGGAAATTTCTGGCGACGATTTGTAAGAAAATGTAAGTCGATTTCTTTTCAAAACAAATCTGGAACATTCTTTATCGATTACTAAACAATTTATGTTATGTTTCAGCAAGAAAATTAAATGTCTAAAAAGTGATTTTCAGTAATCAATTCTAGTAAATTACATTTTTTAAAGCCCTGAACAACCTATTGTCGATATTTTTAAAATTTGTTTAAAGATGAAACTATGGAACAATTTGAAATCGATAATCAAATTATAGTGACGCATTGTCAAATAATATACGTGTAATATTAGTCAATTATGCGATTTCAAACAATCATTGACATAACTCATTTTTTATAAAACAATATCAGGAACATTTTTACTTTTAATGATATATAAGTCAGTATAGAGATTTTGATTTAGCATTAATATGCTATTTACATAAAAAACGGAACAACATATTATTGATAATGTGTTTTTGCAACGTTTAAAGCATGGAAATTAAATGTAATATAAGTTAGAAGAGCAAACAAACATTTCTTGGCGTTGATTAGTATTGCACAAAAAAAAAATAAATCCGGAACAATCAATTTTAGATACTTAAAACTATTGAGATGTTACGGGGGGAACATTAAAGGCTAAATCAGATTTTCAATAGCTTTTAGAGTTGTTTTTTTTTATCTAATCGTGACGGACAGACCTACCGACAGACAAAACGCACAAAAATAAACCTTTTTTATTCCGATGAGGGCACTAAACAAAAAAAAAAATATTTTTTTAAAAAGTTGAAGAAATTAGTTTAGCACCATGTCAAGGCCAGGCTTTATGCTACTACACGAAAGTCGCTGCATAAAAAGTCCATTTTAAAAAATGTGCGTGATATTTACATACAAAGTGCATTCTTAGCCTTTATAAACAAACATAAATGTTTTCTTTTAATTTTAGCAGCTAGTTGACCAGAAAAAACACCTTTAATTAATATTTATATTTGTTGTAAACATTTCTAGTACATTTTATAAAAATATTTGACTTTTTTTTTTTTAAGGAAACCTCAGAATTTGCGCTATTCAATTTTAGCTTTATCATCATAGGAATCCTTGGGCCATAGGCCTCTTTTTTGGGCTTAATGTGCCTCTTGTATGGGCCATCTTGCCTCTTTTGTGGGCTTTTTTTTTTTTTTTCCCAATATGTTTTTATTTGTAAGTTCTCATAATTCACAAGTATTAAATCATAAACAATTGAAAATTGATTAACCTAAAAATACAACAATAGTAACAGAAACATTATTTAATATCAAAGACATACTACCTAACCATCCTGGCCATTGAATCCATAAAAGACACAACAATGATACAAGTATCCTCTACCCCAGAACAATCAACACAATATCAAATATCCCTGACCCCCATCACCCCATTTCTGGAAAACTACCTGAGCATTGTACAAGTATATGAAAATCAAACTAGATAATTCTCTACCCTAAAATCCATTATTTTTCTGAATGTCAATTCTAAGTGATTAGGATGAAAAACCTTATTATTATGTAGAGCTTTGAGCCAGCTAACCCAAACAAGGTTCCTGTATTCGGAAACAATAATTAAGTTAAAGTTATGTATCATTTTATTTTTTAGTTTTGGCAGCTTGTTTAATACAATTGACAAGTTAGCATTTACATAGTTGCCACAGTTTGCTGCTAATAAGTCCCTTACAGTACTTCTAACTTGAAGGAATAATGGACATTCCAAATACATATGTTTTGTCATTGTCAGCATTTTCAAGAAGGCATAATATACAGGCACGGTCATTTGCTCGTCTTCTAACCATAGGGGTCATCCCAAAGATAAGTCTATAACTTATCTCTCTAGCTTTTGGTGGGATATGTTTGCTGTGTAGGTTTATGAATGTGTCCTTGAATTCTGTCACCCCAAGAACTCTCCCCCCACTTAATCCTAGTCACTAGACTTTCGTGTAACAGCTTTTTTTTAAGTGTTGTGTATGATTCTTTGGTTTTGTTGTGTATTAAATGTTTATTACCAGGTAAAATTCTGGAAATAGACCTGTAAAATGGATGAGTGACTGTACCAAAATAGTGAGGAGTATCATTGTGTATTGGAAGAAGACTACTTAATCTTAAACCATAATAGTAAATTGTCAAGGGAAAGTTTGTCGGGTTTCTAACTACTTGACCTACAAATTTTAGCCTTAGCGAATGTATTTTTGTTTTGACATCTTGTAAGTTTATCCCCCCATCCTCTTTGTTTTGAATGAGTGTAGTGTGCTTAATGCTCCTAATAGTGTTTTTAAATATAAAGCTTCTAATTAACTTGTTCAGCTTGTTTATGAATTTAGGAGGTGGCTCTGTAATGTTAGCTAAATAGACAATCTTTGGAATGACCAAACTATTTATCAATACAGCTCTACCAAATATTGTAGAACCTGTGTGCTTATAAAGTTTTAGCAAGTTTGAGGCTTCGACAAAAATATTCTCCCACTGGTCTGTACAATAGAATAAAGGATTACAGGTATATATACAATTTTGAAAGCGCAATTCTCTTTGAATTTCCATTTCCCTAGTCCCATTACAGAGGCAATATTTGACTTGGTGATAATAAAATACGCAATAATCGTTATTTGCATATTGTAACATTGCCTCCCTTACATTTACGTTATTGTTTTAGAATTGGTGTATTTTTATGAAAAAATCGCTTGCATAATTAATTTTATAAATTAAACGGTTTGCTTTTAGAAAACCAAAAGTAGCCGTTGCACCTAAACTTTTCAAGCTGCATTTAATGGTGAAATAATATTTTTCATATCTTTTCTAGTTTTCGAGATCTGAGTGTGACAGATGGACATTTTGCACAAACCTAATAGCGGCTTTTTCCCCTTACGGGGGCCGCTAAAAAACAATTTTCCAATGCGTAGAATTTAAAATTTTATTTCACCAGAACAATTCATTTTGAAAGACATCAAGAGAAATTACTTTCTGCTCCAAGACATTTTGTGTCTCCAGAGGAAGTCAGGCTAGGAGTACAATATGGTTATACTTCAGTAGACGTAATGTTACTATTCTTTGTATAGTCATTCATCTATTTGCTTCAAATCATGAAATAAACAGAAAAAAAAACATTGACTCTCATGAAACCCTTCAATATGAAAATGTAGAAAGTATTATCTTGTAGAAGTGAATTACAGAAGTACACACAGAAATAGAACTGAACAAAACACAAATACAACGTACAACAAACACAAACAGAATTGAACACAAATACATTTGAACTGTTGGGTAAAGAGCTGGTGTACAGATACATATAGCTGGATAGAAATGATCATCTCTTAGATTCCAATATGTAATGAAACTAAGTTGTTGTTTTTTTTAACACGATCTGCTTCTTAGGCAATGGCTGGTAATATTTGATAAAGAAGAACAGATTTATAATGCAAATAGGGTTTCTCTGTCACTCGAATCTGCATCTTGCATGGGTCTTAGGAACCCTTCAGGTCAATATTAGAGTTCATTGTAGACAACTCTGATATCAAAGAATATATCAAATAAATCAATCTTCAAATCTTGAAATACATATTTCCAAAAACAATTTATGTCTGATGTCATTTCATCATTAATATTTAAGATCAGCTAGAATAAAAGGGATGGCCTTTATGGCTGGATAGAATGATTTAAATAAGGCCTGAAAGTTAAACTATGTTAAATTCAAAACTCTGCTAAACCCACGGCTATGTCTTTACTAAAAATATTCATTATTTATAACGTATTAAAAAAAAAAAAAAAAAAGTTTCAAGCTGCCTTGTAAAACTAGTCGATGTATATCTATAGTCAATTATATCTATGGTCAATGTCTATCTATGATCAATATATATGTATGGTCAATGTATAACTATACTGAGTTGAAATATATATCTAAAATGATTATACAAATGTGACAAAAATATACAAATATATTGTTGTTTTTTTTTAAATGTTATTTATCACATTTCACTAATAAGCTAAAATGTAAAAACAAAATCCTTCTGACATGTAGTGTACATTACTACAACAAATTACATAATTTTAAAAAATCCTGAGCAAGTTATTAAAAAATACACAAGAGGTCAAAGATAAGTATGTACAGGTTGGAACAGCAACACACAGCAAATATAAGCACAAACCAATCCCATGAGCAATGAGGCAAAAGTTAGTAGACTGAAAATAATTCTAGAAAAAACATTAAACTGTCGCCTGATTCAAAAATTGTCCTGATCTGGTTATCTTGGTAAAAAAACAACAACTGTATAATCAAAGTCATGTTTTGAATGCAGTTTATGTCTATTTATTATACATTCCTATTGATTTAACAAACATTCAGTTTAGCTTTGTACTTCTCATTATTACAACAACATTTATCCTAATTGAAGTGCATGTTAGTTTGTGCAGGCAACATGTGCAGGTTAGATCTAATAAGATGGACTATGTTATCTCTTCACAAAAAATATTCAAAAGAATAGTGCCAAAAAATTATTTAGTGAAAAAAAAAAGTTATCTCTTGAAATTATTTGGGCCTAAAAAAAATTGTGTCAATTGTAATTATATAAAACATTTTTTTTAAAAGAAAAATTAGAATACAGTAAACAAAATAATAATAAAATAATATATATGAGTAAAGTATATTGTATACAAATATTAACTATTGTGATCACTTCAATATTTTGACATACACTGCCAAGTATTTCACCAGGTTATTTACAAATGTACATAGAATGTGTAGAAATGTTTGACAGAATTAATAAGCAATTAAGATCAAATAAACCCAGTTGCCAAATAGTTTTCTTCACAAATCTTTGCAAGTCAGCATCCAGCCCAATATTTACATACAAGTAAATTTTAATTTTCATTCACAGAAGAGAAAAAAAAAGAATTTTATAGTCCAAAACTTTGACACACCAACAATAAAACTAACTTTATCAACGTTTACCAAACAAACACATCAATATTTGATTCATTATTTGTTAAGCTTAACATCAAATGTAAAAAGAACATACATATTGCGCCAGGCGTAGGATAAAAAAAATATTTTTTTAATATTTACACAACAATATTCCATTAGTACAACTTAAAAAGATGGTGCCACAGGTATAAAATTATGAATAAAAATTGTTTTGCCAAGGGGAAAAAAATATTTTTAAAAGTATAGGTAAAAAATGATTATTCATGGCTAAAACAAAAAAGAAATGTAAAAGTTTATTTTCCTTTTTATGTTAAAAAAATATTTTACAAAACAGTTGAATGATCTAACTGCTAAATGAAAACTAAACAAAAACTAAAATAAAAATAAACTACTTTATCCACCACACATTATATATATATATGTTGATGCCTATTCTTGTTTTCAATGTTTAGCACTAAACACTTCAGTTAAATCTAAAAAAAATATATATATATATATTTGCAAGTTCTAGCCAACACCAAGTACACAGAGATAAAGGTAAAATGATTTGGTTAAGAATAGAATAGAACAACCAAATTTGTCTATGTCAAAATCTGATTAGAAAATGTAATTAAATTTCAAGGCATTCGTGTTTACATTTGAAAGTCTCAACAATGTATTGTATATTCAAGGGTAGCACACGATACAAAGCAAGCTGAATGTACAGTATATTCAAGAGTTGCACACTATACAATGTAAGACAAATAGTCCAAAACAAACATTGCACTAGCACCAAGTTTATAAGGCATAATCTGTTCAGAAAACATCTCTCCATAGAGTTTATAGTTGTAGGTGAGATACACAAAATATGTCATCTACTGTCTTACTGTACAAAATTATCCTGTCAGTTTTCATGCATGTATTCTATCCATTGATACAGAGATCACTCAAAACAACAGTGAAAGCATTGTAATGTTTTAGAACATCTAAGGATCATATCATTATATATCAATGTGGGACATTTATTTTTCTGACATAACATTCATTTCGCCCCATTCCAATGTCTTATATATAAATATATATATTTGAAACTGGAAGATATTCATGTAATGGATGATGGGATGGGTTATGGGATAAGGGAAGAAAGCATCTCATGTAAAGGATTTTAATAAGGACAATACCAAGGAATGACCCCCCCCCCCTCCCCTCCAAAAATAACCTATTAGCTACCAGTTATCTACAATTATCCATATAACATTCTTTCTTGTCTTAGACTCACAAAAAAAAGCTAATAGTGAATTAGTACACTAAAATTACTTGATGGAGTGTATGACACTGGAAATGTTAGTACCAATTAAATGGTGCCTGGTGACACATTCCAAGCTATAAGTAGTGTCACAATGTTTTCTCCTAAGATCAACTAGGCTGTTGTTTGTATAATATTGTTAGTATAATATTGTTAATATTTACCAAGGACATGCTGCTTTGAATCCCAGGATTACAGCCTTAGAACACAAAACTTCACAAATACTAACAAACAATTTTTTAAAAAGCTGCCATTTACTTAATGCTGGCCTTACGTTAACGTAATAAAACAAATAATTATATGCTCATTTAACAAGAGCGACACTATATAACAGCAATAGTGAACATCAAAAAAAAAAAGTTCATTAAAAAATTATAATGATTTCAATTATTAAACATTACTGAAGATTATAAATTGATCATAAATAAGGAAAAAAAAACAACACCTCAACAAAAGGCATTTCACATTATTTTTTGTATAGAACATTTACTGGTAATGGAAAAATATGTTGTTGAAAGAATTATAGATACTAGTTCTAGAGCAGACATGCTACAAATACTTCCATTGATTAAAAAGTAGACATCCATAAAGAGATAATACAGAAAGTGTAAGAAGTAAAACTTCTTCAATAATACCTGGAAATTAATTTAGTTAGGTTTAGGAAAATGAAAACAAAAAAAGAGGAGAATTAACTCCATTATCTTTTCAAATAGTGTTGAGACCCATATTTTATAACAGCTAGGGTCCCAAGACTTTCTTATGGTTTAAAAACTATGAGATGATTGAAAACCAGCTGAAAATGATAAGATGTGGTTTTTCTTGTATAATCTAATCATAATTATCTAATCACTGGCAAACAGTGCATTAACAGAAAAGCTTTAATCTCCATTAAATCAAGGACTAGCTATCTGTGTTTTCATAATAATGACTAGAAATGACTTTAAAATATAACAAATGATACAATGTTACAAACACACTTAGTGAAAAAAGATCATTGAGTGACACAAAAACACTCTAGGGCCTGGTCAAAATATTTTTAGAATTCTATAATCTGATCCTCTGCTAGATGCATGAATGTGTTGGCAATTATAAACATCAAGTCTTTATTTCCTGATGATGAGTGTCATTCTCATATAATATTTACCAATCAAATTCTTTGTCCTATGTAAACTTTGAGCATTCCAGGCGATTTCTCTTCAAATCTGAAGGTTAAAGATAAAAAAGATAAAAACGTTTTTCTTAATCTACAAAAATATTAAAATACAGGGCCAGTAGAGTTGAAATGACTAGTTTTTGTAGCCAACTCTTTAAGAAGATCCTGTGTGGCCAGTAAAAGGACCAACGATTGCCTTTATTTTAAATGCTTTACGACTATTTCCTCACTAAGTATTAACACTAGCACAACCCTTGAATTAAAAATGATGCATAACTGAAAACCAAAACAATAGTGAAAAACAAAAATTTTTTTAATGCATTTTTTTAAGCTCTAGACATCTCTATCTCATAAAAATATGTCATTTTAAGAATCTTAAGAAATTTTGTTAACTTTCAGCTTGACAAAATAAACAGTAGAAGTAAAGATCTAGCACACTTTGGTTTTAGAGTTTTAAAATTTCCATAAAAGTTTAAAACAAAAACATGGAGTAGGACCAGAAATAAAAAAATAGCAACAATTCTGATACTAAAATTGTAAAGTGACTATGGTTGGGAAAGTTTATGATTCAATCCAGGTTCATTTGGGTGAGCATCCAAAAACTCAAGCACTTGAAAACTAGACTACATAAGTATAAAACATACAAGATTGAGATAATTACCTGAAGCATCTATCTCGCAGATGATTTATTACAGCTGGCTTTAAAATAGGCACACCATCTTTACTGTTGCGTCCACGGCCAGTGACTATGTTCACATAAGTATTTTTCTTGTCCTTTCTGAGACGATATTCTGTTAAAACATTTCAAGTTAGACACATGTCTAATCCTTAGCCAAACTTTTGAACAAAGCAATAATAAATACTAAGCTGATTAAAAATTAAAAAGTCAATTAGAAAAATATTTAAGACCTTCTTCTTTTAATGAGACAGCTCTGTTGACAGCAATCAATGCTTCATCCAAATGGTAAAAATGAAGGTCCAAAGTATTTTCTTTAGCCAGCCTTTCCCTACTGTAATAGTGCCAACAATAATTAACATTTAAGTAATTATATAATGGACAATCTCACATCAAAGCTTGTTTATTTAACATATATTCACATAACTGTATCAAATAAAATAAGAAAGATCCCTTAGTTCATTTGAACTAGATACTAATGATATTTTACCCTTTATCAAACAAGATTTCTGCTGCTTTGTGATTTGTAGCATACTCTCGTTCTTTATAATCTTTAGCCTGTTTCAGACAAAATAATTTTTTTTAAAATTTAAACACACAAGAATACCAAAAACTATTAACATAAGACATTTTAAGTAAACAATCTAATGGAATGTAATATTCAAAAGTAATTTTGTTTTTCATTGTACAAGACTAAAAAAAAGAAAAAGGGAGGTTACTAGATGGAAGGTAGCAATGTAAAAAAAAGAGAAAAGCTATTTGTGTGAATGGTGATCATTTAGAACTAAAATGGTGATCATTTAGAACTAAAATGGTGATCATTAGAACTAAAATGGTGATCATTAGAACTAAAATGGTGATCATTTAGAACTAAAATGGTAATCATTTAGAGCTAAAAGGGATGATCACCTTCTGTCTGTAAAACAAGGCTGCACTGGGCATCCCATCAGCTGTGTATCTATTGGCCTGGTCTTTACATTCCTTAGCCAGGTTATGGTAAACATTGGCATTATTTCGCAAGTCCTCGTAACTCCAGGAGACATCATCCAGATAATAGTAGTGGTCATAGGCATCTCTTTCACTTACATACTGCAGGCAAAGAATAAGATTTAGATTTATTATTGTATATATCATGTCTAAATGATGTATTATGCAAATTAATTATAAGTATAATTTATAATGTCTAAATGATGTGTTATGTAAATTGTTGCTTTTGTGGGTTTGAGTTTTGAGTTTAGGCACATCTGCACAATTTAGGCCATGTCGTGCACGTAATCCTTTTTTCTTTATATAATACAGATGTTACTTCAAAAAAGAAGATGATTATGTCCTACTTAAATTCTGCCAAGTCACTGGTTTTCCTGGCTAGCTCAGGCAACCCATTCCATGCTCTAATAGCACTAGGGAAGAAGGAGTATTTGTACAAATTTGTCCTAGCATATGGGACGAGGAATGTGCCTTTATCTTTGTGTCTTTCAGAGTATTTTATTAAATTTTGTTTTTGTATTTGAAGATTATGGTTCAGTGTTTTATGTATAATTGCTACTTTACTTTTGAGTCTTCTGTCCAGAAGGCTTTCTGAATTTATAGGTGTTACTCTAGTCAAATGTGAATATTCATTTGTTATGAATCTCACTGCTCTAATTTGTGTCTGTCCCAGTTTCTTAATGTTTTCTTGAGTTGAGGGGTCCCAAACGGAGGATGCATATTCTATTATTGGCCTAACCAAGGTTAGGCCAATAATCCTTTAAGGATCACTCTCCCTTTACATAACAAGGGCTAAATTTTATACAGTTAAATCATTAAAAACAAGGTCTATTCACAGTTAAAATAGTAAAGGTAGTAAAAATTTAATAATTAGGTAAAAATCTTATTTAAATATTATATGTTTACAATTCGAAAATCAGATCTTCATAGACAACCCCTCCTCCCGGACAAAGCCCAGTACCTTCCCAGGGTCGACATTGTCGAATAGTGTTTTTAAGGTTTGTGTTCTAAAAAATTTCTCCCTGACATCCTGGTATCTGGGGCAATCAATGAGGATATGTTCCACGATGAGGCGAGAGTCACAGTACTCACAAAGTGGGGGTGCCTCTCTCTTCAGCACAAAAGAGTGCGTGATGTAGGTGTGGTCAATCCTAAGTCTGGACATGGTCATGCTACCATGCCTTGTCAGACCCTTAGATGTGGGCCGCCACCTGACATCTGCCACAATCTGCCTGAGTTTGTTGTGAGTCTCAGCCTCCCATCGGTCCTGCCACTCTCGATAGGTGGCAGAGGCAATACTTTCCTGGCACCGCATGATTTAGGGCTCTCTTTGCTTCTCTGTCTGCAGCTTCGTTTTTCTCAATGCCCACATGGGAGGGGACCCAGATGAAGGTGACATCCCTATGGTCGGCTGTTATTAGGTCCAACTGCTTCAGGCTCTTATGTACCAATGGAATGTCAGTCTTCATCCGCCCCAAAACTTGCAATGCAGATTTGGAGTTGGAGCAGATTATAAATTTTCTTCTTTCTGATGCTTTGACAGCCATAAGTGCAACCGATATTGCATGTAATTCGGCCGTAAAGATGGAGCAACCATCAGGGAGTCTATGGGAGATTGTTTTGTTCCGAAAGGAGCAGGCACACAGGACCTTTCCATCCATTTTGGATCCGTCTGTGTAGATGGTGCCACAATCTCCATAGCTCTCCTGCAGTTCCCTGAAGTGGACTTGTAGTATGCTTGGGTCTGTATTTTCTTTTTTGATTGCTTTTCTGGTTTCATAGCATATTGTTATAAAAGTAACAAAAGTACTAGTGGAATAGGACCAACCTGGGGGTAATAATACTGCTGGTTTCTCTCTTTCATCTGTTCCAGGAGTTCATCTTGTCTTTCTTTAGACATAGGTGCTGGAGATATGTTGTAAGCAGCCTCTAACACTCTGACTGTTTCTTCTATTGAGTAGCTGGCAGAGACAATACAGTATTAGTTACACATATTTGCTTTTTTTTTCTTCAACAGAGTGATTATGATCTTAAGGTAATATTGTTCGTCTTTTGACATCTCTTGTATTTGTATATTATGTATATGTACAAGTTAATTTCAACAGTAACACACTGACTACAATGCTAATATATTTGACAAGATTTATACACTAAAAAAACTAAACTCATTGAAAACATATGTAATTACCCAGCATCCATGAAGACTTCCTCCAGGAAATCAGGCCCCAGGCTGGGATACAACTGAGACAGCTCCATTCTCTTGATTCTTGTAGCCAATGCCTGGGAGTCTCCAGTCAACTCTATCAGTCTCATCTACATTGAAAACAAAAGTCAAATATTGATAATTAACCAATGAATTCATTATAATAATTTTAAATCTAACAATATTATAGATATTGAAAAAATTGCTTTAAAAATGTGACAAATTAGTTTAAATTCTTATCAATTATATAAATATATAGAAATATAATGTTTGTTTTATGCTTAACATTTAAAATTTTATCCTTTCATTTGTATTTTCTTTTTAAATATCGATTTTAAAATTCTCAACCAAATTATAAAATCTGTATGAAAAATTGTATGTAAATTAAACTTCAATTGATCAAAGATATTATAATAAAGATATATAATAATATGATTGAAGCAATGTACATGCTTTAAAATTGAATTGCTGAACACAAACTTTGGCAACTTAAAAGTGGCAACTTTAACAAAACAAACCCAACATAAATATCTTTACAAAACAAACCAATATATAATATTTCTATGTCATGCCTTATTGGAGAAATGAATTTAAAGTAGAAATAATGGGTTAATGTTTAACACTTTTAAAAATTAATGCAATGAAATAGTGCTTCTGTTAATTCCAAATGCAGCTAATTCTGTGGGTAACCTAAACAAAGGCTGAAGTTGGCCTGCATTTAAACTTATAATTAAACTAAAAAGCATTTAACTGCTAGTCCAAAAAGATACTATGATGAGTTGAAGTTTTTCACTTTTCTCTTCCAGAAAACCTGTGTGTGTGTGATCTTGTAGTTGAATCACATATAGTACTTTTAAAACAATTATTAACAACATGCACTATTTACCAATGGAAAAAAAAGTTTTTATGTTCCATTAAAAAAGTAGTTTGGTTCTTACAATCTGACCTTGTTACATCATGTAACAGGAGAGCACTAAATAGGGCTTATGAGATGAGAATTAGATTATAAACCATCCCAACACTAGGGGACATACACTTGACTTCTGACTCAAACATTGAAATAACCAAATGTTACAGAGAATTTGATTGGATGTAAAAAGGTTTGAATGTTAAGAACAATGGACACATTTATAAATATACTTTTTAATGAATGAAACTCAATGGAATCTAAAAGTAAAATGCAGGTTTAACAAGAACTGAGCTCAATGTTACAAACAACTCTTTAAAGTACATACAACTCTGATAATCTGAAAGAATAAGAACAGAGAACTAGTGTTTACATAGAGTTGACAAAATGGGAGTTAAAAATGAATATTATTAATGCACTATGCAAAACTATAAGCGGCACCCTTTCCTATGTAGTGATTTCAGTAGAAAATGTATACCTTTAATCAACACTGTCGATTCATGCCCCTGTTGAATAAAGCTATATTGATATGAATTTAACCATTAGCCTTCTTAAGCCATTACAAAAATGATTCAGGAATGCAGGTAATCACTGAGTCTCATATTGATATGAATTTAACCATTAGCCTTCTTAAGCCATTGCAAAAATGATTCAGGAATGCAGGTAATTATTGAGTTGCATGCTGGATACAAATATCTTGACTTAGTTATACAAATAGCTGGATAAAAATGTTTTGACTTAGTTATACAAATAGCTGGATAAAAATGTTTTGACTTAGTTATACAAATAGCTGGATACAAATATCTTGACTTAGTTATACAAATAGCTTGATACAAATATCTTGACTAAGTTATACAAATAGCTGGATAAAAATGTTTTGACTTAGTTATACAAATAGCTGGATAAAAATGTTTTGACTTAGTTATACAAATAGCTGGATAAAAAGTTTTGACTTAGTTATACAAATAGCTGGATACAAATATCTTGACTTAGTTATACAAATAGCTGCATACAAATATCTTGACTTAGTTATACAAATAGTTCATGGAAGAAAATATGAAATCCATTTTGGGCTACAAAATAAGTCCAACCACAAAGTTACCTGCTCTTTTTGGCTTTCCTCCCTTGCCTTCTCTTCCTCCATGATAGAAAGTAAAGAATCGGCCTGATGCCTTCTCTTCACCCCAGACCAAACTGTAAAATTCAAAGAAGTATACTTTGGAACAACTATTTGATAACTTTGTGCTCATTGGATATTGCATTTCAACTGATTAGAAACTTCAGGATTAATTCAACAAATAAAGCCAAAAAGACTTTAAAAAATGGTGGCATTGGGGAAAATATCTTGTAAAAGAGAGAAAAGGAAATGTTCAACAACTTTTTTTTTCCAGACAGTCAGTTTTATGAATATTCATGTTACAATTTTCCTAACTAATTTTATATTCAACAACATTATAAAATTAACACAAATCATTGTCATATATTAAATAATAGACATTGATTAACGTAAGGGTTTTGGTAAAGTTTGGCGAACATTTTTTTTTGTTCATTCAAGCAATTAACATGTGTCTGAGTGGCTACCTAGCAAGGGGGCTCGAGTTTGAATTCGTTTGCTGAGCACATAAAGACAGAAAGGAAAGATCCCACCCCACACACACAAAAAGAGTATAGGCCAGATCAAACTTAGCAGCATGGAAGAATGAAAGATGTCCTCCAAAAGTAATTCAAAACTTGGGTTAATTTCAACTTACCAGATTTCACTGCAATTCTCGGCATCTTTTTTTGAAATTTTAATGGCTTTACTTTTTTCCCCACTGTTCCTCTCAATAAATTTAATGTGTCTGCCACAGATCCTGGCCTATTGAGATTTAAAGAACTACTGTTATTGCCTGAGTTCTTCATTTCTGCACTAGGGGAATTTGTAGATTCATACATCCATGGTGGTCTCTGATTGGTCCAGCCAGGAACACTATGATTTTGATTCAATGATGTTTTCTGGGTATCTTTTGAAGCACTTTTGGCATTTTCTTTTTCTTGGAGAGCTCGAGCTAAAGCTTCATCTGTTGTAGAAAAATATGGAGTAATTATAAATAGCTCCCTTTTTGATACAGACAAAAAAAAATGTTGAATCAGTGATGGATGTCGTTTTATGTTTTGAATACTTAAGAAAGAGACTATGAAAAATCACAATTCAGTGAAATAAATGATAAATTTTTTAATCATATGCAAAGATCAAAATAGAGAGCTTTCAAACAACAATCTAATTAGTCATCTACATTAACACAAGCTTCTATTGCCATAGAAAGAAGATTGTTTATAGTTAACTCCTAATGTAGTACAATGCAGCAGTTTTTATAACTTTGGTTCAAGAAGAGCTCATAATGTCGCATACAGAATGAGAAGTTACACTCATCTTTCAAAGTGTTAACCATTTGTATAGCTTTTTATTTTCTTGAATCTAAATTTTTCCAATGAAAGTGATGAAACTGCAGTGTACAAGAACAACCAGAGAAATACATGTTTTTAAAACTGGATATTGGAGTGAATGGGTTAAGGAGAAAAAAATATTTATCATTATCTACAAAATTATTCTTTGACCTAGAACTTCACTATTCAACTCTATTATACTCATAAACTTTTATTAGAAAGTAATTTTGTTTTTGTAAATGCATGAGCAGAATGTATCAGACATGAGTCCACTACAAAAACTGAGTGCACCCAAAAAAAATAGTCACCATTTTTCAACTGCCGCTCTTTAATGTCAGGGGTAACCTTAATAACTTTCTTCACAGAAAACAGCTTCAGGCATTTGTGAATCTTCCTGGCAGTTTTGTCGTCCAGAGTGAAACCTGTAGGAAAAGATTTAAAGAGCTAAGATAAAGCTCAATTCAACTACAATTCATAAAGAACAAAGCAACAAAAATTAGTTCAACTGAATTGTTCAGCTGTCTAATAGTATTACTGACTGATACAACTAGTAAGATGGTGTAAAACTTTATTTTGAGAACACTTTTAAATAGTATCAAAGTGGAAATAACATCAATGATGTGGCCAGTCTATTGGTGCAAGTATTATCTAACATAATAACATTTTAAAAAATTAAATTTTTATTTTTTTACTTTCTCCATGAAGTGACTGGTTTTGTCAGACATTTGTAACAAGTTGAAGCTCATTTAGGTTTTGTCAGGTGAAAATAAAAGTTATCCAGCATTTCTTTAGACCTTTATTAAACTTACCTTCATTATCAAGAGGTAAATCCAAGGAGCCATACAACTGTTCCAGAGATCTGATCAAGTTGATAGGAAGTACTGGCATGGCCTGTGATGTTTTGGCCTCAGTTTGATAAGGCCGGTCAGTAGGATCTGTAGTGGTAGCTCCACCGCCCCCAGATAGAATACAATATGAGATTAGGTTATCTTCTCTTGATGAGTTAGATGATGTCTCCACATCATTGTTTGGAGTTTTTGCTATATTACTAAAAATATTATAGTTTGGGGGATCTACATTATAGTGGGTCATTTGTGAACTGCTCCAGCAATCTTTGCTTGCAACTGTTCCTTGAAAATCTTCTAGGACGAAGCGATCCTCCCAACTGTCGTAGTATTGGCCCCTTTCTGTGCTAAGAAGGCGAGACCTGCCAAAGCTCTCAATTTTCTGAAGCCTGTTTTCTCCTGCCTGAATTACCTTCATTTCAATGTCATCCTGATCTAAGTGATTGTTGCGACGTGCAACAGAGCTACATAGTTCTGCCAGAGACTTTAACGTGTTGATCTTTGGCTTTTCAGGAGGCAGCTGATCCTCAGAATTCTCTTCTTCGACCAGGTCAGAGAATGCCGGAGCTTCCAATAGGTAACTGCTGACCCACTCAATGTCATTGTGATAAATGTTCATGACCTCTTCTAAATGGCGTTTAGAGTACTCTGGAAAACAATTCTGCAATGTCTCTAAATCAATTTCCTCTTTTTCCAAGGCATCATCTGTGTTGGTGCTTTTGTCCATGGTGCCAGATTTTCTAAGGATGACTTCATTTTTGGAACTTTTTCTTCTGTTGAAACTGGAAGAAACATTCACTATGGTAATATTACTCAGGGACAAATCTATAGGCTGGAACTTATTGAAGGCGCTAGAGTTGACTTTGTATAAGAGGCTAAAGATGTATGGCTCACTCTGTGTAGAAGATGCTTTGGTTTCTGTTAATGGTGACACAGGACTGCTGGACGGATGCATCTTTTCCAAGATGGGAGTCTCTTCAGAGGGGGCCAGGCCATCTGTGTGTTGCTTGTAAAAAGTGCTCCAGTTTTGTATTTTAGACTTTGCCCTTAGGGAGTCTTCAATGAATGGTTCAGTTTGTCTCCCTTTTCTTTGTCTTCTCTTTTTTTGTGGTTTTATCTGAGAATTTCTATCAGATGGTGGACTCTGTTCCCTGCTTGAAGAAGCAGAATTCTCAGCGCTGTTTTTATGTTCTGATGATAATAACATATTATTAGAGTCGCTATGTGGTGGATTTGTTTTGTCTTCTTCCATATGTTTAGACTCTCTTACACTGAGTCCATCAGTTGCAGAGTGGTCTTCCTCTTCAGAATCAGTGTAGCTGACCAAAGGAGATGCCAGATAACATGTCTGAACAGTGGAGCCAGCAAAACTACTGACATGTTCGGTATCTACATCAACGCAAGCAGCGGATGAAGTCTTAGGTTGATCATGCATAAGATTATGGTCAGCAGAAGATAATGATGATGTTGACAATGAAGAAGTAGCAATGAAGGAACTAGTGGTGTCAACATCTTTATCGCTGGACTCATTTGAAATAGTGGAGATGCTAGATGAGCTACTAACACTTTCTGGATTCATGAAATATTTGACAGCCTCCTCCTGGATGTTCATAGCTGGTCTAGGGTTAAATTCAAAAGCACTAACAACAGTTGCATGAGTGTTGACAACGTCTTCTGTAGACTGATCAGTTACAATATCCAGCTTCAACTGAGGAGACTCACTTTGAGCTGGAACGTCTACTGTGAATTCACTCTCACCTCCCACACCAAAAATGTCTTTATTATATTTGTTCCCCATAGATTCTTCCCTACTGCAGCAGGCTCTAGAGGAGTCACCAGTACTGTAAGAGTTGACAAAGTCCAAAGGTGAGTCTTCAATATAGTCAATGATATCATCATAGCCATCTTCTAGATTGACATCAATGTCCTTTTCATTGCTGGCAATGTTAGCAGCATAACTTTCTTCATGCGTTGGATTAAAATCATTACTTGCATCCAGAGGTTTTGATGATCTATTGGTATCATTCACTGACAAACTTTTGACTGCTTGACACAGACTGTCTAACTGTGTGAGCACATCACTGCCAACAACTTTTAATGTATTCGATGCACTACCACACTTATCAATCAGCACACATTTTTCCTTACTTAAGTTACCCCAGGCTTCTTTCAGTGACATGCTCAGAAATTCTGGAGTTATCTTACTTGGACTGGCCTCTGTTTTGTTTACAGTCTCAACCTTTTTCTTTGACTTGGGTGTCCTTTGACCTTTGGCACTGCACCACTCAGAGAAAGTTTCATGAAAGCTATTGAGCAGGGGGAGATCAGACTCTTGAGGCTTTACCACATCAGGCTCTATGCCAGTGGTGACCTCCTGATGCTTGTTAGTAGGAGAAACCTGATGCACCATGTTTGGCTGAGACCCCATTGGTTGATACCAGGGAGGAGTCTGAGAGTTGTTGCCTAATTCTGTATTCTGCAATGAAGCTGTCACAGTTTGCCGAGTAGCTTTCAAATGTCTCTGAGCAGTTTTCTTTGGGACTATAATTTTATTACTTTCTCCATAAACAGCACCAAGGTTTGGACCTTGCAAGAGACTCCCTTGATGCGATACATTCAGATGAGGTTTCATCACATGTGTGACTTTTTGACTTTCTTGATGAGGCTGACTTATCAAAGCTTGGGTCTCTACTGAAGAGTGACCATTCTTCTTTCTGTGAAGTTAAAGTATATACAGAAAAAATTTACTAACCAATACCATATGTACTGATATTTTTTATTACAGTATCAATTAGGGGTGCACCGGATAGTACTTTTCGATATCCGGCCAGAGCCGGATATGACCGGATAGTAAAATTTGATATTCGGCCGGTGCCAGAGCCGAATACCTAAGTGTTTTGTAAATAGCTTGTATTGCTGAGCATTTTACAAAACTGTTAAATAACATACCTATATTTGTTGGTATTATTTTTTTTCCTTTTATATACCTTATTATTTTAAACACTTTTGCTGATTGATTTATTAAAGATTAACAGTATTTATAAACATAAATTAATCCGTGTAGCACGAGCGTGTCTGTGTGTATGTACGAGGCCACCAACTATAAAGGCTGTGTGTTGGAGGGTCAATGTAAAATATGTTAGTATATATTTAACTAGTTACTAATGTTCAATAATTTCTGACCAACAACTGGTCATCAGACTTGTAATTTTAAGTCCAAAGACTGCTTCTGGTTCTGGCTTCAAAAGCTTAATACTGATAGCTGTTAGTTAATAGTTGGAATCTGAAGCGTAGTAGGTCATATATTTATTAATCCATTTGCGGCAAACAATATTTTATTAACAGCAGGAACATCTATTATACCTACTCATAGCCTGAGCTTTAAATGTTGCGAAGCGTAGATTTAATTGTAGTCTGTAGGCCTATTATTGATATCTATGTTTAGATCTGCTGTTATATAGATCTAAGAGAATTGGGAAAACCAACTATAAAAGAAACAAAATCACCCACACCCACCCTACCAAAAAAAAAAACAACATAAATAGACTTTGTATTCGACTGATTGTAACAACCTGGTCAGATAGACGTAGTGAGCCTACACATGTAGTCCTAGTGTAGTGTGTATAGTTGATGGTGTTGACCTTCACGCTTTTTTTTCCTTGGGCATACGCAAGTGTTTTAGTGTGCAGGCGAAAAAAGATAACACATTGGCATGATCAGTCAAGCATATAGATAAATTATCTCTGTACCTTAGTTACCGAGGTCAAGTGTTTCTAAACATTCCAGCATATTTTTCTTTGTTTGCTAGATCTAATTGTGGTGCTTTAGATCAATTTATTTTCTGCGATGTTAAATTTAACTGTAGGTTTTCCTTTATATATTAAAGTCAATAGAATTAAACAATGAAATTAGTTTTCTTGCTAAAGGTTTGAATACAAGGGGAAAAATACATACACGCACACATGCACGTATTTGTTTTATTTTATTGTGCAACGAACGTGTGTTCAGCGCCCTAAATGACATTTCTCTCCAAGTAGACAAACTTAGTGTCACCATCTAGTGACCTCTAGACAGTCTCAATATGTCTTAACAATTTGCGTTAATCCATTCTGGCTTAAGAATGGTCAATGTCTATATTCTCTATCAATACATTGTCATGGATTAAACAAATAAGAAGTTGGGGGTGTTGAGTCTCTTGAGCCCTCCCTTTAAAGATACCCTTGGTCAGTGTCTGTTTGGCTTGTAGTCCTGACTCATACGTGAGACTTAACTCAAAGTAAACAAACTTATTACCCGTCCAATAGTATAAAAGGTGTGGTTTGTGGTCCAGACCCTTGATTGACAACCTATCTCATAATAAACTAACTCATACCAAATTAACCTTATAGAGATTTGGCTTGTAGTCCCGCCTCTAAGTAAAATTCTAATCCAAGTAAACAAACTCAGTTCCCTCATAAGATGTGACCTCTAGACAGTGTCGACACGTTGACATCTGGCTTAATGTGGTCAGCTGCCTATTTGTGAACTCAATGTTATGGACTAAACAAACAAAAGGAGGTGGGGGTAGCTCATCTCTACCTCTGGAGATATACCCGCACATCTAGACAGATTATCAGCGTGACGTAGTTAAGGAATATGACATGTTTACTAGACCACTCAAAGGTCAAGACAAGCCAGTGTGCCAGACATCGCTGCTACGTATGTAATACGAATTTATAATGTAAAGTCTAGTCCCCACCCCCCAATAACAAACCTAGTTCCCTCGTGTGACCTCTAGAGAGTGCTTACGTCCATCGTATCTGACATCAATGTGATGGGCTAAACAAATAAAAGGGGGAAGGAGTTGTTCATCCAGAAATATACCTGGTTACCTTAGAGGTGTGGCTCTTGTAGTCCAGCCCCCCCCCCCCAATAAAGATTAACTACTAAGTAAACAAACTCAGTTCCCTCGAAAGGTGTGACCACTAGAGAGTGTCTATACGCTGACATTAAACCTACGTCCATCGTATTTAACTTGTGGTTACCTGCCCATAAAAAACTCAATGTGATGGACTAAAATAAAGGGGGTGGGAGTTGTTCATCTCTACCTCTGGAGATATACCCGCACAGCTAGACAGACGTCTGTTCAGCATGACGTAGTCAAGGAATGTAACATTTTAACATGTTAACTAACTTACTCAAAGGTCAAGACAAATTGAAAAAAGTGCCAGCCATTGCATCTCTGTATGTAAAGCGCATTTATGATGTAAAGTTTCATCTCTATTTATATTAAGTTATTAACATGCCTTGTCTTTATAATAAACGATGTTTGGTGCATATTTATCAGGGCTCTATTTTGAAGCACATTATTTTGTTTTCATATAAACATTAATACATTCTATAACAGACAGTAATGGAACGAGGTCCACTTTATGCATATTAAATAGGTGTATTTTTACTATCCGGTAGTGATATCCGACCGGAGCCGGATAGCACCGGATAGTAAAAAATGCCGGATATTCGCCAGAAGCCGGAGCCGGAGGGACTATCCGGTGCACCCCTAGTATCAATATATAAAATAATAAAATAAAAACTTATCCTGACCACTCACTAATTCTCCCACTTGCCATGGACAATAAAATAAGAAAATTTAACCTGCTATTACTTAGCTTAAGCCTAGAACATCTAAGCCATTTTTACAATCAAAATCAAAGCAGTTAAATTTACCAAAAATGATTTTTTTTTTGATAATTTCAGACCAATATTCTTTTTAGGGCCAACATTTAAAAAAGTATAAAATTATATTTCTTTTCTCTTTAAAAACATTAACACTATTTTGGTGCAAACCTTTCTTCTATTCCAGTTTTTTAAAATGTTTATTTATACACAGATTTAGATCTAGATATTAAATCTAATCCTCTTCAGTTGTTAGGTGTTTCTGTGTTTTTTCTACAGGGTAGGGTACCTAACCCTATGGAACCCTCCTCCTTTCTCAGCCGGGCTTAGGACCGTCCTATGGTGGAGTTAATAACTGTCAGAGTGAACGTGAGGGATTATCCTTAGATCAGAGTCAGTGATTATCAAATGTGTTTTTACAAAGAACACTAAACATCTGTATGAAAGTATAAGTGAGTGTGTGTAGGAAATTATTGCAGTTTAAAATGGAAAGACTAGTTAATGCTAATGTGTAGCACAATTTTAAAACGCCTAGATCTATATCTACAATTAGGCCTCTATTTCAAATAAAAAATTAAGAATTCTAAAAATTGTGACAGTGAAACCAAGAGCCTATTAAAAGTGTGATTGTGTGTGTGTGTTTTTTTGGGGTGGGGGAGGTGTATAACATGGTTTGTGGAAATGGGTTATTCTAAATAAAGTGTGTCACTAGATCTAGGACTGACAAAACAAATTATATGTAAATACAAATAAAGAATGGACTAAGTTGGGAATCGTGATGTTTCCTTTCAAACTGTTCTTCTGGAAGAGCAAAGCTTCAATCAATTATTGATCAGTACTTCTATAATTTATGGGTTAAAAAAATGTGTTTAGTGCCTTTACATTATTATATGCTAGGATGCTACGTGTGACTGAATGAAAGGTATGCTTTGTTTAAAACTGTGATTTACTGGCCTTTCATTTGAGGGATGCAAACAAAAAAATGTTAAACTTAGACTGATGGGCCTTAGAAGTGTTTGTGCATACTCTATATTACGTGGTTTCAATCGTATTGCAGCATGGGTATCTGCTCGCATAATATAAAAAGTAAATTTTTACAGTAAAACAAAGAAATAAATGAGAATTTTCTAAAAGTGTTAGGCAATATTTGAAGAGCAGAAATTTCAAAAACAAAACAATGACAATATAAATATTGCCATTGGGAAAAAATGTGAACCATGAAAGATAAAAGATACTAACATAATACATTGATGAAGATACTAACATAATACATTGAAGAAGATACTAACATAATACATTGATGAAGATAGTTTAATAAAAATGTTGCTGACAGGAAAAGATTATGACGTGTTTCAAAATATTAAAAAAAAAACTTACTTTAAAGATACGCCAGCAGCCTTAATGAGAGCTTCAAGTGTGACTTTTTCATATCTTTCCTTCATCCTGACTATGTGCTCCTTAGCCACGCCATGAGTGTTTTTACTGGAACAAAGTAAAACATTGATCTTAAGCATCAAACTATGCCACTTAAGTACATTAGATACTCAGTACTAAATCCATTTGATTTATGCCATTTTTATATCCTTCAGTAGTGGACATTAGATACTCTTATGAAAAAGCTGAACCTTTTCATCTGTGCTGTCCAAAGAAAACAATGCACCAATTGAACTGACCTAATCACATCCCAGATTATGACAATCTGAAGACTTGACCTCAAGCGGGACAGCAGGGGATGACAGAAGGTAGTAAAAAAAAAAGTAAAGTTTTCCTTTCAGACCTCGTGATCTATGGGGCAATCTTTGGCCAATGGTTAACTAGAAGGGTGTCATGTGGCCAGCACAACAACCAATGGCCTTTACTTTCCACAACTGAAGTCAGGTACCCATTAGAGTTGGGTGGACTCGGGGCGCCCTAAAAAAACCCAAAATCAAATTCATAGTCTTCACCAAGATTCGAACCCTAGAGTTTCATATTAAAACATTGTGACAAGTCTGAAGCACATACCTCATGACCATAGAGTCATTGACTGAAGGATCTCTCAAAATAGTCAGCACGATAGGCATTTTAAAAACAACACTTAGTGTATCTCATACATTGAGGAATCAACACCTCTGAGAGCTTACTCTGAGATCTTGTTATGAAGCTTTGAGTGTTGGAGTTACTGAGTTTGTAGCAAAGATAAAGCAGAGAGCCAACAGATAATGTAAACTTATATAAACAAGTCCCTACTCACTCATGCTTGGAGAATAAGGATCTATTCAAGACAAGCCTTTAGCTCTAGATAAAACTACTAAACCCAGCTCTAATGATTTCTAGATTTCTCAATCTCAACTTAATTCCTGTTGCTGAAGTAGACTCACCGACTCAGTTCTATGACTTTAGACTTCCATTCAGTGTTTGGCTCCATAATCTGAACATCATACTTGTGGTTTAAAGCCTGCAGAAAGACACCAATACAATAGAGCAGAGATTTATAAAGTTTCATACAAAAACATACAAGTTATAAATACAACCAGAAGTTTTGTCTCAACCAATCCAGACATTATGAGGTGTCAAATTAATGACAAAGACATATTAGAACTTTTAAAATACACCTTTTTTAAAATTTAAAACAAAATTGAAAATCGAGTTCTAAATTTGTATTTACCAAACATCACCAAAGGCTCAATTTTCATGCTTTTTCTTTTTCCTTCTTAAGCATGATTTCATAAAGTTTAAAATGACCAAAAAAAAAAAAAAAAAAAAAATGATAAATTTCAATCTCAATTTGTAAGGAATGTATATATCTATAGTTATAGTGCAGAATTCAGCTTTCCTAAAGGGCATTTCTTTTTCACTACAGTATTAATTTTGTTTAAAGAAAGGAAAAAATAATCCTAGTGAAGGGTAATCTATCTTTTTGAGTCTGTTTTACATAGTAGGTTCAATTAAAATGTTTAGTTATTATACAGTTATCTTATTTCTGTCATTTTTTAAAATAACATCAAGTTAGGAAATAGAAGTATTTCATTATGCTAATGATATAATCAGCTGATAATATAATTGGAAACAAAAATGACACCACTTCCATGCTTAACATATAGGATGACATCAGAAAATCTGGATAAGTCTTGTTTAAGGAAGGGAAAAAAAACGTATTATTCTTCTTGTTTTTTTAAATTTGGTTTAAGCTTCCGTTTAAAAGCAAGCAGTCTGTAGGGCTAAAAAATCTATATGGGTGGTTGGTCTATTGGCCTGCGTAATGACCTGCCATTCCTTTTTCAAACATTGATAAAAACAACTGAAAAATCCTGAAACTAGCTATTTTCCAAAGTAAATGAAATGTCAGGTAAAACTGTGTGAGCTTAAACATTAATTCCTATCCCTCCCTGTTCAGTGTGTATATTTATTCACTAATCCTTAGAAAGCATCTCAACGACAGGTTTTGCCTGACAAAAGACAGTAAGGGCTATAGGGAAATTAAGGGAAGAGAAATGAGAAGGGTAGACAAGACATTTAACCTCCAACTCTCTGATCCAACTAAAACAAAAACAAACTTTAGATTTGAGCCATAAAATTCCAGCATGAATAGGGTTAATACTAGCATCTGATTAAGTAACATTGGAGTCTGCTAATACATTGAGCTTTACATGATACTTGATTGTGTACAGAGCAAGTGAAATTGATAACAGAATTCCTTATCTTAACATGAGAGAGAGATAGAGAGAGAGATGGAACAGTCTAATGTGTTTATGAAACAGAAACCTATTTTATAAGAACTAATGTAACTAGTGTCTCAGTCACAACTATCCAGTGGTATTTCCTGACTCAGGTTTACTATCAGTTTGTCTTATCTACTAAATACTATCAAGTCATGAAAGTAGCAGCCTGCTACTATTCTATCTACCACTAAGTCATGGGGTCAAACAGGTTTCATTGCATAGATCAGTTAATTAGATTTTGTTTTCTACACATTGATAAGTATACAAGCATACAGCAGTACAAATAATAGATTTTTGATCAAAGATTTTTGTTGTCATTATAGGCACACACACCCAAAAACATTAGAGAAAAATAAACATTTGCAATAGAACATTATTTTATTTACATTTTAATATTGTAAAAAAAAAGTTAACTTTGATTCAGCACTTTAAAAAAAAGAGTTAATGAAAGGAAATAAAACTCTATATGACTCATGTATCCACTTTCTATCTGAACTAAGAATATCAAGGCGAAAAAGAAAAAAGTTTTCAAATCAAACTTAATGTGGCATGTGTGGCTAAGAGGCAAAAAAAGGAAACCTAATAAGGGGGCTTGAGTTTAAATCCCACTAATATAAAGCAATTTTTTTTAATTTATAGAAATATATATATTAAAGAGTTAAAATGTTATATTTAAAAACTCTTAAAATTTTTTTTTACCATCTATATAAAATTTGTTTTTTTTAAAGAAGAAACAAAATCAAGCCAGTTGAAAACATTTTGAGGAGTTCTGTGGTACAGAAAGTAAGGTCAAGTGATGTCACACACACACACACACACACACTAGTCTACTTACTAGTTCAGCATAGGGCAGGAATTCCCAGAGAGTTGTGTTTGTATTGTCAATAATGATTGGTGATATACCCTCTTTAACATAGGTAAGTGCTGCCAGAAACCAAGATTAGACATAAATATTTTCTAACAGCAACAACAATATCTTGTCAATAAATAGAACACAGAAGTCTATACTTAATTGATTTACAAAAGTGAAACTGTCTAGGCCCAGTACTATTTCAATTTTTAAAAAAAACGGTAACTATTCTATATTTATCCATCTTTAAAATTATTAAGTCATGTACTGGAAAATTCTGAAGAGCCAAATAAAAAAAAAAAAAAACTTATGATTTCAGAAAGAACAACATTAAAAGAATAGGATCTTGCCATTTTCACCCTAAAATTCTGAGATCTTGCAATTGTTTTAAGTTTTTCTTGAACCTAGAAGGATTCTTTGAAGTTGATAAATATTTAAAAAAATAAAGATCACTTAGGAAAACATCAAGCTTAGTATTTAACGATATCTAGATTTAAGGTGATGGCATTCAATAAATAATGACCTCATAGAGCAAGTTTATAGCTTTGAAAGACTCTGACGAAGGAATATAATGAGTGGCATTTTTTAAATAAATTTATTTATTTTACCTCCATGTAACATCTATATATCTACTGAAACAGAATTGTTAAAATATTGTCACAAAACTTTCAAGACATTTACAATACCAAGAATAGTGAAAGAAATGTCACCTCTCTGTTTATTCCAATCATGCGCCGTGCCCAAATCACTTTTGTTGTAGACATACACACCCTGTTTCATGAAAAAATCATCAGTAGAAAGGATGACACCCTGACTTCCCATTTTAGAAGCCTTTTCCATTAGTAACCTAGAACAGAACACTTCTAAATTGAATTATAAATTGAAATAGTTTGCTTTCTAATTTGAACTAAGATGTTTTTTGTTCCTTTTCTTTTTAACTACATTTTTGATAGCTTGAGCTACTCAGCATCTTTTATTATCAACTTAACACTCCTTGCAGCAATGAAGAACATAGAAGTTTATACAAAGTAGAAATGTGGATTGTCTACTTTATTTCTTAAACTTTGTCTTTCCTAAAAGAAATGATGGTTACTTACAGTAATACCCGGGGAACCTTGCTTACATGATGAGAAGCTTTGAGCACAATGGGACATGTGTGATTATTTTTCTATTCAATTAATTTATATCTAACATCATATTTGGCAAAATTTTAAAATCTTTATTTGAGAATACAATTTCTTGTTCAATATTATTTCATTTTTTAGTTTTAATAATAATAAAAATAATAACAATAAGCTTGTCTTCCAGTCCGAAGGAATGCAGTATTTCCTGTTTCTACGCAGCCCCAGCTGTGACCTACATATTTTTTTAATAAATGGGTTTTTATATGGTTAGATGTTGCTAAAACTTGTATTATAGTCAAAACACCAAATAATACGAGACTAAAATTACTAAATTAAATGACATTATTACCTTGCCAGATAGGACTTCCCACTTCCTGGTAATCCTCTAATTATTACCAGCACTGGATGCTTTTCTGAAACATACATGCCCATGATATCAATGGGAGACTTGATGCCGCGTATGCTTATCCTATTCCTGTAGTCCCTGTCAGACTCTGGTGCCAGCAATGGAGTCTTCACTTTACTGACCCCTCTAGCTATTTGAGCCTGAGACATCACAACTGCAGGAGTTGAGGCATCTTTAGCAGAGTTGATACTTGATATGCGTCCATTGGGCCACCCCCTTTTGGCCCTGTCACCAACACTCATAAATTCACCGGGTGTTTTTATGACACAGGTTTCAGCCTCCAAAGTAACTAGGTGATCCATGCTAACTGCTTTATTTTCTTGAGAATTAATCACTCCTGTCTGCCTAGCATCTGATGCTGCTGTTGAAGTTAATGCTGTAGAAGTCAGAGACAAAGGGGATACTGTAATTCTAGGTTTAGATAAAAGTCTACTTGACTTAGATTTTGATGGAGATACTTTCAATATGCGTGGCTTGGCTGTGTTGTCACTTTCTGCCCAAGGAGGCTTAGAGTTTGACTGTACATTTGGCTGTTTCTTATCAGCTGCATGACCTTTTTCTTTTAACCTCTGAGTCTTGGGTTCAGAGTTGAAATGATTGGTTAAAAAAACATTCCAGCCCAATGGGTCAAGTGGGTCATAAGAGTAAGGAAGGCTGTTGTCATGACTACCAGACCAAGTTTCAGCAGGTACTAGATCTGGATTAGATTGCTTACGCATGTTTCTCTTAATAGATTGTTTTTTGCTATCCAACATTGATGATAGGCTCTTATCATGATCAGGGAACTTGAGACCAGGAGAAGGCAACCCAGAATTTTCTATTAGAAAATTATTACAAGTAAGTTCTGTACCTTGTGGTAAACTTCTCATTTCATTATTACTAGACTTTACTGAAAAAGCACTTGAATCAATAAAACGACTCACACTGTCTTCCAGCCTTTCTTCTGATCTATTCCTATGAAGGTCCACTAAAGAGCCAGTGTTAGCTCCGTGTGGCTCCAATGAGCCAAAATGATCAATATTATATGAATTGACCACACTGCTATTTCCAGTCACTAATATATCTTCTTTCACGCCAATTTCAGGCCAATAATTGCCCTGACCACTACACTCAGATGTTGTTTTGTTTCTTTTCTTCCTCGAATGTCTATTTCTTTTCTTGATCTGTGTTGATCTAACATCACTGCTACTAGTGCTGTGTAAATTGGACTCGACATTGGCTGCATCTAAAAGTTTAGTGTTATTTACAGGGCTATGAGATAAGTGCTGATTCAGGGCCCATGTTTTTGGTGTCACATTGCTATTCCTCCAGAGCTCACCAATGCTGGACTGATTGAAACTATTGTAACAATTGTCAGGTGCAAATAACTGCCCACTATTACATGTGCTTCTCATGGTGGACAAAAGCTCTGGTTTAGATTTTAAAACGCTGTTATTGGGAGTCGTAAATGAATTTAGATGTACAGGCTTTTGACTGTTAAGTTTTGGTGACGTATGATGCGAGTGATCCCAAGAAGGACCATTTAGGGCTGTATGTTCAGAGCTTTGGGCACTATGCAAATATGAAGGCACAAAACTTGATGGCTCTTGCATGTCTTTACTATCAATGAACAGACGATTCATAGGATAAGTCTCTAGGTTATGTACATCTAGATGTAACATTGATTCACTGGGTGTGTTAGAAGTTAAATTTTCAGAAGAAACATCACACATGTTCCCAAAATAATTAGCATCCATAACTGAAACGTGTTCATGAAATATTGAGTCTGTTTGCTGAAAGGTATTAAAGTTATCTGTGGTATCATTGTGATTTCCATACGCTTCATAAGACAATAAACCACAAGCAATTGTAGCAAGATCTAACTGATCTGATCGCTTCTGCCGTTGACTTATACCAGTCATCTCTTTAAGTTTTGCTGTAGCTTCAGTAACTGTGAAACAAAATTAAAGTAAAAATTATGTAATGATGCTGTCAATAGGTATATTTTTTCACTTAATTATTCTTGGTATATATGCAATGAACATATATATATATATATATGTTAAAGTAGTGACCCCAAATAAATGACCTGGTCAAATGATGTCGCAATGGCATATGTGTAATGGACATTTCCAATGTCAGTGTTTTCAAAGAGAAGGCTGCCTTATTTAAAATGACATTTTTTCTACTAAGTGTTTTTTTACCAAGAATATTTTGGATCTAAAATATGGTTTTACAACAATATGAATGAATCAAGCAATCACTGAGACCTTACTTTGTTTTAAAATTACGTTTTAGTAAGTATCAAATATGCATTGTTATGCATTTTTGCTTATTCACTGCTATTAAAAAGCTATGTAAAGGTTTAATTAAAGTAAAGTTAAAAAGATAAAAATTCTAGGCCTGGATTTCATCTTAAATCTAGAAAAATAAAAATAAGCTAAAATTGTAAACACACTGACTGAAGATCTCATCTACATTAATAATTTTTCAAAATATAAATACACTTTCATTTTATTATCAAAAACAAAATACAATAATTTGAGCATAAAAAAGTGAAAATCAGATTGTCAATGGAAGAAAAGTATACATTTTGTAACTATCACACTCTCACTAACTAACTGATTTGATATCAGACTTGAAACTGTCTCATAGAGGGCGAAGGTTTAGAATAGTTTTTTTTATAAAGATAACTCTATAACTTATAGAAGGTATATATCTAATGATTATTATTATATAAACTATAAGATTTATATAAAACAATAAAAGTTAAGTTCCCCTATAGGGCAGATGATGTAAAAGTCAACTGTTTCTGTGGCCTACGGTAAATGAGGGTGTCAGCACAACGACCAACCGCCTTTACTTTTCCCCAACTAATGTCAGGTACCCATTAGAGCTGGGTGGACTCAGAAACACCAGAAGATTCCGAAATTAAAAATCCCAATCTTCACCGGATTCGAACCCCAGACCCCGGTTTGAAAGCCAAGCTCTTTACCTCTCAGCCACTGTGCCTCCATATAAAACAATAAGAGGCATTTTAAAGCATACTTCTGTATCAAGATGCTAGATCTAATATAATAATTTCTACACTGTAAGCCAGTTATGATTAGCCTAAATTACTACTCAGCCTACTAACTACCCAAGCACTTAACCTATTCTTAGTTATTTGGACCTTGCAGAATTAGAATACAACTAGCCTTTATTTTATTATTTATTAACTTAATAATCTATATAAAATTAGATCTATATATGTTAGTGTAAGTCTAGTATTATTAGACTAATAGAGTAGACATGATATCTGGATCTACTAGGATGTAAATATCAATGTGAAGCAAAGTGCTGAAACAAATTAATAATACATAAATATTGAGCATAAATGAAAAGCAGCACCAGGGACCAAGTTTTTAAATGAGTGGATATAATGCACAAAAAATAAGGGACTGCACAGACTGAATCTTGAACCAGTGACCCAACAACACCACCTAGTAACGCACTGCAAAGCGAATTTAACCTTTTAATTTAATCTGACAAGCAGAAAATAAAAAATAAAGAGATAAATTTAAAAAGTTTAACATAATAACAATAGTGAAACAAATATTGTATTTCAAGTTAGTCGCTGAGAGTAACACAGCACTGAAAGAGTTAAAGAGAAACTAAATAAAAATAGAATGATTGAAACAAAGCTCCTGTTTTTAGCCTTACCGAACTCCTTTATAAAAATATGATAATTTATATCACAAGCTGAGACTAATTAGCCGTTTTAATTCTGAAAAGCTTTTTTCAGTGGAGCTGTACATAAATAAATAAATTATGGCTTTTATATAGCCAAAAATTAATGCTTATAGCATGCTCAGAGCGCTTTGGTTCAATCTCAGTTGTGGACCAGTAGGGGAGAGGGGGTATCTAGCAGAAGGTTTTTCCGCGCTGCCTTTAGGCGCTCAGTAAACACAACTCAGCCCGAGTCAGGTGTCGAACCTTGAACCCCCTTCATAAGTAGCCAAGACAAGCTAAGTTCAAGTGCATTTAGCCTCTCGACCACGCTTCCCATACAGTTATTGTTAATAAAATTAGAATAACAATGCAGACTCTAAATGTTTGGTTAAATTTTTTTCAAGTTGCTTCCAATATATTATTATATATTGGAAAAGCTGTTTAACATCTTCAATGAAATCTAGTAAAGTAAAGGTTTTGTAATTCTTTTATGATTTCTAAGGTTGGAAGTCACTGCTCTCACACACTCACAGGACTATTTCCTCTTTTGTAATACTTATATTTATAACTTTCATAAATTATTGTGAGAACCAGATATCTACATAATCATGGATTCATATGATTAATTATAGAATTTCACAATGGCTTTTAGGGGATTATAAAATTTGTTCTGGCCTTCATTATCAAACACCCCCTTTTCTTCTTGACTACCATTTTATTGATAATCTTTTGCCAGATATATATATATTCTTTTTTCAAATCTATTTTGTTGGTTTTATCAACACCAAATATACACTAATACGCAAGTACTCTTAAAGTACTTGTACAGGTTGACATGTGTTCAGCACTCTAAATTTTATTAAATTACAAGCATGAAATACAAAACTTTCAAAGATTCTCTTACAGAAATAGAGCTCAACTATGAAGACGTTCTATTTCACAGTAACGTGCACTAATAGTTAAGCAGAGGAAAGGTACTTTTAAACCTTTATTTTATAAGACATGAAATTGATACTTTTATGACTGGAGAAATCAGAGCAATCATATTTCACATCTGTTAATGGTCTGTTGATAATTATAGATCCTAGATGTTGATGTTAATTGTGAGTTTGTTGCAGACACAATAACAGAATGAACAAAGAATATACTTAATAACTCAGGCTGATAACTTTAAAACACTTTAATACATAAGAAAAGGGCACAGTCCTCTGTCGTCACTAACTCGGTGGCGTCCTTCTTGTCCGTTACTCTTCTGATTCTTCTTCCTACTTTTTAATTACTCATCACGTCACTTCGGAAAAACCCAATTGAACCCAACTTCTATGCGTCGTGTCATCACAACATCATTGAAATCTGTTTTCAGCTATACACTTCAGATGGGTGCATGTCCATCAGGCTTGCTATTTGGTTGATATGTTTGCCTAAGTCTCCCAACCTTTATCTTCCTATGTTTGTTCCAGTCAGCTGTTTCTGATTTAAAGTTTCATATACAGCATATTTTGATTGGCTCTCTACCCATTTTTAAGCATAAAAATAACAGAATAGGAAAACCTCAGCACTTATCTTGGAGCACCTCGTGATAACATTTTATTTTTTTGAAGTCTGTATTTATAAGATATAACAAAGAGATAAACATAGATCTAGATCTTATTGCTGCATGACTAGATCTAAATAAAAATTAGCATAAGTTATATATAATAGGCCACTAACCAGCTACCTTCAGGCATCTCGGTTCTGGGCGAGTATCTCCAACTATCCCCATGTCTTGCCCATCTGCTTCCAAATCGCAACACCATGTATTCCTGGGCCATTCCCTCTTCCTCAATGCTTTTAAGTAATGCATAAACCTATATGACACTAGAGCCCCTCTGAATATAGATCTATTGGTCTGACTCTAGTCTAGATATCTACATTATCAATGTTCTTGATGAAGCGAGGAGAAACTACCGCACCAAGCTGGAAGACTCAATTAAGACAAGTGACATGAGACAGGCGTGGGGCATCATGAACAAAATGGCAGGAGCACAAGTCAAAATAAAAAATAATCTTGCTACAAGAGACGAAAAAACATTAGCCAACGAGTTAAATGATTTTTATTGTTGCTTCGACACGAAAGATTTTAATTATCTAAGACTCAAAGCCCTTGATGATGTCAATGTTAACAACTGTTTAGAATTAGCGATTACTAAAGAGCAAGTTTGTAACATTTTCAAAAACGTCAACCCAATGAAAGCTGGTGGGCCTGATGGAATAAAAGGGCGAATCTTAAAAGAATGTGCTGAACAACTATAATTGTACCTGTGCCAAAGGTTTCCAAACCAAAAGAAATGAATGACTATAGACCTGTTTCACTTACTTCCATTGTGTCTAAATGTTTAGAAACATTTTTTCATCTGAATGATCTTTGTAATAAGTTATACCCTTTACAATTTGCTTACCAAAAGGGTAAAGGTGTAGACGATGCCATCCTAAATATTTTAAATTGTGTCTACAAACATCTGGACTTACCCAACACTTATGTAAGATTGTTCTTTATTGATTTCTCATCAGCTTTTAACACTATACAACTTCATTTACTCATTGAAAAGATGAAACCATTGAAGATTAGTCCATATAAAATACTATGGGCTAATGAATTTTTGACCCAGAGATCTCAGAGGGTTAGGGTAAACAATGTTATTTCAAGTGAAGGCATAGTTAACACAGGGGCTGTGACATCGCCATTGTGGTTCATTTTGTACACCAATGATTTTCAATCCGATAGATTATAGTCCTTTTTGCTCCTTCACAAAATTCGCTGATGATGCGGCTCTTCTTGCCCTGCTCTCTGAGAGCTCAGACGTAAATGAGTATTTCAAAGAAATAGAACACATTGAAAAATACTGTAAAGATAATTTTTTATTATTAAATGTAAAAAAAAAACAAGAAATGATAAATCGATTTTCGTAGGGAAAAGAAGGAAAATGATGTTTCTGTAGCTGGAGAGACTATTGAAATTGTGCAAACCTTTAAATACTTTGGTACTATCCTAGACAATAAACTAAATTTTACTGCAAATACTGATTACATCCGCAAAAAAGGGCAGCAAAGATTACGATTACTAAGAAAACTGTCCTCGTTTAATGTTAGCGAAAAGGCCTTGGCTATGTTTTATCACGCTCATATCTGCAATATTTTAAGTTTCAATATCACTGCCTGGTATGGTAATCTGAGCATTAAAAATAAAAATAAACTTTATAGAATCCTAAATGCTGCTGGTAAAATCATTGGCAAAAAACAAACCCCATTTGGGCATTTGTTTGATACAAACATCTATAAAAAAGCTAACAAGATCCTCGAAATAAAGAATCACCCTTTGTGTCAGGATTTTGTGATTTTACCATCACAAAAGAGATACAAGACACCGATAGCAAAGACAAACAGACAAAAACACTCTTTTGTTCCCCTGGCAATCAAATCATTAAATAAGAACAATCTGGTATACACTTTGTCACATGTAAATTATGAGTGAATCTGGTGTGAATGTACACTTTGATTTCTTATAGTTATAATGTTTTTTGTTTGGTGTAATGCACAAATTGTAAGACAAATTTCCATATATATGGACAATAAAGATTATTATTATTATTATTTATTTAGACGATAGTCTTAATAGATTATTATAGATTCTAGTAGTTTAGATAAATATATTAATAATATTTTTAACACACTATCACTAAACTCATGATGATGATTAACACGATACTGTTATGTACAATCATACAATACTTACATTAGACTAGTAACTGTAGTAGATTAGTTACATATATTTTAGTTAAGGCTAACTTAAGCAAGGAAGTTAAGCTTAACAATAACATCAACATGGGCTTTTAAGGCAAAAGTAATTTTAAGTATTTAAAAGTAACTCAGTGTAAACTAAAGTACTACCTATTACCTAGTGTAAAGGGTTAATTTTTTTAAAGGTCTTCCAACTCAACACTTACCATTGCCATCACACACACTTATGACGTCATAAATTACTTCTTGATCTACATCCTCAAACTCCTGTAACAGATTTTGTATGTTCTGATAGCCCCATTTAATACACATTTCTTCTAAAATTTGATTCTCTTCATCTCGAAATACTCGTTCTTCTTGCCAAACTGAAAGACTTTCCTGGCGTGCCCTACTAATTTGACTTTCCCGAATATTTCTAGATAATAAGCCCCCTGATAGAATTCTTCGACGATCTCTAAGGGCGTCGTAATCATTCTTTCTTTTTTTAGGCATTTTAAATTATTCTCTATCATGTCATTTCTCTTATGTGATTGTTTTGATAAGTAATAATAGATTAGATCGGGACTAATTAGATCTAGACTAGATTCTACATGGTTTATCATATGTGTCAACAACATTGGAACTCTTTTATTTTTGAATTAGATTACAAAATTTGGAAGCATGCCAGTTTTTTTTTTTTAAGAAATAAAGAATAAATAAAACCCAAATAAATAAAGATCTAGATCATGATCTAGATTCTTTTAATAAATCTTTGGGTTTAGATTTATCATATGTCTATGGTTTAAATCTAATTAATTAAACATTACAATTTTAAATAGCAAACATTAGAGTAGAGTCACTATTGCGCAACAGTTTGCAGCTACTTTTAGTTTTCAATTTTTTGCTCCGTAATGGTTAGACCCAGGGCCGCCGCGAGAGTTGTGACCGCCTGCGTGCGAAATTAAAAATGCCGCCTCCCCTTTTTTTTTTATAGAAAAAAAATCCATTAAGACTGAGCTGGACACTGTTCTAAAAGTGTCCTATGATTTAATCCAATTTTTTTTTTGTAGACCATTCTAATTTTTC
This sequence comes from Biomphalaria sudanica, assembly GCA_036873155.1. Taxonomy (NCBI): domain Eukaryota; kingdom Metazoa; phylum Mollusca; class Gastropoda; family Planorbidae; genus Biomphalaria; species Biomphalaria sudanica. The sequence continues at coordinate 833,870 of JAZGLO010001986.1, forward strand.
CCTTCATATTCACATCGTTGTGTTAGCCCTCAAGTACAACTATGAACCATGCACTCGGAACAATTTCGGATATACATGCCTACAGAAATCGAATATCAAGTTTCATTGTGAAAACATTAAAAACTGATCTCGTTCTGACTACTCGCTTATGCTCCTGTATTTGAGACCATTATAATTGATCGGCTGCGGCGGGTATGTTACAATGAACAGCGGAAATGATCACGATCTATATTGTTAGATAGCTAGTTTAGTTAGTTGGGTTACGCACTTTAATGTACTGACAGTGAACGGATATTTTATAATGACGACATAGACTTTGGGGTTAGAGGTTAAGATTGACGTTTAGGAATCAGTTACCGCTAGATTCTCAAGGGGATAACATCGTTCTATAGTGACAGGCAAGACTGTGGCCCATTCTGTAATAAACGTTTGTTTGAAGTTCACCTTGAGTCAATTTGGTCATTTGAGTCTGTGTTCCTGTTTAGTACCTTATCTATATTTGTGACGGTGTGCATGAAGAGCTCGCAGATTGAAAATACATCATACAAGGTACGCACGTACTTAGTCTACGTAAGCATATTTAGAAATACTTCAGCTACATCTGACTACATATGCATCCGTTACAATATACAATATCTCGATAACTTTGCTCAACAGTGTTATATAGGTCTGGACGTGGACTGCTCAACAGTGTTATATAGGTCTGGACGTGGACTGCTCAACAGTGTTATATAGGTCTGGACGTGGACGTTTGTTATTGTACGTTGAAGCACAATCCACACAAAAAATCTCGAAATACAAAAAAACATTGACAGTGGAACTTTTTCAACGTTCCGTACACTTTCATAATAATTATCACGATTGTATTTTAGAGAGATGTGCATTGTATCCACAATCATCTGACATACACAGATTCAAAATTGCCTAAAAATTTATCCAACAAATGAAGCAACTCAGTGCTGAATATTTTTCTTGAGTTTAAAACAAAGTAAATAATCCAAATTACAAGTCAACAATGACTTGAAATAAAACATAGTATGACAGTGTTTCTCACATTACCGGGGTGGCGACTCCCTAGATAACAACACATTCGTTCGACCCCCATTAGAAGCTGGAGCCCAGAGGAGTAATGTAAGCTTACACAGTGAGGTCCGTGAGTGTTTTTTTTTTTTTTTTTTTTTTAGAATGTAATAAAAAAGAAAAGAAACTTAATCACAATTTTTAGGTTTTATTTTTAGCCTATAAAAATTGAACACTGTCATGAAAATTCACTGTAATTTTAAAGCGTTCTAAAAAAAAGATGTTCATGGAGGTAGAGTAGAAGTTACGTCAGGTTCCGGTCAAGTCTGGGGTCTGAACATTTTTTCGCCGCACTCCCCCCCCCCTTTGGTGGTTTGTTGTTGGCTTGTAGCTCAAGACAGCTAGTACAACTGAACCGATGTAAGCTTTTTATATTTTTTAATAACTAAACTTTAAATAACTTGAACAAATTATTTGTGAACAAAAACTCAATACAATTGTTATTATTTACTATTTAACTTGAGATAAAATATAGATCTATAGTCATGAAATAAACTGATATTTAAACAAAATCTAGCTCACAGTAAAAAAAAAAGTCTTTACTTTTTCATAACAACCAATCAATCGCTTAAACTCTTCTTACCGCCGCCTAGGAAACACACACACTCCATAACACCCCATCTTTAATTTAATTGACGTCACACTAGGCTACCCTGATTTTCCATACAAGGTTTTATTTTCCACTATTCTTTAATTATTTGTGTTATATTAATATTATATAGGCCTATATAATATTATTTGATGTTATGATTTGTCATCTTTTTGCTGGACGTCTGGCAATCATAAATTATATATTGTATGTACTATTATTCTCTGAATGTTTTTAAATTATGTATAGTTGTATACTAATACAAACTCATATTTAAATTCCGATAATCTAAATCACTATGTAAATATTAAGTTAAATATGCCCAGGTCAATTAAATGACATCCATAGTGTTCCATAATTGTGACTATCTTTAAAAAGGTAAAACCGGGTAAACACCTCCCGATTTTTAAAAAATTAAATTCCTGGTAGATGGCTACCAAATGAAGTTTTTCCACTTTCATTTATAAACCGAAAAATAGGTGTATCATGCAGGTGATGTGTCATTATCATTTTTAAAAAGCCTTAAGCCCTGAACTATGCGGTTCTCCTGGTACGTGAAAAATAATAGACGATTCCACTCTTGTCAACTTTAACCTGGAGTCAAAATTAATTATCTGCTGTAAAAGGAAAATGTATTGGAAATGTAGAGAAATGGACCATGCGTAGTACCGTTACAGTAGTTTAGTAGAAAATATCAAAATAAAGTAGATTTTAACTCATTTCGACGAGCTGATCCGCAAACATGCCTGCTACGCAATAGTGACTCTACTATATATTAAATTTAAATGCCTTATTTACGCGAGTAAATAGAATTTCATATAAAATTGTGGAGTTACTGTTTACAAAAAGATATAAAATAAATGTCACGTTGATTTTAAACGAGAAAAAGTGATGGGAGTGGTCATGTGGTAGGCCTATACTTTGATTCTACCGATCCCCAAACACAACCATCAAGGTGCTGGAGAAGCTACACATTACACAATTTGTGCATAGTCGTATTAATATAGTGCTACTTATGTATATGTTTTGTAGGCGTGTCGCCGCTTTTCCTCTAATCTGATTGGCGCATTTGAAAAGTCTTTTCCAAAAGAACTTTTGAAAGATCATGTTGCAGACGTCTCTAGCGAAAACAGAGTGAACCCTAGACTATCGAGACGACCGTCGAATGACAGTCAGCGCGCTAACCGATTTGTTGGTGAACGAATTGTCAGTGGGTCATTTGTTTTGTGAACCATTTGTCGGTGAACCAGTTGTCTGTGAACTAGTTATCTGTAAACGAGATTTCGGGTGAACGAATAGTAAGTCGTGAATGATTTGACGGTAAACAAATTGTCTGTGAATGACTGAACGACTCGTCGTGGAACCATTAGCACACTTGAATCAAATGGATTTTTTTAAATATTATTTTTTTTTGTTACTCTTAATAACTGACATTTTTCTGGGTTGAAAGACATGCTCCAATAAGATTCCCAGTTCTGTAATCATGATTTAATTAATCTAATTCTCTGTGTAAAACGTCTGTATCTTGTGTTGTTTTTATTGTTCTATATATTATGCAGGAGGCGCTGCGGCTGAGCTTGGCTTCCAAACTGGGGTCCCAGGTTCGAATCCTGGTGAAAACTGGGATTTTTTATTTTGGGCGCCTCTGACTGAGTCCACCCAGCTCTAATGGGTACCTGAAATTAGTTGGGAAAAAGTAAAGGCGGTTGGTCGTTTTGCTGGCCACACGATACCCTAGTTAACCGTGGGCCTCAAAAACAGATGACCTTTATATCATCTGCTTCATAGGTCTATATTGCAAGGTCTGAAAGGGAAACTTAAACTTAACTTTATATTATGCAGTCTGCAACATAATTTGACTTTTGTTCGTGAACTAATGCATTTTGGTAAATTATTTATGTAAATTAAAAATAGTAGTGGACCTAATACTGTTCCTTGAGGTCAGTGGCGTGGCTAGGGTGGAGGAGAATTTGAAGATTCCCTGGGCCCCCACTTGAGGGGGGGGGCCCAAATGAGTGTCCAAAATTTGTTTTTAAATAAAGTAAATAATCCGTCTTGCTTTTCACGTTGTTATATAAGCTAGTGGCCCTGTTGTATGTATTCCACACAGATTATTAAAACTTTCTGTAGGGGGTTACTCTCAATTTCAAGAAACAAATTCCATAGCGCTGACTAGTGCCGTGTTACTCTCAGGACGTAACTTGGTATATAGGGTAGTTTATTTTATCCTCCTTATCATACCATACACTTGCATTTATCGTTAACCATTCATCCCCTCCCTCCCCCCTTCTAGGGGGGTGGAGGGAGAAACCTGATAAGAGCACTGAAAACAAAGGAGACCATGAACGTGTGGAAGAAAAGTATCACTATTCAGATGATTCATACAAAGATACAGCAGTCGAAGAAGTGAACATGTCTCTTGATGAAGTAGTGCTGAAGAGACTCCAGGGGAATACTTTTTACCACAGTCAGAGAAAACATCTGAAGTAAGTGATGATGAGTCAAAAATCACTTTCTCCAGAAGTGGAAGAAGCTGGAATTTTATCTGAGGAACTGCGAGCAAAGATTGTGTTAAAGGGTAGCTTATTTTTCCAAACCATTATGAACGGTATTATTCCAATAGAGTTTACCCCGCAAAAAAATCACGAAGTATCAAAATCGGCCCGGGCATTACCATATAAAACGGCCCACAAATGGCATGTCATATATTTTCGATAGGTGAGGAATTTTTACCCCACTCAGCAATTTATTTATATATATATATATATATATATATATATATATATATATATATATATATATATATATATATATATATATATATATAAATATATATATAAGTGTGTGTGTATATGTAATTAATCTTCATTGCATTCTGATCTTTCATTCATTCAAACGTTTTTTTCTACCCAAGAATACTCTCTTCCTATAATTAGTGGAAAGACAGTACACATCGCCAAAGAGCAGCTAGGGAGTCCGGGGGAGCTCCACCAGTTGGGTCCGGCGCGAAGTCCCGGAACCAAGCATTATTTCCGTTATTTTAAGCTTTAAAATGCATTTTCTGAGGTATCTACAGTGCAATTAGCCTGCTACAATTCCGCTAAAAAATTCAAAAACCAAATCTGCTATTCAATGGAGTCCAGCGACTGGTAGAAAATGGTAAAATTCTTTAGTTTTTGTATTGGAGAGGGAAGGGAAACCACAAAACCTCTTTTGGCTACGCTCATTAAATTTGGAAACTGTAGTTTGCTTACGTTGGCTGCACTGGGGCAGTAAGTAATGTTTCCCTTTCAGACAATGAGTTCTGAGGCAAGTGATGGTTTAAAGACACTCCAATCCCGGCTACGCCCATGTGTTATATTATAGGTGTAAGCCTAATTCTCTACAAAATATATACAGTTTGATAACGCATCGAAAACTGGATGTATGCATTCGTATGATTACTTAATGTATTCTAGTTATACATGTATGTAGTCTGAAAACTATAAACAATACAATAGCAGCCTAATGAGTTTGAAGCTTTTTGGTATTACTTATAGATAACAGACTTTTCGTCAACTCTGAAGGAACATCCGAAACATGTAAAACATTTTACAAACACTAAATAGCAGGGCCGGACTTAACCATTGTGAGGCCCTATTCGAAACGGATTTCGCGGGGCCAAGTTTGGGTAGGGAAGCTAACAATAAGTGAAATTTACAGAATTACTTTACGAGCCTTGCGTGTAGCAAAGTCATACAGTATATCATAATAATTCAGTTTCCTACATAGATCCTGCTCAATAGCAAGAATTACCAAATGTTTCAATCTATCTTTGAGAATGGACCTCATTCACCAATCGTAAACAAACAACATTTAGCCACGTAGTGCTCTATCTCTTCTATATAATTTACAATCTAATGTTTAATTTATGATAGCTGTCACGTGACAGTTTTTCCGTTGTTTTATCAATAAGATCACGTGACTAAATGTTTGTTTACGATTGGTGAATGAGGTCCATTGTTGACCTCAAGTAATTCTTCATTAGTTTGAGGCACGAGAAGCTTCTTTCACCAGATTACACATTTCGGCTAATGCATAATGCCGTTTATATTAATAGCCCGTAGGATTGGCGTTTTTCATATTGAATGACACCCCAAAATGAAATTTAAAAAAAATATATTTCCGTATATTTTAAGGACTTTTTCGTATATTTTGCAATTTCGGGAGATTTCCATGAGCTCCTGGTAAATCGACAGTAGGGCGCGGGAAATATGTTTTAAGTTATAAAATGGTTTAATTTAATAATTTATACACCTTGAATTAGCGTGGGTTTCACGAAAGTGCGGATCCTTCTAATTTAACCTCTCTCATCCCTCTTTTTGGTTAAATTTCATTGGAACCATTAAAGGCGGGGAAGGGAAGGAGCAAAAAAAATGGGAGCGCCATCAAAGACTCATGCCGACCAGCAAAATGATTAGGCCAAACACAACCTCGAAGACATCAAAGCAGTCCATGCCGCTCGTGCATAGCAGAAAGTAAGGCCTAACGTTTTGCAAATGATAATACGTACAGTGTTTAGTGTATTTTTTTTTCTTTGATATTCTTTTTGAATTTCAAACAAAATTAATTTTAATAAGAATTAAAAAAAAACAAACAAGAAAATGTGTTCAGGCCTTTGTGTCTTGCTGCTGTCACTTTTTTTTTTTAAGTTGTCTGCATTGAATTTTTTTTTTCTTTGGTCGCGACCAGACCGGCCCATTTGGTACCGGCCCACCGGGCATTTGCCCATTTGCCCATATAGCCAGTCCGCCCCTGGCATTGAGCAAACCAGGAGTTGGTTTCACCAAATGTAAGAAACATTAGAGACTGAAAGAACATGAAGAAGGAGTCCACCACAGACAAGTTTTTTTGAAGTGGAAGTTAGAAGAAGAAGGCAAAACCAGATGAACTGTCACATCTGTTTCATGCGAAAAAAAAAAAAAATCATCAGTATTGGCGAGATATTCTGAAGCGTGTAGCAGCAGCTACTTAAGTACTTTGCAAAAACAAACTCAAGCTTACTTGGTCACAACGAAAAACTGAATTCACCCAATCCTGGGAAACTCCTGGCATCTTTGAAATTTTTTGCAGAATTTGATGAAGTCACGAAACACCACTTACATAGAATCGAATATGGAAAGACACATTATTTGTCACCAGAAATTCAAAATGAGTTCATTAACAATAAGGTTAGGAAATCAATTGTTGAGAAAGTCAAGCCAGTTTGTTACTTTTCTCTGATGCTTGATTCCACCCCAGATGTTTCTCACCAAGAACAGGTATCCCTAATAGTTCGTTACTTGGATGTTGATAATTTCGAAATCAAAGTGTCATTCGTTGGTTTCTTTGACATTTTGAAACCTGGTGAACAACGTCATGAAGAACTTGTTCTGAAAACTCTTAAAGACATTGGACTGGGCATTAGCGTAACACCATAAGTAAACTCATCTGTGCAGAGGTCAAACCTATGATAACGCAGCCACAATGAGTGGACGTCTGTCTCTTAGACATAAATCCGAAGGCAACATTTCTGAAATGTGATAATCACTCTCTCAACCTGGCAGCTCTTCATCCAGCAATTGTCACCTTTTTTTTTGGAACTGTACATGAATAGTTCAACTTTTTTTTTTCCAATTCACCCCAGAGATGGGCCAAAACGAAAGAAGCTGAAGCAGGGAGTTTAAAAAAAGAATAGTAATGCAAGGTCTGTGGCATTTTACGTCTCGAGAGACGATCTTTTCCCTTTGCAACTTCTTGTGTTACTAAGGAGGCCAATCCTTGATACACAGCTGCAATCGCAGGCTCGGCATATATAATCACCAGGCGCCGTTGCATTTTCACCCTTCTTTCTGCTTCTGTTGTGTATGACATTAATGCAAGGTAGTCCGCAAGAAAAGAAGCTACCTCGGCAGTTTCCTTGCATCTCGACAAAATCAAGCTGTTGAAGAAACTTTCTGAATCAACAACTGAAAGAATGGACACTACAAGCAATGCACAGAATCTTCATGCACTGGAAATTATTAATTTTTTGCTTATATGGAATTCTGGTCAAATCTACAGCGCCAAATAAACCTAGTTCAGAAGAAACTACAAAAGTCTGGACGGCACATACGGGAAGCTGCTAAAGAAATAAAACCCTTTCATGATTTCTGCAAAATGACGAGAAACTGACGAAATCGATCACCCAGTCCATCGAAAAGGCAAAAGAAGGGGGTGAATGCTATGGATTTCCTGTAATCAAAACAACCAGAAGAAAGTTTTGATGGGGAGTTCTGATGAAGTACTGTCAATAGAACTGCAGATCAAACGTGTTCCGACAAAAGTACTGGACAGACTTCATATAGAGATGAAGGACAGATTCCAAAGGCTGGAAAATCATGTGGACACCTTTGGGTTACTTCTTGAACCAAGACACCTCTTGGAGTCTATGGATGATGACACGCTGATGACAAACTGTGTTACTGTGTACTGTTTGATGAAATACAGGCAAATCGCTTGTTCAATGATGTCATTGATGCACGAGCACTTTTCATCAACAAGCCAGTGCCACAATCACCAATCAACATATTGAGGAAGCTGGCTTCATATGGTATGATGTGTGCTCAAACCTTGCAACCTCCATCCGAATACAGCTAACTCGAGCCACTTCCATTGCGTCATGTGAGAGATCATTCTCAAAGCTCAAGTTAATCAAAAACGATCTCAGGAGCACAACGACGCAAGATAGGCTTAGCAGCATGGCTTTATTGTCAGTGGAGTCACAAATACTAGACACTATCGATGTAGATATTGTTATAGAGGCCTTTGCTTCACAGAAAGCACGACGTGAAGCGATATGAATTGAGATTTGTCACTTGTGCATTATTTAACTAATAAACAACGGCATTATTCCTTAAAAGAGTCTTAATGATTATTTCTTGTTAATTTTACTGATATACTGAACCAATTTTAATTTTAGGGTTATGTATTTATTAAGTACATTATCTGAAGGCATGATGTCTAAAGTCAAAATGCAAGGGGCCCCCAAAGAGCCCACCCCCAGGCCCCCAAATCCCTAGCTACGCCCTTGCTTGAAGGTTTCACGCAAAGTATTTCCCTAATTAAACTCTGGCCTTCATTTTAGTAAATATTTCTTCAACGTTAAAAACATAAACTTTATGTTATGTTATGTTAATATTAGGGTTAGGATTAGGGTTAGAGTTAGGATTAGGGTTAGGCTAATCCTTACCCTAACCTTACTTACATAAATACGTTACAAAAATAATAGACGCCGCTAAAATGCACTTTTACCAAAATTTATATAAATAATTAAATGGCACTAACAACATTAACTAAACTCTAACTCACTAAAGTTAAGTCTTTAGTGACTAAAAACCAAATTAACCGATGAAGCGATATCCCGTTTTCTGGTCGTCGTTGCGTACAACCGTATGCCGAACAAGAAGGCATTTGTAATGTTTATTTTATTCTATACACTGTGTTTTTAACGTTTTATAAGATATTGTACAATGTACAGATATTTAAATAATGTCGTGAAATATTGTCGAACAAATTTCTCAAAAAAACGTTTTAATTTGAGTAGACCAAGATGGCTGCGATTGGGCTTCAACCTAGTGACGTCACGCCATCTCCATCTAAATATAACCTCCTTGGTTTCATTAGACTTGGCGAATTTTTAGCGGCCCGTGACTTGCGGCCCTTGACACCTTGTGGGAGATTGACACGAAACAAGTTAAAGATAAAGAATACTTTGAAAAAAAAAAAGCATACGTTAAGTGAAATGGCATCAATTATTTTGAATCAGTCATGTGATTAATTTTGAATGACTCAAGATGTTACCATACACTTGCATTTATCGTTAACCATTCATCCCCTCCCTCTTTGCCTTGACCTTTTTACAATGGAACATATTCCTTCAACGATTAACCACTAGTGCGTTCACAGTTATCATTGAAACTAGATTCTAGATCTATGTTTTGAAAAGATGAGATAGCTGCTTTGATAAAGCGTAATCCATAGACATAGACAAAGATCTTTGAATAGAAACTCACAGACCTATATTAAGGGGGCTTATGTTTACGTCATGATAAAAAAGAAGATATTAAAACAACAACAAAACAAATGTACTAATTAAAATATTGGATTAGATATTGAACACTTGACATTTAAAATGGAAGCATTGATAATCCAATGCAATTTCAATGCTTAGTTGGAGCTGACCCAAGTGATTAGTTGTTAAGCTGACCCAAGTGATTAGTTGGAGCTGACCCAAGTGATTAGTTGTTAAGCTGACCCAAGTGATTAGTTGGAGCTGACCCAAGTGATTAGTTGGAGCTGACCCAAGTGATTAGTTGTTTGTTTGTTTTTTTTTTCAAGGAAAGTGCAAGACTTTCTCTACCGAGTTTCATATTTTTAGATCAGTGAATGGGAAAACTAATGATAAGTGAGTAGGTCAGGGATTTGGATTTGATAAATATATCCAGTGCTTTTTTTTTGTGACGGTACGCACCGTTTGGCGTAACGGCACTTTCGATGTGAGGAATAAATGATTATTTTTCTTGCATTTTAACGTTTATTATTAATTTATTAGTAGTTAAAAGTTAGGCAATCCATCACTGATAACCGGCACCTATTGTTTTACAAAAAAAAAAAAAAAGCACTGAATATATCCATCTGTTCCCGTCAAATTGGCCATTTCTTCATTTCGTATCAAATCATTGCGTCTGCTTCCTCTGTACATAAGCCTATTTGCTTAAGTCCTACTAGTCTGGCCCTAGTTTATTATATCCTTCTTCTTGTTTGTCCATCTTTCAGTTGTTTTTTTTTTACATTCTATTAAAACGCCATTTGTAAAATATCCATATATATATATATATATATATATATATATATATATATATAAAGAGAGAGAGAGAGAGAGAGAGAGAAAGAGAGAGAGAGAGAGAGAGAAGCCAAATTGTAAGCTATGCATTGGATAGAATAAAAAGAGGAGGTCTTGACATAGATTTAAAAAAAAACGGGAAATAATCTTACAAATAACACAATAACACATAGTTAAGAAATTAGTATGTTACATTTACAACTAAGTATATTGCAAGAGAAAAAAGGGGGAGAGAGAGAGAAAGAAACAAAAAAGAGAGGTAGAGAGATCGGGTCTCAAACAAGGGAAATCCTATGCCGAACTGGAAGTCGAACACTTAGTGAGGTTGTGACAGAGCTTCGCGTGAGGTTTGCGGGACATGTTCTCCGACAAAATGAACTACGCATACCAAGAGTTGCGATGACATGGAGGCCCATACCAAGAAAGCGCAAACAGGGACGTCCTCGTATAACTTGGCGCCACACATTCACGGAATACCTCAGAACAGTGGACACCAAGTGGGAGGAGGCTTTAGACATTGCCAGTGGCAGATCTTTGTGTAGACATCTTGCGCACAATGCGCCGAACGGCCGAAGGGGGGGGGGAACCTAAGACTAAGTAAGTAAGTAAGAGAGAAAGAGAAAGAAAGCGAGAGAAATAGGGAGAAAGAGAGAGAGAGAGAAATAGGGAGAGGGGGACAAAGAGCGTGAAGATGGGGGGGGGGGCAAGACAAAGAGAATGGAAAGAAAGGGACAGAGAGAGAGGGGGGGGAGTGAAGGTGGGCCACACAACAAGAAATGAAATGGCTAATGAGTGATAGCTAATGAATTACAGAGATGAAGAATGAGTCACATGGTTAAGGCCCTTAAATGCGAGTGACAGACTGACAGAAGTAGTAGATAAAGAGAGAGAGGGGGGGGGGAGACATATAGACAATAAATCAATGTTTCTCATTGGTGCAGACAAGATGTGTAGACCTACATCACTAAATAAATACACAATAGCCACTGTCCATACCTTTTCTTACAAATGTTTGACCACAAAATAAAGGGAACTGTATTTAATCCGTCCTATGTATTACTCCGTACTAGAATGTAGTCTCACAAATGTTTTTATTTTAATTCTCTAGATCTACTTAGACAGTAAATATGAACACATTTAGTTAAATCCAACAACGTAGTCCAGAGCGGTAGCTTTTTTAATCTGTTTTTGTCAATAGAAAACTTTCTTTTGTAGGCTAGTATTGAAATGAAATGAAACTTAGCTTACCTAGTATCCAATGATGTGTATTAAGTAATATTCTATTTTTAGAATCGGTGTTGCACCGTCATTACCGAATATATACGGAAACTAATTCTAACATTCCCGTAGAGGGCGTTCGTAAAGTCTATTTTTAGAAATATGCCTACTCTTGTATTCCTGTTTTTGTTTTGTTGTTGTTGTTTTTAATGTTGGATCATAGACTTATAGATAATTAGATATATACTACTCTAGACTGGACATGGAGATTTTTTAAATGTCGTGAAAACTTTTTAGAAAGTTGGATCTAGGCGTCGTTTTGTAAAGTAGTTAAAAATAAGTAAAGTATTATTTTGTAATTTTTAGATACATAATCTAAAAAGATCTAGGTAATCAATCTATTTAAATGTACATAAGATGATTTAAATCAACATGAATTATTTCGCTCTAGGATTTTTGAAACATTATCTCAATGGAAACAAACAGGAAATGGCTTTGTTTCATATATTTGTGTGAATATCCGAGAAATAATTTTGCAATATTTCTAAACTTTGAAAACTAAAGATCATTACTTTTCTAAGACAGAGCCTGAAAAAAAAAGTTTACGTACATAAAAATCTATATATGTATAGGTCTGTGAATCGATCAGTCGCGGATAAGAATTTATTTCCGGTTTCCAGTCTAGCTATATCTAATATGTAAGTCTATGTGCTGGATATTTTCCATTACTATCGATGTTTTTTTGTTTTGTTTTCAATTAAAAATACCACTCATTCATTGATCAAAAGATCTCTTAAACCGTCGTACAGATCCACATGAAATTTCGTACACAGGCTCCAATTACCTCCTAGACGCTCACTAAGACCGTTTTTTTGACAGACTTGCAACCCTAGGACCGCTTTTCGAGAAAAACCGCAAGCTTTCTATCAAACCTTTGTATTTTATTTTCGGTATTTTCCACACAAAAAAAGGCCGCAGTCTAATTAGAAAGCATAAATAATAGAAATATGTCACACATTTTTTAGTTGAAAACCCCCAACAGATGATTTTCGATATAAAATCAACATTTCTACCAATGGCGGGGCTCCATACATAAAGTGCAGTGAATAGTCATCTGCCGAAATTGAAAAACACTAAATGTGGCTCAACAAAGATGGCTAAGACAGATTTTAGGAGTCAGTTATAGAGATGGGGTCTAAATGAAGGAAATCCTATGCCGAACTGGAAGCCGACCCCTTAGTAAGATTGTGACAGAGCGTTGCATGAGGTTTGCGGGACATGTTCTCCGACAAAATGAATTACGCAGATTACGCATAATAAGAAATGGGATGATATCCTAGTACAACTTGGCGCCACACATTCATGGAGGTCCTCAGAACAGGGGAGAAGAGGCTTCAGACATTACCAGTGACAGATTTTTGTGGAAACAGCTTGACGGCAAATGCGCCGAACGGCGCTGGAGGGTCTAAGTCAGTAAGAATAGCACACTAGGTTTTTGCAATAAGACTTTTTAATAGCAGGAAAATGCACTGTAGATACCTCAGAATATGCATTTTGTTGGCATTCAATACCAGAAATAGTGCTCTTGGCGGCGGGGCTCAGCCCCGCACTGGGAAGAGCTGCTAGCGTTCTCCCAGACCCCTTTGCTAGCAATGGATGGTAGTCAACAATTTTCCCACTAACTCCAGGAAGAACCTATTCTAGGGCACAATAAACGTGCTCCGAAAGAATGAAGGTCAGAATGTAATAAAGATTTTGTACACACACACACACGTACATACATACAAACATTTTTTTTTCGCGGGGGGTGGGAGAAAAAAAAAACCTACCCCCCCCCCCGGAAAAAATCCTGGCTACGCCCATGCACGGTATAAGTACACATCGTGCGTATTTTGTACGCAAATGGACATGAAAATACGCGAGTAGGCCCTACGTATATCATCTGAAAATTTTTTTAAAAAAAGTTGTTGCTAATCACAGTGATCTGGATCTCTCTGGTGCGAATAAAGCGTGTCAGTGTCAGCTTATTTATAGACTCTAGTCTTCAAACTGATTGGGAATTAATTGATTGTTTAGTTCTAATTCATTGGACTCTAAAGATCTAGTGTTGCGTTAAAAAGTTTTACAATGTCGGGCACCACGAATTTACGTAAATCTAGATTTAAAATTAAGATTTAAATAGATCTAGATCTAGATCAATAACTAGTCTTGTTATCTAGATCTAGACGAGACCAGGTGTGTATTTTATAAGATAAGATAACTAATCTAGATCTAAATCAAAGTAAATCAAATTATCGATCTACATTTAGACTACTGTAGTCCTGACTAGTAGCTATAGGATCTAGATCTAGATCTATGTAACTAGATCTAGATACAATTAAAAGTGCGCAACACTCACTAGCGGATCCAGAACTTTGGAGTGGGGGGGGGGCGATTTTTTTCAAACCCTAACGCCCAGTAAACCCTAACCCTATGCATATGTATGTACGTATGAGAATAAAACTAAACAGTGTTTCTCAACCTTCGGCGAAAAAATAACAAACAGTCATGTTGAGGCCTTTGTTTTGGTAGCTCGGGGATATGGGGGAAAGCTTCCCCAGTTGGATTTGGTGCGAAGCCCCGACGCCATAAGCGTTTTTTTGCTTTTTTCACTGCAGTAACGCATTCTCCTGACATGTACATCTTTTATCGATCAGTGGGGTTCGGGGAGAAGCCCCTTCACCAGAAGCATGTTTCTAACTTTGTTCAAAGTTTTTAAAAAAATTTCGGAAGTGAGAGTAGAAATGAAATGCACCAATTAGATTCTACTCTATTTTGTTTTTATAGCATTTTTAGGATTCAAGCATAAATTGTGAGATATAGTCCCAAGTTTATTGAACTAGAAAAATATCAGATTGATAAAGGTTGGAAAAAGGCGAGTAGGAAAAGAATATGTGAGTTCAGAACTCATCTTAATTGTTACTCTTATACTGAAAGTTTCGAATGAGTTATACATTTTCCAAAGCAACGTCTTTCTTTAAAAAAATATGAAAAATTCATGTGAAATTACATAAACTCTGTCGCCATATTTGACTATTCTGTTTTAAAACATCATGTCTTTGTCTGGAAAGGTAAGGGGCGATATAGTGAAAACGATTAATCCTCGCTCCTTTTTATTATTTCTGCTAATGATTGCATTTGGCATGAAAGAATAGGAGTGGAGCGACTCGATATAAGAATTTAATTTATAGCATAAATAAATTGTATTAGTTAGATTTTTAATTTTTTCTTACAGTTTCTTAACTATAATACAAAAAGAAAAAGTATTGGTTTGTCCGACGGGCGGAAGCCGATTACATTTATAGCCCCTCTAGTACAGGGGTCGGTAACCTGCGGCTCGCGAGCCACATGCGGCTCTTTGGATGTTAAGCTGCGGCTCTTTAGTTCTATGCGCAAATATTATTTATTGTATTGAAAAAAAATTTACAACTTGTTCTGATTCGATTGTATCTCTCAGCCACTTGTACTCGCTTTTCAGCGCACCCCTCTCCATGTCTTGAGATGTAACATATTTGCAGGTGGAAGATATTTAATTTTCTTCTGCCTTATCACTTGATATAGATGAGTCTTACGACATAAAAGACACGGTACAAATTGGTCTTTTTGTCAGGTGTATGTGTTCCCAAGTTCCAAAAGAAGAACTTCTAGGATTGCTACCGCACTCGTGACAAACTTTAGGAGAAGATAGAGCTAAGGTCGTGCGAAGATACATTAAAGACAATAAAATCGATATAAATAAATCGTTTCAATCGCAACTGATGGAGCCAGAAGTATGACAGGAAAAAAATAAAGGGGCGACTACGATTCTTTGGCTCAAAACTAAACCATGAAATTTTTACGTTTCACTGCATAATATACCAAGAAGCGCTTTGTGTCCAAACATTTTTGGACGAAGTAGTTGAGGTCATGAATTTGTTAATTAAGATTTTTAACAGCATCTTGTCGAAAGCATTCTACCATCGTCAGTTTAAAGAATTCTTAACGAAATGTTCGGAAGAAAAAATATTGTGGCTCTTTAGAAACGTTGAAATTTTGTTAATTGTAATTTTTGGCTCTTTCGACTCAAAAGGTTGCCGACCCCTGCTGTAGTAGAGGTATTCGCCCCTCCCTCCCTCTACCAAATCGGCTAACAGGGGAACGACATAATATGAAGATCGATTAAAACATCAATAACAAGATTTAATCATATTGATATTTAATTGATTATGTTAGCAAGCTGTGATTTCTACAAATAAATTGGACCGCCCCCTCCCAACTCGAAAGTTTATGGGGGGCGTAATTGATGCCATCCCCCCCTCCCGACCCCACCAAATTGGCCAACATGCTAGAGGGGGGGGGCAAAATAATCTAAATATAGGTTGAAATAATAATAAATAATTAGTATATATTATTAACATAAGTAATACATTCGTATACAAATTGTTGAATTCTATACTAAAATTCGTCCGCCTCCCCCCCCCCCTGGTTGGCCGAGTGAGGGGGGGGGGCGATCTCCCCTCCCCCTCGATCCGCCAGTGGCAGCACTTCTGACATCTTATAAAGAGATGTATACCTATTCTTACCATTAAGGCAAAATTGGTTGTTCTAGTTTTATAGGCTATTGATCTAGGTTTAGATCTAGTAATTTACATTCGATCGGGACATTAGCCTACAATGTCGTAGGATTGTTAAAATATCTTTAAATAGCCTTTGCAAATTAAAACCAATAAACTGTTAATGAAGATGCTTCTAGACTCTTGATCAAGATTCGATTATTTGTAAACTGACAAATTCGGGAGATGAAAGAGAAGGGCAGAGGTTTTGATGAAAGAAATGCTGGTTGATCTATCTCTCTCTCTTAGCATGACAAAGGGAATGAAGCTGTACGTGTGACCTTACTCTATGATTACAGAATGTAGGCAGATTTTTAAAGCTACCATTACTCATGAAAGCATAAATTCAAAGAATGAAATCAGGGACATTAAAGGCTGAGTTTGTTTACAAAAGAAAAGCTTTCTAAATAAAAACAAGATTACAAAGAGAGTTTGTGTTGCCACACAAACTCAGAGGCGGCCCCCGTCGGAGACGGATCACTGTCGGATCCGCATATTCGCTGGTCGACTGAGGATGGCATCAAGCAGGGTATGAAACCGAGACCGAGAGATAATCAGTTTTGCGCGCTAACCGCACGACCAGGCATTGCTCTTAATCTAATGACAAACTGGTTACAAACCAATAACATACTATTGATAATATATCTACACATTACGGAATGACAACTACCGGATATGTACAATATATCAGAAGAGCGATTTTAGATAATCTTTTGGTATTGAGCATTTTCATTTAGGCCTAAATGGAACTAGAATGAGGATGTAGATCTACCTAAATTAAACTACTAATTTAGCACTCTCAATATCTATATCTACTAGATCTAGATCTAAAATATAAATTTGGGATAATGTAGATGAAATTTAGATAAGATTTATATAAAAAAAAACACTAGATAATCAATTAATAGACTAATTGCAAAATCTAAATATTAAAATACTAGATTAGTTTTAGTATTTTATAACATTGCAATATTGACAATCTAGACTTTAGAAAAAAAAATCTACACTTTAAGCTTAGAAATTAAAATTATAGATCTTGATCTAATCTAAATCATGGCTGTCTGGTAGTGCAGTTTGCGCGCTGGACTGTCGTTTGGATTCATCGATGGTGCCAAAGGTTCAAACCCTGCCCGCTCCCCTCCCCCGTCGTCCTACGGGAGGTTTGGACTACCAACTCTAAAGGAACATCCGAAACATGTAAAACAACAAACATTCTAAACTAGACCATGAAATTCTAGATCTAGATTCTATAATAATTTTAATTTAGAACTTAAATCTAAATCTAGTTTTAAAAATCTAGCTCTAGTGTAAAAAAAATCTAGATCTAGTGTAAAAAATCTAGCTCTAGTGTAAAAAAAAATCTAGCTCCAGTGTAAAAATTCTAGGTTAGATCTAAATCTATTATGTCTTTTTAAAATGCGAGTCACATTACGAGGTTTAATAAACATTACTATACCGAGTTGTTTTAGCATTTAAAGAATTTATTCCATATGACGTCAAAGGAAAAAAATCCAATACGTCACACGGCCTAGTTAGACTAAAAAATGTCATCTATACGAGCAGCATGTCAAGTGTTCATAGACATTGGTGCACCGAGTGCGTTCTTTTAGCATTTCATTTAAAGAATAACTCCATATGACGTCAAAGGAAAAACGTTTCATTACGTCACACGTCCAAGTTAGACTAAAAAATGTCTTCTATACGAGCAGCTTCTCGAGGGTTCGTAGACATTGGTGCACCGAGTGATTTCTTTTAGCATTTCATTTAAAGAATTAACTCCATATGACGTCAAAGGAAACAGATTCCATTACGTCACACGTCCTAGTTAGACTAAAAAATATCATCTATACGAGCAGCTTCTCGAGGATTCATAGACATTGGTGCACCGAGTGAGTTCTTTTAGCATTTCATTTAAAGAATTAACTCCATATGACGTCAAAGGAAAAAAGTTCCATTACGCCACACGTCCTAGTACTAAAAAATGTTATCTATACGAGCAGCTTCTCGAGGGATCATAGACATTGGTGCACCGAGTTTGTTCTTTTAGCATTTCATTTGATGGGCTAGTTAGACTTAATATATATATAAGGTAAGAAGATATATATATATATATATATATATATATATATATATATATATATATATATATATAAGGATTAAAGACGCTTTTTTTTTTGTTTTGTCTGTCAGTTTGTCTGTCCGTTATGTTAATAGCGAGAAAAAAAAAGACTAAAAGCTATTGAAAATCTGATTAAAATTAATTTCCCCTTCCGAAAAATCGCATTAGTTTTAAGTTTCTATTATAGATTGTCCGGATGTTTATATATTTATAATGAGAAAAATTAAGAATTCCAGATTAATCAAATGCCGTTAATTAAATTTTTGGGATGGTCTGTTATAAAAATTAGATGTACCATACCCTTATGGAGATTTTATCAAACCATACTTTGGTGTTAGGAAGTTGTTTTCCTTAAAAATCAGAGCATAATATTAACGATAATTAGATTTTTAAACGTTTTCGATAAAAAGTTAAATGTAGTATAAGAGAGAAGTGCGATTTTACATAAATAGAGTTAAACTATTTTTCATAAAAAATCCGGAACAACCAATTTTCGTAAATGAGAAAATTATTTGTTTTATTTATTAGAAGAGGGATTTCAAACATTTATAAGCCTTAATTAGATATTTCATATAAAATTCGGATCATTTTTGGCGTCGATTTGTAGGAAAATTAAGGTAATGTAGGTCGATTTCTTTTTCGAAACAAAATCCGGAACATTCTTTACCGATTAAGCAACTTTTATTATGTTTCGGCAAGAAAATTAACTGTAAATAAGTCTAAAAATTGATTTTCAATAATCGTTTCTAGTCAATTACTTTCTTATTTTAAAATCCTGTATAACCTATAGTCGATATTTTTGAAAAAAATATAATTATTTGACATAAATTTGTTTTTATAAAACAATATCCGAAACAACTTTATAGTTATTGAAATATAAATTAGTATAGATATTTTTTTTAGCATTTATATGCTATTTACATAAAAAAAAACGGAACAATATATTAAAGATCACGTGTTTCTTGCAACGTTTAAGCATGGAAATAAAATCTACTATAACTTAGAAGAGCAAACAAATATTCATTGGCATTGATTTATTTTTCACAAAACATCCGGAACAATCTATTATAGATACTTTAAACTATTGCAATATTTCTGAATGAAAAATTAAAGGTTAAATCAGATTTACAATAGCCTCTAGTGTTATTTGTTAATCTAATCGTGACGGACAGACCGACCAACAGACAAAACGCACAAAAATAATCTTCTTTTATAAGGATGGGGGCACTAAACAAAAAATAAATAAAATCTGATTTTTAAAAAAAGTTTAAGGAATTGGTTTAGCACCTGATCATGTTGCGACGTTACGCTACTGCACGAAAGTCGCTGCTTAAAAAGTCCATTTAAAAAAATGTGCATGATATTTATATACAAAGTGCATTATTAGCCTTTATAAACAAACAGAAATGTTTTCTTTTAATTTTAGCAGCTAGTTAACCAGAAAAAAACATCTTTAAGGTATTATTTATATTTGTTGTTAACATTTCATGTACATGTTATAAATATATTTGACTTAGTGATGCTGAAAATACACGAGATTACCTGTCATTGTTAGCATATTGTAACATTGCCTCCCTTACATTTACGTAATTGTTTTAGAATTGGTGTATTTTTATTTTAAAAAATCGCTTGCATAATTAATTTTATAAATTAAACGGTTTGCTTTTAGAAAACCAAAAGTAGCCGTTGCACCTAAACTTTTTAAGCCAGATTTAATGATGAAATAATATTTTTCATATCTCTTCTAGTTTTCGAGATCTGAGTGTGACAGACGGACATTTTGCACAAACCTAATAGCGGCTTTTTCCCCTTACGGGGCCGCTAAAAATATTTAAGTATCAGAAACAGGAATAAATCGCCTTATCTCACACACGTTTGGGAGTTCATATATTCAACAGACTCATAAGATCGGCTTCTATATTAGCAACAAGTATAATAACTATTAAGGATTATCTGTCCGAAAACAAATTAAATAAAAAAAAAAAAATAGTGATTGTAGAGGATGCCTAAAATTTCATTGCTGACGAACGCTGCAAAGAATGATCTGAAAGAAGAAAATCTGAACTCATTAAAATGTGATGAATATTTCCAGTGTCTGCATCCGGTGTAAAGAAATCACCCATTAACAAAGCTAGATGTCACCAATTCAGCCAAGCAAGCCATTGCATTTAGTTTGTCTAAATTCACTTGTAGCATAAGTCCAATTCTTTTGAAAGAATTTTCTGTTGGCGCTATCACAGGGCCGGACTTAGGCCACTGCAACCTATGCGTTTCCGCGGCTTCCTGATTTTTCAGGGGCTCCCTGAAATCTCCTATAATTGCAAAATATACGAAAAAGTCCTGGAAATCTCCTGAAATTAAAAATCTCCTGAAAACTCATAAAAATCTCTCGAAAATATACAAAAATCGTCATTTTGGGATGCCAATCCTAAGCGCGATAAAAAACGGCATTGTTAGCTTTCATTTTATAAAAATTTATTGTAAAGACGAATGTACTTTCTAATACAAAATCTTAATTTTGGACATTATGCTTATCCCTACCCAGACTTGGCCCATCGCAATCCGTTTCGCATAGGGCCTCGCAATTGTTAGGGCCGCCTATTATGGAATCAGGAATAAAACATTAGAGGCATTATGATAATAAAATCATTGCCGAATTACAATTATGATGCGTTCATTTTTTTATTTTTGATTGTTGGATTTCGTGTTAGGTGCTTTCCTGCGTGTATGTCTTGATATCTTATCTTATATATTACAGACGTTACTTCAAAACTTCAAAAAAAGAAGTCAATTACGTCCTGCGCATTGCATGTGTCAATCTAGTCATGCTCGTTGATCAATGACTTAAACCCTGCTAAGTCGTTGTTTTTCCTGGCTGATTCAGGCAACCCATTCCATTCTCTAATGGCACTAGGGAAGAAGGAGCACTTGTACGAATTAGTTTTGGCGTATTGAATAAGAAATGCGCCTCTATCTTTGTGTCTTTCTGAGTATTTCATTAGCTTTTGTTTTTCTATTTGTAAATTATGGTTAATGTTTTATGTATTATAGCAACTTTACTTATTTTTCTTGGGTCCCTAAGTGTCTCTAAGTTTAGTGATTTTACTAATGGTGTTACTCTAATCAAATTGGAACATTTGTTCGTTATAAATCTCAGGTCTCTATTTTGCATTTGAAGGCCTACTAGTTTCTTTATGTTTTCTTGGGTTAAGGGATTCCTAACAGAGGATGCCTATTGGCATAAGTAATAGCACTTTAATTTATGTAAATACACATTTCCCCCCTCAAAATATACATTTTCATTTTTGTGATGTTAGCATCTCTAGGTTCCGGGTTCATACCATGCCCGCTGTTATCACCCATCTTCCTAATAAACTAGGGAGGTTTGGACTAGGAATTAGATTATCTTTAACTCTGAAGGAACATCTGAAACATGTAAAACAAACATATTAGTGAAATGACGTTTCATACAGCACAGGCCTATACGTCACCAATTCAGCCAGATTTAGGGCCTATAAATCTAAGCCTATTTTAAACATTTAGTCTATTAGATTTAACCAGTCGTACGTAATCATGATAATGTAAGAACAGTCTTTCAAACTTGAAGGTAAGAAAAGCGAATTTCATTGAAAAAATGTAAAGAAGTGGATCAATTAGGCTAGGCTAGACTGGCTAGTTAATACAATGAAGCATCAAAAGGCTGAAAAACCTGAAATGTTGAAAGATTTAATTATTGTCAGCGCAAAATGGCTAACTGCTGTGTAGGAACTTTTTTAAGAGTTAAAGAGTTGGCAACAATAAAATCTAGGAAATCCCCTTCAGTTTTTCTAGGAAACCAGAATAGAATCTAATTTGTCATCACTATTATTAGGAAGAACTTCAGACTCTAGGAAACGTCATTTTGGTCAATTTCTGTTCATTTATTTGTCTATTTTGGACTAAATAAAAAAAACAAAAACAAGTAGGTAGACTAGATCAAGATCTGATAATTTAATAACTATATTATAGATCTATCAAATTCAACTTTCTGCATCAAAGAGAGGATACATATAATATATATATATATATATATACTATAAGTATATAAGACATAATATAAGTCACAATAAGTGATAATAATAATAATATAAAAATTATATATTTATTATTATATTAATAATAATTAATATCATCATGACATCATTTAAATCAGGTTTCTCTTATATTTATATTTTTTTAAAATGTAATTTGATTTCCTTGGAGATAAATAGTTTTTAAAATAAATATTTTAAAGATTTACATAGTATTACCATATAGGCATATATTGTCATTGGAAATACGCCATTTTGGTTTTAAGGCTTAATACTAGACTATCTCCCTTGAACTACTTGCCAACATTTTTCTGTTGCTGTTTTGTCTTTCTTTCTTTCTAGATCTAGCAGCTATTAGATCTAATATTAAAATTTATTTAAAATGATAGCATAAGAACAAAAAACTCTCTTAAAAATTAGAAGAAACAACTTCATCAATTTATTATTAACATTTTTTAGACCTTCATTTCAGTAAATACACTTAAAAGTTCTTAAGTTGACAGCATAAGAGAAAAATCTCTTTAAAAAAAGTTATAGAAAGTTTAATGTAGATAAGGGAGATAAATATGCTTAAAAACAACATGGTGGTCAGATAAAGTATCTGGGTATCTAAACTATTACCGGCCCCTATCATCATGCAATCATGCCAATCTGAATCAATGGCAATCATGAACATGGCTTATGAATATGATAGTAGCCTAGTCCTATGCCTTGCTTTATAAATCATGAAGGCTTGTTTTCAAGTCCAAAGATTAATGAGGAATGGTTTCAAAGTGCTCCACTATGACTATGGTTGAAATAGTTGGTTTATAGACTCTATGACATGTTTATTTTGCCCAAAACACTATTAAATCCATCATTATAATGGCCCGCATTACATCGCGCCCTAACTCAATACAATTTTCTTATCCCTTAAATTCAATGCAGGCTCATAATTTATTCTTTTGGGGGAAATGAACTTCATCTGTCATCACTTGCGTAACAGCGTTACACAATTTAATGTGTTAGAAATGATTAAGCGCTTGGGGATTAAGTTAAACTTTTATCCAAATGAGCAGGGGATAAAGTAAGTGGGACATTATTGCATATTTTCGTAAAATGAAAGAAGGTATATAAATCAGTATTAAGAACTTTGTAAAACAAAAAATTAAATTTGATATTTTTAGACCTGATTTGTTTTTTCTGATGTTGTCTCCTTTTCTTTTTGTTTCAGTTTTTTTTTTCCAGCTGCTGACGTATCTTCATCTGATAACAACATTTTTAAAACTTCAGTCCTTTCATTGACTTTTTAATCTCAAATTTTTCATTTACTCTTTGAAAATGGAATTTTCTTGGCAGACCATGAAGTGGAACATGTGGGGGAGTGGCAGTGGACTCGAACTTTTTGGATCCAACTCAGCTCAGTTCAGAATGTCTTATAAGAGAAAGATCAAACTCGACTGTTTTCAAAACAATATAAAATATAAATTTTGATATCAAACTTCATTCAGATGGAAAGTGACTAATTTTAAATGAATTTTTTTGACAATTAATTTGACATTTGTTTTTCTTGAACTATTATTGTGATATTTGTTATGTAAAGGTCTCTATAATTATTCTTTGAGCTATTGGCATCTTTTGGAAAAATGAGAAGTTTGCTCAATTTCAATGAGCGTGCCGCGGCACAGGGTGGAAGTGTTTCTACTATTTCTTCTAAATCTGTTGTCAAACTGAACCAACACATAGGGCTCTTTGGATGTGTTTGTATAATTATCGGAATGATCGTCGGATCAGGAATATTTGTTTCTCCTGTTGGCATTACAAGATATGTTGGATCAGTGGGTGAGAATAGTTTATCATAATAAATAATTTTAATTTTTAAAAATATTTTACCATCAGCTTTTCTCAAGGCATTTTCACCACCTCTATGACTTGAAGTAACTGTATATTTATGAAATACTGTCCATATCAAAATGTTTTATGATAATGGTAAAATTTAATATATTTTTGACAAAAAATTTTGTTCCGATTTTCTGTAACGCATTTCTAACCACTCTCATAAAGAACGAGGCCAAGAAATCATCAGCATTTCTTCAAGTTCTTTTGTTTGTGTGTGTGTGTGTAATATCTGGGTTTTGGAAACTAATGAAAAGAGTGTGCAGATATAAATAAATAAATAATTTAATTATTTATCTTTTGCCTGTCTGGTCTATCAGGCAAGTAAAATAGAGTTTGTTTCTTAATGCGCAATTAGCACACTTATTAACACATACCATTTATCTATTTTAGAATAAAGTTTAAGCTTAGCTTATTCGGCATAATTATTATTAGTTATAAGTTATAATTATAGGTACCCCCTCCCCCCTTTTCAGACCTTGTGATCTATGGATGATGTAAAGCTCAGATGTTTCTATTTCCAATAGTTATCATGTGGCACAAATGATAATCTTCCCAACATTAGGGTTGGATGGACTCAAGGAACTCAAGTGCTTTACCTCTCTGTCATGATGCCTCCTTTCAAATCATTAGTGATAGACTATTCCAATAAGTTACATTATTTCTGTACAAAGTCTGTTAGTCTAGTTAGAGTATCACAGTGTAATGGCATAGTATGCATTGCAAAAAGAAATAAAGCTCCATACAATAATTATTTATATTTCAGGCATGTCATTGACGATGTGGGGAACAGTTGGTGTTTTCTCTATGTTGTGTGCCCTGTGCTACGCTGAGCTTGGAGCCTGCATGCCAGAGTCTGGTGGGGAGTACATCTATGTCAAACATGCCTGGGGAGACTTGATAGCCTTCTTGAGCATGTGGGTCAACCTGATCCTCATCAACCCTATAGCTGTGGCAGCTTCCAGTCAAATATTTGCTGTGTACACATTAAAACCTCTGTACCCATACTGTGAGCCCCCACAGAAAGTAGTTATAATAGTGGCATGTTTAGCTGTTGGTAATTAATTTTTTTAAATTTTAGTAATAATTTGCAACTTAATTCACACAAAAATAATATAAATCCAAAGTTTAAAATGAAGCGAAGATGTTTGAGCCTCACTTGTCCTGAAGGAAAGTCTGAAACAAGCAGAAACAAAAGAATATTGTAGCTTACCTTATTGTCTAAACTGATCAACATCCACTCCAATATCTGGCTCTGTCTTACTTTTATGGTAGTTTAACAAGACATTTCCAGAAATCACATGAACATTCTTCCAACTATTTTTTGAAACTGATCTTTCATTTATTAATGTTAACATTTAGTGGCCATCTAGAAAGTATATTGGGTAATATTGCATTTTTTGTTTGTTAAGGAGGAGAATGTAAGGCCTGCACAAGGACCAACTTCCTTGACTTTTTCTTTATAAGATCAAGCATCTAAGATTATTGTTCATAAAGAGAAGTGGTTCATGGTTACCAGTTGTGATGATCATTGTCTTATTATTTGTTGATTCTTTCCCCACTAATTATTTACTACTATTTACTACTAAGAACCTGACATCTCAATATTCCTTTATAGTGCAAAATGATGGAATTATTATTTGTTGCTATGAAAAATATTCCATCTTAATAAACATCATGTCAGAAATTTAAGCAGAATTTCAAGAAAATCTATTTCAATATTTGCTGTTGAAGATCTCATATGAGTCAACTTGTAGTTCTACACAAAATTCTTTCTAAGACTATTTTCTAAACATACTGGTTGAAATACATTGACAAATCTTTGTTTCTTTCCATCTACAGCTTTAATTGTATCTATTAATATGTATAGCGTTACCATGGTAACCAAACTTCAGTATTTGATCACAGCCTGTAAAGTCTTGTCTCTTGTTGGAGTTATTGTTATTGGATTGGTCAATATCGGACAAGGTAAAGGGTTGCATGTTTTCACAAGGGCCATAACTATTCTTTAAGTTTATTCAGCAAACACTTAGTCAATGTTTTAAGTTTAGTCGGCTATCACTTAGTCAATGTTTTAAGTTTAGTCAGTGATCACTTAGCCAAAAAAAGATAAGTCAAAATAGCAATAATGATTATGCTTTGTTTTTTTTTACTGTTATATCTCACTATTTTCTTAACATTTTCAGGACAGACTGAAAACTTTCAAAATTCCTTTCAAGATACTGATTATAGTCTTGGGTCAATGTGCCTGGCCTTCTATTCTGGATTCTGGGCATTTGGTGGATGGTATGTTTTTCATATTTGCAGTTATTTGAGAAAAAGAAACAACAAAACATTACAATATTTTCCATTTATTTCTATATAAAAGTAATCCATCTTCACTGTGGTCTTCCTCTCTCTTTGATACTTAGACCTAGGCTAAATTGCTAGAAAGTAAATAATTAATGTTCATATCTTGAAATTCTTTTTCATTAGTGTGTAAAGAAGCAATTTATCTTTTTTCATCATTATTTTTATGACATGTTGATTTTCTGAAAATATGATTTTAAAACCTTTTTCATTAAAAAAATTTATCACACAGGAATTATTTAAATTATGTAACAGGGGAGGTTATTCAGCCTAAAAGGTTTGTAGTTTACAGTTTTATGTGTTTATTATTCATGTCTGATGTTTGTTATTGTTTTAGTTAATTTAAAAAAAAAAACATAACTCCTACAAGTTGATGTAAATTATTATTATTTGTTTTAAATTTTAGAAATGTTTTGTTTGGTTATATTATTATTTTATTTTTCTTTCTGATTAAACATTCATTCATTTGATATCAAAATCTCAGGCTGCATATTTATTTTTTTTTTTTTTTTACAATATAATGCTATATATATAACAATGCAATTAAAAAAAATAACTTCCTAACTGTTTCAGTGCAGGGTTACTCTCAAATGAGGGGGGGGTAAATCCACTAGCGCTGCTGGTGGAGACCAATTTAAAAAAAAAAATCAAATGTTAAATTATATATAAAATAAAAAAGGTACGATAGTTTTAGTAACTCTAAACCATCTTGAAATGTGCAAAGTTTCATCTTGATCCAAGAATAGGAAGTGGGAGAAATAACCTGTACAAGATTTGTACAGAGAGAGCTGATATAAGCTTTGTCATAATAAGACAAAAAACTAGAGAGATTTAAAAACTTATACCAAAGAAAGATGCAGAGATGTTTTAAAATAACACAAATCTTTTCTTATGTCAACAGAAATCTACCACTTGGCATTATGATATCTATTATTATTGTGACTGTTACTTATATCTTGGCCAACATTGCTTATTTCTCTGCACTCACTCCAAGAGAGATTTTGCAGTCGTCAACTGTTGTAGTGGTGAGTTGTTTGAAGATACAACTATGCATGTGCATGTTTTACTTAAAATTTATGCTCATTAAATTTGTGATATTTGACATTTTAGAGTTTTCTGGATCAAACTGTTGCACCGTTGTCATATGTTGTACCAGCACTCATCTCTCTCTCTGTGTTTGGAGGAATGAATGGAGCTGTTTTGTCAGTATCCAGGTAACTTTGAACAAAAATATCTCAGGTATTGATTTGGCCGACACATAATTTGGGCTGGAATTGAGAGGTTGATAAGTAAAAAATAAAGTCACATGTTTATATCTTGAATTTTCTAAGCTATAGAAGTAAAGGATGAAAGAAATGTAAATGTTTTGGGTAATTACCAAAAAGTGAAACATAATAACTTGTACCATATCAAGTAACATATAGTCCTATTGCCATCTTGTTGTTCATCTATCACATTACATGAATTTTGGATATAAGAAAGCTGGGGGTTTGCATGTGACTACAGAGACATCTATGTGTTTGGAATGCCCAGTTGAATGCTTGTCATGCCAAATGCCATTTTGTTCTTCTGCTACTCTTGTACTCATAGCCAATGTTTTCAAGTCTTGCTCCACTTCTCAATAGTTGAGATGAACTCTCGTAGTGCTCTATCAAGAAACAGCATAATGCCTCATAGCCCCCATACAAGTTGAGTGACTGTCCAGACAATTTCCCCCTGCTCCTGAGTTGGGGACACTACAAGCTATGAAACACTGTTTTGATGCTTTCTCCACAGTGAGGGCATCAGGAGTCATAGTTCGGACGAAACGGGCAAAGTATGCCCCAATAGGTCTTGTTCCTACACTGCGCTATGATTGCCTGGTCTGACCTCTTTAATCGCCATCATGGATCGTCGTGATCTGGGTGACACTTATACTGCCAGACACCATGGGCCCTGTCAGATCATTATAAATGAGTACTCAGATTTCTGCCATTTCCTGTAAAAATGTGCTTGGTCTTCGAGATACATAGCTGACAATGCACCCTCCTGCTGCACCATTGCCCCTCACACCGGAATTTGAGGGTGTCCACTGCATAAAAATGACAGCTCCAATAAATCAGTGGATGTTATCTGCGGTGCTGACAGCCTCTTCTATTACATCTTCTCAATACCATCAAGTTCTCTCATTTGTTCAGTTTCCCCAGGAGGCACTGACAACATTGAATACCATTTAAAGACACTATGAATACCACTCAAAGATACTATGAAAATATTCTTGAAGCACTTTGTGTCTCTATTTAAACCTAACATTTTCCAGATTGTTTTATGTAGCTGCCAAGCACCACCATCTGCCTGGAATCATTGCTATGATCAGCGTCAAGTCCATGACTCCAGTTCCTTCACTTCTGACAATGGTGATTTTAACAGCACATTACATTTTTCAATTAGCTTTAGTTAACTAGTTAAAGCACTATATGAACATACACTGTAAGACTGAAGTGCTAAATACTAATCCAATGATAGACGTAGCCAGGATTTTGTGTGTGTGTGTGTGTGTGTTCCTCCCCCCCCCTCCCCCGGGTTCATTCTTTCAGAAGATGTTTATTGTGCCCTAGAATAGGTTCTTCCTGAAGTTAGTGTAGACTAACTGGCCATTGCCAGAAAGGGGGATCTGGGGGACTGCCAAGCACTATTTCTGGTATTGAAAGCCAACAAAATGCATATTATGAGGTATCTATAGTGCATTTTCCTGCTATTAAAAAGTTTTATTTCAAAAAGATAATTTGCTATTTAGTGGGAGGGGGGGAGATTTTCATTTGGGGGGTGGGTTGAACCCCAATCCCCCCACCTGGCTACGCCCATGAATCCAATACAATATTTGAACATACACTGTAAGACTGAAGTGCTAAATACTAATCCAATGTAGCACCAAAGTGTTTTCTCTTTCAGTTTGTACTGATCACAAGTATGCAGTTTGCTGGAGATATCTTTAGCCTGATTGAGATGGTGGGTTTTAGTATGTCTGCGCTTCTAGTTTTAGTCTTTGCTGGTCAGGTGAAGTTAAGATGGACTGCTCCTGCCCTGCTGAGACCAATTAAGGTAATTAACATGTTTCTTTTGGTCATTGCTTTGTATTAATGTTAACATTGAAAACATTTTGATGCTGTAAAATTTTGTTATCTTTACTTGAAAGTTCTGCAGCAATGTTCCTTTATGTTTTGTTTTATATTCAGGTTCCTCTAGTTGTACCAGCATTCCTGTGTTTGGTTTGTCTGGTAATCCTGTGCATCACTATCTATCAAAAGCCCACAGAATGTTTCCTGGCTGTGATTGTCATCACTGGAGGGGTGCCAGCTTATCTCATTGGATGTAGGTGGAAGAAACCCAAGAGTATACAAAACAAGTTAGGTAAGACTTAGATGTCTATATAGCTACTTAGTTTAATGCACAACATGCTAGATATGACACAGATGTCTATATAAGTACAGGGTATTGAAGACTAGAGTCAGTGAGTTTTACCTTAAAAAAAAGTTTTACAAGTTTCATTTTTATTAGTCATATTTTTGTTTGTTTTACATGTTTTGAATGTTCCTTCAGATTGGAAAATAATTACATCGTAACCTAAAATTACGCAGGATGGCGTGAGCAGATTTGGAACTTGGTATCATCATGACCATTGAACAACAGTCCAGAATGCATACCACACACCTGGCATTGAAATATCTTACATTTGGATTATTGATTTAATTCCCTTTCATTGAGTGCAAACTTAGTTGACAAGAAAAAAAAATGTAGTGCTTGTGACATCTGAAAGAAAATATTTGAAAAAAAAAAGTATTTTCATTATTTGAAATATAAAAAAAAATTTCAAGTATTTAAAAAAAATTTCTTTTGTTTTTATTATCTTTTATTTGTTTCCAGATTGCATCACTAAATATCTTCAGATTTTATTGCTGGTCTCAGCACAAGATGAAGACTATCTCATTGACAATGATCCTCTAACAGAGACTTCAAGCATTAATTAAATTCCCTGCACACCTGCTCAATATGGGTCTCTGCAGTTTTATTTCCTGGCCTCTGAAGTCCACACCTAATTATCTTCAGTTGGTTTTATAGCTTTACAACTCCATACAGGCTTCACTATTCAGCAGTGATGTTAAATGTTTTCAAACCTGTAGGTAATTACGAAGATTAGATCTAGAATGTATTGATGTTAAGTTACCAAAGCTACAGATAACTACAAATACTAGCTTAGATTAAATGAATAAAATATTTGAGACTTTGAACAAATATGAGGAAATGGATACATTGTCATGATGTATAAACTTTTGACAAGAGGATTTAGGAACTTGTATTGCTCATATATCCTGAACCCAGCTTAAGGTGAATGTAACCTTTATGTCTTGACAGTTTTAACCATAAAACACATGAAGCCATTTTACTGACCTAGTTTTAATATGGCCCTTAGGACAAACTTGGCCTGTCTTAAAGTTAAAGAAAAAAAAAGTGTCCACTCTTCCGGTGTTTTTTTTTATTTCAATGAAATTTGTTGTCAACATTTATTATTTCAATTACTTTTCAAATCATTTAATTGTATTCATTTTTTTTTAAAGATTTGCAGTGATTTCAATGATTAACTTCCACACAATTATTGAGTCTAATTCTTAGTGTGTACATTTAATACAGAAACTCTTTGTCAAGTGCTATCAAAGAAAATATTTTTTATTCTAGATGTGTGGCATTTTATTTCTTGTGAAATGTAGTCTTGCCTTTGCAACTTCTCCTTTAATTCAAGAGGCCATTCCTTTATATTCGTTTGTTCTTGTAATTCAAGAAGCCAATCCTTGATATACATCCATGCTCATAGGTTAGACTTTTGTACTCACCAGATTTTAAACTTTTTTTCCTGCTTCTGGTGTGTTCAGATTTGCAATCCAGGTACTTCCTTTATGCTAGCTTCTTGTTATGCTGTCAGTGTATCTTAATTTGACAAGCTGCAGCTCTCTATTAGATCACATCAGTCACTGCTGACTAGCAGCAGCATAATACTTGCAAGCAGAAAAAGGTTTTGTTTAAATGTTCAGCAGTTTTCTAAAATTGGCCATATGATTGAACTTCTAACTACTGTTCTGCACTCATATGTTAAACAAACTACTGTTCTGCACTTATATTTTAAACAAACTACTGTTCTGCACTCATATGTTAAACAAACTACTGTTCTGCACTTATATTTTAAACAAACTACTGTTCTGCACTCATATGTTAAATTTGTGAAAGCATGCACCTAATAAATTAATACAAACAAACTGAGAGAGTGACTTAAATTTTAATGATATATTAGTATCACAAAATGTGAATGAAATAGTATTTTGTCTATAATATAAAAATAATGATACATGTTCAATCTAGATATCAATGAAACATTAAGCAATAACACACAATAACACAGTGATCAAGAAATAGCTCTGTTCATGCAATCAATTGATCATCCCACAGAGAAATAGATTGTGAAATTCTTCTACATTTATTTGATTTTAATATTAGAGCAAACCCAAAAAAATGTAAAAAAAAATGTAAATCTACCGTGACATGAACCCATGAGGCCATTAACTATTTCATTAAGTATTGACAGTAGATTTGATTTGCATATAAAATGGCTGACAAGGAAATAAATCCACAGCCTGACCCTTCATTAAGACACAAAACTAAATCTAGCACAAAGAAACTCAAGAATGAATACAAAACATTTCCTTCTGTTTACATTGATTCACCCACTCAACTAAATACACAGAGCAGCTTCAACAGATGGTTTCATAGTCTAACAACTAAATCGCTGACTTGATCTAGCAAAGAAACAGTTTGTCCATCTTTACAGGTAGTGTTGTACTGTAGCTGTTACCTGTCACTGACCAGTAGGTCTCAAGACACAAGTAGGTCTCAAGACAGGCTTTACTCTCAGTAATATCTTTCTTAGCTCAATCTAATTAAGAGACAAAAACAAATAACGGACTTCACACTTGAATGAAAACAAAAAGCATAGCTATGATGTAGTCAGAATCAAAATTGGAATGTAGTTGCTATGGTAACACATGACAACACTCAATATAAACAGCAAAAAACAAACAAATGATTAGTGCATAAATTGTTTTCACAGATATTGTTAAGTTATAAATAGATATATTAGAATATTTTTGCTACTATACAGACAAACCAATATTGCAGGGGAGGTCACTGTTAATGATATACAGGTTCAACTTGGTTTTCCATTCAGCAATGCTATTTCTTTTGTTCACAAATGTTTGAAATCATCAAAAGTTTAATTAAATTTAAAATAAATATTTCTGATAATAGTCAACAAGTGTCCCAGTCAATGCGGATATATAATATACTGATCTGGTTTATTTATTGGTCTTACCTACAGATACATATATCAGGCATATATTTTTGTATCTTGATATTAGTATATACTGAAATGTTTGGAATACTAATAAGATGACATTGACAGCAAATTTAATTTTAATTCTTTCTGACCAGAAGTTTGACAATATAGCTTGGGTAATAACATCCGAACTAAAATCACAAAATAAAAAAATAATAATAATCACAAATGTATACAGTAAGATCAAAGTTATAAAAATATGACAATTTCATTCAAAAGAAAACATGACAGAAATAAAAGAGAAATGTTATTGTTCTGTTCAATATAAATGAAAATAAAGCAAAGATGAAAACTGACAGCAAGCAAAGACTTCCACTACCAGGACAATGAATTCAATTTCCTCAGAGTAGCAGACAAGAGACACCATACAGCAACTTTCAAATGTTCTTCACATTTTTTGGCAAAGTAATTAATCAAATAGTAATTGCTGTTTAGCTAAGGCCATTAATAGTAACTAATTATAAAATGGAGAGAATCAGCCTATGAATAAAAGATAAGTTTTCATAAATTATATGCTAGCTAGAACTAAAAAAACAACTTCAAAGCATATTGTAAAGTAATGAGAGTAGACTCTTTAATCCAGCATTGATGTTTGTAAGACAATGTCTACAGAAAGAGATATTCACAATTCTATCAGTTATTGATGTTTATAAGACAATGTCTACAGATAGAGATATTCACAATTCTATCAGTTATTGATGTTTGTAAGACAATGTCTACAGAAAGAGATATTCACAATTCTATCAGTTTTATTGATCTAGAAAATGAAAACAGGATGTAAAGGTATGATACATTCAGTCTACACAAAGTTGTTTCAAAATGAAGGCAGAAAATGTTGGCTCTGATCAACACAATCAACAGGTCACACAGAGAATGTTGGATCTGATCAACACAATCATCAGGTCACACAGAGAATGTTGGATCTGATCAACACAATCATCAGGTCACACAGAGAATGTTGGCTCTGATCAACACAATCATCAGGTCGCACTGTAAGACAAAATGTCTATCATTTCAAAACACAACAAATACACACATATCTTGAAATTAACAATCACAACTATTCTCACAAAACTTCTGGAATGTCTTGTAAAAGCTTGGAGAAGTGTCCCACTGGAATGTCCTTTTAAACTCTGGGCTGTGTCCTGCCATTGCACAATTTACATAACAACCAAATATTTTGTGTGATACAAGAAAACATAGAAACATCTGGACTCCATTAACAAGTCCATCCAGTCATCTGGACATCACAAGTGTATCCAGTCATGCAGACAGTTTAAGTGTAACGCTCTTGAAACTCATGGTGCCACTTGTTGAAGTCAATGTTCAGCACCAGTAGACATCCAGTAGCCAGACCAGCTATCACAAACCTGGAGGAGAGACACAAGTTAAGTCATTCATGTCAAACCCAGATAAGATTTCTGGAATGTAATATTGGACATTGCATAAATATAGAACATAAATACAAACACAACTTGAAGTGATCTCTTAGAAAATTTTAAATGAACCAAAAAAAAAGGACAAAATGGAAAGCTGAGTGAAAGTGATGAACATTATTTGGGTGAACCATGAACATTATTTGGGTGAATCATGAACATTACCTTGGGTGAACCATGAACATTACCTTGGGTGAATCATGAACATTACTTTGGGTGAACCATGAACATTATTTTGGATGAACCATGACCATTACTTTGAATGAACCATTAATATTACTTTGGGTGAGCCATGAACATTACTTTGGGTGAACCATGAACATTATTTTGGATGAACCATGACCATTACTTTGAATGAACCATTAATATTACTTTGGGTGAGCCATGAATATTACTTTGGGTGAACCATGACCATTACTTTGGGTGAATCATGACCATTACTTTGGGTGAACCACCACAAGCAAGTAATGTTTTACTTATGGTCTGGGTGTTAGCTTTGTATTTATTTTTTCCTAATGTGACTATTTTTCAAGTCCTCAGCATATCATCTTAAGTCAAACTTAATGATTAACCAAACAAACATTTTGTGCTATTTGATTCATAACATAAGATGAACCTATTTTAAACAATCAGCAATGAAAAATCCCACTATGAGAATGAACCTATATTGATTCAAGAGCACTTACCTGTGGTCATGAGTCAAGGCTAAAGAACGGATAGAACTGTCACACACAGGGTAGGTATATAGGTGCTCAAAGTTGTGAGCCCGCCACACCTCAACCACGCCACCATTACCACCTAGCAGCAGGTATTGTCCATCTCGACTTAGTATGAGAGACTGGAAGAATAGAGAAATAACATTGATTTTGAGAGAATATAGAAAAAATAGAGTTTGGGAGAATATAGAAAAAATAAAGTTTGGGAGAATAGAGAAATAATAAAGTTTGGGAGAATAGAGAAATAATAAAGTTTGGGAGAATAGAGAAATAATAAAGTTTGGGAGAATAGAGAAATAATAAAGTTTGGGAGAATAGAGAAATAATAAAGTTTGGGAGAATAGAGAAATAATAAAGTTTGGGAGAATAGAGAAATAATAAAGTTTGGGAGAAATAATAAAGAGACTGAGAGGATATAGAAATAACTTTTGTTGAAGATTAGATCTAGGATCTATTGATTTAAAACTTAATATCAAGAATCACATTTTATTTTAAATAGGTAACAGATTGCCCAAGATGAGCTAGACCAAAAAACAAAACTGATACCCTAAAGGCACATCAAACAAGCTATCCCACACATTCCAGTTTGTCTTCTGAGACTTGACCAGCAAGGACCTAACATTTGACAATCTGGTCATTAACTAGCCAGACAGCAGTCCTACCTGAATGTAGTCTTTGTGTTCCATGAAGTGTAACAGTTTACCATTGATACTAAACATGCAAATGTTGCCAGAGTCATAGGTCAGTAGAATGAAGGCCTCCCTAGACACTGTGATCAAACGTGGGGAATGGCATGTGGAAGGGGGCTCCAATGAATGCAATAGATCACCAGTCAAAGAATGGACTAGACTTGGGCCATCTGTTCAAAGAAAAATGTTAGTAACTTTAGAAATACATTGATTTCATTTAGTTTGCCAAACAGAATTGTTTTAGAAATTACTATATATATAAATTCATCTAGTTGTATTAGATATTTAACTACACAGACGCGTTGATGCTCTCCCCTAGCATCATTTAAATATTGCAAGATTATTTTACTGGTAGCAAGACCAAAAACAACAGAGACTTCTAATGTATAAAAATTGTACACAATATAGTAAGTTATAGCACATATACAAGTGTTAGAGCAGAGATGGCTGCCTGGTCGTGCAGTTTTTGCGCTGGACTTTTGTTCAGACTTATCAATGGTTCCAGGTTCAAACCCTGCCGTCTCCCATCCCCTGTCATCCTGCGGGAAGTTTGGACTAGGAAGTAAATTATCTTCAACTCTGAAGGAAAATCCGAAACATGTAAAACATTTTACAAACATGTACTGTCCAGAATATCTACTGGGTGTTCAGGATTATAGAAATACATATACTAGACTTGAGAACAATGTTAATTAAGATGCTCCTTGATTCAAATCAACTTAACCTTTAATGTCATGCAAACTTCTTTCTTTTAATAATCCTTCCAATTATTTCCTGTTTTCATGGCAAACACTATTAGTAGCAAACTATGTAATCACTTTCTAAACACACAGCTATTCCAAAGCAATTGTTTTTGAAAGCTCACTGATAAACCCACTTATATTGAGCAACCCATTATTGGAACACCAACCTCATAGTAGTTATCTATATCCTATTGATCAAGCCAACCACGATGATGTGATTTTTTATTCATGTAAACTTTCTTGGGATACCCCTTATCATTTTGTGCATTGAGTTGAGTTAGTCACAGCATTGCAGAGATTGGTGCTCTGTGCATTTTTGAAGACCCATCTAAAGACAAATTAACTTTCCAGAGTTTATGTCCTGCACTTACAATTTGTTGTTCTAGTCTCTCTAGTTATGCTAGAGGGATGTGAAAAGAAACTACAAAATGTTATCATTGTCATATGAGTTATAAGTCGTATGAGTTATAAGTCGTATGAGTTATAAGTCGTATGAGTTATAAATCGTATGAGTTATAAGTCGTATGAGTTATAGGTCATATGAGTTATAGGTTGTATTAGTTATAGGCTTCTAATTTTGCATGTTCCATTTTTGGAACACTTGACAAATCCAGTACAAGTAGATTTCATGCAAAAAAAAACAACAAAAAAAAACAACTAAAAAATTGCAAAACTTGGGCACAACAGGGTTAAGGAACTACACAATTTCATTTCTACCAACCTTTAGATCCACTAACAACAAGGCCTAGTTCTGCTATGGTGGCAACACAAGTAATCTCAGACTGATGGCCAGTTAGGACAGTCCTTGGTGTAGGCATCTCAACATCTGCTCAATGAAAGAAACAGTCATTATAAAACAAAATGACTACAGGCTACTACAATCCTAACTCTAAGAGACCAAGTGGTACACAAGAAGTTTGTCAGGATATCATTCCCAGCTGGACTCAAGATTAATATTTATAGAGTGACTTCTACCTCTCACAAAGCACCCCAAATTAATTAAAAAAATAAAACAAAACCAATATCTTTGTTATAATGCAAACAATAACAATTGAATACTAGGAAAAAAAAAGACATACATCAGGAATTTCCATCAGTAATAAAAGATCAATAAAAATGTCCTGTGTATCCCCCATCCCCCACCCATCAAGCTCTTGTCTAATGTGGACTGCTCCGTCTACTTACTGTTATTGTCTCCAAGAATGGCCTGAGACTTG
This sequence comes from Biomphalaria sudanica, assembly GCA_036873155.1. NCBI lineage: Eukaryota > Metazoa > Mollusca > Gastropoda > Planorbidae > Biomphalaria > Biomphalaria sudanica. The sequence continues at coordinate 871,925 of JAZGLO010001986.1, forward strand.
GCACTAAACATCCAGACCATGACAGTACAGTCTTTGGACCCTGTGACCAGGTAACAGTCTTGACTGATGTTACACTCTGACCTGGCCAGACAGGTTACCACATCAAAGTGTCCAAATACCACCTGAACAATACGAGCTGGAAATGTACACCAGAAAGTGTTAGAAATAACTAGATGTACACATCTTATTACACTTATCTTAGTTTCACTCATTTTAACACTATCTTAGTTTCAATCAGTTTAACACTATCTTAGTTTCAATCAGTTTAACACTATCTTATTTTCACTCAGTTTAACACTACGTCATTTTCACTTAGTTTAATATAACTGACCCTATACCTGTATCTAGGAGATAAATCCTGAAACTTTTGTCCCAGAATCCACTGGCAAACAGGAACCTGTTGTCTGCAGTTGTAACAAAGCTGTGATGGTTGACAGGTAACCTTTGGTCAAAGTTGTCTCCAAGAGTTCTCTTCTGTTGTCCAGTATTCATCACTGAAGAGGAAAAGAAGACAATAAAAAACTTCTCTATATAACTAAAGGTGGTTGGTCATTGTGCTGGCCACATAACACCCTCATCAACAGAGGGCCAAAAAGACAGATGACCTTTGGATCATCTGCCCTATAGCAAGGTCTGAAATGGAACTTTACTATTTTAACTTTACAGCTTCTGCAGTAGATATTTTTATTATCTGTACAACTATATTTGCAGTGAGCATCAAACTAAATTCTATCTATAAATGAATGTAATATGGTAATGTTATCACCACCTTCATCTATCCCTTAGTCTGTTGAGTAATTGGGGCACCACACAAGATCTTTTGACTTTCTCCATTCCTCTCTTGTCTTTTGCCTTGGATAGAATTTCTTTCAATGACAAGCCTATCCATTCTTTTATGTTGTCTTCCCATGGCTTTCTATGTCTGCCTCTTCTTCTTTTTCCGAGTACTGTTCCCTGCAGGTCTTTGCAAACCCTGAAACTTATAATATGGCCAAAGAGTTGACACTTGCCTTTTTTTGACAGTAGTTAGCAGATCATCTTGCGGTCCAATTGCTGTATTAATCCTGATTCTAATATCTTCATTTGCCATGCGGTCTTTGCAAGTGATACCTAAGATCTTTCTGAAGAATCTCAATTTCATTGCTAGGATCCTCCTCTCTAGATCTGCAGTTAGCATCCAAGATTCGCATGCATATAAAAATGTTTCCAGGGAACGTATGAGCCAGATTTGAGTGCTGAGGGTTATGTCTTTGTCTTTCTATATTGTTATGAGTGTTTGCAAGTGCAGCTGTGAACTGTGCTATTCTGGCTAGTAGTTCAGAATTGGTTAGTTTCTTTTGCCTGTAATGTTATATTTTTCCTAATTCCAAACTATCAAAATCAAATATTCTATTTCAATTTGTCAGTAGACATTGCACTTACCTAGCAGTTGATTCATTGCACTTACCTAGCAGTTGATTCATTGCACTTACTTAGCAGTTGATTCATTGCACTTACCTAGCAGTTGATTCATTGCACTTACTTAGCAGTTGATTCATTGCACTTACCTAGCAGTTGATTCATTGCACTTACCTAGCAGTTGATTCATTGCACTAACTTAGAAGTTGATTCATTGCACTTATTTAGAAGTTGATTCATTGCACTTACCTAGCAGTTGATTCATTGCACTAACTTAGAATTTGATTCATTGCACTTATTTAGAAGTTGATTCATTGCACTTACTTAGAAGTTGATTCATTGCACTTACTTAGAAGTTGATTCATTGCACTTACCTAGCAGTTGATTCATTGCAGTTACTTAGAAGTTGATTCTTTTCACTTACTAAGAAGTTGATTCATTGCACTTACTTAGCAGTTGATTCATTGCACTTACCTAGCAGTTGATTCATTGCACTTACCTAGCAGTTGATTCATTGCACTTACTTAGCAGTTGATTCATTGCACTTACCTAGCAGTTGATTCATTGCACTTACTTAGCAGTTGATTCATTGCATTTACCTAGCAGTTGATTCATTGCACTTACCTAGCAGTTGATTCATTGCACTAACTTAGAAGTTGATTCATTGCACTTATTTAGAAGTTGATTCATTGCACTTACCTAGCAGTTGATTCATTGCACTAACTTAGAATTTGATTCATTGCACTTATTTAGAAGTTGATTCATTGCACTTACTTAGAAGTTGATTCATTGCACTTACCTAGCAGTTGATTCATTGCAGTTACTTAGAAGTTGATTCTTTTCACTTACTAAGAAGTTGATTCATTGCACTTACTTAGCAGTTGATTCATTGCACTTACCTAGCAGTTGATCCATTGCTAGAGGAAGGTTGGGGGGAGCTGCAGGGTCAGCCTTCTCAGAAGAGAAACTAGCTGCATTACTTTGTGCTGGAAACAAACAAAATATCAGTTACACCAAAAATAATAATAACAAGGTTACACAAGACAGTTTGTGTGGAACACACAAACTCAAAATCAGCTCCCGAAGTAAAATGTTTTACATAATTCGGATAATCCTTCAGAGTTGAAAATAGTTAACTTCCTAGTCCAAACCTCCCGCAGGACGACGGGGGATGGGAGCAGGCAGGGTTTGAACATTCGACTGTCGATAAATCCGAACGACACTCCAGCCCGCAAACCGCACGACCAGTAGTCCACCCAGGTAGGCTTCAATATTTTCAGAAAGAACATCCGAATGAAATTATATCAAAGATAAATGAGAGATAAGAATGGAGAAAGAAGGTTAACAGATCTTGTGTAGTGCCCCAACGGTCCCGCAGATCAAAGGATAGGTGAAAGTGAATGTAAAGTTAGATGTGAACCTGGCCAAACTCGTTTCCCTTTCAGACCTTGTGGTCTATAGGGCAGATGATGTAAAGTTCATCTGTTTTTGTGGCCTACGGTTAACGAGGGTGTCATGTAGCCAGCACAACGACCAACGGCCTTTACTTTTCCCCAACTAATGTCAGGTACCCATTATAGCTGGGTAGACTCAGAAGTTGAAAATCCCAGTCTTCACCAGGATTCGAACCCGGGACCCTCGGTTCAGAATAAATAAGGTAATTGTTTTGAAAAGGCTGAAAAAAAAAATAAAAAAAATTCCGCTATATAAAAAAAAATGTTCCCGAAAAATGAAGTTTATAAGATTACTATTCGTTTTAAATTAGATCTAACTTATAATGCATACTAATTAGCTTTTTCTCTTTAAAAAACTGGTTCCATAACTGATTTTAAAAATTAGAATTTTTGCTTTCAGGAAAAAAAAAAAGCCGTTGCATCAGAACTTTGAATGGTCTAAAATATTGTGAAGTCGGATTTTCAATATCTTTTCTAGTTTATAAGATCTAAACGGGACAGTCGGACAGACATTTCACACAAAACTAATAGCATCTTTTCCCCTTTCGGGAGCCGCTAATAAAAGAAACAAACATTTTCTAATAAATCAATTTTTAATTTCACTCAGTGGCTTAGAAAATAATAGATGGTTCTTTTCTCCTAGGAATTAGGCAAATCGAGCATGATGTAAATGTTTGGAAACTTGTTACACTCTGCTCAAATGTTTGTTTTGTTAAAACTCTGTTACAGTAACTTTAAAATGAACTTCGACACTTTAGTTACTTGTTGAAATCCAGCATGGCAGAGAACTGGAAATGCAAAAAGAGTCCAAGGTTCTAAACAATGTGAAATTTGGGACCACTGACAAATTGAACAGCAAAGTATCAAATAGTTGTGCTGACCTTGTTGCACTCTTTGCACACAAAAACAAATAGAAAGATGGCGTCCGTGTGACTTCCTGCCTGCAGCCAGACCCTGACAGCTTGCAGGAGGTTTGGACTTTCAAATCTTTCCTAAAAGATTGATTCAAACTCAAAGTCAGTCTATCAGGTGTGAGATGGTCTCATTCTATCAGCTGTACATAACAATGGGATAAACATTGGCTGTGATTTCTCCAGCTATTAAACAAAAAGATAACTCCTACTATTAATAGACAGGCTTCCATGAAACCAAATTATTTCCCCTTATATTCACTTTGTTAAGAAACACAATCAGTGAAGCATGACACTCACGGGTGTAGCCATTGTTCCACCGGTTGATAGCATAGTTGTGATTACAGGAGATACTGGTGACTGCTGGGACAGGCACAGCTGGGTGGGTGTTGGCCGCTACATGAGTGACTGGTGAGTTGGACAAGAATTTCATGATCATACATACATCATCCTGGTTCTTGGAGAACATCATGGGGCTCTGTGTGGGTTCAGATTGGAAAAATGAAATAAACAAGGCTATGTTTGGGATAAAATATTTGTTAAAACCATAAGGCTCTTTTGGGGTTAGATTAAGTTATTAAAAAAATATCTATTAATAAAAAAAAGCACTGAAGTAAAATAAATTCTTCTCTGAACCTAAAAGTCTTTTAATGACATCATTGCAGGGCAAATATTTAGTTCAATATATGTCATAGGAAACCAGGAAAAGGATTCTCCAATTCTCCTTTTGGTTGTTTTACCCTAATTAAATTGTTATTTCTTCTTCCTACACCGTAACTCAGAAAGCATGAGATCTACCTAGACAGAGCCTCAGACTTAACAAAATAGCAGCACACAAAGAGCAATGTTTTAGATGAAACTTTGTTGTTGATCATTTCCAGGCATGGCACAGGCTCAACTCTTTGTAAAATTGACATGAGAGTCTGTGTTAGGATCTAGAGTAGAACCTCTTTCACGCAGCTGATGGATCCAAGGTCAAGACCATTACCCTGCCATCATGAACAGCTTTGAAATCCCCAGTTACTTAATCAACACTGTTATTTTCTTTTAGTTTAAAAAGTTTGAAGTTATTGAGAATGAAACAAAACAAAACAAAGGTTTCTAATGTTGGATGTACCACCACCAAACCAAAGAGTTGAGTTACAAAACAAAAGAAACACTTTGCTTGCCCTGACTGCAAGGAACTTTCAACCAATGTGCAGGGACAAAATAAAATGTTAAAAATCTTCATCAATAATAATATATAGATTTCAAGCATCTCTCAAACACTTAAAAAAAGAAAAGAAATATTGAACAATCAATTCAAATACTTGAATAGTTGCTAAATACCTAGACCAACTTATTTCTTCATAACTTTTATGTAGGTAATGCAGAGATGTATTAGCTCAGTGGTTCTCAAACTGTCCTTAGACCCCTAGGGACGCTTTAGACGATTATAGGTGTTGCGCAGAAGGATGAACATTGTATACAACTAAAATAACTTGGCTAAAGTCACAGTTTATTGATCAGATTATTTTAATAATGAGCTCGCCCCCTCACTACTGTTTAATATCTTTATTACGAACTATTCTATAACGACCAAAACTAAAGTTTTGAAGACATTCTTCACTTGGATATTCCTGACAGGCTATTGAAACCTTCGGCTTGTGGAAGATGAATCACAGATGAATCCATACTAATATAGGAGCAGCTTATTGAAAGGTCCACAAATGTGGAAACAACCTCATCCCAAATAAAAGAAACCAACTTGAAATTTGTGTTCATGTAGATTTGCAGTTGCTATTTACAAACATTGAGCTGGACATAAATACACTCATAAAATCTCTTCAACCTACTCTAAATATTTTTTTAAAAACAAAGGTTACAATAAACACTCCTTCAACAATTTGTTTTATACATTTGTTACATATACGATGCACTTATTTAACGTTTTCACTTAGAGATCTGGGAGCAAGTTTTGACTACATGAAGGGGCCACCGGGTCAAAAAAGTTTGAGAACCATTTCCTAACCAGGATTATCATGTATAAGGCAAATGCATAAATTTATTTTTGATATTCAGTTTAATGATTATCTTATAATATTTTTCCATCTTTCATTGTTTATTTTTAAAAAAATAGACAACGTGATCGTTCCCAATAGTTCCCCCCCCCCAAAAAAGGGTTCAATACCTTAAAAGTAAGACAAATATTTATTTGGTTTTAGTCTTTTATTTAGAGAAAGTTTTTTTTAGTCTTTTTGTTCTTGAACCAAACATTATTTGTTAGAGTTCATATTTTAAAATTTTGCTACAAATTTTTAAAACTGCATTTTCTATTGAACATTTTTATTTCATGAACAAAATAAAACAAATACGGGAATAGAAAATAATTTCTCATTTTCATAAATAAAAAAAAATGCTTTTCATGCAATTCAAATTTCCCATCATGATGCTATATTTTATAATCAGTCATAAGTGTAAAGAAATAAAAATACAAAACGGAGATAAATATAAAAAAAAGAAAGTCTATAAATTCTCTATAATTGCTTATGAAGCGCAGAAGCAGAAAAGGGGAGAAAACTGTATATAAAAATGAGGGATAAACCTTGTTGATGATGCTTCTATTGTCTTGATTTTTTTCTATTAGCTGGAAGAAATAAACAAAACATATACAGGTTTTTGTTTCCAAGTCAACAGTCAGGACTGTTTTGTTTTTAGAGCAGTTAATTGGTTAGCTTCTACAGAGTTAGCACTAGTTGAGGGATAGAAAGGATTGTTAGCATATCAAGCCCTTTAACTTATCATAGCCGTAAGTAACCCAATAGATGGAGAGCCTGTAAAAAAGAAACAGCTTTCATGAATTTATTAATAAGTATTAGTCTATTATACTAATGACAGTTTTGCATTTGTGGTGGACAAAGAAAATTGGCTATGGATGACCATACTCATCTTCATTGATAGATAATAATTTTGTTTAAACTTACAAAAACATAAAATTAACAGAGTTCAAAATGTTTAGTTTAACTTACTTCCCCATAGATTTATGCTAATTTAGTAGGTGAAAGGGGAAAAGGTTGAGCAGACTGTGTATTGACCTCAAGATGAAGAATGCAGTGAGTAAGCATTAATGAGCAAGAGGTATAGTGTACAATCCATATATAAAAAGGTGTTTCTCAAGTTTACAATACAAGTACCATGCTGTATCAGTTGATTAGAGTGGCTTCATGTAGTTTCTATGTTAGTTTACTTCTGATAAGCTAAGTGAGTCATGTACAATGGGCTGCAGAGATTTAGTCAGGACAAATACAAATGTTATGGAGACAAAATAGTTGTAAAAAATTCACCGAGTGTTTCGACTCAGGAGGAAAGCAGACCTGTAGCAATAAGGAGACATTGAAGCCTTAGTACATTGAATTAGAGCTTCACAGCAACAGGAAATGTGTACAATTCAAAGTGGAGATTAATCTTTAAGATCACATGTGTACAGGTCTGTAATACTAGCCTCAGATGGGTACAGAAATTTATATAAAATAAAAACTGTAGTGTGTTATGTGCAAAACAGAGTTTTAGTTCATGTGTACAAGAATAAATTCAGTTGTAGGATGTTGTGTAGTTCTAGACTAAGAGACGTTTGGTAGATAACTTGCATTAAAAAAAAAATAAAGCTTCTATTCGAGTCTTAAGATTAATGAGGAATGCAGTATGTTTAGAGTGATGTGGACTATAGGATAAGAGTGATGTTTACTAACTTAGCTATAACAATAATAAAGTGGAAATAGTGACGGGTACATGTGCAATAGCAACACTTGACAATTGTAAAACACACAGAGACTATTTAAAAACTAATTGCAGAGAACAAACAAACTTGATACTTTTGTTTCTGTACTAGAACAAATGCACTAGTAGTCACATAGTGATATGTTATGTCTACATAAATGTGATCTTCAATTATTAGTACAGAAATCAGGTATATAAAAAAACTAAAGCTGATAATAAACAACATAAACAATCCTACAAACAATGTGATAAAACGTCCAGGAGAGAAGCTAATGATAAGAAACTGAACTGTAAGTCTTACTAGACATGAATAGGACAATCAAAAAATAATCTCAGTTTGCTCAGACAGAATCTAACTGAACAAAGGACAGAGAAGTAACATACAACACAGTCAACAGTGAGGACAACTCTAAACAGGTCTCTATAGAGTTATCTTCCACTACCTGCTTCTCTTCATGTTTCACAACACTGAACATACAACAGTACATACAACAACAGTACATACAACAAAACAAAATACAACAACACTACATACAACAACAACATACAACACTACATACAAAAACACTACATACAACAACAACATAAAACACTACATACAACAACAACATACAAATCTACATACAACAACACTACATACAACAACAACATACAACACTACATACAAGAACACTACATACAACAACAACATACAACAACAACACTACATACAACAACACTACATACAACAACAACATACAACAACAACATACAACACTACATACAACAACAACATACAACACTACATACAACAACAACATACAACACTACATACAACAACAACATACAACACTACATACAACAACATACAACACTACATACAACAACAACATACAACACTACATACAACAACACTACATACAACAACAACATACAAAACTACATACAAAAACACTACATACAACAACACTACATACAACAACACTACATACAACACAACATACAACAACAACATATAACACTACATACAACAACAACATACAACAACAACATACAACAACAACATACAACACTACATACAACAACATACAACAACAACATACAAAAAACATACACACAACAACACTACATACAACAACAACATACAACACTACATACAACAACACTACATACAACAACAACATACAAAACTACATACAACAACACTACATACAACACAACATACAACACTACATACAACAACAACATACAACACTACATACAACAACACTACATACAACAACAACAACATACAATAACACTACATACAACAACAACACACAACACTACATACAACAACACTACATACAAAAACAACATACAACAACACTACATACAACACTACATACAACAACAACATACAACACTACATACAACAACAACACTACATACAACAACAACACTACATACAACAACAACATACAACACTACTACATACAACAACAACATACAACACAACATACAACAACAACATACAACACTACATACAACAACACTACATACAACACTACATACAACAACAACATACAACAACAACATACAATAACACTACATACAACACTACATACAACAACAACATACAACACTACATACAACAACAACATACAACACTAATTACAACATTACATACAACACTACATACAACACTACATACAACAACAACATACAACACTACATACAACAACACTACATACAACAACACTACATACAACAACAACATACAACACTACATACAACAACAACATACAAAAACACTACATACAACAACAACACTACATACAACAACACTTCATACAAAAACAACATACAAAACTACATACAACAACACTACATACAACAACAACATACAACACTACATACAACAACACTACATACAACAACATAATAGAACACTACATACAACAACAACATACAACACTACATACAACAACATTACTTACAACAACAACATACAACAACACTACATACAACAACAACATACAACACTACATACAACAACAACATACAAAAACACTACATACAACAACAACACTACATACAACAACACTACATACAAAAACAACATACAAAACTACATACAACAACACTACATACAACAACAACATACAACACTACATACAACAACACTACATACAACAACAACACTACATACAACAACACTACATACAACAACACTACATACAACACAACATACAACAACAACATACAACAACAACATACAACAACACTACATACAAAACTACATACAACAACATACAACAACACTACATAAAACAACACTCCATACAACACAACATACAACACAACATACAACAACATACAACACAACATACAACAACAACATACAACACTACATACAACAACAACATACAACAACACAACATACAACACAACATACAACAACAACATACAACACTACATACAACAACACTACATACAACAACACTACATACAACAACACTACATACGACAACAACATACAACAACAACATACGACAACAACATACAACACTACATACAACAACAACATACAACAACACTACATACAACAACAACATACAACACTACTACATACAACAACAACATACAACACAACATACAACACTACATACAACAACAACATACAACACTACATACAACAACACTACATACAACAACACTACATACAACAACAACATACAACAACAACATACAATAACACTACATACAACACTACATACAACAACAACATACAACACTACATACAACAACATACAATAACACTACATACAACAACAACACACAACACTACATACAACAACACTACATACAAAAACAACATACAACAACACTACATACAACACTACATACAACAACAACATACAACACTAAATACAACAACATACAGCAACAACATACAACAACACTACATACAACAACATACAACAACAACATACAACAACACTACATACAACAACAACATACAATACTACATACAACAACACTACATACAACAACAACATAACATACAACAACAACATACAACACTACATACAACAATAACATACAACACTACATACAACAACACTACATACAACAACAACATACAACAAGAACATACAATAACACTAAATACAACAACAACACACAACACTACATACAACAACACTACATACAACAACAACATACAACAACACTACATACAACAACAACATACAACACTACATACAACAACAACATACAACACTAATTACAACAACATAACATACAACACTACATACAACACTACATACAACAACACTACATACAACAACAACATACAACACTACATACAACAACAGCATACACTACATACAACACTACATACAACAACAACATACAACACTACATACAACAACAGCATACACTACATCAACACTACATACAACAACAACATACAACACTACATACAACAACAACATACAACACTACATACAACACTACATACAACAACAACATACAACACTACATACAACACTACATTCGTCACTACATACAACATGGTTGAACAGCTAAAGCATTAAATGATGTGATAGTATTGAAGAGTGGAAATCTTTTATTACATAGACATGTTGGTGAGTCAAGCAGAGGATCATGGGATACCACTGAGTACTTACCAGGTGCATCACAGAACTACGGGGTGGGTGAGGCTCCATCAAAAGTTGGGTTGGGGTTTGACCAAAGCTGCGAATCTGGTTCTCAATAGCCTGAGAAAATAACAACATGAAGACTAGATTGGTCCAACTTTGATGTTGACAGAAAAGAATGGCCACAAAATGGCTGGTGTTTCAAACATTTAGTTCCAAAAAACTCTGGAACAGCGTACAATGAAAAAGTTGTCAAGTAATTTTTTTAATTTGAGAAAGTTTAAGGACAGATGAGAGACTAACAAAGTCATTTCAACAATATTTTCTTATTATCTCAAGAACTTTCAATTGTATTGAAATCCTGATCCTACTTGTGATAACACTTTGAAACATGTCCTCTATCTACTATATCCTACTTGTGATAACACTTTGAAACATGTCCTCTATATGTAATATCCTACTTGTTATAACACTTTGAAACATGTCCTCTATATGCAATATCCTACTTGTTAAAACACTTTGAAACATGTCCTCTCTAAATAATTGCTAACGAAGTAAATATTTTTTTGACAAATATTTCACTGAAATTATTTTCTTAATAAAATAAGTTTTCTGTTTGGCATATACATGTTTGAATCTTATTGTGATCCAACTAGTTTCTCCAATTTGACAATCTTGCTTTGAAATGACATGAACATAACAGACTTTGGTTCATTTATAAGTTTTTTTGTTCATGTATAAGTTGTTGTTTTTTTCATGTTTAATTTTTTTTTTTTTGATGTATAAGTTAAAAAAAATAAATATATATTTTTTTTGCTGTTCACGTCCAAGTTGTTTTTCTGCATGTTTATGTCAATATTACCAACTTTAATTCAACTCTGTCATGAATCCTCAGAAGCTACTGAATCAAAGAATTCAATCCTATACACTTGGGCTCACCTCCTTCATGACTGGGTCAGTCATAGTTTCCAAGTTGACACTGCCCTCATACGTCAGATAGTAAAACACATTGGTAGCCCGAGCAGCTTCAGGTCCTGGAAGAAAGTAGAAGGATAAACTGAATCATTATGTGTCCTAAATAAGACAGTTTCAGGGTACAGATACATATCCTAAATAAGGTGATAAAGACAGTTTCAAGGGTACAGATACATATCCTAAATAAGGTGATAAAGACAGTTTCAAGGGTACAGATACATATCCTAAATAAGGTGATAAAGACAGTTTCAAGGGTACAGATACATATCCTAAATAAGGTGATAAAGACAGTTTCAAGGGTACAGATACATATCCTAAATAAGGTGATAAAGACAGTTTCAAGGATACAGATACATATTCTAAATAAGGTGATAAAGACAGTTTCAAGGGTACAGATACATATCCTAAATAAGGTGACAAAGACAGTTTCAAGGGTACAGATACATGTCCTGAAGAGTCAAAGCCACACGCAGCATGTGACAGTCTCACCTCTTTGTTTGTAGCCAAAGATCAGATCAATCCAGTTGTGTATCTGACAAGACACAAACTCAGACTCTAGAGCCTGAAACACAAACAATGGGGAAAACTTGAAATATGTAATACATTGTGTTTTAAATAAAAGATATAAATATAAATAGATCTATAACACATCCATTTGACAAGTGCATGAGGAATGAATTTAAGACATTGAGATAAATAGTACTGTTTTAAAATAAAGGAAACACTTAACTTCTAGAGATTTATGGCTTAAAATAATTCAAGGAATTCTAAAACATTTATACACTACAACTATCCGAAAGAATTGCTATTGGAAAAACTACATAAAGGTGGACAAGAATAAATTCATGGTTGGTTGATTTATTTGTTCAGCTAATTGAATCTTATCTAAGTTTCTTAAATTAAGGACTGTGCTTTTATTACAGATGAAGATAGTTTCCGCCCCTCATTTTAGTAGAAAGCTGTATATAGAAGATCCACAACAAAATTAGAGAACTTTCAAACACTGCACCAAAAATACAATGAATGGGTTATAAGGGTCTGGTTTCGAGCATGGACGATGTAGCTTAATGTAGATATGTAAACAATATGTCCATAAAAAGATATATAGTGAAGCTGGATGTGTTTCAGTTCATTTGGTTCTGTCTGATCTAGAACATGTCAAGATTATCCTCTGCACAAATCACATCAAAGCTTCTCCCCAAAGTGTGACAAAATAGGAGAGGCTAGGATACATCCTTTGGAGTGCATTCTTCTCCCCAAAGTGTGACAAAATAGGAGAGGCTAGGATACATCCTTTGGAGTGCATTCTTCTCCCCAAAGTGTGACAAGATAGGAGAGGCTAGGATACATCCTTTGGAGTGCATTCTTCTCCCCAAAGTGTGACAAGATAGTAGAGGCTAGGATACATCCTTTGGAGAGCATTCTTCTCCCCAAAGTGTGACAAGATAGGAGAGGCTAGGATACATGCTTTGGAGTGCATTCTTTTCCCCAAAGTGTGACAAGATAGGAGAGGCTAGGATACATCCTTTGGAGTGCATTCTTCTCCCCAAAGTGTGACAAGATAGGTGAGGCTAGGATACATCCTTTGGAATGAATTCTTCTCCCCAAAGTGTGACAAGATAGGTGAGGCTAGGATACATCCTTTGGAGTGCATTCTTCTCCCCAAAGTGTGACAAAATAGCAGAGGCTAGGATACATCCTTTGGAGTGCATTCTTCTCCCCAAAGTGTGACAAGATAGGTGAGGCTAGGATACATCCTTTGGAGTGCATTCTTCTCCCCAAAGTGTGACAAGATAGGAGAGGCTAGGATACATCCTTTGGAGTGCATTCTTCTCCCCAAAGTGTGACAAAATAGCAGAGGCTAGGATACATCCTTTGGAGTGCATTCTTCTCCCCAAAGTGTGACAAGATAGGAGAGGCTAGGATACATCCTTTGGAGTGCATTCTTCTCCCCAAAGTGTGACAAAATAGCAGAGGCTAGGATACATCCTTTGGAGTGCATTCTTCTCCCCAAAGTGTGACAAGATAGGTGAGGCTAGGATACATCCTTTGGAGTGCATTCTTCTCCCCAAAGTGTGACAAGATAGGAGAGGCTAGGATACATCCTTTGGAGTGCATTCTTCTCCCCAAAGTGTGACAAAATAGCAGAGGCTAGGATACATCCTTTGGAGTGCATTCTTCTCCCCAAAGTGTGACAAGATAGGAGAAGCTAGGATACATCCTTTGGAGTGCATTCTTCTCCCCAAAATGTGACAAGATAGGTGAGGCTAGGATACATCCTTTGGAGTGCATTCTTCTCCCCAAAGTGTGACAAGATAGGAGAGGCTAGGATACATCCTTTGGAGTGCATTCTTCTCCCCAAAGTGTGACAAAATAGCAGAGGCTAGGATACATCCTTTGGAGTGCATTCTTCTCCCCAAAGTGTGACAAGATAGGAGAGGCTAGGATACATCCTTTGGAGTGCATTCTTCTCCCTAAAGTGTGACAAGATAGGAGAGGCTAGGATACATCCTTTGGAGTGCATTCTTCTCCAAGGCTAAGGTGAGATGGAAATAGTAAATAAACTTATGAGAGATAAAACTATTTAGGATATTCTATTCAAACTGTAGAAGGTACTAAGCCACACAATGAAAGATTGGTTGAGAGATAAAACTATTTAGGATATTCTATTCAAACTGTAGAAGGTACTAAGCCACACAATGAAAGATTGGTTGATTTCACCAATGATATCACACTTGAATTGAATTCAATTGTCTCACCATTTTATTTATTCTGATGAACTCTTCTGGTGTCTTGGCCCAGGGAGGTAACTGCACATCTTCCACCAGAGTTCCATCCTCTTGTTTGCCCAAGTTGTAGTGGTTGCTGTTGGTCAACATCTCAGGTAGACAGAAAAACTCAGGGATCAGCTCCTGCAACACAAAGACATACCATGTCTCTCATTTAAACACACAGACATACCCTCAGTCTCTTACTTTAGATTACCAACTAGTCACTCAGCACACAGACATACCATCAGTCTCTTACTTTAGATTACCAACTAGTCACTCAGCACACAGACATACCATCAGTCTCTTACTTTAGATTACCAACTAGTCACTCAGCACACAGACATACCATCAGTCTCTTACTTTAGATTACCAACTAGTCACTCAGCACACAGACATACCATCAGTCTCTTACTTTAGATTACCAACTAGTCACTCAGCACACAGACATACCATCAGTCTCTTACTTTAGATTACCAACTAGTCACTCAGCACACAGACATACCATCAGTCTCTTACTTTAAACACACATACATACCATCAATCTCTCACTTTAAGATTACCAACTGGACACAGACTTCAACACATTTTGGTTAACCATTGACAACAGATGAGCTTTGTATCATCTGCCTTTTAGATATTGCGTGCTTGAGAGGCTAAGTACGCTTGAACTCGGCTTAGCTTGGCTATGAAAGGGGCTCAAGGTTCGACACCAGACTCTACCTTCTACCTTCTACCAGATTCCCCACCCCCAACAAATGAGATTGGACCAAAGCCCTCTGAGCATTCTATAAGCATGAAAGTAGCGCTATATAAAAGCTATCATTTATTTATTTAAGTCTGAAAATGTGATAACTTTACTTTTACTAACATTATCCTAGAGGAACCTTGCTCTACAATAGTGCATTACATATTACAAAACTAAACAGAATGTACATTTATACCAAAGTTTTAGTTGAGCTTTTATTCAAAGGTTTAATTCCAATGGAACAAAGAAGTTCTTGTTAAACTGATCAGTAACTTGTAGCATATTAAGGTTCCAATCAGGGATGTTGTACATCTTACAGAGAACTTCCACATACAACTATCTCTCCGATACTAAAAACACTTGTATACATTATTAAATCTCAATGAACATTTTTGGTGCAGATTTGTTTTAACAGTGCATTTAAGTCTACCCCCCTCTCTAGTGTAGCTTATTATTTATTTTAATAAAGCTCATTTATTTCAATGGCGTTTCAATAATTTGTTACTATAAATAATCTCCTTTGTTCAACATAAAAAGTTTGGCAATGATTCCCTTTTTGCTAATGTGAAAGTTCAGTCTAGAAAACAAAAAAGTTCATTCCATGACTGCACTGACCTTAACATCTGATGTATCCCGCTGACAATTTTTCCAGGCCTGGCTGATGGAACTGAAGATACGATTGGGATGATCAAACTTACCCCCTTGGAGGTTTAGAAACATTGTGGTAAATGGTTCCTGGAGACCATGGCAGACAGAACAAGTTCTAGCATCATTGCAGTAGTAGTGATTATTTTTTTAAATCATGAAAACACTTATTAATTGAAAAAAAAACATTTAGAGTAAAAAATGCTTTTAAGTAAAACTAAAACAAAATAAACCAAACCAATATTTTACCACACGAATGAGCCAGTTGAGCGTGAAGGCTGATGTAGAGTAATGGGTTCCATAATGGAATGGTGGAATCTGGTCATGCTCCCAACTTGAGAATCTCTCTTCAAAATAAGCTTTCCTGGTTTCATTCAAAGCTCCTATTGGCTAAAAGCAATAAAAGAAATTCATGCTTAAGTGAATTAGTTTAAAATAAGGAGATCACCAGGTCTCCTAAACTAAGATAAGACCTGTAATAATAAAGTCGATTGAAAAATGTACTAAATTAAGAAATTTAAGTCACATAATATAATCTTGTCATTTGGTTCACTCTAAGTTGTACTTAAATTTTTGTTTTTGTGTTGAACAAACACAGATTTAGAAGACCATTCCTCATAAATCATTGTTAAGACACTAAAAAAAAAAGGATGTACCTTGGACAGATCTCTGTAGGAGTTGGCACTGCTCAGATCCAGCTGGTCACTATCATAGTTGACCAGAACCCATGGGAACACAGGATACTGGTTGAGGTCATTATAAGTTCGACCTGGTGTTAAAATGAAACATTACTGTACACTGGTATCTACATAAAGATCTAACAAGATAACTCAATAATCAATTCTCACATTTGATCCACCTCTAGATAGAAACAACAAATCAATCAAAAATATATCACAGACAAAAAAATAGATCAATCAACTTATACCACAGACAAATAAATAGATCCATCAACTTATACCACAGACAAATAAATAGATCAATCAAACTTATTCCACAGACAAATACATAGATCAATCAACTTATACCACAGACAAATAAATAGATCAATCAACTTATACCACAGGCAAATTAATAGATCAATCAACTTATACCACAGACAAATAAATAGATCAATCAACTTATACCACAGGCAAATAAATAGATCAATCAACTTATACCACAAACAAATAAATAGATCAATCAACTTATACCAAAGGAAAATTAATAGATCAATCAACTTAATCCACAGGCAATTAAATAGATCAATCAACTTATACCACAAACAAATAGACACAGCAATCAAATAAGCAATATATTCTTTATAAATGTGTGATAAATTTTCCAGGTTAAATCCATCACTTTTAAAAGTCTAACAGGACATCTAAATGTGCCCATCTTTCTTTCTAACTCTTGGCCCTATCTTTTCAGAACATCTTGAACAGGACATCTTAATGTGCCCATATTTTCTCAGAACATCTTGAACAGGACATCTAAATGTGCCCATATTTTCTCAGAACATCTTGAACAGGATATCTAAATGTGCCCATATCTTCTCAAAACATCTTGAACAGGACATCTAAATGTGCCCATATCTTCTCAAAACATCTTGAACAGGACATCTAAATGTGCCCATATTTTTTCAGAACATCTTGAACAGGACATCTGAATGTACCCTGTGATGAACAGATTGGTCGGGGATTGTATTAATAAGTTAATGAATTCATATGAAGTGAAGAAAGAAACTTATCTCTGTATTTTCGTAAAACTTCTTTAATAATACTACTTCGACTTTCACATCAAAATGACTTCTCAATTCAATAACAACTTGACTTGATACTTCATAAATAAAACTTAAAGATACATGAAACTTCACTTAGTATAACTTCAACTTTAACTTATAAAACAAATGGACCCGCTAATATCACAAAACTTATAACTATTACTAATCGAGGACTAAGCGAGGACCATCGCTCTACAAGAACTACTACTATGCAAGGACCATCGCTCCACAAGAACTACTACTATGCGAGAAACCTGTTTAACTGACTTTCCCCATATTTATACTTTCTTTGATCGTACGTTCCAGAATCATGGAACCTTCTCAGATAATTATTTTAGTAGCTTTGACCTTCTAGAAGCTGACGTGTGCTATTTTTTTCCCTTAACCTCTTTCTTTGATTGGATATCTAAAATTAACTTGTTTATGCTGGACACTTGCACTGGTTTGAACTTGCTTCTAGAAACTGGTCGAAATAGGTCACAGACTCGACTCGTGACAACCCATATCTTCTCAAAACATCTTGAACAGGACATCTAGATGTGCCCATATCTTCTCAGAACATCTTGAACAGGATATCTAAATGTGCCCATATCTTCTCAGAACATCTTGAACAGGACATCTAAATGTGCCCATATCTTCTCAGAACATCTTGAACAGGACATCTAAATGTGCCCATATCTTCTCAGAACATCTTGAACAGGACATCTAAATGTGCCCATATCTTCTCAAAACAACTTGAACAGGACATCTAAATGTGCCCATATCTTCTCAGAACATCTTGAACAGGACATCTAAATGTGCCCATATCTTCTCAGAACATCTTGAACAGGACATCTAAATGTGCCCATATTTTCTCAGAACATCTTGAACAGGACATCTAAATGTGCCCCTATCTTCTCAGAACATCTTGAACAGGACATCTAAATGTACCTCTCTTTATTATTAAAGTAGGTCTTACAAGCATTTCTTCTCAACAGCTTGAACACTAAAAACTCTTTTTTCCTGTTTCAACAAAAACTTTAACATTGACTGATACGATGTTCAACAAATTAAATATATATATATATATATATATATATTATCAGCACAAGTTTCACAAATCTAAGAGTCACATCCTACTAAAATGTTTTTCAGTGTCATAAGTGAGGGGCTGTCATGTCATATGACAGGAACACCATGAGAACAAAATGTGCCAACAGACTGCTGTAGGCCCTTATCTGGCAGTGTCACTCCTGTCAGTGCTTCGCTCTCCCTGCTAGATAGACAGAGTGACAACAAAGTTCCACATCTTCCACCCATCTGTAAGGAATACACCAACACTCTTTCCTCAGACTCTCGAGGCCACTGATAAAGAGACGGCCCAAAAGTTAGCCAAGGCCGGCAACTCCTGCATGTACTAGAAATTCCATGAGTTAAGGTTACTGATAGTCCCGTTCTATTGGCACTGACGTAACAGCTGTTTATCTACGTTCGAGGAAGTCTATTATGATAATTATATCAGGGCTTAATGTTTAGCGCACACAGTTTCAATCTAGAAATAAAATATCTTATAAATATAACTTTCTGATTAGTTCGCGCTGATAACACGAACTTTCTCGACACAGGTGGCGCTCAAAGATGGCTCATGATTGTTTCAATTTATCACGCCAAAATAGGCTGCGATTTAGAGACTCGTCTGCTTCCAGTCTACAACGTAAATGTGAACTCCAGGAGAAAAGATCCACTAGAAACATTAAGTGCCTTTGACTCTCGTCTTTACACGACGTCTTCTCATCCTAGACATCGAGACTTACGAACATTTTTTGTAGTATAGTTTCAATTGCTGGCTAGCAGTGTTTCTTCGTATTTATTCTGGACTAGGTACAGACATACAGACTAGGTACAGACATACAGACTAGGTACAGACATACAGACTAGGTACAGATATACAGACTAGGTACAGATATTCACACTAGGTACGGACATACAGACTAGGTACAGACATACAGACTAGGTACAGATATACAGACTATGTACAGACAAACAGACTAGGTACAGATATACAGACTAGATACAGACATACAGACTAGGTACAGATATACAGACTAGGTACAGACATACAGACTAGGTACAGACATACAGACTAGGTACAGATATACAGACTAGGTACAGATATAGACTAGGTACATATATACAGACTAGGTACAGATATACAGACTAGGTACAGACATAAGACTATGTACAGATATACAGACTAGGTACAGACATACAGACTAGGTACAGATATACAGACTAGGTACAGACATACAGACTAGGTACAGACATAGGCCTATAGATATATAGACTAGGTACAGACATAGGCCTATAGACTAGGTACAGACATACAGACGATGTACAGATATATAGACTAGGTACAGACATAGGCCTATAGACTAGGTACAGACATACAGACGAGGTACAGATATATAGACTAGGTACAGACATACAGACGATGTACAGATAAATAGACTAGGTACAGACATAGGCCTATAGACTAGGTACAGACATACAGACTAGGTACAGACATACAGACGAGGTACAGACATAGACTAGGTACAGATATATAGACTAGGTACAGACATAGGCCTATAGACTAGGTACAGTCATACAGACGATGTACAGATATATAGACTAGGTACAGATATATAGACTAGATACAGAAATATAAACTAGTTGATAAATTGTAAAAATTATATTTGTCAATGAACGCACAAGACAAAAATTTATAGAAAATTTGTTTTTAAAGTTTCATTTGAGAGATTTCCTGAGCTTGTTTAATGCAAACAAAGTTGAAAAAATCCGGTTCTTGGTGGTAATAATTACACAACCTCCCAATCTAGAAACAAACTCATTTGAAAAACTTGAAATTCAAACTGACAATCGTGTAACCCCCCCCCCTCCCCCTCCCCAGTGGTCTGCTCCAGCAACTCACCAGCAATCGTGTTCAGGTACATGATGTAGTCAAAGTTTGAAATCTCGCGCTTCTGCCACTTCTGTGTCATGTTGGATAACTTAAACAACTGCTTGCCCGAGGCCATGGAGACACGCCTGGGGAGAAAAAAGAAATGTTCACTGATCTACTTAGGACATGATCTACCTCCCACACTGTGTTCAGTATTTATCAACACGCACGTACACAGACGACCTGAGATTCAATCATATAGCTCTAGGATTCATTGCGTGTTATTTTAGGGATATTTCCAGGAACGGACTGGGCGTCAAAATCGGAGGTCAGGACATGAACTCGGGACCATTGAGGCGACAGTCCAGAGCGCATTCCACACGACCAGACAGCCAATGCGTCATCCATTACAGTCTAAAGTCTTAAAAATAGTTTATACAATAATACAACGTAAAACGCTACGGGGATCACTTTTATAAGTCAATATTATAGAATATTTTTTTTAAAAAGGAATAGAGATTTACTGCCATTCATGGAGCGTATTCTGCGGCTCCATCATCCAGTGAAGTACCGACCCACCGGGTATTGCTCGAGTGGCTTATAGCCAGTCCGGTCCTGGATATCTTACTACTTTCATTGCAGGATTCGTTGAAAGTTTTGGGATATTACAAGAACTTGTTTAACCACAAAAATATAACTAATCACTTTTGACAAGTCAGTAGTCATATCTGTATCATTATGACACACAAATTGTAAAAAAAAAAAAAAAAAAAAAAAAAGAATGAATGAACTTCTTGAGTTAAAATGCTTATCAGCAATTTGAAATGTCATTTGAAATTGAAATAAACGAATTGAATTAAAACATTGAAAACGTAGGCTTGGAGAGCACATAGTCATGAGACCGGCAAAAGCAACATTGTAGCGGGCTGGATCGGAGGTTTTACTGTCTGCTAATTGCTGTTATCGCCAAGCTTCTTGAGACAGACATTACCAGCCAATCAACTGCGGTGCTGATGAGCACGTGATAATAAAAGACAGCCATTGGGCGAAGGCACGTTAAAATGTCAACACTGACCTGGCATATGTTACTCATTGCGCACACTTCAGACAAACATACGCACGTCCGTCGGAGATGTGGTATTCATACGTATTCACACAATAAGTCAAGACACTCTGACACACACACACACATAAACAAATTACGAGACATACACAGCTTCTGTTGCATGCAACAGAGTAAATAACTAAGATTACGTCCCCCCTGGGAGACCACTACAGCATCCCATTATGAGAGCATACACAATGAGTTGAATTGTTTCTCAGGGCTGACAACCCCTCTCTACCCCACTCCCAAACAATTCTCGTTTTCTCATAATTCCAAGAGTCAATTTTTTTTTCTAGAAATACAGACCCAATAGAAATTTAGGTTAAAGACACGAATAATGACAGAGACTGCCTTTGATCATGTTAGGCCCTAGGCGGCCCCAAATAAAAAGAAAAAAAATGAAATTAATAAACTTAAAAAGCTTATTAAAAACCTAGTTTACTCCAGCAATAACACAGAGGAACACACAAGATTCGCTATTTCTGTGCTTCAAAAATTGTCCTGTGCGAGGCCCCCACCAATCGGAGGCCTTAGGTAGCTGCCTAGTTTGCCTATGCCTAAGGCCGGCCCTGACAATGACATGCACAAATACATTGTATTCTCTCTCTCTCTCTGACAACTAGATGTCTCAATTGAAAGTGTTGATCTCAAGGAGTTCCATCATCAGCAGTTCAAACAAATAAAGACCAAAATATGAAGTACATAAATCTACTTCACAATAGACCTCGAGTCACCAAGTTAAATGCATATTTAGTCGCTTGGTTCAATGTCAACCTAGTTTGGTGTGAACCTACATTTCGCCTAGTTACGTTGCCATGCTCTTACCAAGTGACCTACCTGGCTTGCTGCAGTCCATACTTGATCCCGACTCCAACTCGAGGTAAGGCATTTATGACTTTCTTCACAGTCACGTGGTCAGGGAAGGCAAACATGACGGCGGCTAGGAACATAACAAATAAGTCAAATCAAAGGGACATAACAAATAAATCAAATCAAAGGGACATAACAAATAAATCAAATCAAAGGGACATAACAAATAAGTCAAATCAAAGGGACATAACAAATAAGTCAAATCAAAGGGACATAACAAATAAGTCAAATCAAAGGGACATAACAAATAAGTCAAATCAAAGGGACATAACAAATAAGTCAAATCAAAGGGACATAACAAATAAGTCAAATCAAAGGGACATAACAAATAAGTCAATTCAAAGGGACATAACAAATAAGTCAAATCAAAGGGACATAACAAATAAGTCAAATCAAAGAAAAGTTCCATCATTTTAATGGACGGATGAGCTTCTCTTGAAAACTGTTCCCAGGGGCGGACTGGCTGTATGGGCATTCGGACAAATGCCCGGTGGGCCGGTAGGACCACAGTGATCCTGTTCATTTTTGACGTCACGTCTGTATTTTGTAAGATAAGGGCACCTAAATGCCACAACGGCTGCACGTATTCAATTGTTAAAGGGTTTATAATCTTCTCTTACAAAAAGGCTCCCTCTGAACGACGTTTTTTTTTAAAAATAATCTTTTACAGACTCTATTAGGGCATAATAATTTAATCAAACACATTTTTCGAAATAAAGTAATAGCCTACATCCGTAGACAGTGCTACTAGTAGGCTTTATCTTTTAGGGCCTACAAAATTTGCGATAGAAAAACAAAAAAGGCCTATATACTTCTTATAAGGATGTAGAGTTCACTTTAAGCATGTGTACAGCTATCGATACATTATCAAACTTAACAGAATGATTTTCAGGACAGGTAGACCTAGAATTGGATGTCCATCATATAATATACAATTTATGGGCCGGATGGTATAGAAATGCCCAGGCCGATTTTGACACCCAGTCCGCCTCTGACTGTTCCCATGTCCTGATACGCCTAAGACAAAACTCAAGCGTATTCTTCTTTCTCTTTCAATGTTTGTCTTTTAGCATTTCTTCTTCAAGTCTCACGAAGCAGTAACTAAAGAAGTCTTAATCAAATCCAGGCTAACGGTTCTTTGTTTCTGAAGTTAAGAAAAAAATTCTTAACGGCTTTCGAAAGGGGAAAGCCGCTACTAGTTTTCTGTGATCAAAGAAACTAGAAATGGTATTGAATTGATATTGATATTTTAGATCTTCTGGTACAACGGATATAGTTGTTTTTTTTTGTAAAAGCGAATTGTTTTTAAAATTAAATATACAAGCATTTTTACACTACTACTAATCAAGGGGTGCACGAGTTCCAGTCCCGACATGAGCAGAAATATTTTTTTTTAAATTACTTTTGTAAAGGCGGAATGGAAACTTTCCAGATACCCACTACCCCCATGGTCCACGAAATAAAAATACGAGCAAAGGCACTGAAGTTTTTTTTTTTATTTCAAACTCACCAAATGTATCGACATATAGTATATATTTTAATAATGTTCCGGCCGTGTCATGATGAGTCATAAATCTCATTATCAATTATAGGTTGTAGGTTGTTCAGTTGGTTTTCAAATGAAAATCAACGCCAAATAATTCTTTGAAATTACACTTCTGATATGTTGTTCAGGTCGTTCTACCTGACGTTTATACAATGTCACATATTTCGTCATAAAATTCCTATAATGTGATTTACATTGTTAAGATTCAAACTACTTGCTCAGAATACTAACACTTCTATGATGCTCCGTGTTTAGACACTTACTTCTATTGGCCATAAAGATCTCAATGGCCACGTTCTGTAGAAGGTAACGTCTGGAGAAGATTGCTCGGATCTCTGAAATGTTCCACTTGCCATGGAGGAAGTCAACATAAGCCAATACCTGCAGACACAATGTCACATCGTGTTACTGACGTCGTGAACTCATTAGAATACACACACACACAATAACACTCAAACCAATTATGTCCAAGTCAATGATAGGGTGGTCATAGTCATTGCACCATTGAGAGGGCAGTCTATATCACACTAGAGATAATCACAGCACCATAGACAGAGTAGTCAGTGAGACACTCGAGATAATCACAGCACCATTGATAGAGTGGTCAGTGTCACCAAGAGATAGTCACTGCACCATTGATAGAGTGGTCAGTGTAACTTAAAGATAGTCACTGCCCATTGATAGAGTGATCAGTGTCACCCAGAGATAGTCACTGCACCATTGATAGAGTGATCAGTGTCACCCAGAGATAGTCACTGCCCATTGATAGAGTGATCAGTGTCACCCAGAGATAGTCACTGCACCATTGATAGAGTGATCAGTGTCACCCAGAGATAGTCACTGCCCATTGATAGAGTGATCAGTGTCACCCAGAGATAGTCACTGCACCATTGATAGAGTGGTCAGTGTAACTTAAAGATAGTCACTGCCCATTGATAGAGTGATCAGTGTCACCCAGAGATAGTCACTGCCCATTGATAGAGTGATCAGTGTCACCCAGAGATAGTCACTGCCCATTGATAGAGTGATCAGTGTCACCCAGAGATAGTCACTGCCCATTGATAGAGTGATCAGTGTCACCCAGAGATAGTCACTGCACCATTGATAGAGTGGTCAGTGTAACTTAAAGATAGTCACTGCCCATTGATGAGTGATCAGTGTCACCAAGAGATAGTCACTGCCCATTGATAGAGTGATCAGTGTCATCCAGAGATAGTCACTGCCCATTGATAGAGTGATCAGTGTCACCCAGAGATAGTCACTGCCCATTGATAGAGTGGTCAGTGTCACCCAGAGATAGTCACTGCCCATTGATAGAGTGATCAGTGTCACCCAGAGATAGTCACTGCACCATTGATAGAGTGGTCAGTGTAACTTAAAGATAGTCACTGCCCATTGATAGAGTGATCAGTGTCACCCAGAGATAGTCACTGCCCATTGATAGAGTGATCAGTGTCACCCAGAGATAGTCACTGCCCATTGATAGAGTGATCAGTGTCACCCAGAGATAGTCACTGCCCATTGATAGAGTGGTCAGTGTCACCCAGAGATAGTCACTGCCCATTGATAGAGTGGTCAGTGTCACCAAGAGATAGTCACTGCCCATTGATAGAGTGGTCAGTGTCACCAAGAGATAGTCACTGCACCATTGATAGAGTGGTCAGTGTAACCTAAAGATAGTCACTGCCCATTGATAGAGTGATCAGTGTCACCCAGAGATAGTCACTGCACCATTGATAGAGTTGCCGGTGTCACCCAGAGATAAGTCACTGCCCCATTTACAGAGTGGTCAGTGTCACCCAGAGATAGTCACTGGCCCATTGACAGAGTGGTCAATGTCGAAACAAAACATCAATGACGTCTGAGCAGAGAACAACAACACCAGATGATAATTTTGAAGAACTTAACAAAGGCATTGAGAGTGGCCACAAATCCTACAACTATCCGCTAAAAAAACAAAAACTCTTTCTTCTTTCCAGAACACAACACAAGAATTAGTGAAGAGCTCAAAGAAAGAACAAAATTGAAAAGTGTTTTTTTTTAATGTCCAGGGGAGGCTATAAATTGATAATATGACTTTATAGTAATGGTGCCCTAGGCATGGCGGATGCGGTTGCAGCCCCCATTTTACAGGCGGGATCAGGCAGCGTGCTCAAAGATCGCTAATTGAATCAAGTCTCCATAACTTGATTGTCTTAGTGTCCTGGCGGTGGGGTACAGTTTTAATGGAGGCGCTGGGGACTGGAAAGAGGATGGGGCGCGGCGGCCGTGAAAAATCTCGTCTGCTTCCATCACTCCGGGGTAATCCAATATTTACACAGAGGAGTTCTGCCCAGTTTTGTGACATCTGCCAGTGTGTGCGTGTGTGTGCCTGTGTGATGTGAACATTCATGCACAAGATCACACAAGAACTTACGCACAAGATCGCACAAGAATTTTTATACAAGATCACACAAGAGTTTTAATACAAGATCACAAAAGAGTTTTAATACAAGATAGCACAAGAATTTTTATACAAGATCACACAAAAGATTTAATACAAGATCACACAAGAGTTTTAATATAAGATCACACAAGAGTTTTAATACAAGATCACACAAGAATTTTAATACAAGATCACACAAGAATTAACACATAAGATCACACAATAATTCACGCACAAGATGACACAAAGATTCACGCACAAGATTTCTTATACCAAATGACACAAGAATTCCCCCAGACTTGACCAAAGTCTCTACCAATCATAACGAACAAGAAAATGGGGAGCTGAAGGTTGCGCCTGGAGAGGGTGGAGGAGGGTAGACTTCGGAAATGTTTTATCGCACCGTCGCTTCATTTGTAAATGAAGATGAATAATCTTCTCCCAGAGAGGGCCTCCATTACTCAGAGTAATCAGAGAATAATGACAAGATTGGAAAACAAATTAATTTGTTGCTTCTGGATTACTGCCTCTCCACACCCCTCTAAAATAAATAACATAAACACCCAGATACATCCACTAGAAAATAAACCCACAGATACATCCACTAGAAAATAAACCCACAGATACATCCACTAGAAATAAACCCACAGATACATCCACTAGAAATAAACCCACAGATACGCCCACTAGAAATAAACCCACAGATACATCCACTAGAAATAAACCCACAGATACGCCCACTAGAAAT
The DNA here is from genome assembly GCA_036873155.1 of Biomphalaria sudanica. Lineage (NCBI taxonomy): Eukaryota > Metazoa > Mollusca > Gastropoda > Planorbidae > Biomphalaria > Biomphalaria sudanica. Next base: position 899,579 of record JAZGLO010001986.1, read on the forward strand.
AAACCCACAGATACATCCACTAGAAAATAAACCCACAGATACATCCACTAGAAAATAAACCCACAGATACATCCACTAGAAATAAACCCACAGATACATCCACTAGAAATAAACCCACAGATACATCCACTAGAAATAAACCCACAGATACATCCACTAGAAAATAAACCCACAGATACATCCACTAGAAATAAACCCACAGATACATCCACTAGAAAATAAACCCACAGATACATCCACTAGAAATAAACCCACAGATACACCCACTAGAAATAAACCCACAGATACATCCACTAGAAAATAAACCCACAGATACATCCACTAGAAAATAAACCCACAGATACATCCACTAGAAATAAACCCACAGATACATCCACTAGAAATAAACCCACAGATACGCCCACTAGAAAATAAACCCCGTCGTTCCCAAGAAGTTGATACTGTGAGTATCGTATCACATTCAAAGCCAATACCGACATTCTGGTAAACAATGATAATTTCCAACTAGTTCAATACAAAGAGATTCACTAGGGGAAGTAACCCAATGTTTCTCATAGAAAGGGAAACAATGATATCAAATCGGCAATCCCCTTAGAACCTGTTCCAACCAAACAAATACGACCTTGTCCAATGTACACAGTGTGTACAACAGAAGACTTAAAGCAACTATCATGTGTTCTAATGTTACATCCCCATCTGAATGAAACTTAACTCACAGAGCCACGGACACAAGTGAAGATTCTTTCTCCCTTGTCTATCAGGGGAACCTGAGCACACATTGAATGCTACACTTTGGACTAATTGACCAATAGAATGACAACTAAGAAGAAAGTGATCCACACACAAAAAAAGGACAGTGGACAGACACGACTAGAAAGGTGACCATAAGACTATAGAACTAAGCAAACAAATTGGCTTATGGTCTACAATAAATCCTGGAACACTGTCACACAAATAGCCTAATTCTATCCATCATAGAAAGACAACTTCGCAAGCTAAATCCTTTCTTTTCCCGGGGGCGAGGAGGGGGGGGGGTAGGGCGCAGACTTGAGCTAATTGATCCCACCGCGGACCCCGGGTAACACCGCGGGTGTCCTGGATTGAAACACTAATAGCCCCCTTGTGTCTAGCAGTGATGGAGAGATATGATTCTATTTGACCCAGGCTGTGAACGGGTGGTAGGCCCAGGGCGCATGACGTCTGATCTAGAGGCACAAGATGACAGCGCTGACATATAGACGACTAAACACTACTTTGGGGCTCATTCCTAGTTCAGAATGGGGGGAACTTTTAGGGTGTAATCACGCAGGTGAGGTACCCCCTCCCCCCTTTCAGTTCATTGATAATAAATGTGCTGACGGTAGGGGTAGCAGGGTTGGGGGGGGGGGGCAAGATGGGGTCTGGTCATAAGAGCCTTACACCTCGAGGCAAAAGTGTTCGTGATGGACAGATGAGTGAAGCGAATGCTGAAGCTTAGGAAGTAGGGAAAAAGGAGGGGAGGGGGGCGCGCGTGGCATTAGAATTGACCAAGTTTAGAAATAGATTATTTGATAAATACATATGGGGGGCACAACGGTGTAGAAGGAAAGTTTTAATCAAATGTTAGAAGATGGAAGCAAATCTAGTGAGTGAGTGAGAAGACTCAAAAGTAAAGTAGCAATTATACATAAAAAACTGAACCATAATCTTCAAATACGAAAACAAAATTTAATAAAATACTCAGAAAGACACAAAGATAAAGGCACATTCCTTGTCCCATATGCTAGGACAAAGTTGTACAAATACTCCTTCTTCCCTAGTGCTATTAGAGCATGGAATGGGTTGCCTGAGCTAGCCAGGAAAACAGTGACTTGGCAGAATTAATGTCATTGGTTAATATGCATGACTAAATGCATGACGCGTAGGACGTAACATCTTGTTTTTTGAAGTAACGTCTGTATCATATAAGATAAGATAACTTCTCACGGGTTTGCGAAGTTGCGGGTCAGTGTTGAGGCCTTCTGTAACGATTGGTTTCGGTCTTGAAGGAGACAACTATTAAACTCCATCCTGTGTCACTGAGGTAGTGTACTGTTAGACACACCATGTGTCACTGAGGTAGTGTACTGTTAGACACATCACGTGTCACTGAGGTAGTGTACTGTTAGACACACCATGTGTCACTAAGGTAGTGTACTGTTAGACACACCATGTGTCACTGAGGTAGTGTACTGTTAGACATATCACGTGTCACTGAGGTAGTGTACTGTTAGACACAACATGTGTCACTGAGGTAGTGTACTGTTAGACACACCATGTGTCACTGTGGTAGAGTACTGTTAGAGACACACCATGTGTCACTGAGGTAGTGTACTGTTAGAGACACATCATGTGTCACTGAGGTAGTGTACTGTTAGAGACACACCATGTGTCACTGAGGTAGTGTACTGTTAGAGACACACCATGTGTCACTGAGGTAGTGTACTGTTAGAGACACATCTACTCTCAACAAGGGATCCAAGTCATTGTAGAAGTCTCCACGATCTGGACAAAGACATTTTCAAATGTATTTATTTCTACTTGCCGACATGTTTTAGTTGGCTGGGACATTTCAATTAATATGTTCACACGTGACAGACGTGAACCATGACGTCACAGGGCGTACACCCACATGGCGCGCAGCCTCATCAATTAATAGAGACACACGCTCGCAGTCAGTCAGTCAACTAAGGCATTGAAATCTCAATGATTGAGCTGACACCCACTAGATCTTATGTCGGCACAGACTTGACAGAATGTCTCTAGGAACTGTTTCAACAGGCTTTTCACTTGAATCGGTTCGCGTCTAAACCTAGCCCTAAGATTAGCATCAACTATGTAACAATTTTAAAAGTATAAGACCATAAAATGTTAATGCGGGGCGGGGGGAGGACGATGTGGTTTACGCTCCTCCCTAGCCCACCTTCCCCAATGACCACACGACCACACGTGGTCCTCAAATATCTAAGTCAAGCGTTATTGTGGTGTTAGATCTATCACTGTCTTCCATCATTCTCTCATCACCAAACACACACACACACAAAAAGTGCGCAACGCATTGCTCCCTGACAGCCCAGAGGGCGCCGGCTCCGACTCACTAGGACCTGTGCTAATGAAAATGTATGCTTCAGCCGGCTCACATTCTTAAAGCTAGACTATTGTGAATGGCGGGAGTTGCACAGGTGGTATGTGTCCTAGCATGTCATATTCCTGTAGCAACACTCAGACATGACATAGTCAAGTCACTGGTGCAACATACTACACATCTTCCACTAGATCTCACTTGTTCCACAATAACACTTAGAACAATTAGGTCGTACACACACAGACAACTGATGATGTCTTGATTTATAGGGCAAGTAGCCACTGGAGTCATATAGGCTCGCATTTAATGTCTCACGTAAGGAGCCAACTAAAAATTAAAATGGCATACATTTCATCAGTTTAAAATCTTATTTCTACCTAAACTTTTGTTTTGTTTATATTTAAGATAAACTTTTGAACTGTATAATGTTCTCAAGAGGACTAGCGAACCTGTAAGTAGGAGTAAGGATTATCTAGATCAACTGAACATGGCCTTGCTACCTTGACACGTAAGGGAAGAAAGGAATTTTCCATCGTTTAGGGGCCCGGGGGCTTGAACTCTTTTGGGGGCCCATGCATTTTGCGTAATATTTAATTTTTAATGTAAAAAACACTAATTAGCCCCCCCCCCCACACACAAATCGGGGCCCGGGGGGATGTTCTAATTCTCCTCCGTGCACCCTAGCTACGCCACTGGCTTTAACACTAGACCCTAACCCTCACAGTAGATTCAACAGGTACTGACGTAGTCGCAATACTGCCAATTTAACACAAAGAACCTCACAGCAGCTTTAGCGAGTAGACCATACACCACTGTACATATAAGCCGACATAGAGAGCAGGCCATACACTACTGTACATACAATACAGTACATATACATATAGAGTAGGCCATACACTACTGTAATATACATATAAAGCAGGCCATACACTACTGTAATATACATATAGAGCAGGCCATACACTACTGTACATATAAAAATAGAGCAGGCCATACACAACTGTAATATACATATAGAGCAGGCCATTCAAGGAAGTCTGATGGTACACCACTGTGTGAGCAGCATTGAATTGAATTTCAAATCTGGTGAATGGAGACAGCGACCTCCCGATGGCCACTTTCACATTTCGGAGGGCGGAGCTAAACCAGCGCAAAGATCGATGGTCGAGGAAGATCACGTGACACCAGATCCGGCCAATGGCTGCCTTGGGACTCCATCGCGTGAAGGTGTCAACGTCAATTGGTTCAGCTCTCCATCAAACGGAGGTGAGAAGTTAAGGCTTAAAAAAAAAAAAGGGATGATTTACTGAAGGCCACGTGGTTGGGACCTAACTCAAGTCCAGGAGTGATCAAGTTCTTGAAGTACACATCCGATATCTATTAGTTACAATTTGTAATGCTATCAATCCAATCACACATTCTAAGTATGAAAAATATTCATTAAGTCTTAATGAGCTAGATAATCTGATAGATAAGACACTGAAAAAGAAGGGCATAAAATAGCATGTGCAAACAATTATAACAATTTAGAAGGTTAGAGGTTAGATTGCAGCAAAAACTGTAGCTTATGCTGGCCTCTTACTGGACGATGTACTTAACAGCGCAACATAAGTAGGGGGGGCTAATTAGGGGAGGGGGGGTAAACCGGGGGGATGTCTTTGCCCAGCAATTAAGATTGTTCAGGAAAGACTCTCTCCCCCCTCTCACACACATACACTGTGTTTCTACATCTCAATAACAAGAGAAGCATCAAAAATCTTGGCAAAGTCCAGTAGTGAATGCCATTCTGCTCAAACCTCAAGCTGAAACATAGAATTAGCAATTTGGTGGGGCAAAGACGTTACACCTCGTAATAAACATCTATCACAATGAACCTGACTGGCTTCGTCACAGACAGACAGTCTCACGCTCAAGTTGAATGCACACATTGGAAACATCCCAACTGTACACAACACGTGATCAACACTGGCTGATCCAGAACTTTGGAGTGGGGGGGGGGGCGATTTGTTTCCAAACCCTAACCCTAACGCCCAGTAAACTCTAACCCTATGCATAAACGTGCGTACAGCATATATATATATATATATTCGATATATGAGAATAAAATAAGACTGTTTCTCAATCTTCGGCGAAAAAAAAAAACAGGAAAAAAAAACAGTCATGTTGAGGCACGCTTGGGGGTCTGGGAAAACGCTGTAAGTTTCCTAAGTTTCCTCATTTTTCACTGCAGAAAGGCATTCTCCTGACATCTACAGCTCATTATTTATCAGTGGGGTTCGGGGCGAAGCCCCGACGCCAAAAGCGTTTTTTTGCATTTTTCACTGCAGAAACGCATTCTCCTGACATCTACAGCTCATTACTTATTAGTGGGGTTCGGGGCGATGCCCCGACGCCAAAAGCGTTTTCTTCAATTTTTCACGGCTGAAACGCATTCTCCTGACATCTACAGCTCATTATTAATTAGTGGGGTTCGGGGCGAAGCCTCAACGCTAAAAGCGTTTTTTGGCATTCTTCACTGCAGTAACGCATTCTCCTGACCTACAGCTCATTATTCATTCTATTATAAAGGACCTTTTGAATAATGTGGAAAAATATTCTAATATGAATTTATAGTCCCTTAATACATTGCAAATACAACCGATTTGTTCTTTGAAAAGATAAGATACCCCACATATTTAGATTAAGGCTTTGAGGATCGCCGCCGATTAATAATATTCAATAAAATGTAAGCATAAATTGTCAGTTATAGTCCTAAATTTATTTAACTAGAAAAATATGAGATAGAGTAATGGTTGGAAAAAGTCGACTAGGAAAAGATTATCTGGCTTTTGAACTCATCTCAACCGTGACTGTTATATTGAAAAATTTTGTTTGAATTATAACTTTTCCAAAGCAAAGTCTTTCTTAAAATAGTTATGATAAATTTATGTGAAATTACACAAACTCTGTCTGGAAAGGGGAAGGGCGGTAAAATGAAAACGATTAATCCTCCCTCCTTTTTCTAATTTCTGCTAATGATTGCATTTTGCATTAAAGAATAGAGGTTGGGCGACTAGATATAAGAATTTACTTTATAGCTTATATAAATTATATTAGTGACTGATTTTTAAAAAATTTTGTAATTTCTTACTATAACACAAAAAATATAGGTTTGTCCGATGGGGGAAAGGTGATTGCATGTATCGCACTTCAACCTGTTGATATTATATAGATATTCGACTAATTTTGTTCACAGACTATGATTTCTCCATAACAGTAGGAACGCCCCCCCCCCCACTCAAAGGGTTTAGATTGGAAGGGCAGTAGAGGTATTCGCTCCTCCCCTTCCAATCGGTCAACAGGTGAACGACATAATATAAAGACCTGTAAAAATACCAATAAAAAGTTTTAATCATATAGATATTTAATTGATTCTGTTAGCAAGCTGTGATTTCTACAAATAAATAGGACCGCCCCCCCCCACTCGAAAGTTTATGGTGTGGGGGGGCGGATTGATGCCATCGCCCCCTCCCGACCCTACCAAATCGGCCAAAATACTAGAAGGGAGGGGGGCGAAATAATCTAAAAATAGGTTGAAATATAAATAATTGGTATATATTATTAACATAAGTAATAAAATCGTATACAAATTGTGTGAATTCTATACTAAAATTCGTCCGACCCCCCCTTCGGGGGGAGGGTCGGCTGAGTGGGGGGGGTGATTGCCCCTACCGCCCCCCCCCCCGGATCCGCCAGTGGTGATCAACATGACCAGATCGTAAACATGGAACTGCCCAGTTCATGAAATGCAAATTTAAGAAAAAGAAATACGCGTGGACTTTTGCACCATTCATGAAATACGCATAGACGTCTGCGCGGCTCAAGAAATACGCATGAACTTCTCCACCAAGTGTGCAAGGGGTAAAGCCGCTGGTTTTCAGAGCCGAGGATCTCGAGTTGGAATCCCAGTGGAGTTGGGCTATGCTAACGTCTCATCGATCTTGTGATGACCTGCTTCCTCCACTGCCAGGAATGTACCCAGCATGCAGACCAACACTGATCTATGTACAGTAAAAATTGGCTTCCTGGTTTAAGATCAAATGCACTGGAACTAACTCAATGCTTGACATTTCAGCAGCTACTTTCTTCTCACAAAGTCAAGCTATTCCAACAAAGGTGTTTTAACACATTCATAACAAACATCTTTTTCTTTCTAAAGCTTCAAACCGTTTTTTTTAAAGGATTTTAGACAAATTTGTTCAAACAATAGACTCAAGCTTGTTCAGACCTTCTGTTCATATTGAACTTTCTTAGCTATGTGAAGCTGGGGTCAGTGGCTACTTGAGCCGTTAGTTCCTGTCAGACATTAAACAACATTCTGAAATCAAAGGTCTCAGTTCCACAAGCCAGACATCCCTGAAACTCAAACATGTCTGAATTATGTTATTTAATCCCAACTGATACTAGCCAGCTTTTCGGGCATTCTCAGAGAAGCAGGAAACGAAACAAATCAATTAAAATAATAAAAAGTGCATTTCTTATGAGAGCCAGGTGCGCGAGTCGAGCATCCAGAAACAGGTGCCAACTGGCATTAAAGTCTCCATCAGCTAAGTCAGCACTGAATCGCACAGGGAAAAAATGGCGGATGGGGGTTGAGAGCGGCGGGGCGGCGCCGACCACTTTGTTCGGGGTCCATCTAAGTCAAGATCAATTAGCACATGTCCACATCACCCCCAGACTTACAACGTCGGCCATTTCTGCCCACCGACTTCCTTTTCTAAGACTGAGTCAAAGAAGAATAACTCCAGTAGATCTGACCTCTTACTTATTTGTTTATTCTTATAACTGCATCGGAGTTGTGTTTCCTAGATTTCATGCTACAAGACACATCAAATGATTAGTGGCGATAGTGTACGAGCTACACCGACAAACATTCCAAACTGTAGCACAAGTCCGTCGGGAATGCAAAGAATGTCATAACCCCATCTTTGATCCGGGAATAAAGTGCATCTGCTGACCTTAATCCAGCCCATCTCATAATTCTTAAAATATTCGCCGCTGACATCTCCGTTGTGTCCGGCACGAGAGTGCCCCCTCTCTTTTTGCAATATCCAGTATTGGACTCAGGTGCAAATGCTGTGGCATGCGCGTGGCGGACATTACCAGGGCGCTAACACTCAATGTGAAGCGGGCGGAAGTGGCCACGTTATCTTCATCAAAGACGCCCCAATGATTGGCTCCTGTCTAGGCGGCATTAACGTCCCAGTAAATCAAGAGGAGGAGAAAGGCTACTGGGGCAGATAACAGTACAGATAACAAGGCAAAGACTGCAAAGCAATAGACAACGCTATAAAAGTCAATGCGGAGGATCCCGAGCTGTGAGCACGTAACGATTGAGATGATTGAACCAATGTTTTCAAGAGATAGCCCAAGTCGCCTGGACTCGTTCATGCCAACTCTGAGCCTTTGATAAACATACACTCTATGATGTCCCCTTTAAATACAAGTCACAGCAGTGACAGTTTGTCAATCGCGACCCCACAAAAGACGAGGAAGTAACCACAACAACGATGAGTGGTCGCCATGTTTGGCTTATTATCTTGTGAACACAACACAAAGGGACTAGAAAGGTTCTTTGCACATCAGAATGCAGTGTTTAGTTGAGTAGCCATAGAGAACTCAAGCCCGACTCAAGAAATCACATATTACGTCATACCTCTCCATACGTCACCCAGCTGATCGGATCTAATCAAGGTCTAGGAAAAGTTATGAACATGTTCTAGCTTTTAGAAGATTCATAATAGGTCTAAAAAGGTTTTAAAAAAATGGCAATTAGGCATCCAATATGGCCACAGCAAGGCTAAAATATAGTACTTGCAAAAAAAGGTCATAACCTTTATAAAACTAGGTATTTTTTAAAGAAATTTTGCAGTCTATTAGAACCAAGGCTGATGCATTGGCTAAAGTAAAATAAACTAGGTATGATGTAACGATCATTTTCGTGTTGGTGAAATATACAAAAAGGAAAGTTCTGAGACAATCGGAAAAAAAATGACTTGTCCTGAATAAAAACTCCTACTGACCCCCCTGATATATACACATCCCTCTATTGTCTAATCTGCTTTAATATTAAATCTGTTTTTGAAGAATGAACATAGTTTTTTTTTATACAAATGTATTCTTGATCAATTCATTGCAATTTTCCTATTTACTTCAAAGCAGCTGTTTTAATGTTCATTTATTACCATGTACTGTTTCTATGGATAGTGTTGTAACAATAGCTGTTATGTTTTCGACACTGTCATGATAACAATCCCAGACAAAGATAGAAATAACAATCCCAGACAAAGATAGAAATAACAATCCCAGACAAAGATAGAAATAACAATCCCAGACAAAGATAGAAATAACAATCCCAGACAAAGATAGAAATAACAATCCCAGACAAAGATAGAAATAACAATCCCAGACAAAGATAGAAATAACAATCCCAGACAAAGATAGAAATAACAATCCCAGACAAAGATAGAAATAACAATCCCAGACAAAGATAGAAATAACAATCCCAGACAAAGATGTAGTGTATAGATACAAAATGTACACATGCTATTTCAACAATCTGTTAAGTTTCATTGATTCAAATCTCTAGCTTACCCTTATATTACTTTTAATATATGTTTTTGTTTTATCAACTTAATCACTAAACTTAATAATACAAACAAACAAAAAAAAACACTTACCAGAAAAAAATGTATTATGTTTATACCCGTTATTAAGGAAAAACAAACCCTACCCCACCCACATAAATATTTTAAAATACTTCTAGTTGCCATCCAATAAACTGATTTGTATAGAAACATTGTATTTACAAATAGAAATAGAATGAAAAAGTGACTTTTTTTTTAAAACCATTTTCTGACCTTGAGGAAACGAACATTTAAGGGATACAGGTTAGTGAAACTTATGTATTAGGCCATAAACAAGTTCAAACTATGTCGCAGAGGCGCTAGTTCGAAACCTAGTGAGATATACTTAATGAATGCATTTGGTTCCAGACTCCAGATGTTTTGCTAATGCAGTGCAAACTCTGCTAGGGGAACATTTGTACTTACTATAGAGTTCATTCTAAATACGATGATTGGTGTCCTAACACAAACGACAACGAATGGGAGAACTTGAACAAGCTCTAAGATGGCGCTAAGATTCTGTTTCCAACGTTCACAAGCCAAAACAAAACGTAAGAGCTCAGCACGTTTGGCGAGTTTTATAACATGACATAAGTATGGTGTCAGAAGTCAGTCAGGTTAACAAAATTTATAACATGACATAAGTATGGTGTCAGAAGTCAGTCAGGTTAACAAAATTTATAACATGACATAAGTATGGTGTCAGAAGTCAGTCAGGTTATCAAGTTTTAAAACATGACATAAGTATGGTGTCAGAAGTCAGTCAGGTTATCAAGTTTTAAAACATGACATAAGTATGGTGTCAGAAGTCAGTCAGGTTACCAAGTTTTATAACATGACATAAGTATGGTGTCAGAAGTCAGTCAGGTTACCAAGTTTTATAACATGACATAAGTATGGTGTCAGATGTCAGTCAGGTTACCAAGTTTCACATCGCATGATACAAGTGGTATCCTCGAAACAAGTCACTATTAGGATGAGACACAAACTATAAGACTATAAGACAAGAGATCTAACGTAAGCAGCGGTGAGGAACGAGGTCACGAAGGTGGAGCCCACTCCCGCAGCTTTCCTTTAGAGTTGAACCCTGCTCCTCGAGTACACGGTAGAGCTACTGCACTCCCCTTACCCTAACAATGTACTGACAGCAGACACCCAACAATAAAACGAAATGCTGGACACACGGAAGTGTTTCTCTGGAGTACAAACTAGTAGAGAGAGAAGTCAGAGAATCTAAAGCTGGATCTCGATGATATCTAGCCTACACTATTTTATTGAACTTGACTCTCCATAGTTTCAGCAAAGCTGTTCATCTATTGAAATACTCATTAGTATCAACAGAACAATTTCTATAACCTTCCTAGACTCAGTCAAAATACTTGTTTAAAAAAGGGTAATTCTCTTTTATACATCTTGTAAAGAGATTATTTTGCTATTAATAACAAATGAAGGCTACATTAAAAAAAAAAAAACACTTTTTATACTCGAAATAGGCTCTAACGATTTTCCTAGAAATTTGACAATTGCTGTATATCGTTGGGATATTTATCATATATATATTAGCGCGTTGGCCACACTGGCACTTCCATTTTTTAAAACATGTTTTATTGTGTTTACAAAGCATATAGCAACTTACTCTGTCTGTCTGTTGTCTGTCTGGTAAAAAGTTTGTACACGTTATTTCTCCCACACTTAATCGCGGATCAAGCTGAAATTTTGCACAAATATTTCTTTTACCCGAGAACACAAGAATCAATGGAAAAAAATAACAACAAGAAAAACAAACAAACAAAAAAACAATTAGTTAATTAACTATTGGTAATAAATTACGTTGTTTGGTATCTCAATCAAGGGAAAGAAATAGTGGTAGTATAAGCTGAATTAGTCCCATTTATAGATTGTCGTCTAAACGTCTAAGGCTAACTACACATTTAATTACATGACATTACATGACTGACACACTTAATATAAGCTTTGCTTTTATTTATTTTTTTAAAAATATTTTTGTTTTTGTATTTTGCTTGTTAAATGTATCATTGATTGCGTACTAAGAGAAAGACAATCGCTCTTGAAGTTGTGTATTGAACTAGTTGTTGTTGTATTCTTCTCAATTCAATAGCGACGAAATATCTTCTTCCTTTCCCGCCCACATTTTTTTTTTGGTTCCAATTGGACGTCCAGTGAGAGCCTCGTAGTGGCAATTAAGTTCCGCCACATGGCCATGAGAGCCCAGCTTGCTGGATGAACTCAGAGCCACAATGTTGGGCCCCCACATGCAGGCAACAATCTAAAAGCGGATTAGCTAGCTGTTTCTATCGCCGTAGGTAGTAGAGCTGGCTCAGTGTAGAAGGGAAGGAAATTAAAACTGCTTAAAGAGAGAAATAATAGGAGAATAGTAATTAGATGGAAGGAACATTTGACATGAGAACCAGGTCGACATGATAGCAAGGAAAGATAATATAAGATAGACAGACAGGCAGGTAGGTAGATAGATGGACAGACAGACACTCACAAATTGATCTCCACACACACACAGATAGATAGATAGATAGATAGATAGACAGACAGACCGACAGATAGATAGATAGATAGATAGATAGATAGATAGATAGATAGATAGATAGATAGATAGATAGATAGATAGACAGACCGACCGACAGATAGATAGATAGATAGATAGATAGTTAGTATTAACAAAGGACCACTTCACTGCCATTGACATTTGTATAGCATCCAACTTTTCAAGCGCCAATGGTCCGACGTTGTGGTCAGTGCACGGAATACATGACATTCAATGAGGCCGATGGTGACCTAGAGTGCAGAGACTAATATTACTAAGCACTAAACGTCTGGGTGTGGGTGTGGGGATGACTGTCCTCCCACTTGACACAGTTAGGCAGTGCTCTCCCTCCCGTCACGCTCTGGTACAGTGTAGAACGTTCTAGCAGCCAACTTCCCTGTACTTGCAAGTAACGCCAACAAATAAACAAATGCAGACACTTGTCTTCGCTTCGTTAGCATCCAAATACCACAACTCTCGGTGGAGGCTGAGGGACGAGTGCGTTGAGGGAGGGGCGGGTGGGGGGAAGTAAAGTGGACGGGAAACGTTGAAGCCCCACTATCTCCCCCCCCCCCCAATTCCCCGTCATTTCTTCTCTTACCAGCTAGTTTGGTGTTCAGTTTCTCCAGTCTCAGGAAGTAACAAACTTTTCTTTTAGTGCCACGGCTCCACCAGATCTAGACATTCCTTCACTGGCTCTTTCACTCACATTATCTCTCCCCCTCTCCTTTTAGTTCCACGAGAACACTTTACACCCCGCAACGATATCTGGCTGACATGCTTCGGACCCAGGGGAAAAAAATTACGGAGGATTAAGATCAACGTTAACACTAGATAGAATACAATTACATTGGCCTCCCTTCCTCTGACACCAATTCTTTCGCTTTCATAAATAAACACAATAGGTCAACCCTGAGACACCAGTACATTAAAATAAAATCTCGCAGGTAACAGAAATTATAATTTTCATTTGTTTTTGTTTACCTCACAATAAATATATATAAATTATATATATAAATAAAATAAAGTAAACACTTCAAGACTAATGTGAAACGAATCACAACTGAAACGAGTAAACATTTGACGTTTGTATCCTAGTACAGCTGCAACCGCTAGACAGCTACTAGACAAAATGTATTCACTACATCCGGACATTTGAGTTTCGAAACCATTGACACAATGAACACTGAATAGACTACGAGGAAACAATGTTAGTTTCTTATGTCAATTGCATGTCACTGTTGAGGTTGAGAGGGAGTCTCAACACTTGAGAGGCAGAGAGAGAGAGACAGAGGGAGACAGAGAGAGATGTGGTATTAACGCGAGCTAGAAACTCATTAAGTTGTTTTGGCTTCAGACGTTGCTGTGTCTGAGTGAGCTTCACCTGATTCACTTCAGTTCTTGTCAATTAAAGAGCCGAGACGGGGAGGTGGGGGAGAGGTATCTCTGTTGATCTAGAGAAATACACGTCTGACATAGAGACACACACATACACACGCTGTCTGTCTGTCTGTCTGTCATGTGGGGTGTTTTATCATCTGCATTAGGTCAAGGTGACCAGTGATATGATACAAGATGTCACACTAACCTGAATGACATGGGGGGGGGGGGGAATAGAAGTAAACGTTGGACTAGAATATACAATCTCGAACAGAATGCAACAAACACACACAGAAATGTAGAGGAACAATGTTTTATCCCATCAATGTAAGGTAACAAAGTCACAATGTCAGGTGAACATTTATGTTCATAATGTACTGTAACAATGTCAGAAAACAATGCAACAATGTAATGTAGCGATGAAATGTGACAATGTACGAAACAATGTAATGTGACAATGTCAGAAAACAATGCATCAATGTAATGTAGCGATGTAATGTGACAATGTACGAAACAATGTAATGTGACAATGTCAGAAAACAATGCATCAATGTAATGTAGCGATGTAATGTGACAATGTACGAAACAATGTAATGTAACAATGTAGTGTGACAATGTACGAAACAATGTAATGTAACAATGTAATGTGACAATGTACGAAACAATGTAATGTAACAATGTAAGGAAACAATGTAATGTAGCGATGTAATGTGACAATGTACGAAACAATGTAAGGAAACAATGTAATGTAGCGATGTAATGTGACTAAGCAAGGAAACGATGCAATGGAATCATGTAATGTGACAATGTACGAAACAATGTAAGGAAACAATGTAATGCAGCGATGTAATGTGATAAAGCAAGGAAACGATGCAATAGAACCATATAAGGAAATGATGTAATGGAACAATTTAAGAGTAGTGTAATGTAGATTTCATTTTCGAAGTACATTCCACATGTAGCACTTATTTAAACTACACAAGAGAACCATTTTTGAATCTCTACTCCAGGCACCACGCTTGGGCAGTTTTTGGTTTTGACGCTTCAACCTTTTGTTCTTTCACTGCCAGTTTTCAAAAGGAACACAATAAGTTGCTATTATACAAAGTGTTGTCGAACATGATTTCACTTTCCACGAATGACATCAAACCCTTTACTCAAAAAGAAATGTAAACATCAGGATGTGAGTCCGGCTATAACGGTGGTAAAATGGCGCTGCTTGGTTACGTATACAGAAACAGGTTGAGGTTTTTTAACAACTAGAAATGCACAAATTGTACACAGGATTTTCGGAAACAGTCGGCGGTAGGTAAGAAAAAGCTATGCCAGCAACTAATGGAGAATTCTGTGCTAGAGCATGGCCGTAGACCTTTCTGCCTGGGAGAATATGTAGGCTCGTGTCACACTCACACATTGATCTCCACACACACATACACTGGTATACACACACACACCTACACTGAACTATATACTCCCACAAAAACGGTGCTCCAGGAAAGTGTTTTGAAAACCAGAACATTGGATACAAGAGTGTCAACAAAACAAAGTTTTCTCTGGGAGGTTTTTTTTTCAAAACATTGGAGTGTGTGTGTGGGCAGTTCTTGCTGTCTGCAAGGCCGTCCATTTTCAATATAGCCCACCTTTTGGCATTACTTTTAAGTGTCAAAATACTTTGGAACATGTTCTGGAATGTCTACCGAGCTAAGCATCATTAGGGTTATTTTGTTCCCATAGAGGACCTATTATATTTACTAAACAGCGCTTAGTGGTAAGGTAACCATTATGTATTCAATACAGATTTTACATTTCTGTGAGGTTATATGTTGTCTTTGGCATTGGCAGTCTCCAAGGTGTGAATTTTTAACATCTGTCCATCTGTGGTACGACTATACAGCTATTACATATGTCTATTAGTACGGCTTTACAGCTATTACATATGTCTATTTGTACGACTATACAGCTATTACATATGTCTATTGGTACGACTATACAGCTATTACATATGTCTATTTTATTACGACTATACAGCTATTACATATGCCTATTTGTACTACTATACAGCTATTACATAGGTCTATTGGTACGACTATACAGCTATTACATATGTCTATTTGTACGACTATACAGCTATTACGTATGTCTATTTGTACGACTATACAGCTATTACATATGTCTATTGGTACGACTATACAGCTTTTACATATGTCTTTTGGTACGACTATACAGCTATTACATATGTCTATTTGTACGACTATACAGCTATTACATATGTCTATTGGTACGACTATACAGCTATTACATATGTCTATTTGTACGACTATACAGCTATTACGTATGTCTATTTGTACGACTATACAGCTATTACATATGTCTATTGGAACGACTATACAGCTATTACATATGTCTATTGGTACGACTATACAGCTTTTACATATGTCTTTTGGTACGACTATACAGCTATTACATATGTCTATTTGTACGACTATACAGCTATTACATATGTCTATTTGTACGACTATACAGCTATTACGTATGTCTATTTGTACGACTATACAGCTTTTACGTAGATCTATTGGTACGACTATACAGCTATTACGCATGTCTATTTGTATGACTACACAGCTATTACGAATGTTTATTGGTATGACTATACAGCTGATTAAACGTGTGCTCATGTAGACAGCTGGTCAGCCATCTTGCCTCTCGAACTAAATATTTGAAGTTGACATTTACTTTAGCTCTAGCCACTCCATGATAAGTCGTTGCTACAGATCATTATTCAGCTGAGATCAAACCTCACAAAGACTGAACCATTAAAAATGTAACGGGTTAAGGTGACCCACAAACCACAACTGGCTGTTTGAAGTTAATTGTTAAACTACAGTTTTCCTTTTTGTGTTTTCAGTAGATCCAAAATAATTTATAAGAAAACATATATCTGAACTTTTTAAAAAACAAAATTGTCGCTTAAAGTTGGCAAACGTTAAGTTAGCCCAACCTTTGAATCCATTTAGTTTCATTGACATATCTGCACGAGCTGACATGCCACAAAGAGAGAAATGGACCATCTTCGACTTCTTCTCCTAAACATTGTTTCCTTGATGATTTGAAAGTACATGTTGATTTGATAATTTAAAAAAATGAATTGATGCCAAAATAACGATCATAATAAAAAGAATGAAACACCTTTTTGTTCGTCAGCCAGTCGTCTTTTCAAAACATTCAATGACTAAGATAATAGCTATTAGTTGGAGGGGGGTGCACATTACATGTCAATCTGTTCAACATTTCAAACAGTGAGACAACTGACTCGTTGGCAGATTGTAAGGGATCAGCTCAATGTCATACATAAACTCAATCAAGACGTCACACATACTTAATAAAGACGGCATACACAAACTCACCTACATACTTAATCAAGAAGCCATATATAAGCTTACATCTAAAACAACAATGAGCATAAATTGACCAACAATTCAAAATGAATGACACGTGATTATTTGTAGACGGTGCACCAACACAATTGATGCGGTGGTGAAATCAGAATTTCAAGTGCTATTCTTGCTGGGTTTTTTTTTAAATCTCAACGCGACAGACGGACAACACAAACACAAACGTGTCTTTTCCCTACCAGAAATAAAAGGGGGTGGGTGGGTTAAACTGAGCAGGGAGGTTCTTTCATCCATCATTGTCCCAAACTAGATGTAAAACCACAACACCAGTCAAGCACAAATATATCCAGCCAACTTGTAGCTTTAAACACTTGAGGTCTAATGTCTAACTAGCGAAGTTTATCTTCACCATTCAACTCAAAGATAGCGTCTAATTAACGAAAACCAACTAGGCGTCTGTATCGCACATTGACAAAAATAAAAAGTTACACAAATCTAGAAACTGCACTTTTAAAGTTCAACCTCACAACACATTCTGACTATTTAATTCCACCCCGCCCAAACAGTCGACCTCCCACTAACCTCCCTGAGGGCCATTTCATTTGAACAGCCTTCCCAGGGAGTATCAAATGATATATCTAATAGACAATATCTACGGCAGATGTCACTTGCTGACTTTTTAAATCTATTAAATACATAGTGTCCAGATAAGGGAGAAAAACAGCGCGCTAAATAGCCAAGGCGGGCTGGCCGTGTAGAGAGGAGTTAACACGACAGCTCGACACAAGTTGAGTGAGCAGAACACAAGTAAAGGTATTTATGGACGGTCTCATTAGTACAAGTAGCAGGTATTTCAACCAAACTAGTGTACTTCCTCCTTTTTTGTTTCTCTTACTCGGTAACACTCAGTCTCTACATTTCTCTCTCCCACCCCCCCCACCCCGATACTTCTCACTCACACACAGATAAGTTTAAACTGAACAAAAAAAAAGTCGCCATCGTTTAAGTGAGTTGATTTAATATTACAGTTCCACTGCACGTGCGCTGTGCCCACAATGACACTGACACTTGTGTCACATGACATCTTGGTTTACGACAGGCTGCTCCTCACTACTTTTCCCAATTCCACCAGAAGATATCCACATTGCCACGCGCACACTCACTCACACAGAGAGAGAGAGAGGGAGAGAGAGAGAGAGAGAGAGAGAGAGACGAACGCGAGTACCAAAAAATCTTGTAGAGGAGAAGATTGAGTTAACCAATGAGAAACGGATCAAATCAACTTTCATGGAACAAATGCAAGGACAATCAACAGATAGACAAAACATGAGCTCCGAGCCTACAATTCTCGGAAGGTGACCGAATAGAGATTGAACCTATACCAATCGTTATAGAGGGCCTGAACACTGACCTGCAACGTCGCAACTTGTGGGCAGTTTAGACCAATAACTCGTTGCCACGTCACAGGTCGTGACGTAAGACACGTGATGTAGCAACGAGCTACACGTTCAGGGCTTCTCTAACGATTGGTCTCGGTTGGTCGTGGTAGACCAACCAGGAAGTCCGTAAGGTAGTTATGATTGATGTGAATACGGCAGACAAGTCTCAGAGGTAACTAGTACGAACTATAAGTAGATCTAAGTAGTTTTGTAATGTCTATGTTCTATAACTTGACTATCTTGTCTAGTCAATAGATTCATGTCTTCTCTAAAAATAAAAAAAAACAAAAAAACTTAACACATGGGATAGCGTGAGGCCAATTCATGGATCAAAGAGATTATCTTAAATACTGGCAAGACGTGGACCAAGTCAACACGCCAAATGGCCTTAAAGTAACTAAAGGCTGACCAAAGTATTGGGGCAACAGAAACATGGAATGTAATCAAGTGAAAGGACCACCACTACAGCATAGCATAAGGTATCACACCACTACAGCATAGCATAAGGTATCACACCACTACAGCATAGCATAAGGTATCACACCACTACAGCATAGCATAAGGTATCACACCACTACAGCATAGCATAAGGTATCAGAGTGTGGCGGGGGTTGGGGAGCATACACATATGGGCTTATTTATGCAGAGGATCTCAAGGATTCCTAACTATATTCCATACCAGGGACATATTTCAAACGAATCTTCAATACCCCATTGCTATTGGTCCAGTTAGTACTAGACTGAGTGAGCCACTATCACTGTGGTGAACAATTTGATAACAAATGGGTACAAAGTCGATATTTACATAACTAGTGTCCACTCTAAACTTAGTCAGTGTTCACTCTTAAGCTGTTAGTTCTTTCCGCCTCGATTTCCTTCTAAGGTTTACCGCGTGAAGGCTCTCCAGGGCAGGGAGAATCCCAATCGCCTAATCACGTGATATTTACACACACACACACAAAAATGTGTTCCCAGATGAACATACTCCAGTTCCACTTAGTATTAGTACTAAGAAGGGGAGAAAGAAAATATGCATTGGTTATTAAGCCTGTCAGTTTTAGGATTGGCAGGTTGATAGCGCAAGTTTTATGTATTACTATTCAATGTTTGTTTCTTCTAATACACCTCCCTCCTCTCACCCTCAATCATATTCATCCGCCTCAGCACTGTGTTATGATCTTAGAACAAAAGTGTTGAATTGGACCAGTCTCAGATCTAGAATACACTCCACCATCTGCCTAGGGACAGATCTAAAGGTGTGCTGTAATGTTGGGTGGGGAGTGGATAGGTGACTGAAGGAGTACATTTGTAATGCGTAAGGAAAAGGGAGAAAAATGGCGGGAAGATGGTCTTCGCTGTCGATTACCAAAGCCATCGAAAAGAACATTCTAGTTTCTGAAGAGCGTCTCTGTGTCGCGGGCACGGAGTGCGCATGACAAGCAGGCGAGGGAATGTGCGTTTCCGGTGGCTGGTTCCAGGCCGTCAAGGCTGGTTAGTGTCGCAATGTCTCACGGGAGCGCACCGAGATAGCCATCAACGGGAAGGGCCGAGAGGAAGCGGGGGACCACGGACAGCAGGAAAGCAAAGAGATGGGTTGAGGGGGGAGGATTTTCTCCAATAAGAACCGAAACAATTTCTGGCAATCATTCAGACTCTTGACTTAAATTATCTCGTGTTATTTCTGGCCAAGTGCACAGAAGTAAATGGAGATACAGAAAGGGATGGGGGGGGGGGGGGGGGGGTCGAGCCCAAAAGGAACAAAAATGAAAAGTGGTGTTTAGGCAATAGAACAATGAGGGCCACTGGCGGTGGGTGCATAGTTCCACACTAAAAATGAATAACAGAGTATGAAGTTGAAAAGAGAACTTTGAAAGAGATATAGAGGAAGCAAATATTTGTCCGGGGATCAAGTCTGGTCCCAGCAGGAAGTAAGCAGACTCGGTGGTCATCTGGGCTCCGCTTCTGATGTGTATCTTTCTTCTGGGAGAAACTTTGCTCGCTTATACTGGGTGTGTGTGGTTTGTGAGAAGTGTTTGTGTGTGTGGCAACTAATGGCTATCTTGTCCAGATGTAGTCACATAGACCAAAAAAAATAATTGTCGATACAATGTCTAACAATGATTGATTTATTTTTGTACATTTAATTTGTCAATGTTGACCCCTTCATTGTTCACTTTAAGTCCACTTTATCAATAGAACAAGGTGATCAATAATAAACAGCTGGCCTATAAATTCAAAGTAATCAGTTCAAATCCTGCAGCAGATTTTTTCCCTGTTATAGTTTCATTATTTTAGAGCCTAGATCTAAACCTGAACATTGAAGGTTAGGTTAAGTTTCTAGGTCATCTGTGCTAAATAAATAATGTTATGATGACTGCTCTATTTACAGACAACGTGAGTGTTAATTACATTAGAATTTCACTAAGTACTGACCCAAAACAACCATTAAATCGCATGCAGGGGCAGGGGGATCTTTCACGAGTGTATCCTGCAGTTTTTGTTAAATGTGGCCCACACGAGACTCCGTATTTAAAGAGTAGAAAATGTGTGGAGTGTATACTGTACTTGTTAAATGTGGCCCACAGGAGACTCCGTATTTAAAAAGTAGAAAATGTGTGGAGTATATACTGTACTTGTTAAATGTGGCCCACACGAGACTCCGTATTTAAAGAGTAGAAAATGTGTGGAGTGTATACTGTACTTGTTAAATGTGGCCCACAGGAGACTCCGTATTTAAAAAGTAGAAAATGTGTGGAGTATATACTGTACTTGTTAAATGTGGCCCACACGAGACTCCGTATTTAAAGAGTAGAAAATGTGTGGAGTGTATACAGTACTTGTTAATTGTGGCCCACACGAGACTCCGTAGTTAAAGAGTAGAAAATGTGAACAGTGTATACTGTACTTGTTAAATGTGGCCCACACGAGACTCCGTATTTAAAGATTAGAAAATGTGTGGAGTGTATACTGTACTTGTTAAATGTGGCCCACACGAGACTCCGTATTTAAAGAGTAGAAAAAGTGTGGAGTGTATACTGTACTTGTTAAATGTGGCCCACACGAGACTCCGTATTTAAAGAGTAGAAAATGTGTGGAGTGTATACTGTACTTGTTAAATGTGGCCCACACGAGACTCCGTATTTAAAGAGTAGAAAATGTGTGGAGTATACTGTACTTGTTAAATGTGGCCCACACGAGACTCCGTATTTAAAGAGTAGAAAATGTGTGGAGTGTATACTGTACTTGTTAAATGCGGCCCACACGAGACTTCGTATTTAAAGAGCAGAAAATGTTTGAAGTATAGTGTACTTGTTAAATGTGGCCCACACGAGACTCCGTATTTAAAGAGTAGAAAATGTGTGGAGTGTATACTGTACTTGTTAAATGTGGCCCACACAAGACTCCGTATTTAAAAAGTAGAAAATGTGTGGAATGTATACTGTACTTGTTAAATGTGGCCCACACGAGACTCCGTATTTATAGAGTAGAAAATGTGTGGAGTGTATACTGTACTTGTTAAATGTGGCCCACACGAGACTCCGTATTTAAAGAGTAGAAAATGTGTGGAGTGTATACTGTACTTGTTAAATGTGGCCCACACGAGACTCCGTATTTAAAGAGTAGAAAATTTGTGGAGTGTTTACTGTACTTGTTAAATGTGGCCCACACGAGACTCCGTATTTAAAGCGTAGAAAATGTGTGGAGTGTATACTGTACTTGTTAAATGTGGCCCACACGAGACTCCGTAAACAAAGAGAAGGCTTGTGATGGCTCGATGCTTGGCTCCTAATGGACACTTTTCTCTGGCAGAACTGATCACTGGACCCATTAGAATAATGGCTCCTCTATTGAATTAGCCGGTCCCTTCGATGTGGGAACGAATTATACAAGACTGCGTAGTCCTGTAATCTTTTCCACTGGGGTTGTGTTTGCATGCCTGTGTGTGGGTGTGTATGTGAAGGCGCTTGTGAGACTGAATAAACAATATGGAATATAGTCAACATATCTTTTTGTTCCTATGTTCAGATTAGTTCTAGATATCAGGAATTCTACACAGTGTTACATTTGAGAAAGACCACTTATAAATATGCCAATGTCGTTTGTATTCTAATTCTCTTGAAACTGATACCTACAGAGTATACATGTATATTACATACATCTAGTTAATTCCCTTGATACTATCAACATTGAAGAAACACAGGGAGAATGGGTTGGAAGGTTACAGACAGTTGATGTCATTGTCAGGGTCTGGACATAATTTAAAAACAAACAAATAAACATTATTTTTTTTAAACTGTCAGGCAAAGAATTTTGTTTAATGTATTGTCTCCCTTGAGCTGTTTTAAGCTAAGTGGTACACTTGACACGTTTTTATAAATGTATTCATCAAATGTATCCACATTGCGCATATATTACCCATTTAAATAACCATACTAAAAAAAACTTAATTTAAATTGTTTTCTCTCTGAATGCTTGTCATGGCAACGGCGCAAAAATGTATTTTTTTTTATTGTGTAAATAGGTAAGGCTTCAGAAATATTGAAGCAATAACCACACAAATACATCAAATGTGTTAAACCAGCTTGTCTCTACACTGTCTTCTGTACAGATCCGAAACTAGATACAAAAAACTTCTTTGTTTACAATCTGGTTTTCTAACCTTGGTCAACAAATTATTTTTTAAAAAACTATTTCTACGATTTGTATTGCACTATAGAGAAAATGTAATGAAGAAGTTGTTGCCCTTAGTATTAGCAATAAGCCGGACACGTTGGAATCAATGCTATGTATACTTAGCCAAGTAGAGTACTACGTGTGCTGTAATGCACAAAGTGTAAGACGACATTTCCTTATGGACAATACAGAGTAGTATTAAACGTGAATACAAATAATAGTTAAAACCGCCAAAAAAAAAAAAACGCAGAAAATTTCAAATAAATGATCAAAAAGAAATGTTAACAAAATTCATGAAGCAAATATTTGGCCACACACAGCCACTGCACCACATGCTCGACAGTTGGAGGTCAATCCAGACAACAATGTAGATATAAGTTTGGAATGTCCATTGTCTCAACAAGGCCATCATTCACTAGAGTATACTGAATGTGTTGCAACCCTAGCAGTATATCTTGATATGTTCTATTCAACGCTAGTGTTCTACACTGGTCCAACAAAACCCCCCAACCCTGATTTGATCTTTCCTAAGCGGACTATTTCCTATTATTCTCTGTGCGGACGTGCGTGTGTGTGTGTGGGGGGGGGGGAGGTCTGACTTTTCCGCCACTCTCCCAGATCGGACACTTTTGGTGATCAGCTCGACTCTCGCTTCAGGAAATTCAGATTGCTTTATTTTCTGAATGGCTGATCTTGTGAAACATAAAATGGCCGACGTATGCCCCCCTCCCCCTTTTTATTTTCCGCTCCTTTTTTCTTCAGGCCTTCCGACGTCTTCTAATTCCGGTTTAGCCCAACACGCACACACACACACATGTGGCGAATGTGCGGGTGTTAAGCACAGGGGCGTGTCCTGCTGAAACAAATGGGGGTTGAGATTGTCCTGGGTTATAATCTCCGCGGCACGCCTGCCACATGAAATATAGATAGAGATAAAATAGGATTCTGGCATGCACTTGTGTTTTAGACTGGTTACTATGACCGCTGCCTAGACATTCTTTCAGCCTAACGTTGCCAGCAATGAGCCTCTATTCACTAGGTTGCGAAGATAGCATGCTTTCAATCGACTAGGAGGCGCGAGATAGTAGATCTAAGTTGATATATGTAAGGGTAGGGTGGGGGACTTCAAAGGAGAAAAACCCAACATCTTTATTAGTAGTCTTACAATAGCAAGTCAATATCTGATACAAAAGTAAAAAAAAACAACCAGCAGCTTGTAGGTTTGTGGAGAAGAATGGTGTACCGCTACACCTACACGACTGATTCATCTCTTCATACTTTTTTGTTTTTAGTTCAAATAGAAAAAATTATTTTTAATTATACTAAACTAATTACAAATGTGTGTGTGTATATATATATATATAAAGCTTTATACAAAGTGTTATTGTATCACTTAGTTTGGACCAGTCATGGAATTTAACTAGTAAAAGATCTAGATTCAGTCAAGTACAATTTCTTCCCTTATTCGAGATACCAAACAACATAATCAATTACCAATAGTTAATTAACAAATTCATTACTTTTTTTGTTTTAATGATTCTTGTGTTGTCAGGTACAAGAAATTGTGCAAATTATCAGCTTGATCCGAGAATGGGTGTGAAAGAAATAATATGTACAAACTTTTGACCAGACAGACAGACAGACAGTGTGAGCTGATATAAGCTTTGTAAAAAGGAAGAAATGTTTCAATCTATTTCTGCACACACTCAACTTTGATGTGAAAACATCGGTTGCCTTTTATTTTGTAAATGAAATAAAAGTATTTAAAAACTAGAGATAGGTCATTGAAGTCCGTTTCTATGTCACTATGTTACTTCAGCGCCCTCTGTGGTTCTCAAAACAATTGGACGTTCTGAAGCCAACTAAAAACTAGACTATAGAGAGGTCATTCAATTGAAGTCTTGTCTAGGATACACGATTCTGTCTCATGAAGTCTTATCTTATCTTATATAATACAGACGTTACTTCAAAAAAGAAGATGATTACGTCCTACGCGTCATGCATTTAGTCATGCATATTAACCAATGACTTAACTTCTGCCAAGTCACTGGTTTTCCTGGCTAGCTCAGGCAACCCATTCCATGCTCTAATAGCACTAGGGAAGAAGGAGCATTTGTACAAATTTGTCCTCGCATATGGGACGAGGAATGTGCCTTTATCTTTGTGTCTTTCAGAGTATTTTATTAAATTTTGTTTTTGTATTTGAAGATTATGGTTCAGTGTTTCATGTATAATTGCTACTTTACTTTTGAGTCTTCTGTCCTGAAGGCTTTCTAAATTTAGTGATTTTACTATAGGTGTTTTCTAGTCAAATGTGAATATTCATTTGTTAATGATAATGTTGACTGCTATGAAACAAACTTTCGACCTAATGTCTTTATACTCTTTCTCATAGGATACATGTCTTTATACTAGACACACCATAATGTCTTGATACTAGACACACCATAATGTCTTGATACTAGACACACCATAATGTCTTGATATTACTTGATATTCATTTTACAAACATTGTCTTCTTTCCTTTTTTTTTTTAGCTTGTGTAGAGACTGCCACATTGTGTAGAGACTGCCACATTGTGTAGAGACTGCCACATTGTGTAGAGACTGCCACATTGTGTAGAGACTCTCAGAGTCCAGTCCCTGTAATAACGTCAGACACAATCCTGTCTACGGACCAGATCAGCCAAATTGTAGCTGACATCACAGACTGTATGGCTCCCCCCACCTCCTCTATCCACCCACTCTACAAATCAAGTGCACGAAGCAGCGCTATGGATTCTGGAGGCCCGCTGATCTAAAGCTAATTTGAAGTTTTCCCCAGAAATGCAAAAAAAAAGAAAAAAGAAAAGAGTCCAGGGGTCTCCGAGGAGCGGAACTGAAGCCCCTTAGCGTGTTATCATGTCATGATCGCCGTCTCTCTCAGCCTTTCAACGGGCCATCGTCCAACAGATGTTGGGAGATTAGTTTCTCATCTTAACTCATTGTACTGGCTGAAGTGGAAGCTCGTTAGCATTGGCTACTCTCACTGAAGGGACACCTACAGAGCACAGGGTTCTAGTACTAGAGAGCAGATACAACAGTTCTATAGAGAGAATAAGCACATCACATCCAGTTAGTTACCTTCGGCTAAAATAAATGAAGTCTCCTGTAATCCCACCTCTCCCCCCGCTATACATTGTGATATATCCATCAATAGATCACTGCGACGTGGGTGTGTCCCATACTGACGTCCTGGCCGCCAGTGATACTAGTCAATAGTATTAATAATCTAAGTCATCGTGGAAGATATATTGGCCACATTGAATACACATACACACTTCGTGATGTATGTCCCTGTGACGTCACGGTGTGACTCACCTAACATCCCTCTCCTCACTCGAAGTCCTTCTAAGCTTGATATTCAGATAGAACTTTGACTATGTAGAACTACAGATATGACTTCTACTATTAACTCTGAACATATCTTGACATAAACTCGAGAAGTTTTCACGCTACCACAATATGAACAATATAATGTCAAGAAATCGATGGTTGTTCATTTCAATGCATCTGCACAGAATGCTTGGTGCTTGCTACTTGACGGAGATAGCCTCCCCTTGTAAATCTACTTACTTGGCAATAGGAAGCAATGTTTGGACTCGGGGCGTTGTTCTCTAGTGCTACGTGGTCAGTTAGTGACAGGTGTCACAGGCACACAGTGATGCCAGTCGTCTACACCTTGACACAGACAAGACTTAGTTTGACTTAGAAGTCTGACTAGACCAGAAAGATAAATGAGAAAGGAAGAAGGAAAAGAGGTCGTGATAATAGAAAGAAGAGGTCAAAGGTTATACAAGAATGGAAGAGGGAATTCCCCCCCCCCCCCATCCTCCGTATTTCTACTATTTCTTATTGTGGGCACGAGGTGGGTAACAAAAGGCCTTATTATGAACCATAGAGAATACATCGCCTCCACTGCGTCGCCCTTCACCACCAGCAGCAAGCAACGCGCGTGGAACACGAGAGGATAGAGAAGAGGACGGGGTATCAGCGCTCCCCCGCGGTGTTGACGCAAATGATAGAGTCATTACGAAGTCAAGAGCACAATGACAACATGGGACGCATGCTGGGGGCCGCCGGCGAAGATCGCAATCTGGGAGTCCCGCTGTGAACACGGAGTGGGCAACAATACGGCCCTTTGTGTGGACTCGGGGATGATGATTCTCAAACAGGTGATCATAACTCTGCTACGAGGTCATCTATTGGTACTTCGGAGTACAGCAGAAACAAAGCTGTGACTAGGTGATTACTTGATCAAACAGCATTTGTCAGGGGCTAACCGCAGACCTATAATGATAATAGGCGTACCAATGGTCAGCACTATGAGGGGATTTATTTAGGGTACAAGAAAAATACTGGACTGAACTTCTTTATATGAACACTTTTATCATTTCAAACAAGCAAAATAAAAACAAATCTTTAAAAAAAAAAACGTATCTAAAGGGGATGAAATCCGTCCTTAAAACTATTTCTACCAATAATGTACAAGTTATTTCCATTCTTTGGTATCAAACAAAACAATTAATTACCAAAAATTAATAGACTTTTGAGTATTTTTGTTTATCGGTTCATGTTTTTTTTAGGTACGATAAATAATTGATCAAAGTATCAACTTGATCGGAGAATGCGTGAGGTAGAAAAAGCGTTAACAATTATTTATTGATTCATGTCTTGTCAGTGTCAATGAATAATTGTGCGAAGTTTCAGCTTGACCCGAGAATGGGTGTGGGAGAAAGGTGTACACACTTCTTACCAGACAGAGTGAGTTGATGTAAGCTTGTTTTTTTTTTTTTTTTAAAAAAACACCATTTGTTAGTTATAGGCAATAAAAATAGTAGTCGAGAAGGATTAAGATTAATTTCTTCTTGTTTTGTCAGGTACAACAAAAAAAAAAAAATTGCGCAAAATTTCAACTTGATCTAATATTGGCTGTGGGAGATATAACGTGTACAAAGTTTTAGCAGAGAGACAGACAGAGAAACAGACAGACAGAATAATGTGTTATAAGCTTTGTTAAAAAACAACAATTCCTCCTTTATGAAGCTGATAACTGTTTCGTAAGAACGACTAGTTTACACTTCATAACTAATGAAGGAGAGATTCAAACAACAAAATGGGGGAAAACAATTATCCCGCCACATTTCCCACTAAACACGAAACACCAAAACAATCCTGGTAAAGCGTATGTAAAAATCTACTCATAATGCTAGGCCTATAGATCTAAACTTACAAGACTGTGTGCAAGATGTTGCTGTAAGTGACAGTCTAGTCATTACTTCATTAAACTCCTGCGGAAATACCCGAAGATGTCGTCTGTTCAAGATAAAGATTGTCTAATTCCCTAGCTAATTTTTTTTTATACTTTGAACAATCATAAGACCAGACGAGTTTCCCAAGTTTGGCCAAATAGCTAGTCATTCTTTTCCTTAAGATATACATCAACTGTCAAATTTCTAACGTTCGAGCCGTTTTCGAGATCCGTGCCCAGGTGTTCCCACCCAGGTCTTTGAGCCGATGAATTTGCAAGCTAAATAAAGGAATTGTAAAAAGTCTCCAAGCTGTTACACCAGTTGACCCGCTAGTGTTGGACTTGTTTGAGAACCCTAAAGAAAGAGGAACATAAGCCGCCTACCCAAACATCGCCAGCTACTAGTGTGTGTCACGGAGACACCAGTCAGCTTTAGAGGGGCCGGACGTTTAGGTAGATTGAGACCTGAGACTGGGGTGACGAGCTACCGATGGCTGACAAACGCCTGGTGCGTCTTTCAACTGCCACTGTCAGGATCGTCTTCGCGGCGGCTGATAGCACCAGGGGGGCCCAGTCCTGATCAGCTAAACCCAGAACTATGGCTTAGTCTACGGTTCTGAAATGCATGTCTTGTAAAGAGGTGGGGGTTGAGATGCAAGAGCAAGAGAGATGTCGCACGATGACAGGAGAGATAAACAACTAATGACAGTCACTACCTAAAACTTGATTCAACAAAACAGTGGACATGTCCTTCAGGGGCGTCAGCGAAACTTCAACAAAAGACTTCAAAAAATGTGTTTCTAGAGAGGAATACTTGGACAATGTCAACAGAGAGGAATACTTGGACAATGTCAACAGAGAGGAATACTTGGACAATGTCAACAGAGAGGAATACTTGGACAATGTCAACAGAGAGGAATACTTGGTCAACAGAGAGGAATACTTGGACAATGTCAACATTGGTTTGTAGACACAACGGAAATTACGAAATGGGCCCAGGCTCGATACGCAAGGTACTGAGTCGATGGAGAGCACAGTGGATGGCAGACATTCATGTGTTCACTGAAAGTAAAGCAAAATTAGGATGGACGTATCTTTTCTGAACCGCGCTGCCCTCGGCCAGTAATGTGCAATGGTGATATATTGTGTAGGTACACTTAATGTGAACTTAGAAGTAAGCAGAGGGGCGGGCACCGACAGTTTGCCAACAAAAAGAGGGGTATAAAGACTGAACCGAGCATGTGGACAACTTCTGAAACTATTACACCTAATTGAGAATGACGTAATGTACACTGAAGTCAACAGGTACCCGCTGTAGTCGTACATCTCTGCTGGAACGAAGCGCCATCTGCCTCTTCCCCCTTTTCTCTAAAACAACAAACCAGGACCAACGTGTCCTAGCGTAGACTTGTAGATCTGGAAACTCTGGACAGCTGGCATCAATGACATACGATTGTTTGTGACGTTCAGAAATGTGTCTTGCGTTATGTAGAGGGCAGTGTAGGGGCTGGAGAGTGTGTATGAGACTTTCTACCATTTATAACATCGTGAACAGATTCCAGGCTGTTTGTGCGTGGAGGAGGGTGGAGCAGACGACACTGATGACGCTGCAGGTAAAGAGCTGGTTACGATGGCGCACCGGAATTGAAATGGAAGGGGGAGGGGCGGGGCGTAAGATGAGCTTATCATTGGCAATTTATGAAGCAGACTTGAGGTGTTGCCTGCCTGTGGACATCATCTGTATTCATCCTCTATCATCAACTGCCTGCTGCGCTCGTTTGTCTTCCATGCGCGGGGGAGCCCAGCGCCCCCATTTCCCATCTGGGGAGAAAAAAGAAAGGGTAGGTGGGAGGAATAAAAGGTTTATCGTCCACTGATCTTGGTCTTGGTATTTGTGTCTGACCTGTCACATAATAGTTTTCAATCTAGGAAGTGTCATGGCTGCTATTTTTGGTTTCAAGTAAGACAACATCAAGAAAGAATGTTCTTTGTTGTTTTTAATGTCAACTGCCAGAAATGACACCAACTTTGTCCATAGACATTGAAATGTACACTATTAATACATAATTTTCTTCATCCCCACATTGTAATGTGAAACTCGTACACGATTAATGACCTGGCTCTGTGGAGTTAAGAAATTTCAACACAAACCTGAGCGCACCCTGCTCTCATGGATACGACTATGTGCGGTTGGTGGTTGTGTTGGCCAAGGAACAGGGTGCCTCATTCATTCACGTAGGGAAAACTTCTCAGTGGAACTCATCAAAATGTTAGGTCTAAATAGAATCAAATCTTGTCTACATTTCTTCATCAATTTGGACTCACATTTGATGGACAGAAACATTCAAGCGTTGTGTGGGGGGATATTTCTCTTCTACTCGAGTTCGTGTGCGGACCACGGGGCCACCTGTTATCTGACTACCGCGCTATTGGACGAGTTTATGGCCGCGAACCTAAATGGCCGCTTAATTGGTAGAGGTGGACTTCGCTTCAGAGAGTAATGGTGGGGGAGGGGGAGGTGTTACAAGACTAGGCGCTCGAGATTAAGCACGAGATGCTCTATCAAAGGAGTTGTGCTTCTTGGTTCACATCCCTGGACGACATTAAACTGTAAGAGGTTCTGGAAACATCGCAGTGATCGCGTGTTTGTATCACTGGTACAATATTAGTACTTGACGTGACTAGCTTGTTAGTCACGTATGTGTTGTGTGTGTGTGTGTGAAAGATTAAATGGCTCCAATTCAAGGACTGGCTTAGGTCTCACGAAGATGTTTAGTTAACGTGTCTTGTATTAGCACATGACTTACATCTATCCCCTAAGTCTCGTTTATTCTCCTAAGTCTCACTTTTCCCAACAGAACAACTAACTTTATTCTAGCGCATCCTTTTTCAGCTCATTTCTTTCTTTAAACCTACTTTTGTCCATTGACTTCGATCACTATCTTTGGGAAAAGTAGACAACGGTCTGCTGCTCTGAGGTGAAGCATTACGCTATTCTTCCTGATACCTTCCATTGATCAATCCTTGACTTTCCTTTGAACCTGTACCCTAGAACCATGTGTTGTCTGCCCAACAGGTTGCTTTGCAAAGTACTACGGCACCAAGCAATCCACTCGAGATCATCGTTCTTTCTGCGGGTGTCAACATTTCAAACACTAACCTATACAACAACATCAGAGAAACTCATTCAATTAATGGAAACAAAAATGCAATGTGGTTCACCTCTGAATCCAAAGATTGATCATTTCAAACTTTTTAGTTTTGAAACATTGGCATAAGAGAAGAATTAGGTCAATATTTAGTGTGAGATTTAAACAATATCATCTACACGGTTAGAATATAGGTTTGACTTTAGGCCAACTCTATTGGTTTTTTTATTCTTCTTTGTAAAAACTTGTCTTCATCATAATGTCAAATATACCAGGCAGTCTCCCGAACAAAGCCGGGTACTTTGCCTAGTAAATAGTATAAATATAATTCAATGATAGAAACTACTTGATGAGCACATAGATAGATGTTTACCTATCGGCTATGTATGCTCCCGCAGTAGTTCTCAAAATGGTGTCGATGTGACTCTCTTAACTGTAGGTGATCAATGACATAGACAGGGTGGTTATCTAGAACTGTGTCAGAAACACCGAGAGATAGTACCGGGGGAGGGCTGGACTGCCAGCGTCTCTGCCTTCACCTCGCCTATCAAAAACTCCAGTCTGGGTCGGGGGGCCCGCCTGTCATGGCGTCACGAGGCAAGTTAAATTATTTATGTCGGCACTACTTTAGAGGCAATTATTTTCTCATTTCTCAAATGGAGGACAGTTGGAAAGGGGAGATGAAGAGTTCAAGTGGGGGCAATCATCTACCTCTTCATAGTCCCTGGGGTTGATCATCGTGATGATGATGATGATGATGACGGCGATAAAGGTAGAAACGGCAACGATAGCTAGACACTTTACCAGACCTTTAGGTACCGGTAGCTGTTTGGTTTTGTAGGACAAGTGGTTGCGTAACTAGTGGCACATCTTATAGACTTTATTCGGGAAAGAGTAGGGATCAATCCGCACGAGTTCATAGACATAGATACCGTACTGAATACAATAACGTATGGGTGATTTCGACATTTGTATTTTAGTTTGACTAGAGTGTAAAACATTGAAGTACAGTATAGAGCAGATTGAAATCCTAAGTAGATCCTTGTCAGAATCTAACATGATAATGAATAGTCATTTTAAAAATGGGGAAAGTTTAGTGGAGATTTTTCAGTCCTCTAGTTGGCCCCCTCCTTTCACCAATCTACTTTGGATCATCTCCTAGAAATGCGTTGAATGCCTGGGCAGTAGCTATGGTCGGAACGATGTCGCCCCATACAGCTGTATTCCCACTCATCACTTTGTTTAAATGTTGGATGTTTCAGTTGGAGGCTGCAGGGCTATAAAGTGCAGGGCTATAAAGTGCAGACCAACAATCAGGACATGGTTTTAAAAAATGTAGCCAGACTTCTGCATTCTGAACACCGGATACACCAAAAAACTTGTTTTTTTTTATGTGCTTCCATTTAATAAAAAAAAAAAAACATGTTCATTTTCGGAATTCAAAAGAAATCCCTTTCAAATGACTCTAAGTAAACGTAGTACCTAGTAGAAGCACTAAATAAACTCTTCGACCTCCATCTTCCAACCCCCCCCCCCCTTTTTTTTTCCCTCTTCATTTCAGTGCCACTATCCACATGAAATGCACATACACGCAGTTCTATTGAAACTTGTCAAACTCCAAGGTACCGGAGTGAAACTAAAACTTTCTCTGGAACAAACGGTTCAGTCTTTGTACACACACAGTGTAGGCTCTACATTAAACACACACACACACACAGTGGAGACTCTACATTACTGAAACACACACACACACCTCTGGTTGACCCCCCCTCCCCTCCAGTTCCATGACTACGATGTAGCGATGGGAAATGGTGTTTATGAATGAAGAGTGCCGCCTGCTGAGCAGAGAACGTTCTTGGGGGGATACATTTCTGGCACGAGCTAGATTGGCGCTGGGAGGATTATTAAAAATGAAATGCGTAGACCTAACGGACTGTAAGGGGTCAGTATGTTATTACAATCCAGCCTCGATACAGCCTGCTAGACAGACCTCTAGGGGTCAGTTTATTTTCAAATTCAATCTCAGTGCTTGACTATAGCCAACAAAGCAAGCCTCTAAGGGTCAGTTTGTTACAGTACAGCCTAGTGGAAACTGAACGAAATCTACACCATGCAGAAAACAGCATAGGTCAGATGTACATTTTTTATACTCAAATTATCCACAAGAAGATACCTTCCTTCCACGCACCCCCCCCCCCCCACGGGGTTAGGTAGGTATCATTTTACTTTCAAATAACGTCAGTCTAGCCTTGTCCTAGTTACTACAAGGGAGAGATGCAATAAGTGGGCCATGACCCTATATCTGGCATGCCCACACTATTGTCTCGACCTACTTGATTAGACTACTGCCAGTTCAAATAGAAACCTTAACCAAATATATATATTGTTTATTCTCCGGAATTCACTGCCCTAGAAGTCAGTAGAGAGAAGCATGTTTATGTAGACTTAGAGACAGTTGTAGCAGTGCCTGTGTACACGGGGGTGCTTAGCGTCCCGACTTGGCAACAAAACCTACAGACAAGGCCGCGGCTATTGTTTTCTGCCGCCCAAAGTTTCCGCAGACAGTTAAGTAGCTCATTCGGGGCTGCGGCTTACTGCTTTCTATTGGGCTCCCCGTGACGGGGTGCGGGAGGGGGTTCAATCCCCGTTCCCCAGTGGCACAAGGTGACAGGAAGCGATGTCCCGCCATGTCTTAGGTTTTTTTATTTCTATTTATGTTTTCTGTCCACGTTATTTATGTGTGACCAACAGGCGATGGCTTCAAGGCGATGCAGACATAGCAACAAGAGAAGATAACCCGAACAGAATGCAAACTATCCTTTGACGAGTACAAAAAGGGGCATAAAAGGAAATAAATCTACGCTTGTTAAGTCGTGTTCAATTGTGAATAGCACAAGAAAATCAACCAGCGCTCTGTCTAAGCACTGCAGGTTTTGAGTTATTTTATGACCTTAGCTCAACCAGAACATTTCAAAACACAAGGTCAAATCCATAAAATGAGTTTGGGCTAAATTTTTGTTGCATTTGGCTAGACATAATAAAAAGTAGATTCTCTCTGATGTCAGGCCTATAGCGCAAGGCTCTTGGATTCATTCAATGTCTATGTATTGTGTTTCAAACAGTTTGTACAACACATTTAGTCAGCTAATACGTCATTGTAGCTGCAAGTGAACAGAGACTCCAGCACAGAAACTAAGTCTGTCAACTTAACATAATGTTATTTTAGTCCTAAACAGATGTCTTTTTACTGGCCATACGGTTTCAAATGTAACAATGAACACCAAAACATTATTAAGTTTTCATATCATCAAAATAAGGCGAAATGTTTATGACGACGAGGCAACTGATCCATAAATAAATTAAATTTGTTCCTAGTCCTACTAAAGACCTAGTCCTAGAGAGTGCAAATCGATGAGTCAGTGTGTCAGGCATTATCCAAGAAATGTAAGCGTTTCCCCATCCTTGAGTCATCTGATCAACGACTACTAGATCTATGTTTTCCAAGCAATGTCAATAAGTTAAAATCATGAGGGCGGGGTTATGATTCTCCATTTCTTCTCACCAGATGGGCGGGGAAAACACTTGAGTGACGCGAACGGTTCATGCATCGACGCGGACTTGCCGTGCATTCCAAGACTTAACACGTCTAAGTCCCGCCCCTTTCATGTCCAAGCGAGGAGAGAGGAACAAGAGAGGCAGCCCTGGGTTGGCCAGCTCAGTCTTGAGGTCGAGTGTGTGGCCGAGACCAGAAGTGCGTCTATTGACAGTGGATTAACATACTGTTCTTTCTTTGGGCACACGATCATCGAGCGGTCGGCCGGGCCGAGTGAGGCAATCGTATGGTCACTTGCACATTCGAGTGGACACAATGCGTGTGTAGTAATAGTCGTGCAGTGCTTGCGGAACACCCGGTGCGATATATTCCGTCACTTGAATAGCGGATTACCTGGCACAGGAAACTTACGTACAAGCAATGAATCCAATCATTAGTATCGTATGTTAAGGACGCATACTACCCGGAAGCATAGGCTATATATAGTGCGTTCATCGCTGACCTTGATTATTAATAAACCTATTTAACATTTCATCCATTGTGCTAATATTATTCAAGTACCGTGGTATAGTTCTCGCCTGTGAGACAGACCGACATCACTAACAGAAACCGTCGACGGGTGGATTACTCTTGTCTGTATCATCACTAAGAGCAGAGTGTAACCCGAGCAGAGCACGGCGCGGCTTGGAATAGACAGACTTGTTTACATTGTAACGAAGCAAGTGTGGGACAGACTCTCACGACCACACAGCCAGCCAATTAAACACCTAAGTTTTATTGAGTCTGTGGTTTACTCTTGTTTCCACAACAACCAGCGACCACATCTGATTGTGCCACCAACCTAGCGTTCTGGGGTGATCTCTGGAGGTCAAGTGACATGTCACAACATAGGCTGCCGTGTCTGCGATGAGTCAAACACAACAGACTCGCTTCTCAAATTTCTAGGTCAACTCTTCATCGAGCTCGACCTAGATTCACTCGCCCTCCTCCCATCTCCAAATAAATTTTCAAAAGAAAAAAAGCAACACAAGGTCGGCGCCCCCAAAAGGCCCCTTTCCAAACGTCACAATTCCCGTGAGCAGCCTGTCGTCCACACTGTATCAGCCGGGCTACTCCCCAGCGTCCAGCATGCTACTGGAAGGCACCTCACCGGACATGATGTCCGCCCAGTCCAAGCTGCTGTTTCAAATCAACAAGTACTACAACGAGAGGGTGCACGCGCGAAAGGCCAGCATCAACAAGACCACCAGAGAGGTCTGCAAGGTGGTTCAAGATGTCCTCAAGGAGGTGGAGGTCCAGGAGCCCAGGTTCATCAGGTAAACAGTTGCGTTCCTTTCCCCTCCCCCCTCTTTCCAACACAGTCAGATAGAGCAGATTGATTCGTGGGTGGCAACAGTTCAATTCTTATAATTTCCTAGCAGCTACTCAAACCCATGCCAACAAAAAATTTGTAAGCTGAACATTGATCAACTAACAGCAAGAACTTCAAATCATTACTACATACATTGTTGATTTAGAATAGGGTTCGATTGAAAGCCTATGCCAAAATTAACACGAAAATGCAGCTATAAAACTAATAGTATTTTTATTAGAATTGCCAGTAAACTATCAGACAGTTACCAATAAAAACTAGAGCAGTGTCTTCTCTTTAACACTGTAAGTAAAGCTCTAGTACCCCACTAACCATAGTGAATAAAAATTTAATTCCTTAATTTGCTGAATATAAAAAGTTTTATTTGAACGCAAATTATGTGTAAGACAACTTGAATAATTAATTTGTGAAGCAATAATGCTATTAATACTTTGTAAAAAAATGTCTTTAATAACATAACCAATAAAGCAAGTTCTTGATATCCAAATTAGAGCAAGTCTTTATCTGAACTTCTTCAATAGAGTATTAAACCAATATATTATATAGTCCTTTTGCTATTATGGAAACCAAACTTAGTATAAAGCCTATTACTATTGGAGCTAGACTAGTACACTGCACCAATAGAATTAATGTAGTTGTTAGGACTGTGTTTGATGACTCGGTTCTAATTGAGCGTATTCATTTCAAAAGTCAGTGTGTGATAAAGCGTTGTTTTCCATCTGGTCAATATTTCAACAGAGAGATTGACAAACACAGGCCCACACAAAAGTCTGCACTCGTGTATTGATTAGCTATCACTAGGAGATACACATGTCCACAGCTTGGACCGAACGTTGCGAACACAAAAGTTCTATCTCAAAACACACTAACAATATATGTGAACCTAGACCTGGGCTCAGACAGTCAAATTGTTTCTTTAAACAAGTGTGCGTGTTACACATGTCTACTCATTAGACAGAACAAAATGCATACATCTACTAATTAGATAGAACACAATGTATACATCTACTAATTAGATAGAAAAAAATGTATACATCTACTAATTAGATAGAACACAATGTATACATCTACTAATTAGATAGAACAATTTTGTATACATCTACTAATTAGATAGAACACAATGTATACATCTAATAATTAGATAGAACAATTTTGTATACATCTACTAATTAGATAGAACAAAATGTATACATCTACTCATTAGATAGAACAAAATGTATACATCTACTAATTAGATAGAACAAAATGCATACATCTACTAATTAGATAGAACAAAATGCATACATCTACTAATTAGATAGAACACAATGTATATATCTACTAATTAGATAGAACAAAATGTATACATCTACTAATTAGATAGAACAAAATGTATACATCTACTAATCAGATAGAACAAAATGTATACAATCACGCAAAGGTCAAACTCAACACCGATACACACTTAGGAGTCACTTAGGACCCACTACACTGTGTGTAGGTTGATGGGTTTAAGTAAGTCTTTGAAAGTGTCACTTTGAGAGACACACTGAGGTCATCTGCACCACTCCAACGTGTTCTGCTCATTAAGTATGCAAAACGTGGTGGTGGTGGTAACTTGTCATTAGACTTCGAGTCTGTCCCTACACCAGACATGTGAAGACTGCGAGCAGCACAGGATGGGATTGTTTAGAGAACAGTTGAGCAGTCCAGAATGTAAGGCACAGAGTGGAATTAACCACTACCAACTCAACACACCCACACGAAACAAACTGAAGATTCTTAACTGAGGAGAAGTAAAGTAGCCCCTTTCAAGCCCCTTCTGATGTGAAGTGTAGACCATTGGGGGATCAGTAGACATGTAGACAGGTTGAGAGTAAACATTCTAAACAAAAAAATAGCTACTATAGATTTTTCAATCCCAGATTTTTAAAAATTAAACAATTACAAGAAAAGCAATAAACAACAGCAGATTTTCTAAACATTTGTTTTCTCTGCTCTTTGTTAAGCTTCCTAAACTTGTGCTATGATTTGCTAATGTTCACCTGTTATTTTATCTTCAGTTCCCTGACTGAGGTCAATATGCGCTATGAAGGTGTAGAGGTCATCTCCCCAACAGAATTTGAGGTCGTTCTCTACCTCAATCAAATGGGTGTCTTCAACTTCGTAGACGACGGTACCATTCCTGGCTGTGCGGTTCTCAAACTGTCGGACGGCCGCAAGAGATCCATGTCCCTGTGGGTAGAATTCATCACCGCCTCGGGCTACTTGAGCGCCAGGAAGATACGATCTCGGTTCCAGACTCTGGTGGCCCAGGCCGTAGACAAGTGCAGCTACAGGGACGTGGTCAAAATGATTCCAGACACTACCGAGGTCAAGCTCAGGATCAAAGAGCGCTACATCGTACAGATAACCCCGGCCTTTAGGTGTGGGGGGATCTGGTGCAGGTCCGCGGCTCACTGGCCGGTGCCGCATGTATCGTGGCCTAACCCAAACTTGGTGGCCGAGGTGAAGACAGAAGGTTTCGACCTACTGTCCAAGGAATCCATCTACATGAAAGACAAACAGTCAGCGGCGGAGGGCGACGCCTGGGTCATGTCATTCCGTTACGCAGAGGACAGGCTTTTGTATGGCGGGTGCCGGCGAAGGTGCCTCAGCATCTTGAAAACTTTGCGCGATCGCCACCTCGACATCCCCGGCCAGCCCATCCTCAACTACCACATGAAGACTCTGCTGCTGTACGAATGCGAAAAGCACCCAAGGGAGATCGAGTGGGACGACACTTGCATCGGGGACCGCATTAACGGCATCCTGCTTCAACTCATCTCCTGCCTACAGAACAGGCGCTGCCCACAGTACTTCCTGCCCACCGTGGATCTCTTCAAGGGCAAGTCTACCGCTGCCATGGACAACGTCGCCAAGCAGGTCTGGAGGCTTGTGCGAGAGCTTTTGACCAATCCGAGGAGCTTCGAAGCTCTGTAACTATAACTTAGCCCACGATCTCATCTACTCGACACTCAACACGAAGAGTGACCATGATCCAGTCATGGATAGTATTTGTGGACAGTGGTCAAAACCGCAGACTACCTTGCCTCAGTTTTAACAGACTTTAAATAAAACTGAACAAAGCGAGCCTGACTTCACAAAACTATGTCCGCGAAGGTTGGTATATTTCTGAAAGGATTACTATTATTAGTTGTGTATTTCGTGGACTTGCAAGTGTTAAGATTGTCATGGAATTAGATCTCTCTATTCTCTTTGTGCCCACTTGACTGCTGCATACACTACTACATGGGGCTTCAAGACGACAGGTTGGCCACTCTATAACATATTACATATGCATAGTATGTGTCTGCACGCATTCAATAAGGTTGGCTTTTGTAATCTAACATAGTCCTACAATACACATGTGACAGATAATGTGAGACTAATAATACAATACAAGATTTTTTTAAATACAACATCTCGCTGTGTATATGCGCATCGTGTGTGTGTGTGTGTGTGTGAGTGTACGTGGTTCTGAAACCAATCATTTATTTATCTCTCTATTGAACGTATGTATGTACACAGCCATGAGCTACTCCA
Organism: Biomphalaria sudanica; assembly: GCA_036873155.1. NCBI lineage: Eukaryota > Metazoa > Mollusca > Gastropoda > Planorbidae > Biomphalaria > Biomphalaria sudanica. The sequence continues at coordinate 939,719 of JAZGLO010001986.1, forward strand.
ATAAAACATTCAGCTAACAGAACTCTGTCACTGTGTTTCCTCTATTTCTAATCAGTTCTAGGATTTATGTCAGTTAACTTTTGTTTGTCAAATCATTTCATTGGACAGATTCTTGAAACTCTGTCTCTTAACGTATTTGGTTACAATTAAAAAATTGTTGACTTGCAAACAAAAAAAAAAATGTGTTAAAAAAAATGAAGCTAAAATTATCCAAAGAACAAACTCATCAAGAAAATAAAGTCACAACTCAATAGAATCATACAGCTGTATCTCTGCCCCGCCCCTTAGTATTCCAACATAATCAACCAAACTAGATCAAATAATCTTGGCGATTCATCAGTGTGATCACTACGTGGTAGAGGATGAGAACATTCCAATCGATTCGATTACAAAATAGTTGATATGAAGTCTGCTAGTTCTTGAAACAAACTGATCAGTGCAATTATTTACTTGTCTCTGCTAAGATCTGATATTGGAAATGCCTTTGATTCTGAGATGAGAATCATACGCCTAGTCAGTCACAGTTGATCATTTTTAAGAGCTCTAGTTTTCACCTAGATCTATATGAAGATGTGTGTGTGTCATTAAGTCCTCGCTACTGACTACTATCTAGTCCGTCCCGTGTCCCAACTAAAGCACATCAACAAGTTAGTTTTCTGACATACATTCACTAGTCCTCGGCTCTATCTCAACCTTTTTTTTTAACAGACTAAACAAATGCCCGTGTTAACAGACAAGGCTTGTATACATTCTAATTAAATTTAACTACACCAGATCCTTCCTCAGTAATATAATATAATATAATATAATATAATATAATAAGTTAAGGCAGGTAGTGTAGATATAATTTTCCCCATAAATTCTATTACTCAGAAAGGACTTATATTCCGATGACTTCTGTGAGGTGCAGTCAAATTGAATAATAAATAAACTTGTTATTGCAACTAAACGTAAGGCCATAGAACCAAACAATCTTACAGCCTAAGTCGCTTTGTCCGCAACGGAAACATTTCTATTTTAAGTTTAAAAAAAATAGAAATCTCTCATTTTCCCCTTTTGGTTCAGGATAATTTATATGATAAAGTTTCCCTTTCAGATCTTACGATCTATGTTCTCTGATCTGAAATAACTCATTTTTAGCGGCCCCCGAAAGGGGAAAAGACGCGATTAGTTTTGTGTGGCCTATCTGTCCATCTGTCCCGTTTAGATCTCAGAAACTAGAAGAGAAAATGAAAATCGGACATCATATTTTAGATCATTCAAAGTTCTGATGCAAGGGCTACTTTTTTCTTTTAGCGAAAAATCTATTTTTTTAAATCACTTATGCAAGCAGTTTTTTTTTCCATAAAAACACACCATTTTTACAACTATTCACTATTAATAGTAACAGATTATAGAAGCTCTGAAGTAAGGGAGATTGGAATGTACTATTTTTTCGAACACATTTATGCAAATGGTTTTAGATTTTTTGTTTGTAAGTTCTGTCATACTAAATACTACATTTACACACAAAAAATGTTAACTTTTTTTTTAATGAGAAAAAATCTATCCTGCAAATAAGTTGGACATAATTTAAAACAACAATTAATAAGTAGTTTTTTCATATTATCGCATGAACTTTAGAGCACTAAATTTGCATAAAATACAAAACTAAAGGAATTTTTTTTTTTTTTTACGGAAATGTTTTTTTTCTTGAAGCTTTGAATAAGAGATTGATCCTTTACAAAACAATTAGATCAATTAGATACTCATTATAAGACATCAGTTAGGCCAGGTTCACATCTAACTTCACATTCACCTATGCCTTGGTCTGCTGGACCTTTGGGGCACCACACAGGATCTGTCAACCTTCTTTCTCCATTCTTTTCTGTCATTTGCCTTTGATAGAATTTCATTATGATATTCTTTCTGTAAAATATTGAAACCTGCCTTTTTACCTGCCTGGGTGGACCACTTCTGATAAAATTTAATTCCGATATTCTTCTGAAAATATTGAAACCTGCCTTTTTTCCTGCCTGGGTGGACCACTTCGGGGTCCGATTTTGAGTTTGTGTTTACACACAAACTGTCTTTGTAACCTTATTATCTTTTATCTCTTTGGCATACACAATTATGGAGCGACATAGCTTTAAATCTCTAGTGAAATTACCGAGACATACATGTATTGTACATTACAGGAATGAGTTTATTATATTGATCATCAACTCAAGGGAGCGCCACTAAAAACGTCTATCGTCGTCAATACAAACCTATTATTTTGTTAATGAGTTGTTGTTGAACAAACAAGTCTACTGTATATAGTATTTGTATTATAGAGAGTCTCAAATATAATATGCATTTCTGGCGAATTTCTTTGTGTAAATATTTGTTTGCAAATTAATTTCAATTTATTTTGAAAATAAGAAATGTATGTATAAAACTACTGCGATTGAGTTATCAGTAAACTTCTCACTTGTTACATTACTAGACTCTGTTCAATAGGAGAACAGTTAATGTGCTGCTGTAATGAAAGTGTTTTTAACTTTTGTAATTTAGACAATCGAATAAAACACCATCTGAAGGTGTTCAACTAAATCCTCACAATTACAATCAGAGAGTGGGAACAGACAAAACAAAGGGCGTTAACAAAAACTCTCTCACATGACTCCAGTGGGTCAAGCGTAAAGGTAACATTGCATTACACACCAACTGGCAATCCAAACAGTGACAAACTCACAACGCAAAAGTGACTTTCGGATGCCGCTTCCAATCAATGTCCAAGAAGTTACTACAGCCTACTAAAACCCCAGACATGTCCAGCAACAACTTAACTAGCTAGTGTGACTGACTACAATGTCCAGCAACAACTTAACTAGCTAGTGTGACTGACTACAATGTCCAGCAACAACTTAACTAGCTAGTGTGACTGACTACAATGTCCAGCAACAACTTAACTAGCTAGTGTGACTGACTACAATGTCCAGCAACAACTTAACTAGCTAGTGTGACTGACTACAATGTCCAGCAACAACTTGACTAGCTAGTGTGAGTGACTACAATGTCCAGCAACTTAACTAGCTAGTGTGAGTGACTACAATGTCCAGCAACAACTTAACTAGCTAGTGTGACTGACTACAATGTCCAGCAACAACTTAACTAGCTAGTATGAGTGACTACAATGTCCAGCAACAACTTAACTAGCTAGTATGAGTGACTACAATGTCCAGCAACAACTTAACTAGCTAGTGTGACTGACTACAATGTCCAGCAACTTGACTAGCTAGTGTGACTGACTACAATGTCCAGCAACAACTTGACTAGCTAGTGTGAGTGACTACAATGTCCGCCGACTTGACTAGCTAGTTTCTGTTTTCAACCAAATACATTTTAACATTCCATCAAGGGAAATGTTTCTTAACAATTGAGACCTGTACGCTATCATAAACTTATTTTATTCCTTTATATTTCCCTTTTCTTGCATTGTTATAATCAAATATATTATTTTTTTAGAAGCTTTGATAAAAACACTATCTGAATAGACTAGATATCTGAATAGACTTAAAATCTGAATAGACTTGATATCTGAATAGACTTGATATCTGAATAGACTTAATATCTGAATAGACTTGATATCTGAATAGACTTGATATCTGAATAGACTTGATATCTGAATAGACTTGATATCTGAATAGACTTGATCAGTTTCTTTATTGAGGAACATAAACCAAAAAACAAACGTATTAGTACCAACGAGTGAAGCCGCTCTTCTTGTTTGATGATTTACTCAGTATAGAAAGTAAGAACTCTTATTTCAAGTGTTAACATTTCACAATCTTAAAACAGATAAAGACTAAGACCCAGGGTTTGAGAAACAAGAAACAAAATTACAAAAAGAGTTTGAGTTGTCACGCAAACTCTGAGGCGGCCCCCACCAGATATTCCATGGAAAAGGAATATTCAAGTCACAGACTTCTTTTGATTGTCTAAAGTAGTACAATTTTAAAGAATTACATTGTCAATACAATAAAATATGAAAAACATATCAGAAGAGCAATATCAAAGAATTATTTGGCGTTGTTTTTTCAATTAAAAACAAAATTAAGAACATAATATTGATAAGGAGATTTCTAACTTATACTTAATTAATTATGTTACCAAAAAGACATTTACTTTTTAAAGGCCTTTCTAGTTTTTCGATTAAAGCATGACAGACAGACAGACGACAAAAAACTAATAGCGCCTTTTCATCTTAACTCCCCTCAAGTTTTTCATTTAAAAAATGGTGTATTTTTATGAAAAAAAAATTATGCTTGTATATTTTATTTTCATTTTCTGTGATCAAATCAGGGCGGACTGACCACACTAAACTAATAGCTTTCCCCCCATTCGGAAGTCGCTCAAAATGTATCTAAATTTTGAATAACTTAACTTTCAAAAGAGCACTGTAATAGCTCTTTAAAATCAAAAACTTTAAAACATATATAGAACTTTGGCTTTGAAAAAATGTTACAAAAAAATTTCTGGAATGTGATTCTAAATTGTCTGCTATTATTGAACATTTTCCTCTATGGCGGATAGCTAGTTGTTAAGTTTTTTAAAAGTGTATCTGGTACACAGACTATAGTACATGTTGAAAAGCTAACTATTTTAAAGAGAACATGCTAGACCTAGTATTGCTGTAGCAAAGTGTCTACTCTTCCGTTTGTAGTACACTGTACAATCACCATGTACTAAGTTAAAACAATTGGACAACTAACTAGCGGTTGTATAGAAGAGGGAATAATTCGACGCATATATATATATAGAATAGATTTTATATAGCGCTACTTTCATGCTTATAGCATGCTCAGAGCGCTTTTGGTACAATCTCATTTGGGGGGGGGGGGGGTATGGTATCTAGGAGTTGGTTTTTCCGTGCTGCCTTTAGGTAAACATAACTCTGCCCGAGTCGGGTGTCGAACCTCGAGCCCCCTTCTAGGTAGCCTAGCCAAGCCAAGTTAGCCTCTCGACCACGCTACTGTTGCAGTAGGCAACAATGTGCTTCTCATTTAGCGTCCTTGACATTGCTTAGTTTATCTATTTATGTCACAATCTCTCCCAATCTTTCTCTTTTAATTTCCAAACAATTGTCTGTGAGTTACTTTACGTTGCACCACACATTTCACCATTTCAATTTCTGCTCTTGTTATTTATATTACTGTATTTATTGCTAAAGAATGTCGACTGAATCGTACGAATCCAAATGTAGACAAAGAGTTCTACGATTAATATTCATCGCGATACTCCCCAATCTTTGAAAAAGTTCTTCCAAGTACATTTGTCAACAAAAGAAAGGGTCAGGCTTGATGTAAGGTCACGTGATGTTGGGACGAGGGGTGAAAGAGGCGTTGTCTCATCAAAAGATAGACAATGAACTCACACTCTCGTCTTCAGCTCTATCAAGGTGAAGATAGAATCGACTACTTTCTTTTTTTTTTATTTATGAAATGCTATATCGTTAGAGCTTGGTCAAGTACGGCGATATCGATTCTATCTAAATTTATATTTCGCTACTACAAGCGGTTGTCTGGTCAGGTGAAGACAATATCGACTTCATTTGTAACATACTGGGCTGACTTATAGTCGATAATAATCAGGTCAAATCAGGTGTACAGGGGCAACATTTGGTTACTTTTCCAAAGACGCACACAATGGACCACATGAAAGAAGACGGGGATATTTAAAAAAAAAACCTCTAAATACAGCAAGTAAAGCCAAGTCACTCGCAGTGGCTCTATACTCAGTCAACAAAACATTGGGGTGTGTGTGTGTGTGTTTAGGTGAAGGGGAACAATAGTAGAGTAGCAGCAATGAAAACAAGCAAAATAAACCAAAAAAAAACTTACAAAAAAAGGCTTACCCAAGGGGAAGAACTCGACATTTACAGCCATAACTCTTAATACTGTAAGATTTATTTCCCATTTGATGTATTGATTTATGTTTTATAAGGAGCATTAATAATGGTGCAGAGTTTGAACATAATCCGAGAATGGGAAGTAGGAGAAAGTACCATGTGATATAAATGTGTACCAGACAGAGGTGGATATTATATTGGGAAGCTTTGTAAAAATGGAAAAGGATGCTATTATAACCACAAGAAAAATATTTTCGTAGGGCGGGGAAAAAAAGGAACAGTCAAAAATTGATATCACTTTGAAGTCTTTCAATTTCTATGGTTGCTAAGTAGGACTACTAACAAAGTAGCTTACCCAGTGATCCCCCGTTGAAACCAACACTAAAGGGTATCTATACCATGTGACTAAAGGACTTGAATATTTGCCAAGTAACGGCACACACACAAATGTGGTGGGGCGTCAGACTGCTTCATTGGAAGAGGAGGACATCCACAAGAATGAGGAGTGGGGTGACCAGTACAGAAAATAAGTAGATACTTCTTCAATGTAGCTGATACTCGATTAAAACTGAGCTCATTAGAATTTGATTGAGGTGTGGGTGAAGTTCTCCTCAAGTGGGCTACAAGACTTCAATCACACGGCCTGGTATCCAAGTGTGTCTGCATACAAGTGAGAGTTGAATAATAGTGCGTCGAGTTGAAAAGGGTTAGCGACACTTTATGACAGTGATTCTAAGTTATTTCCCTCTTTTCCTAATTAGCAAGAAAACCACAACCATGAAGCAGTCTGGAAGTAGACACGTATCAATGCAGCTCTTGGACCAAAGCTGGAGGTACTATCACATGACGAGATACGCCACGTTGTAGTCTAAGGCATTTGCATTGAGTCCTCCATGTTCTGGCTACGTGAAGAGAACACGAGATCCACTGCACCTCCTCCAGCCAGGAAATCTATTCTATGCAGACATGGACTCATAAAATGTGGACCCCCAAACATGTGTAGAAAACTTTCGATAGGTTTTGTGTGCAGTCGGATCTGAAAGAGTCAACTATGTCATGAGTGTGGGTTGCACATACAGACATGTGGTTGTGTAGAGAAGAGGTGTGTCAAAATGGTTGTCTATGTGTGTGCAAGAGATGTGCCTGTGTGTGCAAGAGATGCGCCTGTGTGTGACAGGATGTGTGTGAACACTAGGTAGTAAAGGGGTAGCCTTTAAAATGGGTAGGTGGGTGGCGAATGTGTGTGACAGGTTGTGTATGTGACAGAGGTTGTGTAAACGAGGTAGCTTATGGCAGTGTATGTGTCTCGGAGAGGTAGCTAATGGCAGTGTATGTGTGTCGGAGAGGTAGCTTATGGCAGTGTATATGTGTCGGAGAGGTAGCTTATGGTAGTGTATGTGTCTCGGAGAGGTAGCTAATGGCAGTGTATGTGTGTCGGAGAGGTAGCTTATGGCAGTGTATGTGTGTCGGAGAAGTAGCTCCTGGCAGTGTACGTGCGTCGGAGAGGTAGCTTATGAGAGTGTATGTGTGTCGGAGAGGTAGCTTATGAGAGTGTATGTGTGTCGGAGAGGTAGCTTATGGCAGTGTATGTGTGTCGGAGAGAAACCAAATGACAGTACGTGTGTCGAAGAGGTAGCTTATGGTAGTGTATGTGTGTCTGAGAGGTAGCTAATGGTAGTGTATGTGTGTCGGAGAGGTAGCTTATGACAGTGTATGTGTGTCGGAGAGGTAGCGTGGGTGCACGTGTGCAAATGAGGTAGACAAATTATGCATGAGAGGGAAGGGGTTTGTGTGCATGAATCTGTCTGGATGGAAGCATATACGTTCTTTCCTACCTCCCCCCCCCTCTTTCTTCTCCGCTCTCGAATCAAGTTTCATTGTCGATGACGACACATGCGATAATAGAAAAATTCACCAATTTTTTTAAATCTTTAGTCGCAATTAATTTTCTTTTATATAAAGACAGTACTAAGCAAAGCGGAGATGAGCCTTGGGTAGACAGATCGTCGGCCCAAAATTTGAAATTAACAATAGAAAATTATAAAACCTCATATATTCTTAACTATTTGGCTAGCTCAATGACTAGCGCGTCAAACTTCTATAATGAAGGCATGAGTCCAACTGATCCACACTGGGCCATAGCGCGTTAACATTAAATTTATTATTGTTAGTTTAAATTTATTCATTAGTTGCACTAAAAATAAGCTGTTTTAGAAATATTTTAAAAAAAATATTTTATTTGTTTAAACTTTATTAACAAAAAAACAAACAAAAAAAAGCAGCCCGTTGTCAACACATGAAGATAGTGGCCATTGGTTTGCATGTACTAGATCTTAAAGTACAGTCCCCCAGAAAAACGTGCTCAGGTTGTTTGAAACAAGCTTGCCCACTTTTGTCATGAATTTAGTTCCTTGTACGTACGAGACCAGGGCGACTATTAATTATCTTCTCTGACCAATAATTCTTGCTCCATGTAAACCAGTAGAATGTACTTCTTAATCTTAAACTCGTAACAACCTCTCGGCAAGCAAGAAGCCGTGATAGCTGTTTGATTGGGAGAGGGGTGCTGGAGACATTGCGTATGTGTTGGCGCATGTTTGATGCTACTCGCCCCACCACTAACTCTTCTCCCACAGCCAAGCCGAGGGGTCCACCAGCAGATCCTCCTCCTTATCTACAGCCGGAGTTACGATAAGGCGCACAGTGACTCGACTTCAAGCCACGGGCCTCCAGATACTTGCAACAGCATCAAACGGACAAAGTGTTATCTATTTTATGAGCGCTTTCTGTGGGCTCACAAGGGAGACCACCGGTGGCAAGACCTTTGAAAGTTTGGCCCATCATTTCCTACGGGCTATCACTGGTGCATAAAGTGTAGGGACTAGGAACATGGACACGTAAGCGTTGACTGGACTGTGTCAATGTTACCTCACCAAGACAAACATTGCCATGAGTAAACAGTTCGTCCTAGGTCCTTCTCAACTTCTGAAAGATATTCTAAATCGTGACTTCTACCAAGTCCACCTCGTTGTACTTCTATGATATTCTAAATCGTGACTTCTACCAAGTCCTATCAGATCTCTATCCATAACTAAATAGTCATACCAGATCTTTATCCATATCTAAATAGTCCTATCAGATCTCTATCCATAACTAAATAGTCCTATCAAATCTATATCCATAACAAAATAGTCCTATCAGATCTCTATCCATAACTAAATAGTCCTACCAGATCTCTATCCATAACTAAATAGTCCTACCAGATATCTATCCATAACTAAATAGTCCTACTAGATCTCTATCCATAACTAAATAGTCCTATCAGATCTCTATCCATAACTAAATAGTCCTATCAAATCTATATCCATAACTAAATAGTCCTATCAGATCTCTATCCATAACTAAATAGTCCTACCAGATCTCTATCCATAACTAAATAGTCCTATCAGATCTCTATCCATAACTAAATAGTCCTACCAGATCTCTATCCATAACTAAATAGTCCTATCAAATCTCTATCCATAACTAAATAGTCCTATCAGATCTCTATCCATAACTAAATAGTCCTACCAGATATCTATCCATAACTAAATAGTCCTACCAGATCTCTATCCATTACTAAATAGTCCTATCAGATCTCTATCCATAACTAAATAGTCCTATCAGATCTCTATCCATAACTAAATAGTCCTATCAGATCTCTATCCATAACTAAATAGTCCTAACAGATTAAAGTTCATAACAACAAGACCTAAAGTCCATGACTACATAGACATACGGTACAGCTAAATAGCTCTACTCTAGCCACAACTAAGATGTTTTCAGTTGATACATGGCCTATAAGACGAATGCGGAATTAGAAAACAAAATATCCTGACATAACTGTTGTCTTCTTTTTCAAAGTGGATTATGAATTGTAAAAATTAGAGACTTGCCTTTCAACTACAATTCTAAAGTATTGCTATGGCTGAGCTATCAAAAGACCGAAGAGACAACTCTAGCAACTAATTCATTCCTATAGAATACTTTCCCGTGATAGATCTGTACCAAAACAAAGGCAATCTATAAACGATGTCCTTCCAATTGCCCCGAAGGGATGCAGTGGAAGAGAGACAGAGAGAGATTAAATTGCCCATTCTCTAACAGACAGTAATCACTTGATGATGGTCATTCTGTTACTGCTTCACGTCCACTACCCCCTTTTTTTAATGCCGGGACTGAAATAATGACAACCCATAGAACAAACACTGCCAGAATACCCTTGGGGGAATAACAGGGCTAGTCTGTCAATCGTCTCCAGGCCCACACCGCTCCCACCCCCTTTCCATTCCACATCACCCCTTTCCATTCCACATCACCCCTTCCCCGTTAAACATCCACATGAAAGAACAAAATAAAAGGAGGGTTGGGAGGCGAAAAGTGAAGCAGGCGTAGGCTCAGAACATGGTAGTAGATAAAAGACTGAACATCTAAAATTAATGAGCTCAAGAGCAGCAGCCCTATTACTAGTTGGACAAGAGAATAAACAGAAGATATTGGAATATGGAATTAAACAATAAGCTGCTAGAAAACCAGTACTTTTGCCAAACACTTGAGCCAAATCTAGAACAAGAGTTGCTGAGGACTAGAGTTAAGGAAGAATAACTGTAATGTAGGCCCCACACACTTGCTGGTTTTTTAACTTTTTTTACGCTCTATCCTCAGAGATAGTGCTCCGAGGCCTCCTCCGAGCCACGGTCACGTGACCGGGACACTGATGACGTAGGGCACGCGATGGTGCGGTGATCAAAAGTCTTGGGCGGTAAATTTGCGGGGCAGGACAGGAGGTAGAGTTTGTGGGAAAAGGGGGGGGGGAAGCTGGATTAGATCGACAGCCGGATGAGCAATGCGGTTCCCATTATTTTCTGTTTAATACCCACTCACACATTTAGATACAAACACACACGCGCGTGCACTACAATCCCATTAAGTCCGTCCCACCCACAGTAACGTCAGTGAGACGTCTCGTGCAAACAATGCATAGGAAGAAGTCAATGCTAGGAGAAACTGTTCCAATAAATCTGGTCTCAACGTGTAAGTCTGCAGAAGAAGTGGCAAGGTCCAAAGTAAGAAACAACTGACATTTGGATGCTCTAATCTAGCTAGAGTACAATTACATTTGGTCAGCTCAAACTTAGAGCCAGGGGTGCCACTTTTCCGGAATAACCCGGAAATCCGGGTTTTGAGGGGTCCGATTTTCCTCCCTGAGGATTTGATTTCAACAATTTTGTTAAAATCCAGGGTTTTAGTTGATTTAGATTTTTTCGAAATTTCTGGTCATTTTCCCACGTTAATTTTAGTTTGTTAGTTCCCATCGCGCGAGCCGCCATTTTTTAAACAAAATCGACCAGTCTCATATCTCGCGATTTTTTCACTTTGTATGCGCACTAAGCTTTATTTACCGGTACAGTATATTTTTTTTTAAAGTGACAAAAAAGTGTCAACATTCTAGATTTATAGAGAATTTCTAGATCTACGGAACGCGCCTCGAATCGGCTCGATTTAGAGTCTAGATCTATTTATATGATCAATCTAGATCTGATCTAGAGTCAATCTAGACTGTAAAGTTTTGTATTTAGTATAGATATAGTCTAGATCTACTTGCGGACCTAGCGGCTAGTCCTAGATCTAGAAATAGAAAGAAAAAAAATTCACGAGTGAGAAATTATATTATATATTTTTTTTTCTTTCCATGTTTTATATTTTAATATTTGTATAGGTTCCATATAGACATAGAGCCTACGCCTATGTCTAGAGTATTATAGAAGTAGGATCTAGATTTAAGATATTTACATCGTTTTTAGATCAGAACTAGAATCAATGATTGAAGAATTAAATGAGTAAGTTTGCATTCGCCTGAAGACTTAGAAACTAGAAAAAAAATATTTGGTCAGTAGATTTATACAAATAAATTATAATTATGTACAAGCAGTCCAGCACATTCTAGCCATCTAGGTCTACATTTAAATATTAGAAACTAAATCTAAATGTTCATTTTGGAGTAGATCTGGACTAAATCTCAAATCAATTTTATCTCGTTGCAATAGATTTACAGGTCCATGCATGTATATTGATGGAATCAGTTTTATCAATGTTGATTAAAATAGGCTGCTTCAAATGAATAATGAGGGAAAAAATGTTAAGAAAGAAACATCATTTAAAATAACTGTGTGTTTGGAGGGGGGTACAAACATTGTTAATATAAAATTGTACGAAATCCTCTTAACTTGTATTACAAGCTTTATCAATAAATACACACAAACTCTATTTATTATAATGATAGGCTTACTAATTACCTATTTAAAACATGGGGAGCATATTATGCTCTAGATCTAGGTAGTAGTTTAATACCGTTCTTCTTTCGTCAAGTTTTGGTGCTTCAATTGTATATGCGGTACGTTTCAAGGTTGGTAAAGTTTGGGGTTTATGATTTCAGGGTTTGTAAAATTTGGAAATTCGGGTTTCAGGGTTTACTTGATCTCATGGGTGGCACCCCTGCTTAGAGCTCTACGGTTACAATAATAACCTTTCACGTTACTTTCAAGTGATCCAGACCGGATTTAGAACTGACAAACGCCAAAGCCATAAGTTACTAGAGACATGGGTCACCTTATAGGCCTAATCAACATAAGGCAATGTCTCCTTTGCTCTTTCTTCAAAAATGACTGAAAATATCCCTGGAACCATTTCTGGGAAGCCCTAAGCTTTATCTTGTGATGCCTCTAGGTAAATCCAGCACAGCACGTGAAGAGATCACCCTGTTTACGTTTGAACAAGCCAATCAGTGATAATGACACATTGTGAGAAACCTACCCTTTCCCCCTCCTTTTTTTTTTAAATGCAATCTTAATCAAACGAAGAAAACACAGTTAGGAGTAGAGGACAAAGAGACAGACAGACAAACAGGCAGACAGAAAAATGGAAACAGAGGCTGTAATAATATTTAAAAAAAAAAAGAGCTAATCTAATAACCTAAAAAATAAAAAAAAAAGACTAGAGCTAACATTTGGTGCTGGGGGATCAATTATTTATATCGAACCGTAACTTCCAATTTTCCGTCCATCATCGAGTGGTAAGCTCCTCCCAGTCTATCCCAGAGGGAGTATCGGGTGTCCCGGCAGCTTGGGATACAGGCGAGAACGTTAATGTCCTGGGACAAAACTGGCCAACGCAAACTTCGCTTCTGTCTTCATTATCTGGGGTCAGGCCAGGACACAAGGAGGGGGGGGGGGGGCTACGACAATGATGGGGCAGAAGGGTCAATCAGACACTTCTAAGACTTCTTTCCAAACGTCAAGAATTCAAATCCCACTGTTCAAATCGAGGTAGATAACCAGAACTAAGAAGCTTGTAGTCCAAGCCTACACTGAATGAAATACAATGGCACTGTGGCCTGAGCACAATTACATTCGTGTGTTTAAAAAACTGTGACGCCCCCGAGATGACGAAATAATTATTTCTATTGCTACGTTTCCATCGTTTTGATGTGAAGCTGGGCAAACTTTTTCAATCTCCCCGACAATATTTTTTAGCCAATAAGTAACTGAAACATCCTGATAGAGGCGCGCTTGGCTTCCGAACCAAACGGTACCGGGTTCTAATCCTGGTTAACATTGGGATTATTTTCGTGATCTTTAAGGCGCCCCTGAGCCCACCCAGCAGCCCTGATTTTAGTGGGGGGAAAAGTGGGGTTGGTCGTTGTGTTGGCCACAGAAACAGAGGACCTTTACATCATTTTTCCTATAGACCGCATGGTCTGAAAGGGGAACTTTACTTTAAACCTCCTGGCAGTAAATGTGTTTTGTGTATAAATGAAATGTCCTGCTCTGTCAGTGCATCAAATCAGACAACCTGAAAGACAATTCATACAGCATCAAAGACAATCATACAACGCCATAGGCAATCAGAAACCCAACAGACAACTACACAAAGAAACATTCACACAACTAAATTAGCCTCAAAACCAATCAGGCACACATTGACGGAACCTCACAGCAAATCAAACAGACTTCCATTCAGACTCCCATTCAGACTCCCAGACTTCCATTCAGACTCCCAGACAGACATTCAGACTCCCAGACAGACATTCAGACTCCCAGACAGACATTCAGACTCCCAGACAGACATTCAGACTCCCAGACAGACACTGGTCATAGCGTGAGTAGTAATAAAACAACTCGCGATTAACATTCATAACGTCACGTGACACGTGAACCGGCCATTTTAAGTCGGCGCGTGGTGTAACTCTTTGATTGATATGTTACACTTTGACTTTACAAAAAGTCTCATGGTCTGTTGTTCCACTTGGATGTCCCCTCCCCCTGCTCTGAACACACGTCCCTCCTCACACCCAGTAACTAGACAATGACGGATGGTGCTGTCTACGTCACTCAGTTGGAGAACACAATGTTCAGAAAAACAAAAAGGGGGGGGGGGGAGTCAAGCAAGTGACGCGATGTATCTACCATCACAATATGTATCAATTCTTTCATGACAATAGGAATCTACAATAAAATTACGTCCGATTATATGTTTGCACGTGAAATGTCTCTTATATTTGACCTACTGTCATATATACATACACGTTTTCGGCCTGGACCAGTGATGACCTATTGGCAAGTCATAGATACATACACATGTTTTTCACCTGGACCAGTGATAACCTCCTAAGGCAAGCGGGCCCTGTCCGACCAATGACGGGAAACTATTCGACCCTACACAACTTCTGCCCACAATAAACCCGCTGGTTCCTTACGACACAACCATTGTTTCTCTGATGCGGCTCGTTTCACGCGAGTCAGTAGTTTACCCCCCCCCCCCCCCCCGAGGCTGGTTTGATTGCTGTACAAAGACAAGAAAGTGAGATCAAATTGTTTGATCTAAAGAATCAAATTGTGACCACATGACCACAAACACATGTTGAGACATTGTGTGAACAATCAGCCGATGAACCTTCTTTCCACACTACATCACATTACGATTCTGCATGTCCTTAGGAATTCCACAAATAGAATGTGTTCTCTTTTGTCCCCTCCAAAGCGTCTAATCATGTCTATTCTCCAAGACATTAGTCAACATGAGAATATTTCTATCTTATGTATTTAAACAAATCTTTTTCAAGTTTCCTTTTAACTGGTTGACATTTTTTTCTACTTTATTTAGTGGCTACATTTACCTCATTTTTCGCAACCATCGCCACAATCACTTGCCTATATTACCGAATTGTAGTCGATACCTGTTGAAATTCTTGACCGCCATGCGCCCAGCGTGAAGGGACCGCGACGGCAGGCACAGCGCCGTTGAATGAAGACAATCAAATCCCAATGACTACGTCACATGGGGAAACTCTAATAGTTTTGTGTCAAGACGTGCAACATTTCCACTCACCATTAGCACAGGAAGTAGGGTAATGCGCTTGCGCATGCGCCATTTTCCCCCTCAGTGAACCGACTTCCTCTTGTCAAAAGTAATGCGTAGTATTATGTCCGCTCGCGCATTGAAGGATATGGGAAGAAAGAAAAAAGAAGGAGGGGGGGGGGGGAGAGGAATGAATTTCTGATCATTGCGCAGTTCTTTACCTAGACAAAACAAAACCACAGTCAAAGACGTCGCAGTGCCAAAAATAATAATAATAATGATGGGCCTATATCTATATCTATTTCAGTTTCAAGTTGAACAAATAAATAAAATATTATTTCAATCAAATAAATCTCCTCAGCTTGTAGAGCTGCCGGAATATGTGAGCAGTCCTTTCACAATAAGACCTATATCCGGAACAGAGGTCCAAGTGCCTTAAAGCTACTAGACACATAACTCTGCATAAAATCTGAGATGATTACAAGCTGTGCATAAATCAATGCGAGGCAATAAAACACTGGTGTCTAGGTATAAAATGTCCCAAGTGTCAGGAGCCATTACTTCTGAAACGCACTAATGGCTTATTATTTCATCTCCAGTCGTCAAGACAGCCCAGTTGACAAGCCAAGAGTCGCCCAAGCCTAATAG
Source organism: Biomphalaria sudanica (assembly GCA_036873155.1). NCBI lineage: Eukaryota > Metazoa > Mollusca > Gastropoda > Planorbidae > Biomphalaria > Biomphalaria sudanica. The sequence goes on from JAZGLO010001986.1 coordinate 955,635, forward strand.
CTCGAGACTCGGCCCAGGAAGACGAGACGGCTGACATCTGACACCGGGCTTAAGATGGACACATAATGTTATGGTCAGAAGTCAGACAATAGTCCGTCAATTTCACCGCACAGAACACAACTGCAGTTGAACGGAATACAACTGACTTTACCCCAGCTGTACAGAATACAACTGACTTTACCCCAGCTGTACAGAATACAACTGACTTTACCCCAGCTGTACAGAATACAAACAACTGACTTTACCCCAGCTGTACAGAACACAACTGACTTTACCCCCAGCTGTACAAAATACAACTGACTTTACCCCAGCTGTACAGAATATAACTAACTTCATCGCAATTCTACGGAACACAATTGACTTCACAGCTGTATAGAACACGGTTGACTTCACCGCAGCTGTACGGAACACAAATGACTTTACCCCAGCTGTATAGAATATAACTAATTTCGCCGCGATTCTACGGAACACAGCTGACTTCGCCACGGCTGTACACAATACACACACACACACACATTCCATATTAACGTGCTAATTTAGAAAGTACTCTCTAAATGTGTCGGCTGTTACCGACTAATCATTGGTGTATTCATTCAAGAGTGTATTTGCTCTTTGTTATTTCCCATGGTCTGCTTGACTGCTCTGTATGTGTAGGGCAGTTAGAGCTGGTGAGTTGTTGCCGGGTATGTTAAGTGTGCTCAGTTTTAACAACACCAACAAACCAAGATCATCAGTATGGTGACGCCCACCTCAGGAAAATGTCACAACTTTAAAAACTATTCCCCACCTGAAGGAAAAGAGAAACGAAACGAAACACAAAAATCTGTTCAATCCTGTGACAAATGAGTGCAGCTCGCATGGCTTACCTTGACCAGTGAGATGTTGACAAGGTAATAGGTCGAGCACGACATACCAGCGCGTCTACAATTACCATGACGGAAAGAGCAAGTTTCTCGATAAATCTCCAAGCAAGACGAGGACTCAGCAAGACTGGCCAAGGCCAGGGCTAATGTCCACACGTCCACAGGAGAAATGACTTTTGGTCAACATATTGGATTGTACTCTGACAGAAGTCTACATAAGTCTACAAAAGTCTGTTGCTACAAAAGTATGTTGCTACATAAGTCTGTTGCTGATAAAGAAATCAAGAAAAGAAGATGTGTCAAGATAAAAAAAATTCACTATAGGTCATAGGTCTCGTGTTGTTTTGTTTTTTTTAATTCTGTGGAAATATTCAAAAGTAATCCTAGCTTTTAAAATGTAGACCTTTTGTTGTTTTCGTGTTGGAGCAAGTTGATGAACTTTCATATTTCTATTTGTAAGTCGGATTTCGAATGGTTCCGTACTACTTCACTATGTTGTAGGCGTAATCTATCGTAACTAATACAACATCAAATAACTTCCTTGTGAACAAGTCTAAATATAACTTTAATGATAATAGAGACAAAATCATGTTGATTTAAGATTAAATAAATGTACTAGACTTTAGTGATAATATTTTTTTAAACAAAATCTAACTCACTACAATAGCACAAACTTTCAGTCTCACGTTCTGGAGTCGTCTGTCCTAACTAAGACCAAACGAAGACAATGCCACCTAAGTTGCATCACTCACAACCAATAGCTAACCTCTTCCCACAGTCCCCATAGAAACACACACACACACACACTCCATAACACACTGTTTGGTCATGGTCGTCAAATAAACTAGGTGAAAGCTCGTGAGGGGGTCTTGAGTGGGGGGAGGGGGGGTCGTCCGCGAATCTCCTACGTCTGATCTACCAACAAACTACATCGAGCGTTCTGAACGTGTCTAGCAAGAATAGGAAACGACTTCCTCTTGGAGATACTGATACAAAATGCATTGGAATAAACTAGGGTTCCACGACAATTCGTACACGGACATTTCGTTCACCGACAAATCGTTCACGACTTTTCGTTCACCCGAGAACTTGTTCACCGACAATTGGCTCACGACAAATATTTCACTGACAATTCCTTCACCGGCTAATTGTTCACAGACAAATCGTTCACTAGATAGTAACACATTGTTGATTTTATATATTCTAGTAGCGTGTTTAATTTGTTTACATTAAAAATTTTGTAGCTATTATTTTAAACAAAATTATTGCTAGAGATCGGGCCTAATCTGAGTTTCTTGGTTAATTTTTTTTTTTTTTGGTTAGTTCTTTGTTAATGATGACAGTATGTGATAAAAATTATACTTTAACAAGATTACAAAGAGAGTTTGTGTTACACAAACTCAGAGGCGGCCCCCGTCGAAGTCAGATCCCTGTCGGATCTGCATATTCGCAAATAATATTCAAGAGGTGATTTAATTTTGATGGTCAAAAGTAATAATGTTTCAAAGATTCATTTGCCGTAAATTTAAATTTAAATTAAATAAAAAATAGTAGATTAGTTTTAGTATATTATAACATTGCAATATTGATCGAAACGTTTGGAAATGAAAATCTACACATTTTTTTACACTTTAAGTTTAGAAATTGAAATTCTACATCTTAATCTAGTCTATTTTAGTCTAAACGAGATCTAGACTCTAAAATAATTTTAAATAGGATATAAATCCAGATCTAGATATACTGTAATAAAAATCTAGATCTAGTTTAAAAAATCTAGATTAGATCTAAATCAAGATATCATTCCTTTTTTAAACGCGAGTCACATAACGAGGCTTAATAAACATTACTATACCGAGTTCTTTTAGCATTTCATTTGAAGAATTCATTCCATATAACGTCAGAGGGAAAAACAAACACTACGTCACACGGCCTAGACTAAAAAATCGCCTTCATCAATACGAGCCATTTATCGAGTGTTCATAGACATTGGTGTACCGAGTGCGTTCTTTTATCATTTCATTTAAAGAATTCATTCCATATGACGTCAAAGGAAAAAAAACACTACGTCACACGGCTTAGTTAAACTAAAATATGTTTTCAATAATACGAGCAATTTTTCGAGGGTTAATTGACATTGATGCACCGAGTGCGTTCTTTTAGCATTACATTTAAAGAGTCCATTCATATGACGTCAAAGAAAAAAAATTCCATTACCTCACAATAGACTAGTACCGGTACCATAAAAAAATGTCTTTATTTACACAAGATATTTAACGAGGGTTCATAGACATTGGTGCACTGAGTTCTAATAGAATTTATTTAAAGAGGATCAAAGCCGCATTGTTTTTGCATTTTGTCTGTCAGTCGGTCTGTCCGTCATCTTAATATAAAAAAACAACAACAACTAAAAGTTATTAAAAATTGATTAACCTTTATTTTACGTTTCAAAACATCGCAATAATTTTTAGGTATGAATACAATTGAAAAGTTTATATAATAGATTGTTCCGGATGTTTGTATAAATAGTAAAATAAAAAGAGAATTCCAGATAAATGTAATACCGTTAATTAAATTTGTTGGATGGTCTCGTATAAAAATTAGAAGAACTACAGCCCTTGTGGAGAGATATTCATACCATACTTTGGTGTTTGGATTTTGTTTTCCTTAAAAATCGGAACATAATATTAACGATAATTAGACTTTTTAATGTTTTAGGTAGAAAGTTAAATGTACTGGAAGAGAGAAGTGAGTTAAAATATTTTTCATAAAAATCCGGAATAACATTATTTCGTAAATGAGAAGATTATTTGTTTATTAATTAGAAGAGGGAGTTCAAACAATTATTTGGCGTTAGTAGATTTTAAAATAAATTCGGAAATTTCTGGCGACGATTTGTAAGAAACAAAATCCGGAACATTCTTTATCGATTACAAAACTTCTATGTTATGTTTCAGCAAGAAAATTAAATGTCTAAAAAGTAATTTTCAGTAATCAATTCTAGTAAATTACTTTTTTTTTAACGCCCTGAACAACCTATTATCGATATTTTTAAAATTTGTTTTAAGATGAAAATACGGAACAATTTGATATCGATAACCAAATTATAGTGACGCATTGTCAAATAATATAAGTGTAATATTAGTCAATTATGCGATTTCACACAATCATTAGGCATAATTAATGTTTTATAAAACAATATCCGGAACATTTTTACACTTAATGAAATATAAGTTAGTATAGAGATTTTGATTTAGCAATTATATGCTATTTACATAAAAAACGGAACAACATATTATTGATAATGTGTTTTTGCAACGTTTAAGCATGGAAATTGAATGTAATATAAGTTAGAAGAGCAAACAAATATTTGTAGGCGTTGATTAGTTTTGCACACAAAAAAATAAGGAACAATCAATTTTAGATACTTAAACTATTGAGATGTTACGGGAGGAACATTAAAGGGTAAATCAGATTTTCAATAGCTTTTAGAGTTCTAGTTTTTTTTAATCTAATTGTGACGGACAGACCTACCGACAGACAAAACGCACAAAAATAAACCTTTTTTTTCTGATGAGGGCACTAAAAAAAAAATTATAATAAAATCTGATTTTTAAAAAAAGAAATTAGTTTAGCATAATGTCAAGGCCGGGCTTTACGCTACTACACGAAAGTCGTTGCATAAAAAAGCCATTTTAAAAAATGTGCGTGATATTTACATACAAAGTGCATTCTTAGCCTTTATAAACAAAAATAAATGTTTTCTTTTAATTTTAGCAGCTAGTTGACCAGAAAAAAACACATTTAATTAATATTTATATTTTTTGTAAACATTTCTATTACATTTTATAAAAATATTTGACTTGGCGATACTGAAAATACACATAGATTTCACATCTTTGTTAGCATATTGTAACATTGCCTCCCTTACATTTACGTAATTGTTTTAGAATTGGTGTATTTTTATGAAAAAATCGCTTGCAAAATTAATTTTATAAATTAAACGGTTTGTTTTTAGAAAACCAAAAGTAGCCGTTGCACCTAAACTTTTCAAGCCGCATTTAATGAGGAAATAATATTTTTTATATCTTTTCGAGTTTTCGAGATCTGAGTGTGACAGACGGACATTTTGCACAAACCTAATAACGGCTTTTTCCCCATACGGGGGCCGCTAAAAATGCGATCTTACAACAAGCTAGCTTAAAAATTTTAATGGTACCTCACTTAACTATAGATAACATTTTTACTCTCATCCTGCCGGCCTTCTTTTACACTCATGTCCATTCTGCAGTTATGTTAGCCCCACCCACATTGGCTTATATCTTCTTCAAAGCGGTCCAGATGTTTTATAATTAACAGACCTGTTCCATCATGCCGTTATGGTCAACACTCTTTAGGGCCTTCCTCTAACTATACCTCCCCTCTCCTTTATTATCTACCCATTTAGCTCTGGATACTCTAGTTAAAACCTAATTAAGTGGTAGACAGAATGGCAGCTCTTGAAGTAATACAACGTTGTCGGACAGGGAACCATTACTTATAAAAGGAGAAATGGTTCATTAACAAGTCATTGTTTTTTACATTCATCTATGCCTTTGCAAAACATTGGTGAAAGTTTGTTTATCTCTTATTGTTTATTTATATTTATTTATTTGTTTGTTAAATTTTTTTTACTTAACTTAACATACTATTGGACATTTTCACTATAAAGTAAACAATGAATAAAGAATTATCAAACAAAAAATAACCCCAACAAATTAACAAGGAAACTCGGATTAAATTGTTTGTTTTTTTAGAAATAATGGCTATAATGTCGTGAAACCGTATCACATTAAGAAGTGAATCTGATACGAACAGCTTAGTACACCATTACTCGGCACCGAAAGGCCTGATCATAATATTGGCCTAGGCCTAGTAATTGTAAGATTAAACGTGTACAGTCACATGAATTCTAGTTTTGATTCTATATCAAGATTCTAGATCTAGTTCTAGATCTAGATTTAGAACGGTTCCACGACAATTCATTCACTGACATCTCTTTCACCGACAAATCTTTTAAACAAATTAAACACGCAACGAGAATATATATATATATATATATATATATATATATATATATATATATATATATATATATATATATATATATATATATATATATATATATATATATATATATATATATATATATATATATATATATATAATATTAACCATATGTTACTATCCAGTGAACGATTTGACTGTGAACAATTTGTCGGTGAGCGATATGTCGGGTGAACGAATAGTCGCGTGAACATAATGTCTGGTGAACGAATTTTCGCGTGAACGAAAAGTCTTGAACGATTTGTCGGTGAACGAAATGTCAGTGAACGAATTGTCGTGTCCCCATAAACTAGTCAATGTTCGCAAGAGAATATTGTTAAGTCAACAACATATGCCAAAAATGAACCAATGTGTCGATGGTTTCCGATGAACACGGAAGTTGTTTTGTTGAATTCTGGTTCTCGAAATAACTGAAAATTTGGGGTAAGGCTGTAAATAGCTTAAAGCAGTGTATCTTCTGTGATAAGATATAATATTAATAATAATTATATATATATATATATAAATATATATATATATATATATATATATATATATATATATATATATATATATATATATATATATATATATATATATATATATATATATATATATATATATAATAAGGCTTGTCTTCGAGTCCAAAGAGGAATGAGGAATGCAGTATTTCCCATGGCTACACAGAGCCCCAATGCGAGCCACATCTAGCGCAGAGGCATAAACAAGTTGTCCGCCGGTGGTCGATTTAGAGTTTGTTTGTTTTTCGACGTCTGCGTCTGTCCTCGGCAGCTGATTTTCTGTTGATCTCAAATGTATATCCCGCGGCCTACGCTACCTTTGTGGAACTCACCAAGGCTTTCCCACACGGTCAGTCGCGATGGCTTATGGAGGATTTTGACCAGTCTCGGATGCCCACTTAGTTCCAATCCATTCTTAAGCAGTTGAGACGGTGACCTGTCTGAAAAAGATATGCTACACTTTGTTGTCTAAAGTACATCTGTCTGCTAGTATTTACTAGATCACCAATACTCCGCTAAGCTTGCATGGTGTGGCACTAGAGGTACGTCTAGAATTTTAACACCAGGGGTTTCAAAGCCGAAAAATTAACTTCCACTAAATACATGAGCATCTCTTAGAGTAGGCTGCAATAGGAAATATCACTTAGCCCAATGAGTTCGTTCTTATGACATTTAAAAGTGATTTAGCTTCAATGTTCTTGTTACATTAGTCTCTAACATTAATTCAACGCCTCGAAATAACCTAAATCTAGTTGACTGACATTTTATTACAAATGTCATTAAAACCACAATACTGATAAATAAACAGAAGTCTATAATCTTATTAAAAGTACAGTGTCATGATCTGCTATGATATTCATGGAGCAAGCTGACGCGTCTGGCAGATTAACAACAAAGGTGTCGGGACAGTTTTAAGAAATGACACATGCTTCAAGCCTGGAGTTTATTGCAGAATCATTATAACAAGACAGTCACGTGATCGCTAGGCACGCAAAATTACAATTAGAAATGTCCAGACATAATACTATGTTAATAAGGAAGATTGAACATGCATACAAATTTGCTCAGAGTTATTATGTATCCTTCAGAGATGCCGAACGTGGGTATTTTCCACTAGATTTTTTGGTATCATCTTGATACTATTTGCTCTCTCTCTATTATTTGCTCTCTCTCTCTTTCAAAGCCCACACTTGTTGTATTTGATTGTAAAGCACTAGATCTCAGTTATTATGTTCTGGTCAGTGTTGTTGCTGTAAAGTTGTAGGAAGATCACTGTTCAAAGTAGGGACGAGTGATGAATGCAGATCCAATAGAAAGGTTGATGGACCTTAAGATCTCTGGTTGAATGGTCGCGTGGTGACTGCTTCTTCACACACGAGCACTACACACAGGACATTAGAGACCATCAGACATTGATGGTTAGTTTAAATAAACATAGATCGAACCACAGTTACTTTTTATTGCTCTATTTTAAACAGTTTTATAACAATGGTCAGATAGAGATCTTATCTATGACATGTATATTCTGAACTCTCTATTTGTTGAGATACTTCTCCTGCGCCCCAAAGTACACACTCTAAAAAAGTCACGTGGTTTTAGTCTAATGCTGTTACCAACCACTAGGAAAAGTTTGAAAGGCAAGAAGCAGGTCGACCACTGAAAGCTCCGTGACGCCCTGGGGCAGTAATCAGAAGCGCCGCCAATGTTTCCACTCGAGTGAGTCGAACAGAGCGGCTAGCATCTTGGCGCACTGGAATAAAAGCGTGTCTCGGAGGCGGCGCCGCGCGTCTGAATAGAGTGTCAGGAGGGGCGGTTGCGTTGACACACACACAACAAACAATATCACGTCTCAAGAGCCGACAGTCTCGCTCACAGCGGCAACTACTTGGGCAAAATAGTACTGGAGAGGGAGAGTGAGAAGAGAGAGAGAACGCAGGAGTGTTGTGTGGGAGAAAAGAAAGATGTAGCGACAGACACTGACAAGTAAAACAGATAAATAGATAGACAGACAAGTAAAATAGACAGACAGACTTACATACAGACAAGTTACATATATAGATGGATGGATAGCTAGCTAGCTAGACGGACAGACAGACAGACAGATAGATAGATGGATAGATGGATAGATAGATAGATAGATAGATAGATCCAGGATGAATGCACACACAACATAATTAGCCAAGTGCTACAGATCTGGTCTGCCAAAGTATCCCATCAGCCCCCAAAGTTGCAGTGCGGCTCCACTTTAATCTCCACTAATTATTTCCCTAAGAGACAAGTCGTAACGTCTGCTAGAACTGGCGGATATTAGCAGCAACTCTGAGCCGAACGTTTTCCAAAGCTTCTAATACAGTCTGGCGCCGGGCTGAACTAGACTCGTGCTGAACTAGACTCGGGCTGAACTAGACTCAGGCTTATTGTCTCCAGTTCTAATTGTGTATAACCGCTGGGTCTATATCAAAGGATCTCAAACTTGGAAATGAAGATCACACAGCTAATATTCCTGAAAGAATCTCTCCATCTTTTTTCCTGACTCGGATTGAGAACTCCACATCAAGTCTGGCCGTCTTTTCTTAAACCACTTTAAAAAAAAAAAGTTGGATCTCCTTCACGGCTTATCAAAAGACAGTATAGAGATAGACCATGTGGTTATTGACCATAATCTGTACGTAGACACTGATATTGGTAAAGTAACATTTTGATTTCGTTGGTGACTTTAAAAAAAAAAAAGGTAAACCAATAAGACAGACATCGGAGACCAGATAGACCAACGGAAAGATAAAAGTTAATTATATGTCATGTGGGACCGCTGCTACAAGTCAGGACAGGTTCTGGAGACTGGAGCTGATGCGGAAAATTCCGACGAATTTGATAATCCTCCCCACAGGCATCTAAGGCGGAGTGATGGGGCGGGGGGCACATTGAAATGTTTTTATTTCTTAAATGCTCGTGAAATGTCATTGTCTGTTGGAGGACGTCATTTTGACCACGTGTGTGTATGTACTGACAAGTCTCTCTCTCTCTCTCTCTCTGTGTGTATATGCATTGGGGTGTGTAAAGGGGGACTAGGAGGGCTGGAGATAGCGCTAAGGACAGGCAATTATCAAACGGTTCAAGTCGTCACCAGGGCGTGACTGATGTGACATATGACTCGACTAAAAGAGGAATTGATACTTTAAAAAAAAGTGAATACATTCAGAAGGCAAAAGCCATGTCGCAATATGTCTGATCTGTCTGTCATGCAGCAGACCCATTATGATGGAGGCAATCACAAAGTATCGAATGGACTTGAATGGGCCACTTCAGTCAGTGGGGAAGACTGCACCCAAACACAAGTATTAATCATAAACCTAAGTAGGTTAGAACTGGAGGCAGCGTGGAGTCTGTTGCAGGTCTGTTTGCCTCATTTGAATTAAACAAAAATTATAATAATAGTCTACTTTGGTATATGCAAAACATGATGCACCAAAATATGATACACCGATTTTTAGTTTAACACTGCATATAATCAATACACACATGCGTTTTGAATGTAAACGGTATGTATAACTAATACAGACGCTAAATTATTTAGAAAGTTCAGTGGCAGTGAATAAGGACAAAGCCGTAGAAGGACAAGATACTCATCAATAAGTCGCGGCTCACAAGATACAAATACATGAATGTTTGAATGAAAACATCAGTTAACTACAAACACATGTATGCATGTTGGAACGAAGAAGTCACATGCCTACACACGACGTCTCTAACAAGAACCTTAGTTATTTTTCTTATTTCAGCCCAATGGCGAGACGGAGTGACGATAATGGACGTACTCCGCCCAGCAGGGGGGGGGGGGGGAGATAGCCCGTTAAATAATGGTCGGCCTCAAATGACCACGCGAGCTCTTGCAGCGGGCCACTACCACTTCATTAGCTCCCCATCGGTCCCTCTGGTAATAGGTACGTGTCCATTCGATTTGTTCCGGTGCCCTGAACGAGAAGATGCCCCGAACGAAGAGATGCCCTGTCTTGTCTTAGACAAAGGAGAACAACAAGAGAAAAAAAAAAGGCGGGGGTGGGAGTCTTATTGTGTGAATGGAGATGACTTTGTTCGAATGCTTCCTGGCGGTAAATCCTTAGGTCTGCCTGGTTGCACTGGGGACATTATCTAGCCGTCGATGACCACACCCGATACACTGGTCAGTGGAGGTCAAGGGGTTTGAAAGTTTAGGGTCTGATCGCATGAAAAGAGACTATCTGGGCTGGGTGGTCTCTAATGGCATAAACTACAGCAAGGAGCGGACAGTGGACCCACTTTCTAAAACCAACGAAACACTTATGCATAGAATAAAAAGTATGGAAACATGTATGGATTTTTAAAAAAAAGGGCGGGAGTGAGTTTGTGTTGTCACACTAACTCTGAGGCGGCCTCCACCAGATCCGTTCACGGAAAGGAATATTCAAGTCATGGATTTGTTTTTATTTTTGTCTAAAATAGTAAAAGTTCTAAGAATCATTTGGCGTTTTTTTTTTACTTGAAAGCAAACTGAACAACATATAAGAAGAGCGATTTCAATGAATTATTTCGAGTTGTTTGTCATTTAAAAACAAACCGAACAACCTATTATGGATAAATATTTATAAATACTTTTTTTCTTGGCCCAAAAAAAAAAAGAACTTATCTTTTCAACAGCTTTTCAATTTTAATGTGACAGATCAACAGTCGCATGACACAAAACTAATAGCGGCTTTTCAACTTACGGGGACTTCTAAAAAGAAATATAGATTATTTGACACTTTAAGGGGACTAACATAGCTCACCGTGTACTCGGAGGCACGCCACTGCATGAATGGACGGACGGGCGGACAGACAGACATACCACACAAAACTAATAGCGTCTTTCCCCCCATTCGATGGCCGCTATTTTTATGTTCTTGTTTGTAATGCGATATAACGGAATGACAACTTCCAAGGTTATCTTGTCACAAGAAACACTTACGTCTGCTGGGGCAACCAAAAGATCTGCTCACCCCTCCCACGTGACCGCGAACAAGTGACGCTATCTGGTCCCCTTTCTTCTGCATCTACAGGACAAACTAGTTGTTTTTTTTTTTCTCGCTAGAAGTGGAACCACGGTGGAATGTCTTTCAATCATCTTCTACTTCCAGATACCACAACGTCATTCTCCTATTCACTTGGCCGACAAAAAAAAAAAAAAAAAAAAAAACTTTCTTTGCAGCCGGCGATCTTTCAATTCGCACGATCGGTTATGAAGCTTAGATCGTAATAAAAATCATGGATCTTATTAAGAGATCTATACAAGAAAATGCTCAAAGTGATCCAAATTTGGGTTGGACCTGGATGCCTCGGAATAGATTTACACAGGATACTAGTGTTTGTGTTCAACAGGACATAGAAGTGAAGCCACTTTTCTTAAGTACCAAGCCAAAGAATTCATAAATTTAATTACTATATAAACATCAGCTGCTTTTGGGCACACGAGGGAACTATGTTTGTTTACTTAGTAGTTAATCTTAATTGGGGGGGGGGGGGGGATGGACTTTAAGCCAAACATCTTCACGGGTATCCGGATCAAGAGTTTGCTTATTTGCAGAAAAATCTTAATCACGTGGTTGGGCTAGAGGCCACACCTTTTCAAGTGTGCCGAGTTACTTGAACATAAATCTCAATTATTAAGCTGGACTAAAGATCACACGCACCTAAACGAGTGACCTTTAGCTACACAGAACACAAACCGCGAGATTATATAGCCCAGTAAGCCAGTAACTAATTATTTTGTTGAAGACACGACAAGGGCTATCTTTAAATGGAGAGCTAAACACCCCCTACTCTTTATTTTATTTCTTTGGTCCTTGACACCCAATTTATTGATAGACATTGACCATTTTTTAAGCCAGAATGAAAAAACACAACGTGCTAACAAAGGATATTAAACTGTCAATAAATATTAAGGTTAAATAATTTTTCTAACGTGTTAACTTGAATATTATTCCTGCAAATATGTGTCTTGATTTGATAATAATATTCTTAATTATTTGTGACAGTCAATTAACTCCTTGTTATTACTATTTTTTTTACTTAAGATGCGTACTTAGCCACTGTATATCAGGCTAGGACGACTTTGACACATAAATAACGGAAAACCTTACAGTAAATGTTAAAATCGCATACAATAAATTGAATAATAGTACCGCAGTTAGATCTAGCAAACAAAGAAATAATATGCTGGAGCGTAAAAAAAAAAACAACCCTTGACCTCTAACTAGTGGATGGGTATAATTTATCTATATGCTTGACTGACCATGCCAATGTGTTATCTTTTTTGACTAACACCCAATTCTATTGCGTGCGTATGCTTAAGGAAAAAGCAATGCTTGATGATTAACACAAACAACTATACAAGGTATATCTGACCAGGTTGTTGGTCTGAAATTCATGAACACATACATCCGACCACTATACAAGGCAGATTGCACTTTACTTATGAGATTTACATTAGTAACTAGTTAAATATATACTAACATTATTTACATTGACCTTCCTACACACATCCTTTACAGTTGGTGGCATCGTACATACACATAGAAATACTGTTAAGCTTGAATAAATCAATCAGTAACAGTTTAAAACAATAAGGTATGTAAAAGAAAAAATAAATAAAATCAACCAATATAGCTATGTTATTTAACAGTTTCGTAAAATGTACAGCAACACAAGCTATTAACAAGACACTTATGTATCCGGCACCGGCCGAATATCAAATTTTACTATCCGGTCATATCCGGCCCCGGTCGGATATCTAAAAGTACTATCCGGTGCACCCCTATTATATATATATATATATATATATATATATATATATATATATATATATATATATATATATATATATATATATATATATATATTATAATATATATATATATAATTCTCTTCATGGCTCAAGAGTTTGGACAAAAAGTAAAGGAAATAACTCTTTTATTTCTGCAAGTCGGACTAGAGTTACCCTACGACAAAAAAAGAAGGGGGGGGAGAACAAGTAGTATTCACCCGTCACAAAATAGCAGGGCCGGAATTAGCCGTTGTGACCAAGAAGTCATGGAAAGATTACTCTTTTTTTTTATTTCTACCCCACGTAGTTTTAGTGGCGTCACTAAATAGCAGGGCCGACTCAAGCGTTGTGGGGCCCTGTACAAAACGGATTTCGCGGGGCCAAGTTTGGGTAGAGATACGGATAATAAGTGAAATTTAAGAGTTTGTAATAGAAAATAAATTCGTCTTTGCATTTTATTCTTTCTTTACTACGTACAGAACTACTTTACGAGCCTTGCGTGTAGCGAAATCATTCAGTATATCATTAAAATGTTATATCCTACATAGATCATGCTCAATAGCAAGAAAAACCAAATGTTTCAATCTATCTACGAGAATTGTTGACCTCAAGAAATTCTTCATTAGTTTGAGGCGCGAGAAGCTTCTTTCACCAGATTCCACAATTACGGGTATTTCATAATGCCGTTTTTTTTTCAGCGCGCGTAGGATTGTCGTTTTCCATTTTAAATGACACCCCAAAATGACAATTTTTTGTCTATATATTTCATGAAATGTTTTTTTGTTTTCGAAAGATTTTAATAATTTCCGGAGATTTCCATGACTTTTTCGAATATTTTGCAATTTCAAGAGATTTCAAGTAGCTCCTGGTAAATCAGGAGGCTGCGGGAATTCAGTTATAAGTTATAAAATGGTATAACTTAATAATTTACACCTAGAATTAGCGCGGGTCCTTTGAAAGTACGGGCCCACTGCGGTTGCATTGGCCTAAGGCCGGCCCTGCAAACTAACAGCGTATGCTACGCCATGGGTCGACTAGTATAAATAAATTTGCTTCAAGATATTGGTCTTTGCGCTTTAGATTAGGGGGGGGGGGGGTCTGGTCTGTGGTTTCTTTGAAAAAGGTAATAGGATTTCACTAGAATTACGTTCAAACAGCCGACATTAATAACGCACTGGATATTTAGGTATCAAGCAGAAGCTACACTATAATGTGCAGGCCGACACGTCGGTCTATTGACGTTCATGTGTCCGCTGCAGATGTTTTAAGTTGAATACATGTGTCCACCATACGACACATATTCGTAGATCAAATCTCGAGTCTACGTTTGCCACTTTAAGAACTGTCCAGGTGCAAAGAACGTCCTGGGCATAAGGTCAGAGAAGTGTGACCACGAGTTACCTGACCGAAGATGAGATCCACCAGCCTAATGATAAATGACTTCATCCATCAAGTTGGAATCCCAGTTTTCTTAATTTATTCAGACAATCACGACCAGGGACATCACTTTTTATAAATTATAGTCCAAGACTGGGACGTGCTCGGCAGGCAAACAAAGGAAGTGAATACACTCGTTTGGTTTGAACAAAGGTAAGAACAGTGCGCCTAACAAACTTCCTTCTTTTTATCTATTTGTGTGTTAAGACATATGTCTGGTGTCCAGGTGGTTATTATGCAATATATTGTGTCACTGAGACGATAGTACACTGCTTTGGTCGACAAATGGTAGACTTACTTAGGATATTGTTAAGAACTTAGTACACAGCTTTGGTCGACAAATGGTAGACCTAATTAGGATACTGTTAAGAACTTAGTACACTGCTTTGGTAGACAAATGGTAGACCTAATTAGGATACTGTTAAGAACTTAGTACAGTGCTTTGGTCGACAAATGGTAAACCTAATTAGGATACTGTTAAGAACTTAGTACACTGCTTTGGTAGACAAATGGCAGACCTAATGAGGATATTGTTAAGAACTTAGTACAATGCTTTGGTCGACAAATGGTAGACTTAATGATGATATTGTTAAGAACTTAGTACAATGCTTTGGTCGACAAATGGTAGACCTAATGAGGATATTGTTAAGAACTTAGTACAATGCTTTGGTCGACAAATGGTAGACTTAATGATGATATTGTTAAGAACTTAGTACAATGCTTTGGTCGACAAATGGTAGACCTAAATAGGGTATTGTTAAGAACTTAGTACAATGCTTTGGTCGACAAATGGTAGACCTAATTAGGATATTGTTAACAACTTACTACAATGCTTTGGTCGACAAATGGTAGACCTAAATAGGGTATTGTTAACAACTTACTACAATGCTTTGGTCGACATATGGTAGACTTAATTAGGATATTGTTAAGAACTTAGTACAATGCTTTGGTCGACAAATGGTAGACCTAATTAGGATATTGTTAAGAACTTAGTACAATGCTTTGGTCGACAAATGGTAGACTTCATTAGGATATTGTTAAGAACTTAGTACAATGCTTTGGTCGACAAATGGTAGACTTAATGATGATATTGTTAAGAACTTAGTACAATGCTTTGTTCGACAAATGGCAGACCTAATTAGGATATTGTTAAGAACTTAGTACAATGCTTTGGTCGACAAATGGTAGACTTAATTAGGATATTGTTAAGAACTTAGTACAATGCTTTTGTCGACAAATGGTAGACCTAATTAGGATATTGTTAAGAACTTAGTACAATGCTTTGGTCGACAAATGGTAGACTTAATGATGATAAATGATGATATTGTTAAGAACTTAGTACAATGCTTTGGTCGACAAATGGTAGACTTAATGATGATATTGTTAAGAACTTAGTACAATGCTTTGTTCGACAAATGGTAGACCTAATTAGGATATTGTTAAGAACTTAGTACAATGCTTTGGTCGACAAATGGTAGACTTAATTAGGATATTGTTAAGAACTTAGTACAATGCTTTGGTCGACAAATGGTAGACTTAATGATGATATTGTTAAGAACTGTCCATGCTTGACATTCATAACGGTCCATTATGGAGGATCTCGCACAAATGAAAGTTGTATAGTCAGAAATACTTAGCGGTGTTACGATCAAGGCTTCACTGTGATAGAGTCAAACCTATTGGCTCACATAAGTCTAGATTTAGTTACTTGTTAAAATTGACTAAAGAACACACTGCGTGAACTTAGGTCTAATTGGCGAGACTCGTCTCCACTGCGTGGCTGTCTTCAACCTAGTCTCCTATCAACTCTAGCAATACTTCTTGAAGCCAAGAGACTCTGTAAGTGTTGACATGTTCAGTCCACTGTGAGTCTACATAACCAAACTAGACATTTTCAGTCCATCGTGAGTCTACATAACCAAACTAGACATTTTAATCCATCGTGAGTCTACATAACCAAACTAGACATTTTCAGTCCATCGTGAGTCTACATAACCAAACTAAACATTTTCAGTCCATCGTGAGTCTACATAACCAAACTAGACTTTTTCAGTCCATCGTGAGTCTACATAACCAAACTAGACATTTTCAGTCCATCGTGAGTCTACATAATTTAACTAGACTTTTTCATTCCATCGTGAGTCTACATAACCAAACTAGACATTTTTAGTCCATCGTGAGTCTACATAACCAAACTAGACATTTTCAGTCCATCGTGAGTCTACATAACCAAACTAGACATTTTCAGTCCACCGTGAGTCTACATAACCAAACTAGACATTTTCAGTCCACAGAGAACTAAAACTTTCTGGTCATCTTTCAAGTGCTACAAAAAATGATAACGATTAATAGCACTAGACGGACTTTTAGTTTCCACCCAAACAATTTCTATTCACTATTCTAGACGCTGCTCTAATAATATTTAGCCCGTGATGAAGGACCCATCAAATATGCACTACATCCGACAAGAAACAACAAAATAAACGAGGTGAGGGGGGAAGCGAGTTAGATAGAGTCATCTTTCTTCAATATTACAAAATACTGCAAGGTGCATCCGCTGTTTCTACAAGTAGAAATACATTCAGCCGTCAACCAAAACATTGTTACAAAAAAAAAAAGAAAAAAAAGCGATCTTTGAAGCAAGTAAACTCAATAGAATCGAAACAATTTAAAGAAAAAAAAAAACGTTTCTTTCATGTTAGCACCCCTCCAACAAGGGGAGGCGATCCGGCAATGAGATAGCCTGCGCGTAACGAGGAGTGTGTGAGTGCAGTCTGGTACTGAAGACCATAATGTTGTCCTCGCTCACGTTCCAGCGCCGCTGAGAGATATGATGGTTTGAGGGGGAGGGGGGGAAAAGCCTCTTGATCCACAACTCACTTGCCTAGGAGTTGATGGAGCACCTGCGGGCCCCCTTCGTCTTTATTGTGTGTTGAACATTGAGAAGATTCACAATTTCAGTGGAGTCTGTATGCAGGAACGTTTAATACGAACTCAATGCCCTCTCAGAAGTGTCCAGAATGTCTGCAGAGTTCTGGTTCATTCCAGCGACATAGAACAAAATACGAAGCAAATAGAACACATTTCTAAATCAAACTTTCAAAACTAGGACAGTAATGAAGATCTGTTTACATAAGTTCAGCTATTAATATAGAATCGAACCGACCTGTCAATGTATGATCTAGCATTCTAGCTGACCTATCGACGTATGATCTAGCATTCTAGCTGACCTATCAATGTATGATCTAGCATTCTAGCTGATCTCTCAATGTATGATCTAGCATTCTAGCTGACCTATCGATGTATGATCTAGCATTCTAGCTGATCTATCAATGTATGATCTAGCATTCTAGCTGACCTATCGACGTATGATCTAGCATTCTAGCCGACCTATCAATCAATGAGCATATCCGTGTTCCTGTCTTGCTGGACTAACTAGCTCTCTACATTTTGTAACTTGAATTGTTGTCTTTGATAGGCGCCGAAAGGAAATTATTTATTTATGTATTTATCTAATCAGTCGGTATTCAATTACAAAATAATTCGTTTTTTTTTTTGTTGTCTACCTCAGCCACAGTGTGTGCTCAGCAAAGTCTTTGGAGAGTCAAAGGTTCTCAAGTAAATACTTTCAGTTAGTGTGCAGTCCTGTACCCAGAGCTCTACCAGCTCTTAACGAGACACAGGCCAGATGTTGTGATCATCTTTACTTGGGATCTGTCATACACAATATTATTAGAATGCTCCTTTTTTTAAGGGAAGGGGGAGAGGGGGATGAGGCACAAAAGACCCCCCCCCCCTTTCTCCAATGAATAACCAAAAAAAAATTTTTGTCCGTCTTCCAAATTGTCCCCAAGAGACAACACAACACTCAGGTCTTGACAATCTTCACAGAGGATTATGGGGGTTGTGGGGACGGATGGAAGAGAAAAAAAAAGGGGGGGGGGTGGACAGAGCCGCTACCGTCACTTCAATGGAGAGCTTTCCAGGGCCAGGAACGGCAGAGACCCCAGGTTCCAGAGTAAAGGAGGTAACTATAATTAAATAAGGATAATTGGCAGAGTAATGACACTTGAAAAAGGGGGGAGGGTGTCTCAACTATTAAAACGATCCCCCCTCTTTCAATAATGACCAATGTGTCCATGGATTAGCAGGAGACAGAGAATGATGTGAAGTCATAGCACCCCCCCCCCCCCCACATGAGAGGTCTGTATTATTGCTATTAAGTATTAGATTCCGTTGGAGACATGGTTTCCCAAGCCTAATAACGAACAGTGACAACATACAACGAACAGTGACAACATACAACGAACAGTGACAACATACAACGAACAGTGACAACATACAACGAACAGTGACAACATATAACGAACAGTGACAACATACAACGCTTCCCATAGCCATAAAATGACAAGATGATCGTGTGTTCATTACAAAATCAGTATAATAATAAAACATGAAGGTGTAAATAAAAACACAATATATGCAAACAACAATCTGGTTCACTTCAATATGTACAATGGAAGCAGACGACGTGCTCCTGGAAGTGAAAGAACACATTTTGAACTGAATGCTCTGTAGTGTCTGTAGTGAGACGAGTGCACAAAGAAATGATACTAATTACAAATGATACTTATGACAAATGATACTAATAACAAATGATACTAATAATAAATGATACTAATAACAAAATAATACTAATAACAGCTGATACTAATAACAAAATGATACTAATAACAAATGTTACTAATAACAAATGATACTAATGACAAATGATACTAATGACTAATGATACTACTAACAAAGGATACTACTAACAAAGGATACTACTAACAAACGATACTAATGACAAATGATACTACTAACAAATGATACAAGTAACAAATGATACTAATAACAAATGATACTAACAAAATAATTCTAATAACACCGAATCTCGGTGAAGAATGGGAATTTGAAGTTTTTTAGGGGGCTTCGATTCCACCCAACCTAAAGGGGTACCTGACTTGAATTGGGGAAAGTAAAGGCGGTTGGTCGTTGTGCTGGCCGCATGACACCCTGCTCGTTAACCGTGGGCCAAAGAAACAGATGACCTTAACATCATCTGCCCTATAGATCGTAAGTTCTGAAATGGAAACTTTACTTAGAAGCGAGCTCAGTGTACTATCCAAAGATTTGATCAGGAATTAGCAATAAGTGGCCAAAGGACTACTAGAAAAGTGTTTGGATCATGTCTTCGATGCCATGCTCAGTAGACTGCAATACCGAGTGGATTCACATTTCAGGACCAACTGAACTCATCGCGTGCTGCTATCAAAAGAAGAAGACGAGCCTGTAGATGCGAGCTAAAGCCTATGACTAGACAGAAGCATTCAGTTCAGAAGACAAAACAAAGGGCCATAAACAAGACAATAACCATGTCGGAACGCTACCCTGGAGAAGTAGAATTTAGCTAGTCCCAGAATGAATCCGGCGCCAAGGTGTGTGTCGTCTAAGCCCAGTGTTGACTTAGTGACCTGTGCACCAGCTGATTAGATTCGACCATTGTTTTCTCCGGTGTCACTGGGCTGGAATTAATTGCTTCCTCGCCCCACTCCCCCAGCCCAGCCCAGCCCAAGTGTGGGGTGCCTAAAAGGTTTCCATTCCATGAGTAACGGTGCTCGCTAAATCAAAGTGTTGACGAAACTCTTAAGCTTAGTGTACACTGCATACAGAGGGAAAGTTGGGGGGGGGGGGGGTGTGACCGTGAAACGAGAAGAGGGGGGGGGGGGAAAGAAAAGAAAAATAGTATGAAAAAACAATCTGCAAATAAAGAAAACAAAAGTACGGTAACAAAAAAAAAAAAGTCATAAGAAAAAATATAAAAAAATTGAAAGTAAAAAATATTTTAGAGAAAAAAAAATGGGCTCCCTCTTTTGCTCCAAACATAAATAATAGTGTGCACATCTGGTATTGCCCAGAACAAGAGTCCGATAGAGTTCTGTTGGGGCTCTAGGCTCCACTGAAAGTCAGAAGGAATAAGTCGTCAGTATGGCTTAATTATTTCAATTATATGCACATCCATATGAAGCATAAGATGTACAGCTCATATGTTGCTATAACCTACGAATAACAAGAGGGTGTGTACTCAAAATGCAGTGTTCACACAGTGATTCCAGCTCTAAGGCCCTAAGTTCTAAGACCACATTATCCGGCCACCTTGATACCTCTATACACACAGACAATAAAAACACGTGGAACGCGCGATCCAGGGGCGTTACTCATTTGTCTTTAAGCAACTCACACTCCAAGACTATCTGTGACACTAGAGCTTGAAGAGCTGTCAGCGGAGAGATCTAGAGACCTGGAAGGTGCGGGAGATAGCCCCCCCCCACACACACACACACAAAATCATCCTCCATCCCCCCCCCCCAGTTCATTGTTTGACTTTTTTTTCTTTCCCTTCCAAATGCAGACATTCTTTTCGTTGACATTCAGTGAGTTTCAGCACTACTAACATCGGGGCGACTTCTTCACTGTAAGAGCCGATCTGTGAGGGGGGGGGGGGGTCTGTTGATTAGACGAGTGTCATTGTGTTTTCAAGCACTAGACAGACCGGCAGCAGGTACAAAAACAGAATGACAATCTCCTGACACTTCGCGGTACACCGTGCTATCAACACTTGGATACAAAACTAATTGCACGTCAGATAATTGGAACTGTGTACACCAAGGTGTGGTCTGTTGTTTTTTAATGTGCTGCCTGCACTGTACTGTGATAAGATGTACCTTAGACATAAACACAATTTCCGTCAGTGAATGTGACTCTGCAACTCTATCTAGAGTCCTCCAAATATTGACAAAATCCTGATATCAAAGTAGAAACAGTTTTTAAAGATTTAAAAATGAAATCTCCAATATCTTTGCCTAAACTTACAGTAAAACTTCATTTCTTTTAACCGATAGTTAGGATTAGAATTTGCAAAAAGAAACTTCCATATATTTTCGCTATTTCTGCTTTGGACATGACTGACCTACTTCCCACGTATTAACTTCAATAGCTCCAAACTAGCAATGACTAGCATGTATATATTGATGTCACGTGCTGGTTAGGAGTCAATGCAAATGATAAAGCATCCTGTCCACAACGTGCAAGAGGGTACAATGTCCTTTAATATACTTGAGTTGTGGAAGAAAACCACGAAACAATAACCAACGAACTGTTTGCCAAACTGGTGGGACTTTCTACATCTACAAGGCCCTTAGCCCGTACACTGGTGGGACTTTCTACATCTACAAGGCCCTTAGCCCGTACACTGGTGGGACTTTCTACATCTACAAGGCCCTTAGCCCGTACACTGGTGGGACTTTCTACATCTACAAGGCCCTTAGCCCGTACACTGGTGGGACTTTCTACATCTACAAGGCCCTTAGCCCGTACACTGGTGGGACTTTCTACATCTACAAGGCCCTTAGCCCGTACACTGGTGGGACTTTCTACATCTACAAGGCCCTTAGCCCGTACACTGGTGGGACTTTCTACATCTACAAGGCCCTTAGCCCGTACACTGGCCAAGTGTGATTTTAGATTTAAGTTCCGGAAATTTGTCAAGAACATTTTGTTTCCCTTGAGGTTAAACATGAATGTTGCACAACAAATAGGATATAGATAGATAGATAGATAGATAGATAGATAGATAGATAGATAGATAGATAGATAGATAGATACACTGTTTTGTGACTGAAGCTAAAAAGAGAGGAGACCTATAGAGACAGACAAACGGACACAAACACTGACGAAATACAATTAAAAGTGGGTGAAAGAAACTTTGTGTCCGGGAATGCAGGCAACACTGTTACTAAATTTGACGCAAGTTTCATACCGAACGTCAGACAGACGATTCTCAAATAAAACTAAACGGGCGCCAACTTGAATTAAAGAAACGACACCAGTGGAAGCGCGACACGAGTGAGAGTACCAATATTGAGCACCACTAGAGATCTCTTTCACAAGAGAAAACCTTTGCGAAGCTCTCCTCGTCTCTCCCATTATTAGCCATGTTTCCCCCCCCCCCCCCCCGCATCATTCCGAGAAGCGTTGACGTAAATCCACTCCAAGTGAAGAGCAGCGACGTCGTCGGCTCAGTTTCATGGAATGGTGAAAATGTTCTCACTCTGGCGCCAAACTTAAGTCTTCCATGTACCTGTGACAGCCATCAGCAGTGCCAGAGATTTACGCAGCGATTTGGTGCCACGGGGAAGCACAGGCGCAAACACACTCACTGCGGAGGTTTAATTAGCATGCTCGTGGGGTACATTCAACTACTATCCAAAATGAATATTCCCAATTCTATGAAAGTCATGCTATTACGTAATAAATGAACTACCTATATCCAGCTACATCTACCTACTAAACAACATCTACCTACCAAACAACATCTACCTACCAAACAACATCTACCTACCAAACAACATCTACCTACCAAACAACATCTACCTACCAAACAACATCTACCTACCAAACAACATCTACCTACCAAACAACATCTACCTACCAAACAACATCTACCTACCTAACAACATCTACCTACCAAACAACATCTACCTACTTAACAACATCTACCTACCAAATAACATCTACCTACCAAATAACATCCACCTACCAAACAACATCTACCTACTAAACAACATCTACCTACCTAACAACATCTACCTACTAAACAACATCTACCTACCAAACAACATCTACCTACCAAACAACATCTACCTACCAAACAACATCTACCTACCAAACAACATCTACCTACCAAACAACATCTACCTACCAAATAACATCCACCTACCTAACAACATTTACCTACTAAACAACATCTACCTACTAAACAACATCTACCTACCTAACAACATCTACCTACCAAATAACATCCACCTACCTAACAACATTTACCTACAAAACAACATCTACCTACTAAACAACATCTACCTACCAAACAACATCTACCTACCAAACAACATCTACCTACCAAACAACATCTACCTACCAAACAACATCTACCTACTAAACAACATCTACCTACCAAACAACATCTACCTACCAAACAACATCTACCTACCAAACAACATCTACCTACTAAACAACATCTACCTACCAAACAACATCTACCTACTAAACAACATCTACCTACCAAACAACATCTACCTACCAAACAACATCTACCTACCAAACAACATCTACCTACTAAACAACATCTACCTACCAAACAACATCTACCTACCAAACAACATCTACCTACCAAACAACATCTACCTACCAAATAACATCCACCTACCTAACAACATTTACCTACTAAACAACATCTACCTACTAAACAACATCTACCTACCTAACAACATCTACCTACCTTACAACATCTACCTACTTAACAACATCTACCTACTTAACAACATCTACCTACCAAATAACATCTACCTACCAAATAACATCCACCTACCAAACAACATCTACCTACTAAACAACATCTACCTACCAAACAACATCTACCTACCTAACAACATCTACCTACCAAACAACATCTACCTACCTTACAACATCTACCTACTTAACAACATCTACCTACCAAACAACATCTACCTACTAAACATCATTCTACCTAACAACATCTACCTACTAAACATCTATCTACCTAACATCTACCTACTAAACATCTATCTACCTAACAACATCTACCTACTAAGCATCTATCTATCTACCTAACATCCACCTACTAAACATCATTCTACCTAACAACATCTACCTACTTACATTCTGAAACCATTTCAACAACAAACACTTCATGCTGGCTCGAATCGATCAGTGTTTCAAAGGGGTATTCCTACTAGTCTCTCCTTTCCATACCTCCACCTAATCATCTTACTCCCTTCCTCTAACAACACTAGACCGGCCTAAAGATACAGTTCAGCGTTTCTTTCCCACACCACGAGGACTTCAGTTTTTCACGGAATAGTGTTGCTTACGGCATGATAAACTAGCTTACATTACAAACATCAAACAGAAATAAGCATAGATAGAGTAAATACTCAAGTCGTATGCTACAGTCACATCCTTCGGAATAGATCTATAGTTTAGTGACTTCTATCTTCTTCTTATTATTATTTAAGTCCAATAAAGTCTCAGCTAATTTTATGTCCGATGCAAGATCTAGCAAAATTTACAACGTGAAACTGAATAAAATGCTACAACTAGCATTTAAAAAACAAACTTGTCTACTTTGTACAGTGATACTTTCTCGTATCTATTGTCGGAAAATGATTGTATTGCTAGTCCAATGAAAGACTACTACTGTAGAGCTCTAATGAGATGATTTGGACAATGAAGACAAACGACAGAGAGACAGTACACTTTAGAAGTAGAAGCCTATCCGTTATTGTCCAGATGCTACAAAGCTAAAGAATATTTAGGCCTCTGGTGGTTTTCTAACGTCACACAGTACATCAGTTGGATTGGCTCAGTGTTCACACACTAGCGCAAGCACGCAACCAGTTGTTGCAGTTTGGGTTCAACTTTGTTAGTCAACGCTAGTAGAAGGGCTTTCAACGGGCCTCTCCGAGCCACCAGGGGGCGCTGCATACTTGTTTACATTACCGCGCGTCAGTTACATTGTAACATTCCGGACATTTCCTCCGCCAAGATTCTGCAAGGGGTAAGTATAGCGAGGAGGAGAGGGTCTGAGATGCCAGGCCTGCGTACAATTAGCGCAGTGAACTAGTGGCGCTGCACTGTTGCTGCGTCTTCAGGGAACGTCTCGGCTCCATGTCGTGCGGTGCTAGTCCACACGATGGTTGCATTAGTGGACAGGAACACAGAGTACAATGCAGTGAAACTAATGCTTGCAGAAGTGACCTAGATAGCTCAAGGTATATGTCCCGACACAGTGCTAAGACTGAGCTAGAAATGTGAATACTGAAAACTATATGCTTCATCCCATTTTCTACCTGCAAACATCTTTACCCCCCCCCCCCCCCGTTGTTAATTTTTAGCAATATATTTCCTTACAGTTATTGAAAATATCTGATTGCCAATTTGATTTTTTCTTCCCTAGCTTTGAAGTTTAATGGACTAACAGAAGAAGTTGAATCTACCAACAGAAGATGAATCTACCAACAGAAGATGAATCTACAAACAGAAGATGAGCAATTTGTACACCAAATAAAATGAATCAATGGATAATCATCGTGCCACCAATTGAATTGAACCCTAAACTATGCCCCCATCAAAGGTCATGGTCAAATGGTATTGGTCATAATGAATAGAATGTAACACAGTTGTCTAACTCTTCAGTAAGGAGACATTTTCTAGCACATTTTAAGTTGTCTAACTGTTCAGTAAGGAGACATTTTCTAGCACATTTTAAGTTGTCTATCTCTTCAGCGAGGAGCCATTTTCTAGCACATTTTAGCCGATTCTAAGAGTCTTGATTTCTTGTTACAGCTTTGGTTGAAACTTTCAGACAAAACTCACCTTGGAGAAAAGAATGTCGATTGATCTATGTTCCTAGGGTTATAATGTATTTTTTAAAGGCACAAATTGTAAAACAAAGTTACTCATGGGTGATAAAGAAGATTATTGTTAATATACGTATTCTTTGGTCAGTTACTTTATAAAATACATACTTAATAATAAATACTAAAATAAGGTAAATAAACGCTTGCTCCTATCCGGTTTTGGTAAAAATTTGCCCTATTGTTAAATTTCAGTTACACGACAGCTGGCAATGCTGTTTTTTTTTTAAATAAATGTAATGAAGACAACAGCTTTACATATTGAATGACTTCCCAAAATGTCTTTTTTAAAGAAATTTCATAATTTTATTTCTATTCAAATGTACATGAAATTTCCATAATTTTTTAGTAGCCTAAATTGTGTAATTTCATAAGATTTTCATTTGGCTCTTATCATTGAAGAAGACCAGGCTGTGGGTAAACCCTCGTGCACAAGTCGTTATGTCAACGTACGCTGTAGTTGCCTGTAATCAACAGTTTTAAGTCCTAGTGACGCTTCTAGCCAATCTAAGTAGTCTATATTTCAAATAAAAAAATAGAGGGTCTCAACTAATGTCCCACTTTTGACCAATTCAAGGACTTGATGATGGAGTAGATTAAATGGACAAGGAAGATACGTTGACAGTGAACGCATTATCAACTTTGAAGTGTTTCCTAAGATCGAACTCATCAACGTAGAATCTAGGTTTTTAAACTTAAAATTTCATACAACAGCGCAAATAACAAATCGAATAAAGCGCAACTCTAGACCCGCGGGCCGCAGGATGGCAACCCAACTTCAGATGTTTCCGGGCTACATCGAGCCCCCCTGTTCACCGGAGACATTCAATCAATGACACCAAACATTATCCACCCCCCGGGGCGGGCCGCACACCCTTCTCTTGCGTGCGGAGGACCGACAAATTAGTTGGTTCGCTACATCAAACAGCCCAGTGGTGTGTTCACCATTAGCTAAATGCATTACCAGCCGAAAGACGCTGTAAGACTCGCACAGTGATTACCTACAAGCCAAAAATCTACTTAGCCTCAAGGACTGCATTTTTTGTTTAATAGACCGACCTCCGACTTCCGAAACTAAATCCCTTTGAACAAGCTTTTTTGTCCACGCCGACAGATGAATGATTTGTGTCTTGTTACCATTGGCTTACTTGTCCATCAGCCTTTCTATTTCGATGACATAGTGGAGTACAACTTTCCTGCGGTTAGTTGTGCTCCTTAAAATAGACAACTATTAGAAGAGACAGATAGAAGTGAATCTAACAGAATACAACTCTTTCATTCACACAACCCAAAACCAAAAGTTCACAAAAACACAGACCTACGAGGACGTGTCTTAGACAGCTACTATTGAAAGGTTTACTTCTGAAAGAACAAAAGTAGCCATAGAAATGTATAACTATATCGAACACTACTTGTTTTGTTTTTGACTAGACAAACCGAATCCTGCCAGTGATCTATACAGAAACAGACAAACCGAATCCTGCCAGTGATCTAGATAGAAACAGACAAAAAATCCTGCCAGTGATTAAAACAACTTTTCAAAACTGTCTGTCGATTATGAGATAATTTTATCACTCTAAGACAGATATAATTTAAAAACAAGATTACAAAATTAGTTTTGAAAGGATTTAATTATTTTATTTCGTAAAGAGGAATTCTATTCATTTCTCATCTCGGTATAACTCGGCTAGTGAGTCTTCAGGTCTAGAGCGTTGGAAAATACTTAGAAGTAGGAAAGAATTAAAATCCATTCTAAAGAAGACACTGAAACTAACTTCTACGGGAGACACAGAAAGTAATGACCTAACTTGTACGGGAGACACTGAAAGTAATGACCTAACTTATACGAGAGACACAGAAAGTAATGACCTAACTTGTACGGGAGACACAGAAAGTAATGACCTAACTTGTACGGGAGACACTGAAAGTAATGACCTAACTTGTACGGGAGACACAGAAAGTAATGACCTAACTTGTACGGGAGACACAGAAAGTAATGACCTAACTTGTACGGGAGACACAGAAAGTAATGACCTAACTTGTACGGGAGACACAGAAAGTAATGACCTAACTTGTACGGGAGACACAGAAAGTAATGACCTAGCTTGAAAGAAAGTTGTCTAAGAAGACTTGATGAGAATCACTGGGCTACGTATTACAGGCTTGTTCCTTGTGTTTTAGTCAGTAGCTTGAGACCTGCCTCCAATTAGATTTGCACCAGAAATGTGGCGGGAAGAGAGAGAGAGAGAGCTGAGTGTGTGTGTGTGTTGTCCAGGAAGACGGATGAGACGACCAGTTAATGACAATGAATTGCACAGTCATGAAACACTGATCTGCCTTGACATACATTGGAAGCTCGGGAAGCTTTATGTCTATGTACGAGTACGTACGATACAACTACAGACCAGCAGACAGAAATCCTCGTGCGCTAACATTGTGAACAAACTGCTGAGCATTCTGGGCTTTCAAACTAGACCAATGGGATGTAAAGATACAGACCAGAATTTACCCCCCCCCCCCAACTGCCACATAAAGGTGAAGAAGTTGTTTAGTAAGTAAGAAGCAAGTAGATACTAACGTTTAAATAGTCATATCATTTTTTTTAAAGATTGCAGATGCCATACACAACAGAAGCAGAAAGAAGGGTGAAAATGCAACGGCGCCTGATGATTATATATGCCCAACCTGCGATCGCAGCTGTGTATCAAGGATTGGCCTCTTGAGTCACACAAGAAGTTGCAAAGGGAAAAGATCGTCTCTCGAGACGTAAAATGCCACAGATTCCTACTCTATGTTCAAATGATAGTCAACTAAACATTCCTATTTTATTGTTCCTACATTGGTCATCATTCTATCCAATTAGAAAGCAATTCTTTCCCTTGCATTGTTCATTTTCTTTTTCATTGTATTGAACAACAAAAACATTTTCAATAATTTTTTTAAAAAGTTAATACGAATGTAATTGTATCAATTATTTTAATAAGCCATGTAATAAATTTGTAATAGATCTAGACCAACAACAATAAATGTGTGTTATTAGAAATAATTATACCAATTGTTTTTGTTTAGCGCATATTTCATGCAATTAGTTTTCTCACTACGCCATGATCCTATCACTTTCTCACTACGCTATCTTTCTATCACTTTCTCACTACGCTATGTTCCTATCACTTGTCTCACTACGCCATGATCCTATCACTTTCTCACTACGCTATCTTTCTATCACTTTCTCACTACGCTATGTTCCTATCACTTGTCTCACTACGCCATGATCCTATCACTTTCTCACTACGCTATCTTTCTATCACTTTCTCACTACGCTATGTTCCTATCACTTGTCTCACTACGCTATCTTTCTATCACTTTTTCAATACGTTATGATCCTATCACTTTCTAACCACGCTATGATCCAATCACTTTCTCACTACGCCATGATCCTATCACTTGTCTCACCAATGCACAAGACAATCCATCCATTCATTGAAATAAGAAATTTGGTAAATCTTCCTCTCGGAATCCCAAAGTCTACATTATTACTCAATCCTCTCCCAGCGGTCCCCAGACATTAAAAAGTTGGTGATTCTTGTTTCTCTAGATTCTAGAATATACCTAGGTGGGGGCTGGGTCATTTTGAGGAAACTGGATCTGATTTAATAAGTGGTTTTTGTTAGATGACTTTAAAAAGAGGTTGAGGGACCAAAGAATTCCAGAACGTCCAGGCAAGTTACGCCCCTGACAATGGACGGTGTAGAAGTGCGAGAAGACGGTGCACCCTACATACAAGACACGCCATCGATGACGATGATATAGAGTGGGCAAGACAAGACTGTCAACCTCCGCTGTCACTAGGGTCAGGCTCTACAAACTCGCTCCACAGGTGTCTTCAGTACACGCAGATTCGTACCAGGTACAGCGCTCATCACGACACACTGCATGGACCCACCCTAACTAGGTCAAAGGGCGTGGCAAATGTGCACCAAGAGCGCCAAGCCTTTTATTATCGAACAAAACATATACACAAACAACATAGAACATCGACACATATACACACACAACATCGACACATACACACAAACAACATAGACACCTAAAAAAAAAAACAGACACATACAAACAACATAGACACATACAAACAAACAACATAGACGCATTAATTGTGAGGTCAAATTGACTCACATCAATTGCTTGATTCTTTTTTTTTTTAATTTACATCAGTTCCATTTGATTCAGAGTGAATCTTTTCAAATTGATTACAATTAGAGAAACAATAAGGTTCAGACACAGACACATTTTAAGGACAGTGTTTGACACATGTTATGGAGTTTGTGTGTCTGTGTATGTTTCTACGGTGACGGTGATTGGTTGGTGGCTGTGAATGATGCAAGATAAGCGGCACAGTCGTAAACTGTCTTGCGGCACAGTCGTAAACTGTCTTGGGTAGGCCAGATTAAGTTCAGAATGCCTGAGTGAAATGGCTTTTTTTTTTTAAAGACTTTGTTCTGAATACCATTTGATATTATTACTTAAGTCTTTTACATTTGTTTCATTTCATCTCAAGTTAATTTTTGTTATAATGCAATACAAGTTCTATTTAGTATTGTTGACAAAGAAATATTCAAGTTATTTTAAGTTGTACAAGTTAAAATAGAATAAGCCTACAAATATTGAGTTGTCTACCAGCAGTATGGTGTGCTACGATTCAATGAGCCTACAAATATTGAGTTGTCTACCAGCAGTATGGTGTGCTACGATTCAATGAGCCTACAAATATTGAGTTGTCTACCAGGAGTATGGTGTGCTACGATTCAATGAGCCTACAAATATTGAGTTGTCTACCAGCAGTATGGTGTGCTACGATTCAATAAGCCTACAAATATTGAGTTGTCTACCAGCAGTATGGTGTGCTACGATTCAATGAGCCTACAAATATTGAGTTGTCTACCAGCAGTATGGTGTGCTACGATTCAATGAGCCTACAAATATTGAGTTTTCTACCAGCAGTATGGTGTGCTACGATTCAATGAGCCTACAAATATTGAGTTGTCTACCAGCAGTATGGTGTGCTACGATTCAATGAGCCTACAAATATTGAGTTGTCTACCAGCAGTATGGTGTGCTACGATTCAATGAGCCTACAAATATTGAGTTGTCTACCAGCAGTATGGTGTGCTACGATTCAATGAGCCTACAAATATTGAGTTGTCTACCAGCAGTATGGTGTGCTACGATTCAATGAGCCTACAAATATTGAGTTGTCTACCAGCAGTATGGTGTGCTACGATTCAATGAGCCTACAAATATTGAGTTGTCTACCAGCAGTATGGTGTGCTACGATTCAATGAGCCTACAAATATTGAGTTGTCTACCAGCAGTATGGTGTGCTACGATTCAATGAGCCTACAAATATTGAGTTGTCTACCAGCAGTATGGTGTGCTACGATTCAATGAGCCTACAAATATTGAGTTGTCTACCAGCAGTATGGTGTGCTACGATTCAATGAGCCTACAAATATTGAGTTGTCTACCAGCAGTATGGTGTGCTACGATTCAATGAGCCTACAAATATTGAGTTGTCTACCAGCAGTATGGTGTGCTACGATTCAATGAGCCTACAAATATTGAGTTGTCTACCAGCAGTATGGTGTGCTACGATTCAATGAGCCTACAAATATTGAGTTGTCTACCAGCAGTATGGTGTGCTACGATTCAATGAGCCTACAAATATTGAGTTGTCTACCAGCAGTATGGTGTGCTACGATTCAATGAGCCTACAAATATTGAGTTGTCTACCAGCAGTATGGTGTGCTACGATTCAATGAGCCTACAAATATTGAGTTGTCTACCAGCAGTATGGTGTGCTACGATTCAATGAGCCTACAAATATTGAGTTGTCTACCAGCAGTATGGTGTGCTACGATTCAATGAGCCTACAAATATTGAGTTGTCTACCAGCAGTATGGTGTGCTACGATTCAATGAGCCTACAAATATTGAGTTGTCTACCAGCAGTATGGTGTGCTACGATTCAATGAGCCTACAAATATTGAGTTGTCTACCAGCAGTATGGTGTGCTACGATTCAATGAGCCTACAAATATTGAGTTGTCTACCAGCAGTATGGTGTGCTACGATTCAATGAGCCTACAAATATTGAGTTGTCTACCAGCAGTATGGTGTGCTACGATTCAATGAGCCTACAAATATTGAGTTGTCTACCAGCAGTATGGTGTGCTACGATTCAATGAGCCTACAAATATTGAGTTGTCTACCAGCAGTATGGTGTGCTACGATTCAATGAGCCTACAAATATTGAGTTGTCTACCAGCAGTATGGTGTGCTACGATTCAATGAGCCTACAAATATTGAGTTGTCTACCAGCAGTATGGTGTGCTACGATTCAATGAGCCTACAAATATTGAGTTGTCTACCAGCAGTATGGTGTGCTACGATTCAATGAGCCTACAAATATTGAGTTGTCTACCAGCAGTATGGTGTGCTACGATTCAATGAGCCTACAAATATTGAGTTGTCTACCAGCAGTATGGTGTGCTACGATTCAATGAGCCTACAAATATTGAGTTGTCTACCAGCAGTATGGTGTGCTACGATTCAATGAGCCTACAAATATTGAGTTGTCTACCAGCAGTATGGTG
This sequence comes from Biomphalaria sudanica, assembly GCA_036873155.1. Lineage (NCBI taxonomy): Eukaryota > Metazoa > Mollusca > Gastropoda > Planorbidae > Biomphalaria > Biomphalaria sudanica. Next base: position 988,558 of record JAZGLO010001986.1, read on the forward strand.
TGCTACGATTCAATGAGCCTACAAATATTGAGTTGTCTACCAGCAGTATGGTGTGCTACGATTCAATGAGCCTACAAATATTGAGTTGTCTACCAGCAGTATGGTGTGCTACGATTCAATGAGCCTACAAATATTGAGTTGTCTACCAGCAGTATGGTGTGCTACGATTCAATGAGCCTACAAATATTGAGTTGTCTACCAGCAGTATGGTGTGCTACGATTCAATGAGCCTACAAATATTGAGTTGTCTACCAGCAGTATGGTGTGCTACGATTCAATGAGCCTACAAATATTGAGTTGTCTACCAGCAGTATGGTGTGCTACGATTCAATGAGCCTACAAATATTGAGTTGTCTACCAGCAGTATGGTGTGCTACGATTCAATGAGCCTACAAATATTGAGTTGTCTACCAGCAGTATGGTGTGCTACGATTCAATGAGCCTACAAATATTGAGTTGTCTACCAGCAGTATGGTGTGCTACGATTCAATGAGCCTACAAATATTGAGTTGTCTACCAGCAGTATGGTGTGCTACGATTCAATGAGCCTACAAATATTGAGTTGTCTACCAGCAGTATGGTGTGCTACGATTCAATGAGCCTACAAATATTGAGTTGTCTACCAGCAGTATGGTGTGCTACGATTCAATGAGCCTACAAATATTGAGTTGTCTACCAGCAGTATGGTGTGCTACGATTCAATGAGCCTACAAATATTGAGTTGTCTACCAGCAGTATGGTGTGCTACGATTCAATGAGCCTACAAATATTGAGTTGTCTACCAGCAGTATGGTGTGCTACGATTCAATGAGCCTACAAATATTGAGTTGTCTACCAGCAGTATGGTGTGCTACGATTCAATGAGCCTACAAATATTGAGTTGTCTACCAGCAGTATGGTGTGCTACGATTCAATGAGCCTACAAATATTGAGTTGTCTACCAGCAGTATGGTGTGCTACGATTCAATGAGCCTACAAATATTGAGTTGTCTACCAGCAGTATGGTGTGCTACGATTCAATGAGCCTACAAATATTGAGTTGTCTACCAGCAGTATGGTGTGCTACGATTCAATGAGCCTACAAATATTGAGTTGTCTACCAGCAGTATGGTGTGCTACGATTCAATGAGCCTACAAATATTGAGTTGTCTACCAGCAGTATGGTGTGCTACGATTCAATGAGCCTACAAATATTGAGTTGTCTACCAGCAGTATGGTGTGCTACGATTCAATGAGCCTACAAATATTGAGTTGTCTACCAGCAGTATGGTGTGCTACGATTCAATGAGCCTACAAATATTGAGTTGTCTACCAGCAGTATGGTGTGCTACGATTCAATGAGCCTACAAATATTGAGTTGTCTACCAGCAGTATGGTGTGCTACGATTCAATGAGCCTACAAATATTGAGTTGTCTACCAGCAGTATGGTGTGCTACGATTCAATGAGCCTACAAATATTGAGTTGTCTACCAGCAGTATGGTGTGCTACGATTCAATGAGCCTACAAATATTGAGTTGTCTACCAGCAGTATGGTGTGCTACGATTCAATGAGCCTACAAATATTGAGTTGTCTACCAGCAGTATGGTGTGCTACGATTCAATGAGCCTACAAATATTGAGTTGTCTACCAGCAGTATGGTGTGCTACGATTCAATGAGCCTACAAATATTGAGTTGTCTACCAGCAGTATGGTGTGCTACGATTCAATGAGCCTACAAATATTGAGTTGTCTACCAGCAGTATGGTGTGCTACGATTCAATGAGCCTACAAATATTGAGTTGTCTACCAGCAGTATGGTGTGCTACGATTCAATGAGCCTACAAATATTGAGTTGTCTACCAGCAGTATGGTGTGCTACGATTCAATGAGCCTACAAATATTGAGTTGTCTACCAGCAGTATGGTGTGCTACGATTCAATGAGCCTACAAATATTGAGTTGTCTACCAGCAGTATGGTGTGCTACGATTCAATGAGCCTACAAATATTGAGTTGTCTACCAGCAGTATGGTGTGCTACGATTCAATGAGCCTACAAATATTGAGTTGTCTACCAGCAGTATGGTGTGCTACGATTCAATGAGCCTACAAATATTGAGTTGTCTACCAGCAGTATGGTGTGCTACGATTCAATGAGCCTACAAATATTGAGTTGTCTACCAGCAGTATGGTGTGCTACGATTCAATGAGCCTCAACAAGAAGGGGAAGGGTGTTTTGACATCTGTTAGGGCGGCACACAGTGTTCTACCTATTGTATCGATACAGCCCTTAACAGTGTAAGTGATCTAAGTCAAGTAGCAGTCAGCCCTAAACAGTGTAGGTGATCTAAGTCAATTAGCAGTCAGCCCTAAACAGTGTAGGTGATCTAAGTCAAGTAGCAGTCAGCCCTAAACAGTGTAGGTGATCTAAGTCAAGTAGCAGTCAGCCCTAAACAGTGTAGGTGATCTAAGTCAAGTAGAAGTCAGTCCTAAACAGTGTAGGTGATCTAAGTCAAGTAGCAGTCAGCCCTAAACAGTGTAGGTGATCTAAGTCAAGTAGCAGTCAGCCCTAAACAGTGTAGGTGATCTACGTCAAGTAGCAGTCAGCCCTAAACAGTGTAGGTGATCTAAGTCAAGTAGCAGTAACTATACACTAAACACCTGCTTATTACTAAGTTCTACAGTGTACAGACAATGCAAATGAAAAATGAAACATTTCTTACAGATAATAATTGCGAGTCACAACATAGGTGTAAATTCTTGGGGCAGCTAATAGAAACAAAAAGGAATTGAATATTAGCTAAGTGATACACTAAACATGGGTTGCCTGAGTCAGCCTGGAAAACCAATGACTTGGCAGAAATTTAGTCATTGATTAAAATGCATGACTAGATTGACCTAGGTACGAATCATCTTTATATTTTTTTTATAGTAACGTCTGAATTTCATAAGAAGATAGGATAAACCTTTTACATTTGATTTCATGGTTTCTTTAACAGCTGACAATTTGATATTGACTTGATCAGATACACCGCCCTATACATAGTCTAGTAGATAACTGTCTAACACATGCAATACATTCAGACCAAGAAATAGTTAAAAACAGCAAGAAGAGAGAAAGAGTGGGGAAGGTAGACTAAGAAGGAATACGCCAGAGTGGAAAGGTTGTTCTCTCCCCTGACAAACAAAGAGACATTAATGGCCAATCAAACGACGGCTTCTGCATTCAAGGAGGACGCAGGGGGTGATGTCAACAAGGAACTGTGAGGAAAACTTGAGATACACACCCACACTCAGTTCAAGAGGGGGAAAGGTGTACCCCAGGGCCCTTAAAAGAGCCCATTGTCATGCATACATAAATAAGTTGGTGGCTGCTCCCCAAACCTCACACAGACATAAGGTATTTAGACGTCCTACAATCTGTTCAGACGTGTTGTGAGTGTCTAACAGAATGTATGCCACTAGTGAACAGAGTTGACTTACTAGAACACAAGAAAACAAAGTTGACTTGACCACAAAGTTGACTTGAAGGAAACAGTTTCAATGTATTCACGAGTCTTCAGTGATCTCATCATTACTACCGTCAGAAATGTAAAAACAAACAACAAACGAGACTTGTGTCATGGCAACCAATCATATTACAGAATACGATTAGACCAGCGATTCTCAACATGTACGGTGCCCCGCCCCAAACTTCCTTAAGGATTACAACGTCCTGACACGATGGCTCAATGCCGTTCTTCTTTTTTTTTTCAAAAGACCAAAAGGCATTTTAGTTATTGATCCACACTGAAGAGTTCATTAAATGCGACTACATAATTACCAATGTTTAAAAAAAAAAAAAGACGTCTTTTCCCCTTAGCGTAATAACTCCATATGGACTTCAAGAAAGACAGTCGGAAAAAGGGTCAGCTGAAAACGTTCTCTTGAATACATTTCTGCTCATGAAGTGTCTTCGTCAGAGCGGTCAAATTTTCACCAAGCTGGGACCAGCGTTCTAATGACCGGCTATTTTGTGATTTAAAAAAACAAACAAGCCTGCTTTAAGAAGATTATTTTATGACGCTCAAACCCTTGCACACATTAAGTGCGCTAACCCTTCTCACCGTCTCACTTTCGTTGACCTACATTCTTAGGACTAAGATGAAAAGAAAATTGTAGACGCCAGGAGAAAGACATTTGTGAAGTTCAAAATGCAGGAAGTAGGTTGATGCCAACTAGATCTCTTCACTACTTCAGCACTTAGTTCAGAATGTAGAAGCAAAAAGGTTGGATTCCATAAAACTAGACCATTTTTTATGAGGTTATTCGGTTAGTGACAGTGTTTAGGGCCCTCAAACTGAAAAAGGTTAAGTTTATTTTTTGTTCGGGTAGGGGGGATGACGTCACAGGTTAGAAGGATGAGAACCACTGAACTAGACTCAACACGGCTTACTTTTGAAATCACCAAAATGACTTGGTAAATGCATTAAAATAGTGGCATCACGGCCAAACGAAACAGATGCGACCCACTCCCACCACCCCACCCCACCCCAAGCACTAGAAGAAAGAGTAGCACGCGCGAAGTAACCAGAAAATTATGGACATTAGAAACCGAGTGGAAAGCTTCAGATTTATTTCTCTGGTGCACTAAGGTCCAGGAAGAGGTAAAACAGAACCAATAAATACAGTTGTTACGTCAATACTGCACTGTAACTGCTAACACCAATCAATTCAAGGGGAGGTAATGAAATGACAATTTAAAGCAGACGATTACCACATTTGCTTGTTTAATTTTTCTTTACCCTAATAAATTAAAATGATCCTATATAGTTTTCCCGACTAATTATGTATGTGTGTAATTAGGTCAGAGTGTCGGATGAGAGACGCAGCAGGTTTTGACATCATGAGTTCTGTCAGAAAATGAAGGCAGTCTCGTCCATCTCAAGTAGCGGTCTGCCAAGGGAAATAAGCAAGGTAGTGAATGAAGGCCAGTCAAGAGTTATAGCCCCAAGTCAAGTTACCGGGACGCAAGAAGGGTTAAGGTTGCAGTGAAGGGAGAGACAGAAAGAATGAAAGAGATAAAAGTAGAGAGACATAAAGTAGAAAGAGAAAAAAGAAAAAAGAGAGGGAAGAGAAACAAGATTACAAAGAGAGTTTGTATGGTAAGAGAGTTTGTGTTACCACACAAACTCAGAGGCGGCCCCCGTGGGAGACAGATCACTGTCGGATCCGCATATTCGCTGGTCGACGGAGGATGGCATCGAGCAGGGTATGAAACCGAGATAATCAGTCCTGCGCGCTAACCGCACAACCAAGCAGTGTTTTAAATATAAGGACAAACTGGTTACAAACTAATAGCCTACTATTGATAATATACCTACACATTACGGAATGACAACTACCGGATATGTACAATATGTCAGAAGAGCGATTTTAGATAATCTTTTGGTATTGAGCATTTTCATTTAAATGAAACTAGAATGAGCATGTAGATCTACCTAAATTAAACTACTAATTTAGCACTCTCAATACCTATATCTACTACATCTAGATCTAAAATATATATTTGGGATAATGTAGATGTAAGTTAGATAAGATTTATATTAAAAAAAAACACTAGATAATTAATTAATAGACTAATTGCAATATGAAATATTAAAATAGTAGATTAGTTTTAGTATTTTATAACATTGCAATATTGACATATTGACAATCTAGACTTTAGAAATAAAAATCTACACTTTAAGCCTAGAAATTAAAATTACAGATCTTCATCTAGTCTTAATCATGGCTGTCTGGTAGTGCGGTTTGCGCGCTGGACTGTCGTTTGGATTCATCGATGGTTCCAGGTTCAAACCCTGCCTGCTCCCATCCCCCGTCGTCCTACGGGAGGTTTGGACTACAACTCTAAAGGAACATTCGAAACATGTAAAACAACAAACATTCTAAACTAGACCAAGAAATTCTAGATCTAGATTCTATAATGATTTTAACTAGAACTTAAATCTAGATCTAGTTTTAAAAATCTAGCTCGTGTAAAAAAAAACAACTAGATCTAGTGTAAAAATCTAGATTAGATCTAAATCTAGCTATTATGTCTTTTAAAAATGCGAGTCACATTACGAGGTTTAATAAACATTACTATACCGAGTTGTTTTAGCATTTAAAGAATTAACTCCATATGACGTCAAAGGAAAAAAATCCACTACGTCACACAACCTAGTTAGACTAAAAAATATCATCTATACGCTTGTTGAGGGTTCATAGACATTGGTGCACCGAGTGATTTCTTTTAGCATTTCATTTAAAGAATTAACTCCATATGACGTCAAAGGAAACAAAAATCCATTACGTCACACGTCCTAGTTAGACTAAAAAATGTCATCTATACCAGCAGGTTCTCGAGGGATCATAGACATTGGTGCATCGAGTTTGTTCTTTTAGCATTTCATTTCATGGGCTAGTTAGACTTAATATATATATGTATATATATAAGGATTAAAGACGCTTTTTTTGTTTCGTCTGTCTGTCTGTCCGTCATGTTAATTGCGAGAAAAAAAAAAGACTAAAAGCTATTGAAAATCTGATTAAATTTCTAATTTACCTTCCGAAACATCGCATTAGTTTTAAGTTTCTATAATAGATTGTTCCGGATGTTTATATATTTATAGTGAGAGAAAATAAGAATTCCAAATTAATCAAATGCCGTAAATTAAATTTGTGGGGTGGTCTGTTATGAAAATTAGATGTACCATAGCTTTATGGAGATTTTTTCAAACCATACTTTGGTGTTGGGAAGTTGTTTTCCTTTAAAATCGGAGCATAATATTAACGATAATTAGATTTTCTAACGTTTTAGCTAGAAAGTTAAATGTAGTGTAAGAGAGAAGTGCGATTTTACATAAATAGAGTTAAACTATTTTTCATACAAAATCCGGAACAACCAATTTTCGCAAATGAGAAAATTATGTGTTTTATTTATAAGAAGAGGGATTTCAAACATTTATTAGCGTTATTAGATTTTTCATTTAAAATTTGGATCAATTTTGGCGACGATTTGTAAGAAAATTAAGGTAATGTAGGTCGATTTCTTTTTCGAAACGAAATCCGGAAAATTCTTTACCGATTAAGCAACTTTTATGATGTTTCGGCAAGAAAATTAACTGTAAAATAAGTCTAAAAAGTGATCTTAATAATCGTTTCTAGTAAATTACTTTCTTATTTTAAAATCCTGAATAACCTATTGTCGATATTTTGAAAAAAATAAAATTATTTGACATAAATTTGTTTTAAGTTAAAAATCTAAAAATTCGGAACAATTGATATTGATAAATAAACTATAGTGACGTAGTGTCAAAGAATATAAGTGTAATATTAGTCAATTATGCGATTTCAAACAATCATTTGACATAATTAATTTTTTATAAAACAATATCCAGAACAAATTTATAGTTAATGAAATATAAATCAATATAGATATTTTTATTTAGCATTTATATGCTATTTACATTAAAAAACCGGAATAATATATTAAAGCTCATGTGTTTCTTGCAATGTTTAAGCATGGAAATAAAATCTAAAAGTTAGAAGAGCCTCTAGTGTTATTTGTTAATCTAAGCGTGATGGACAGACCGACCAACAGACAAAAAGCACAAAAATAATCTTCTTTTATTCGGATCGGAGCACTAAACAAAAAATAAATAAAATCTGATTTTTTAAAAAAGTTTAAGGAATTGGTTTAGCACCGTGGCACGTTGTGACGCTACGCTACTGCACGAAAGTCGCTGCATAAAAAGTCCATTTTAAAAAATGTGCGTGATATTTACATACAAAAAGCATTATTAGCCTTTATAAACAAACAGAAATGTTTTCTTTAACAGCTAGTTGACTAGAAAAAAACATCTTTAACTATTATTTATATTTGTTGTAAACATTTCCTGTACATTTTATAAATATATTTGACTTAGTGATACTGAAAATACATAAAAACTGTACTTCTTTGTTAGCATATGGTAACATTGCCTTAACCTTGTTTGGCCAATAATAGAATATGCATCCTCCGTTTGGGACCCCTCAACTCAAGAAAACATTAAGAAACTGGAACAGACACAAAATAGAGCAGTGAGATTCATAACAAATGAATATTCACATTTGACTAGAGTAACACCTATAGTAAAATCACTAAATTTAGAAAGCCTTCAGGACAGAAGATTCAAAAGTAAAGTAGCAATTATACATAAAACACTGAACCAAAATATTCAAATACAAAAACAAAATTTAATAAAATACTCTGAAAGACACAAATATAAAGGCAAATTCCTCGTCCCATATGCTAGGACAAATTGGTACAAATACTCCTTCTTCCCTAGTGCTATTAGAGCATGGAATGGGTTGCCTGAGCTAGCCAGGAAAACCAGTGACTTGGCAGAATTTAAGTCATTGGTTAATATGCATGACTAAATGCATGACGCGTAGGACGTAATCATCTTCTTTTTTGATGTAACATCTGTATCCAATAAGATAAGATAAGATTGCCTCCTTTACATTTACGTGATTGTTTTAGAATTGGTGTATTTTTTTGAAAAAATTGCTTGCATAATTAATTTTATAAATTAAACGGTTTGCTTTTAGAAAACCAAAAGTAGCCGTTGCACCTAAACTTTTCAAGCCGCATTTAATGATGAAATAATATTTTTCATATCTATTCTAGTTTTCGAGATCTGAGTGTGACAGACGGACATTTTGCACAAACTAATAGCGGCTTTTTCCCCTTACGGGAGCCGCTAAAAAAGAGAAGAAATACTTGATTTAAGAAAAAAAAAGTTGCTTTCTAATCAGTTCTTCCCTCTGCAAATAGTTTCAAGTCAAATTGTGATGTAGCTTTCATAATCTATTCTTAGCTACCCTAAACAGCCGCGTAGGTGTCCTAAACAGCCGCATAAGTGTGTGTCGTAAACAGCCGCGCAAGTGTCCAGATAGATAAATCTCTTCACCAAAAGCAGACCAGTGAAATAAATGTTCCTGGGTTGATTAAAGAATGTTGCACGGAAAAGGTCATCAATATATATATTTCCAAAATGCCTCAAAGATAAGCCATTACTACTGTTTAGATACTCTACATCTCTCAAGCACACACTTAACATAAACAGTAAGTGGCACTAATCAAATGTACATTTTTTATATCCTAAGAGCCAGGGGGCATGTTTAGTGACAAAAACATAATCTCTAATCGTAGTAGCTATGTCAAGAGTCCAGTGTATTTCTGCATGACTGTGATAAGGTCCTTCAATTTTGTTTCTGCCCCTGGTATGTTTGTACACATGACAAGTGAAGTTGAACAGAGTCACACAACACATTGTCTATGCCCAGCAGGCACACCAAGGACAATATACATGGCAAAATAAATTATTATGAAATATCAACTGGTGTGACAGCATGTGAAAGTCCTGTAATAAAATGCTGACAGCTGGACAGACAGGTAGACAAGTTTGCAGAAAATATTTCCTCTGTCATTTCAACTTAATACATTAGAGCTCCAGCAAGAATTCCAGTCTAAATATTATTGCAACTTTTTAAGCTTAAGAGTCAAAAACAAAGTTGGTGTAGCAGCTTAGAACAAAGTTTGATAGAGCAGAACAAAATTGTACATTCAATCAAAATCTCAATGGCTTAGGAAGGATGTTCATTTATAGGTCTAAATCTCTAGTGTCCTGAGTTGAATAACAGGTCCCATGGCTGTCAAAAATCCAGATAGTGCTACATCTAAGAGACCTAGATATACAACATTGTTTAACTTAATGTCTGACAGAACTTGCTAATGCTAAATTTTAAAGACAGATATACTGAAGAAGAAAAAGAAAATATAATTCTACAGAAACAAAATACTAGAGAAAGAAAAAGAAAGTTAAAATGAAAACAAACTGACCTTCAGGTCAATCTTCTTGTTCTGTGGGTCATCATCATCCATTTCAAAGTAGAGCTCATTCTTGGTCACTGACATAGTCCCACTGACTGTCACTCCTGGTGCTATCAACTTGCAGGGTGTAGATAAGGCTACAGGACCTGATCAGACAATACAACAAATACTACAGATTGGATACTAAGATGTGGAACTCGAAACAATATCTTAGTAGCCTACAGTCTTTGAACAGCACTTCAGAAAGACTGAAACATAAGAGTTCTTTCACAAACACAAAATTAGACAATAGGACCAAAGAGCATGATATCAAAGTACATAAGGCCTAAGTGCATGACATCAAAGTCTATAAGGCCTAAGTGCATGACATCAATGTCCATCAGGCCCAAGAGCATGACATCAAAGTCTATAAGGCCTAAGAGCATGACAAAGTCTATAAGGCCTAAGAACATGACATCAAAGTCTATCAGGCCCAAGAGCATGACATCAAAGTCTATCAGGCCTAAGCACATGACATCAAAGTCTATCAGGCCTAAGCACATGACATCAAAGTCTCAGATAATGACATAGAAAAAAGTGGGCAAGTGAAAGAGTCAACAAGAAATAGAAAAAAAGAACATTTTTTAAAAAACAAAGCATATCCAAAGGAAGAAACCGCTAAGTACTGCCATTTGAAAATCTGAAAATGATTTTCTGAAAATTATGGGGTTTATCTCCCTTACTGCTATATACAACAAAATTAATTAATTAGTACTAAATGATTAACTAATTGGTTAATTTTTGGAATGATTCGTGTATTGTTATTTATTGACTATGAATAATTATGCAAAATTTCAACCTGATCAGAGAATGGGAATTGGGAGAAAAAATGTGTCAAAATGAAATAAGAGGACTAAATCCAGAAATAGATCCACATCTCCACATTAAGTAGCATTTATTCTCCTTAGTTTGAAATCAAACAAAATAATTAATCACGGGCAATTAATTAACAAATTGTTATAATTTTTTTTATTGATTTATGTTTTGTCAGGTTTAATGAATATCTTTGCAAAGTTTTAATGGTCAGGAAATGGGAGAAAAAACATGTTCAAATTTTTTCCAGACAGACAGACAGATGGACAGACAAACAGAGTTAATATAAGCTTTGTAAAAAGAAATATATTTTCCCATTGTTTATTGAAGAGTTCTCCAACAGTAGTTGATAGAAGTATGAAATAGCTGTACAAAATATTGTCTCTCCAGCTGGCTTGCCCCAATATCTGTAGTCATCAACTTACTAGAGAACACTTGCTCTACATCTCCCCAGTTTTACTGACATGTCTCTACATACATCTACCCAGTTTTACTGACATGTCTCTACATACATCTCCCCAGTTTTACTGACATGTCTCTACATACATCTTCCCAGTTTTACTGACATGCCTCTACATACATCTCCCCAGTTTTACTGACATGTCTCTACATACATCTTCCCAGTTTTACTGACATGACTCTACATACATCTTCCCAGTTTTACTGACATGTCTCTCCATACATCTTCCCAGTTTTACTGACATGTCTCTACATCTTCCCAGTTTTACTGACATGTCTCTACATCTTCCCAGTTTTACTGACATGTCTCTACATACATCTTCCCAGTTTTACTGACATGTCTCTCCATACATCTTCCCAGTTTTACTGACATGTCTCTACATCTTCCCAGTTTTACTGACATGTCTCTACATCTTCCCAGTTTTACTGACATGTCTTTACACACATCTTCCCAGTTTTACTGACATGTCTCTACATCTTCCCAGTTTTACTGACATGTCTCTTCATACATCTTCCCAGTTTTACTAACATGTCTCTACATCTTCCCAGTTTTACTGACATGTCTCTACATACATCTTCCCAGTTGTACTGACATATTTCTACATACATCTTCCCAGTTTTACTGACATGTCTCTCCATACATCTACCCAGTTTTTACTGACATGTCTCTCCATACATCTTCCCAGTTTTTACTGACATGTCTCTACATACATCTTCCCAGTTTTACTGACATGTCTCTCCATACATCTTCCCAGTTTTACTGACATGTCTCTACATCTCCCCAGTTTTACTGACATGTCTCTCCATACATCTTCCCAGTTTTACTGACATGTCTCTACATCTTCCCAGTTTTACTGACATGTCTCTACATCTTCCCAGTTTTACTGACATGTCTCTACATACATCTTCCCAGTTTTACTGACATGTCTCTCCATACATCTTCCCAGTTTTACTGACATGTCTCTACATCTTCCCAGTTTTACTGACATGTCTCTACATACATCTTCCCAGTTTTACTGACATGTCTCTACATCTTCCCAATTACTGACATGTTTCTACATACATCTTCCCAGTTTTACTGACATGTCTCTACATACATCTTCCCAGTTTTACTGACATGTCTCTACATCTTCCCAATTACTGACATGTGTCTACATACATCTTCCCAGTTTTACTGACATGACTCTATATACATATTCCCAGTTTAACTGGCATGTGATGTCTCTACATCTGCTCAAATTCACTGAAATGCCTCTACCCCCCCCCCCTTTCCAGTTTTACTAACATGTCTCTACATCTTCCCAATTTTACTGATGTCTCAAAATCTTCCCAGTTTTACTGACATGTCTCTAAATCCCCACCCCTGTCAGTTTTACTGACATGTCTCTACACCCACCCCAGTTATAGTGACATGTCTCTACATCCCCCTCCCCCAGTTATAGTGACATGTCTTTACCCCCCACTCGCCACCCCCCGAAATTTACTGCCATGATGAACCTACCAGAAAACTCTTGCTCCACATCTTTCTCTTCCATGACTAGCTCTTCATCTGTAAAGTCTGTAGTCTCTCTCTGGGTCTTCTTCAATGTTGCCAGGTGACTGTGGAAAGCATCTCTGGCAGCATTGATAGCATCCTCCGCAGCACCTAGGAAACAAAGGATCACTTAATGATAAAACTTTGTTTCAACCCATTACTTACAACAAACAATCAAAATGCTAGAGTCAGACTGATATCAAGTACATTTCATTGGCATTCTTGTCACATTTTGTTAGTCTAAAACTTCTTTTCCTTAGGGATAATAAACACATTTTCAATATTGAGGACTCTAGTTTGACTGAGGTTTAGCTACCCCATACCCTTCAACCTTTGAGTTTTTTTTTTTTAGAACTAAATCTTTAGTCATTTGGTTTTATGAATGCTTATTAGCGCATATGGGAAATTTTTTTTAAAAATGTTGAGTACAAAAACAAAAAACTTATCTGCTTTGACAAAGACGTAGAAAGACTCACCATGTTCAATTGCTGCTTTCAATGTAGCCTCAGGATGAGATGATCCCAGTGGGTTCCTGATCATCCTCCTACGTCTACGGGAGTCATCTTCCCAAATGTCTAGTTTCCAGAACTCTTTACTTCTGAAATATACACAAAAAATGTTTTTTTATTACTATCATTTTATCTTTCTTCTGGGGAAACTGGTATTCCTGTAACATAGCAGATTTAAAGTAGTACATGTTGTTCTACAACAAAGGCAAATCTGGAATTCAAGTTTTTAAGTTACAATAGCAACATGTTACACTATAAAAAACAATGCAAATGATTTTCAGGAAAAAAGAAAACCTGATATTGTTTCACCCTGATGTACAACTGATACAATCTATTTTACAGACACTAAGTCTTGTAACACATTTGGATCTTAAAGGCTAATAAGTGTGGACAAAGGGAAATAACATTTGCGTTCGCCTACATAATGCAGGGGAGATAACTGCAAGAATGATGTAACCCGAAATCTCTATGCGGTGATAAGCCTTGGTTACACAAACTAGTGTTTGTATTTCTCTCATGTTTTAGATCTTACGTCACAAAACCATATCTATTTTAATAGAAATAAAGTTAATACAAAATTGATTATTTAAAAATAGAAATCTTTCAAGGAAAAAAATTACCAAAAAAAAAAAGAAAAAGAAAACTCCAGATGTAAGTACAAAGTGTTTGAAAATGTCCCATCCCTTTGATACCATCAAATTAAGGTGAACAGAAAATCTGTTGAAATTAACCTTGTTGTGCTGCATTACATTACAGTATACAAAAAAATGACATTAAAAACATTTAGACTCATTTCTTCAGTTAACCAGGTGTTAGATAAAAGGCATTGTCTTCAAATCTAAAGATTAAGGATGAATAAGTAGCTTAAAGAAAGATGTGGTAGCTTAAAGAAAGATGTGGTAGCTTAAAGAAAGATGTGGTAGCTTAAAGAAAGATGTGGTAGCTTAAAGAAAGATTTTTTAAAATTTCTTTTTAAATTCAACACTCTTAGGTAAAAGCACATTCTAACGCAGACACAAAGGAAGTTATATTTAGAAAGAAAGTGGCAGAGGTAACTACTAGATTGAAGTCTTACAACTGTTCAGCTGCCACACACCCCAAGCACCATGTTTGTTGTACAGAGAGAAAGTGGCAGAGGTAACTACTAGATTGAAGTCTTATAACTGTTCAGCTGCCACACACCCCAAGCACCATGTTTGTTGTACAGAGAGTAAGTGGCAGAGGTAACTACTAGATTGAAGTCTTACAACTGTTCAGCTTCCACACCCCAAGCACCATGTTTGTTGTACAGAGAGAAAGTGGCAGAGGTAACTACTAGATTGAAGTCTTACAACTGTTCAGCTGCCACACCCCAAGCACCATGTTTGTTGTACAAAGAGAAAGTGGCAGAGGTAACTACTAGATTGAAGTCTTACAACTGCTCAGCTGCCACACCCCAAGCACCATGTTTGTTGTACAGAGAGAAAGTGGCAGAGGTAACTACTAGATTGAAGTCTTACAACTGTTCAGCTGCCACACCCCAAGCACCATGTTTGTTGTACAGAGAGAAAGTGGCAGAGGTAACTACTAGATTGAAGTCTTACAACTGATCAGCTGCCACACCCCAAGCACCATGTTTGTTATACAGAGAGAAAGTGGCAGAGGTAACTACTAGATTGAAGTCTTACAACTGTTCAGCTGCCACACACCCCAAGCACCATGTTTGTTGTACAGAGAGTAAGTGGCAGAGGTAACTACTAGATTGAAGTCTTACAACTGTTCAGCTTCCACACCCCAAGCACCATGTTTGTTGTACAGAGAGAAAGTGGCAGAGGTAACTACTAGATTGAAGTCTTACAACTGTTCAGCTGCCACACCCCAAGCACCATGTTTGTTGTACAGAGAGTAAGTGGCAGAGGTAACTACTAGATTGAAGTCTTACAACTGTTCAGCTTCCACACCCCAAGCACCATGTTTGTTGTGCAGAATGTTGAGGATCTTGTCCCTTTGTTTCACAGCTATTGCATGGTCCCTTCTCTTGGCTGATTTAATCAGGTGGTCACATAACTTTTCTTCCTCCCTTCTGTCCATCATTGACTGGGCACAGGTGGACTGGTCAAAATTGGAAGATAGAAACAGATTACTTGTTTGAATAGTCCTAACACAAAAATAGGAATTCTGGTTAACATTTTTAAAGTCCTAGTATATATTGTCTAAAATAAGACAGATTAAGAAAAGAAACACAAAAGTTAAATCTTAGTCTTCAATTTAATTTTTTTTTTAAACTTCCAACATCATGAATAAAAATAAAAGTTGATACACAGCCAATATTAAAACTGTCTCCAGCAATTGTAGAGCACAACAAATTGGTATCATTTAAACCTCTTAATTTCAAGTTATTATTTGGTCTGGATGAAGTATACAGGACATTTTCTTTTACACTGACGCAAAATTACTTTTTAAAAAATCCTACTAAGAAGAGCTTGAAGCTGACTGACTTGAATAAGGTACCCTGTCTAGGTCACCTCTGAATGGCCAACATTAAAAGAGCGTATCATATTGGCTGTTCAACAAACAATAGCTTTCACTTTCACCAACAAATGTCAAGAACACATGAAAACTATTGGAACTAGGAGACACTATGTAGGAATAAAAATCCTGCATTCTCCTGGATTCAAACTCAAGACTAATGGATCAACACCCCAATCCTATTATTCAGACACTTGACTAGTTGACAGCAGTTAATTTAAACGTATGTATCACAATCATCAATTGATGTGAATGTCAGATGTCAAGATCTATGAAATGCAATGATAGATGTCACGTTGAAGATTATCTTGACCTATATCACACTAACGATGATCGTGATTGCCGAGGATCTTGAAATCTTCTTTTAATAAGATGATCATATGGAAGTAGCTAGATCTAGTTGATAATGCGATCATTCAAAATGTTGCCAGTTGATCATCTAGAAGTTGTCATTTGCTAACTCGATCTAAGTATGTTACTATATTCAATGAAGAAACTTCTCTTCGTCTAAAACAATTACTTTAATTCAGAACTTGAAAAAGCTATTCACAAATAATTACAATAGTTAAACGTACTTGAATAATATGATAGATCTACACAATAATATAATTGAGTTCTAATACAAAGCTTTAGTAGATGTTTCACTTCCAAGTTCCATACAATGACTGACTAAAAAAAACAGAACTTTTCCCGGGTCCAGCACTGTCAAGTGTCCCACGTAGCTCATTGCAACCAATAAATGCAGCCCAAGTTACACTAATTAACATATCTCCACGTGAGAAATTACCCGAGGTTGCTGACGAGCTAAATATAGACACTGTGTACGTGACAGTATGTATGTCATGTCCACTTTAAAGCCTTCTCTGTTTACCTCAAAGTCTGCATGTTTCTGGACGTCTTCTGCCCTCATTCTGTTCAGTATAAACTCAGCTTCATTGGCTACACGCACAATGTGATCTCTGGTGGCATGGGCCAACAACCTGGCAAGACACAAAATATCTGTCTAGTTTAGTATGGACCAGAACCTGGCAATACACGAAATACCTAGTTCAGCTATTTATTGAAGTAGTATTGTAAAAATCAACAGAAAATATTTGATCAAGAGTCTGAGCAGAAATCATAAATATTTTCTCCTTTTGAAAGAAAACTAAGAAATGTAAAAAGGTAATGATTTCAAAATCCTGATCATTACTTTCAATCACTATTGAGACCATACAAATAAGTCTCCATGTTAAAACAACATTCTTATATTTAAAACATGAATTAATTAATTTAACATAGAAAAAACAAACAATAAGCATTAGAGGTAAGGGTAATTTCATGAAAATGTAACAACTTCTACTATGTTCTAATTGTCTGACACAAGTCCATGCTTACCTCCCTTCGTTGACTAGCTCTATAAATGCCAGTCCTGCATGTTTCTGGAGGGAGTTCTGCCACTCCTGGGAACACAGCAACATGACCAGCTCCACCACAGAATTACTTTGTTTTAGGGTCACCAGACCTTCAGAGGAGACAAAGAGAGAAAACTATGTAGAACTTTTCAAGAAAACATAGCAACAGATTCTAAGCACACAAAGGAACAGTCAAATGTGTATTTATTTATAAAGGGAGATCATTAAGGGGGTTTTATATAGTGGATATGGAGAAGCAAAGACCATTGAAACAAAATAGAAAACATTTAGTTTTTAAACTGGTCACATGTTCAACATTGAAACATTTATCTTAAAAGTTAAAAGTCACTAGAAATACTCAAATAATAAGCATGGCAAGTGAACAAATGAATCTGGAAATACTAACATCTTACTGTATTCACTTAAAGAAAAAGAAAATAGACTGGTTAATAATCACCTAATGACAGCATTCAAATACAAATACATTAACTTTAAAGCAATAATCAAAACTCTATAATGTATCAACTAAAAAGAAAGCACAAGTCAATGATCAGCTTTCTAAAATAAGAAAGAAATGAAATGCTAATTTCTCAGATCTAAGAGTCCAAAACAATGAATGAATTAAAAAAAAAAGATGTAGGAAAGAAACCAAGTGGAATGTTCAATGAACTCTTCACATGAATATATTAAAGCTTATCCAATTGAAACACTGCAAACACTTTCAAGCAAGTCATCAAAACATTTATTGGCTTTGTTGAAAATGTAGCCTTAAATATTCAGTCTTCCTTGTGAATATCAGTTTTTAAGTATTCAGTCATTCTTTTCATATGGTCTTGCAATGTTCTTCTTAGCTTCTTTAACAAACTCTCTCAATTATGTTAGTAATCTATTAACAAAGTGATCTACACATTCATAATTGCTATTAATTATTTCATTAATTGAAAGTGTTTTATAGAAAGCAGTATTGTAAAAGAAACTTATATTAAAACTTATATTAAAACAATCTGTCAACTAAAACAGAATGAAAGAAAACTAATCTATAAAGAAACTGAAATCCATCAACAAGTATTTCTAAATGGAAGAAGAAAATAAAAATTGCATGCATTACCCCCACCTCCGATGAGCAGCTCCTGCCCATGGGAACCAATCAGGGTCTTGGAAAGGAAAGGGGCAAAGTCTACAAAGACTTCACGCAACAAGGGGGCCACTGAGCCAAGTGCCCTCTCCAGCCTTTCAGTCAGCGTGCCAGTGTCCATCTGGTAAGTCAGTAGAGAATGTATTGGAGGGCTGATGTTCAGTTCTAGAGCACTTGGCTTCTGACTGCTGCAGGCTCCATCTTGATCTACAATAGAACAGAAACTCAATAGAATACAATTCTACAGAAGCACACATGCAGAGAAATAATTTCATTTTTTGCAATGGGTAAAACACTTTGTAGAAATGCATACAAGGTAAATAAAAATCAATAATACCTGTAGACTTCTGTGACAACGTTATAGATGATATTGGTTTAGAATTCTCTCTGGACTCTTCCCCTTCAGCCTGGTGATGGCATGACATCATATTTATAGATACACAAACATTCATGTGTTATATCATTTTACTCATTTCAGCAATACTGTCATAGAATTAAAATATTGATGCTTAAATACTGTACTAGAATTGAAATATTAATGTTTAAATACTGTTCTAGAATTGAAATATTGATGCCTAAGTACTGTCCTAGAATTGAATTGATGATTAAATACTGTCCTAGAATTGATCGAAATATTGATGATTAAATACTGTCCTAATTTGATTGAAATACTGTACTAGAATTGAAATATTGATGTTTAAATACTGTTCTAGAATTGAAATATTGATGTATAAGTACTGTCCTAGAATTGATTGAAATATTGATGATTAAATACTGTTCTAAATTGATTGAAATATTGATGCTTATATACTGTCCTAGAATTGAAATATTGATGCTTCAACACAACTACCTGTTGCTAGTTATATGATGCTAACTGAATTATGTTGTCTAGATGTTGGGGGATACTCTGACTAAAATAAAGTCAACACTACAAGATTATAAATCTTTGAGGCAAAGTTAAATTATAGAAAACATGAGTTTGTTGTTATCTCAAAAATTAAAACAACAACTTTATTGAAATGACAAGTCAATCAGTATAGAAATATTTTCTTTTTAAGTGCTGTTTTGTCTTTGATCCTAGTGATCAAATAAATCTATTCAGTTGTGCAGCCCTAAAATATATTGATCAAGTAAATCTATTCAGTTGTGCAGCCCTAAAATATATTGATCAAGTAAATCTATTCAGTTGCCCAGCCCTAAAATATATTGATCAAGTAAATCTTTTCAGTTGTGCAGCCCTATAATATATTGATCAAGTAAATCTATTCAGTTGTCCAGCCCTAAAATATATTGATCAAGTAAATCTATTCAGTTGTGCAGCCCTAAAATATATTGATCAAGTAAATCTATTCAGTTGTGCAGCCCTAAAATATATTGATCAAGTAAATCTATTCAGTTGCCCAGCCCTAAAATATATTGATCAAGTAAATCTTTTCAGCTGTGCAGCCCTATAATATATTGATCAAGTAAATCTATTCAGTTGTCCAGCCCTATAATATATTGATCAAGTAAATCTATTCAGTTGTGCAGCCCTATAATATATTGATCAAGTAAATCTATTCAGTTGTCCAGCCCTAAAATATATTGATCAAGTAAATCTATTCAGTTGTCCAGCCCTAAAATATATTGATCAAGTAAATCTATTCAGTTGTCCAGCCCTAAAATATATTGATCAAGTAAATCTATTCAGTTGTCCAGCCCTAAAATATATTGATCAAGTAAATCTATTCAGTTGTGCAGCCCTAAAATATATTGATCAAGTAAATCTATTCAGTTGTCCAGCCCTAAAATATATTGATCAAGTAAATATATTCAGTTGTCCAGCCCTAAAATATATTGATCAAGTAAATCTATTCAGTTGTGCAGCCCTAAAATATATTGATCAAGTAAATCTATTCAGTTGTGCAGCCCTAAAATATATTGATCAAGTAAATCTATTCAGTTGTGCAGCCCTAAAATATATTGATCAAGTAAATCTATTCAGTTGTCCAGCCCTAAAATATATTGATCAAGTAAATATATTCAGTTGTCCAGCCCTAAAATATATTGATCAAGTAAATCTATTCAGTTGTGCAGCCCTAAAATATATTGATCAAGTAAATCTATTCAGTTGTCCAGCCCTAAAATATATTGATCAAGTAAATCTATTCAGTTGTCCAGCCCTAAAATATATTGATCAAGTAAATATATTCAGTTGTCCAGCCCTAAAATATAGGACTTACTCTCTCAGGTCTCTGCTCCACTCTGCGGCCTTTGGGAGAGTCTTTGGATGAAGAAGACAGGAATTGAATCAAAGCAATGTTTAATACTAGCAATATAATGTATATAACAAGTACAATCCATACAATTTAAAGTTTCCTTTGCTGAATAAACTATGTGCTCACAAAAACTATCTACAGAATGTTTTTTTTATTTCTTAAAACTGATTAAAATGTATTTGTTATTCATGAACAGAATATAGGCTAGTGCAACTTCTTGACTTAATGCTTGATTTGTTTCATAAAACAGTTTTCTTCCAATTTTTTGTTCTCTAGCTATATCAGACTCTGCTTTGGAGTTAAAGCAAGCAATATGATGGCCATTAACAGTTGGACTGATAATACATATACATTTTAGGAAATGAAAGTAATAAAGAAATAGGAATGAAACTGACTCTAGCACTACAACCTATAATGGTTCAGGTTGAGTTTTGTCAACTCAAACAATGAAAAATATGTTGTCAACATATTTGCTTGAAATTTTAAAAAAAGATATTACTTCCCTGACTTTGTTCTAGAACTAAGCATTTCACAAATACATAAGAAAAATATTGTCATTAAAAAATATCCACAATTACCAAAAACTATCATACCCAATCTTTTTAATTTCTTAAAAGTAGAAAACTAAAACTGTTACTTTCAATAATACAAATGTATAAACCATTTTAAAAATTTGTAAAAACAATTTACCTTCTTCCTTTAAGTCCACATCTTCCATCTTGGCTTCATCCATGACTGCTACAGGTTTCACATCTTTCAATTTCTCTTGTTTTTCTTTGGACTGAGACTCCACTTCTGCTTCAGCACTGGCTGGCTGACTGATCTCCCCTTCCTTTGTTTCAACTTCAATTGCCTGGGAAATACCAATAACAATTGAACTTTGGCTGCAAATGAAATCTAATAAATCTTTAGTGACATCATTTCTTATTTTCCATAGCAGCAGACAGAATCATATGGTGATGTGTTAGTAATCAGGTACATTTAGACTATATACCCTATATATTGTCTAGCCATGGTCTGAATATTGATCAGTAAGCACAAAGTATAGTTAGAATGTGTTTCTTAGATTGTTCTTAAGCTGATATTATAAAAATATCTTTGATTAATATTTTTGAAGTCTTTGAAGTGCTTGGTATTGATAGAGTTGGGGAAAAGTTATGAGTAGCAGTTACAAATTGGTGTCAATAACCAGTTGATATTGAAGGGATAAGACAGCTTGTGCTTTGAACTTTGTCACCTTTAGTACTAAATATCATACTTAACAATACTTAGCAAATAAAACAAGATTGAAGTACCACTGCAGGAGTGTACAAAACTTTAAAAATAGTATTTCCTGTCAGTCTAATCCAGGTCATCAGTCTGATTTGATCATCTGTCATGAGTTATTGTATGACAGCTCTACATATTACCTTTAATTTATGCTGTCTTAAAGTAAGAACTGTTTGAATAAATATAATCTGGGTCATGGTTCTTAACCTTTCTTTTTTTTAAACTAATTAAGGGAACAACTCTTTCATCACAACCCTAGACATCATTCATTAACAGAAACCAAATAGTCCAAAGAGGTTAATTCATTTTTTCAATTTTATTGCTGTCACCTTACATAAAAACTTGAGATTTGAAGGAAAAAATCCCACACTGACTAAAGTTAGACCATCAGACCATACTACATACTTTCTCTTCTTCTTTCTGTTCTGGTTGCTCAATGTGCTGCTCCTCTTTCTTCTCTTCTTTAGTTTCATCCTCTTCCTTTTGCTGCTGCTCCTCCACAGGCTGCTGCTGTTGCTGGGAGGATGTTTGAGACTCCTCAATGCTCCTCTCTGACACAGCTGTATCACTGACATTGTCTGAAGAACAGACAGACCCAGGTTTAGACACAGGGAGACAAACAAAGTTAGATCATGTGTTGATGAATGGAGTCAACATGCCGTCAGATACAACTTCAGAGTTTTCTCCTCTTGACAATAATGAGGGGTCAAATGTGTTGCTACAAAGCTTATATGAACTCACTCTCTCTGTCTGTCTCGTCAAAAGTTTGAACATTTTTGTTTCTCCCATTTCCCATTCTCGGATCAAGTTGAAACTTTGCAAAATTATTCAGTGTACCTGACAAGACAGTCAATTAGACATTAATCAATCCAAAATATTAACCAATCAGTTAATTAATTATTGGTGATTAATTATTTTGCTTGATATTGAAATAGAGGGAATAACTGCTGCTTACTGAAAGATTTGAATGTATATATGGATTTAATCCCCTTATTATGTTTTGCCATGTTTTTCTTTCAATTCCCATTCTCGGATCATGTTGAAATTTTGAATAATTATTCATAGTGCATGACAATACACGAATCAATCCAGAAAATTAACCAGTTAGTTATCAATTAGTACTGACTAATTAATTTTGTTTTGTTTTAAGGGAGCTAAACCCTGCGATTTTCAGATAAATTGCAGTAATTAGCAGTTCTTTCCCTTATATAAGCTTTGTTTTTTAAAAAGTAATCTTTTTTCTTTTGCTAGTTTGAGTTTCAACAATCTGCAGCAAGTGGTACAAGAAAATAAAAAGAGACACACAAAGTTTGCTTGGAATTTGGAAAGGGACATGTTTTATAAAGTAAAGACATAAAATAGTTATCATGTAATGAGAAAAACAAAACTGTTCACAAACTATGTTCAACTGTTAAAATCAGAATGTCTGTACTTAAAAATCATTATTAAAAGAAAAACAACTTTTCCTATTAATCTTTGTATGCAACTAACATTGCTGTTTATTGTTATCTACTGCAAGGATTTAACACACCAAATAAAAATTAAAAAAATAAGCAGAACTCTTTATGTAACAAACTGACCTTCAGACTCCTCCCCCTCACCAGGAGGTCTCTCATTCAAATCTTCACTGGAACCACTATCTTCATCATCCAATTTATTGAACCGGGTTGAGTCAGTGTCTGTTGATACAATCAGGACAAATAAAAAGGATTATCTCATAAATTAAAGATGTGGTTTAGAATCTGTGAGCCTAATTTTGTATTTTTGTATTGTCAGGGTTTTTTTTGGGACTAATTTAAAATATGCACAAGTCATACAGGTACCAATGGAGATAATAAGAAATAAATTCAAAAGATAAGAAACTAATTACAATGAAACAAGTAAATTTAAAGTAAATAAGTACTCATGTATTAATCCATAAAAAATTTAAAATTCTAAATATAAGAAAGTACTGAAATGAGCATTGTATGCTTAAGTCTCTAAACTATAGATGCATTCACCAATATTTAATTACATTCATATATGAAATTTCAACAACAAGGATTGGATAGTTTTAGGTGTAATATTTTGTTAGGTCAGAGGATAAATTGTGCAATCGTTTCATTCATATTGATTAGGATATGATTAGAGGCATCTGTATACGACATAAACCAATACATCAAATTTTTTCTTAAACCTACCCTTCATTTCTCAGGAATGAAAAATAGTTGTGAATTTGTATTTTTCTTTTTAACGTTTATTGATCTGTAAAGTACTGCATCCTGTTAATCCTCGTTGCATTTTCTTTTAGTTTAGTTTTATTTTTTTTAATGTTTTCTCTTTGGCTAATTGCATCCAATTACTGGAGCTGCATTGACCAAAGCAACAGCATTTCTATCTAAAATAATTTTGGAAATCTAAAACTTCAACCATAGATTGATTTTAAAAAATTACTTTGATTTCTTTGTACAATTTGTATAAAACATAAAATTAGTCCTGCATATCCAACATAGCTACTTCAGGAACATGATATTATGGCTTACACATTTGTAAATCAGTAGGAACAAGTTACAGCTGTGTATTGAAATAAGGGAGAGTTGCTTTTGTTTTCTTCTCTTTTTTTCATGACTATTCATACAATAGATTTTAGAATAGTTACTTTCAAACATTGAATCAATGGTGTGACCAATATATTTCTAGATATGAAAATTTGACAATAATACATGTACACAAATAGAAATTGTGTACTCAAAGGATCTATAAATACATACAGTATACAATGTACAATATTATAAATAAAACTTTGGATAGAAGCAAACACCAAAAGGTTTGTGGAAAGAAGTACAACTCAATAGAAACAAATTATAAAAACAAAACAAAATTAAAAACAGGTGCAATAAAAAAAAAAAGAGTTGTGCTTAAGATGAACAGAAAAATGTCAATCTAAGCATGCAGATGAAACAAAATACTGTTTGATTACACTTTTTGTTTTTTCTTTGTATGTTCTAGAAATAGATTTTTTACTTCAACAATTAAACAAAAAAAAATCACTTTGCTGTATTAAACATGAAAAAAGAATTGAACTTGGAAAACTGAAGAAACTGAGCTTAATATTTAGAATCCAAGATACTTTATGAGCAACAATAATAATTGAACAAAGCAATCAACACAAATAGAATGTGGAAAGGCTGGATATTGCAAGGTGGATAACAGTACAAAAATAAAGGGTACAACATTTAAGCTTCATAGACTACCTTCTCTTGGTGGACAACTATTGGCTGCTACATCTACTGGTTGATCACTGACTTTCTTAGTTTGATCATTACAAGTTGGTTCTATCTTGTTCTCTTGAGTACTTTCTATAGTTTTCTCCTGGTTGTCTATAGTAGCAAGCTTTTCTGCATTAGTGTTATCTACACTATTAGTTTCATTCTCTTGGTTATCTTGACTTAGTACATTTTCTCCCTTGGCCTCTGCATTGTTTAACTTTTTATTTTCACCGGCTAACTGAGTACTTGATGTTACTTCAACACCTTCCAGCACATGGTCTACTCTATTGTTGGCCTCCTTTTCAATTGATTCATTTGTCTGTTCCTGTTTACTTGAGTTTTCCAGTGATTTATTTTGGACTAAATCCTGGGCTTCCCCTGCAGTGGTTGCACTCTGTGTATCAATTTTATTGAGTTCATCACTGTCAGGCTCTGCGCTGACCAAATTGACCTCAGCTATCACTGTCACCTGACTGGCACCATCAACAGCTTGGTGAATTGACAAACCTTCTTCCACCAATGCTCTCTGTTGATCTGGTGCTTCGGGTTGACCACTAGACTTGTCATTCTCTTGTTTTGAATGACCCTCATTGCCATCTTCCTTCAGTTGGTGGTCACTACTAGAATGTTTGCCCTTGTTGGTCCCAGGAATGAGCTCATTTTCTATCATGCCTTCATTCCCTAACTTCTTGATGGGCTCAGATTTCAAAGGCATGGAGATGTCAGACTTTCCATCCCCTTGGACAGACTCCTCACTGGATTTGACAGACACAACAGATGAGCTGGAGCTCTCAGGAAGTAAAGGCATGGCAGAGGATGTGATCTTTTGGTAGGTGGGAGCCCCTATGTTAGAAAGTGGGTTATTGGATTAGCAGACAAGAGGAAAGAGAAAATGTGTATTTAGAACCTAAGGAAAGAATACAATTATTGTATAATAAGACATATGCATTAGTGAAGAGCCATCACAAATAATTTCAACACAAACAAGCCTGTATGAATCATTTCTGTCTAAACCAAGATCCCAAACACGTTGATCACAAGGTAACCACCTCAATAGCAATTCACCCAGACACAGAGGGAGAGTTTTGAATCCAATACATAAGCAAAATTGAAAGAAGGACAGCTCTAGTTTAAACACTGAGGCAGGATTAGACAAGAAAAGAGACAGCTCTATTTTAAACACTAAGGCAGAATTAGACAGGAAAAGAGAAAGAGATAGTTTAAACACTGAGGCAAGATAAGACAGGAAAAGAGAAAGAGATAGTTTAAACACTAAGGCAGGTTTATAATAAGTGTAGATGTAGAACCCAAAACAAAGATTTATTTATACAGGATAGAAAAAGGGAAATAAATCCAACAAACAATATGCCCAGTCAATATGTCACAAATAAAATCCTTGTAATCCAGAACACAGAAATCTCATTTTTGATCTTTTCAGGTAAGGCATTATGGATTGCCTTCAAAGTCCTTTGAATATATATTAACTAGAACAATACTAAATTATAACATTGCTTTGGTTTTGGAAGTTAATATGCTTATATTTTTCCATGTTCAAGAAACATTTTTATTTCACTTAATGACTGCAAATTGTTTCCACTATTGTACATGTTTCTAATGTAACAAATGGGTGAACAAAAAATTCAGTACTTCTCAAACTTAGGGGCATGTCAGAGGGCAACATTATAACAATGTGTTGGTCTTCTATTTATTTTGTAAAAGATTCAGCTCTTAGTACACATTTGAAGAATACATTTTGCTGTTGAACTGGTTAGCTAACTTTAAATAAGACTAGAATTTGTTTTCAAATAACTTAAATCCTAATTCAAGCCAAAATCAAATTGGCCTACAAGTTATAAATAGAAAAAATTTTAAGTTTCACTGGCTGAGGCAAGAGTCCTATTTTAATAAAGAAATAGCCATAAGAAAGAAGTACCATTGATTAAGTACCAGACAGACCAACATAAAGAAAGAGAAAGACAAGATACACAAGGTCCCTATAGCTGCACTCACCTGAACCATCCTTACTGCCAGCTGATGTGGCAGTCGTGGGTGTGGCTGCAGGAGATGGGGGCTCCAGAATGTCCCTGTATTTGGAAACCATCAGGACAGAACAGAAATAAACAATGGCCAGGGCCAGGAACTGAGCTTGTTTGGTTTCCTCCTTTGGTTAAAAGAGGACAATGATGGTGGTTAAACTAGACAAGTTTCAGATGCTTAAATAGAAATATTTTCCCATATTGATATAATTACTTTTTTGCTAAAATAGACTTATTTCAATATTTATAAAATAGCCCTATTTTATGTGTTGTTAAAATAGTCATATATATTACATATTGATAAAGTAGCCCTATTTTGGTGTTACCAAAATAGAGATATTTCTATATCGATAAAATTATGTACTTTAGTGTTGCTAAAATAGACATATTTCAATGTTACATTCAATTTTACTCAGACTAGTTCAAGGTTTCCTTGTCACAAGAGTGTATTACTTAAAGCCAATCACTTCAATAGCACTAACTCTTCCTGAATAAATTAACTCTAGAAATATTTAAATTCGACTAATTCACAATGGTTAAGTCCTCCTGTCTTTACTTTTATAAATCATATTCTTAAATGATTGAAGAATAACTAAAACTAAAAGACTCCTAGTTTCTTGTCCTTGTTCAAGACTAATGACAAAAACTTGTCAAGATTCTTTTGAAAAAGTTGTTGCAGGATTCTACTGTATGTAACATTGATTATATGTTATTATAAGATTTTAGGTTAAGATTTAGAGCTAATTCTAAGATATTACTTTAGAGAGAAACAAATTTGTTTATAAAGTTAGCTACTTCCACTAGTGAGCTTACCACATCTCTATAGACCACAGCTCTCAGTCTATTGATGTCCATGTCCTGCAGTAACTTTTCTGGGTCTTTGATGGGTGTTGTCTGACCAGCTAAGTTCTCCACAATGTTCTGATCAAAAGATAAAGTTTCCTCCTCAGATAAAATATTTTATACAAACTCCATGCATCACAAGACCATTGTCATTTTAGTATTCTGTCATTTTATTTACAGCAGAGGTGTTGACTGTTACTACATAGCGACTTGTGTTTGTGTTGGATGTGGGATGGCTAAAAATAGTTCTGAAATTCCATTAGACTTTGAGATGCTAGTGGAATTATCCAGAAGCACTGAAATTTTGAAACTATTATAAAAGGTGATACATGATGGATTTGGAGTCTGTTCTTTCATTTACTTTGATAAATGTACTCCCAAGCTTATCGATTGGATTGAATAGTATCAATGATTGAGCAGACTCAATTTAATTCAATGACAGTATTCCCAAGATGGGACTACAAAGCCACATGAAATACTGCACTGCTCATTAATCTTCAGACTCGAAGACAAGTCTTATTATTCCCATTCTTTATTGCATATGAGTGAAGCAAAGAATTCACTCTATCCAGTCATCACAATATGATATTTACACTTCTGACATTGAACATGCTAATAATTACCTGTGATACTTAATAATGTGTATTGAAAATCAAGTGTTAACTATTTTAAATACATTTTAGTGGTGTGTATAGTAGTCTTTGTTTTGAATATTACGTTTCCTTTGGGATAAACCAATAGAAAAAGGAAATGTCCTCTTTTAAGGTAAAAAAAGCATCATATGATTGTTTTCTTCTAAGAGCCAGTTGATGTAAACCAGGTACCAGCCTTTTAAACTTGATCTCTGCCTCACTGCTATCTCTCCCTTCAATCAATCAACTGACAGTCCCATGAAAGTAAAAAGAATTTAAAACCCGAAAATTGAAAAGTTGGTAGTGTTGATCTCACACAACTTAGGAGGTATTTTGAATGTCTCATTACATTTTGTATTCTGTCCATTCTTGGAGTATCTCTGATAGATTCACAATCAAGCTCTTACCTTAGCAGATGGATGAGATCCCCCAATCAGACTGTGGATTGGGTCCACACCATTGAGTGGTTTGTTGGTTGCAGGAGATGGGGGTTCAGAGGAACCTCTCCCTGGGTATCTGTGCCTACACTCCAGACAGTTTCTTACAGCTGAGGTGCAGACTAGAGAGAGAGAGAGATGGACAACAAAGTTGTAATCATTTCCTCAGGTCTATGAAAAGTATGCTGAGTGATCACTGATATTAATACAATGCCAAATGACATTGACAAGAGGGACAATAAGGGTAGCTCCTTTTTTTTTTTAATGAGAGTTAGTCCCCTTTAATGTTTTACAGTGTATTTAAGTCTCTGTTAACTGTATACAAATACCACTTTCTCTTGAGTCTTTAAGCTGACCACTACATTATTTTGAACTAAATCTCCATAATGTTTATATAATACTTTTGTTGTTGTGCTCTGACTGTGTTACTCAAGAGGAGTGTGCCACTGTTATGGGAATGAGTTTTTCAATAATGAGCTAAGTAGACTTTATTTATTTGTTATTAAAAAGTTGGTCTACTTAGTCTCTTATCCTCTCCTGTATGTGTTTTTTTTTTCTGTAAAGGCCAGATTAGGGTCAAATAGTATGTAAAAGACAAACCTTTGATTTGATACAAGACAGTAGTGTTTCTCATGGATGACAGTCATTTTACTGTTAGGGCCTTGTATTATATTATTGTAAGCCATCATTTTGTTTTTGAGATGAGACACTATTGTGCCTCTGTGATGGTGGTTATTTGATTATTTTGAACTAAACCTGTAGTTCATTATTTTATTTTATTTTGTTGGCCTTTATGTCCGTTTTTTTTAAGAATCTTTTTTTTGTTTCTAAATAAACTCATTATTAGTTGCAACTGAAATCTCATTATTATTACTTGTATGTCTCAGTAAGTTGTATATCTAGAGGTTCTAATTAATAGCCTAGGTAGTCTACTTTGGGACCATGAATATCACTGGACTAACTTGCCAGTGGTCTTATGGCCTAATCATAATACAAGGTCACACCAAACAAAAGTCATTAAACTGAACAAATAATCTACATTTTGAAATTGAAATAGATACAAAATCTTCCATTTTCTGCCTTAAGCAATTTTTCCATTCCGAAAGTACTTTTTAAGGAGCCTAGGTTTTAAGGCACTGTTTCCCAAACTGTGTTCCACTGAGCCCTAGTGTTCCAAAAGGCCTGACTTGGTGTTAAGCAACTACTGGAGTAATTAACTAATAAGCCTACACAATAATTAATCTCTAAGTAAATAAAAGAAAAAAAAGATTGTTACTAAAAATTATTAGTTCTTCTTGGTAACGAAATAAATTCTATAACATCCCTATTTACTTTGAACTACTCCAGATTCTGGCTCAAAATTGAAATAAAGAGACAAATATCAACCTCTTAATGATTTCTGGTCAATTTTGTCTGTTAAAATTAAGATTGCTGATTTTATGCCTGATCAAGAAGTTATGCTCTTCTAAGATATAAAACCATAAAAAATCATTCAGCAGTGTTTTGCCAAATACTCCAAATGTGCAAAGTGTTAGGTTATGAAAAAAGTTTGGGAAACATTGTTTTAAGGAATAACTTACCTAGCCTAAGACATTGTCGCAATATTCCACCAGACGGCATGTTCTTTTCATTCTCCAGTTCAGAGAAGTTGGTGGAGCTTGCAAAGACAAGGATGTCAGTCATGTACATGATTCTCTGCAGTATCAACACAGCCTGCTCAATACTGAGGCCCTGGTTGGGTTCTAGGATCTCTATCTCACCCTGAAAACAGATCAAACATTTACTTCAGGCTTATGTGTTGTTTAGTATTGTTTTTGTCCAGACTCATTCATTTGACCACTGCAAATTGAGATTTTTTTAAATGCCTTTGTCCCTAATCTTTAGGCTGAAAAGCTGAATATAACATTGCATCGTATTATTTTTTTGCTATATTAAAAAAAATCCACTTTCAACCTTTCACCATCAATCATGGTTACACTAAAGCAGACACTATTACGACAAGAATATAGAAATATGTATATGCACATTAAATGAGCAATATATTCATATCTTGATAGTTAGATACCTACATTTTGTGATGTAGCTGCAGCCAGCAGTGGTAAGAGCCCACCACATGAGGTGATGAGGTTGTCAGCCAGCTGGGAAATCATGTGGGTCACATTGACTACATAAATGTGGTTCTCACTTGAGTTGACAAAGTCAATGACAGTCTTGGTGCTGTGGCTGGGAAACAAAAACTTCCTTAATAAATTTCATAAAACAAGCTCAACTATAAATACAATTATTTTATTGATCCTGATGAATGAAAACATACTTTTTTGAAGCATTACTAGATAGACGCACACAAACAATAGATCAGAACAATGCAACAGTAAAGACTTCAAACATTTATACTAGTTGTCAACAAATTAACTCTTTCTCTCCATAATTATTTACCACATTATGGTGGAATCAACGCTGGTATCATCAGTTAAGAGAGAAAACTTAAACATCATCTTGAGAGTAAGCATGCCTTATTTTAAATCCTCCTTAGACTTGTTCTCAAAGTGCTACAGTACATTTGTTCACAAAGCTCTATTTAATCTGTTTCTTACTTCTCTTGATTATCTTTAAATATGTGACAGATTTACCTTTTCCAAACTTGAATGTCTGTTTAACTATGTGACAGATTTACCTTTTCCAAACTTGAATGTCTGTTTCCACAGCAAACAACAGGTCAGAAAGCAACTTTTGGTGCAGGAAAGACCAGCGGAACTCTGGAATGCGAAAAGCTGGGGCTCTTGGACCTGGGCTGAAGATGTGACCACCTCCACGACTAGCGATGGATGGGTTTCTTTGCAGTGATGGGATGCCTGGGCCCTCCATTTGCACTGAATTGGATTTGTTTTTGGGTTGGGCTTCATCTGATCTGTCACTGGACTTAAACAGGCTAGGGTCATCATAGCTGAGAAAAGGGTATGACATTAAGATTAGTCTAAAACAGTAAAATAGTACATTTAAATGTAATACTTTTTTTTACATGTAACTCACATGTTCCTGTCAATATTTAGCTTGAAACTCTTCACACTATTACTGCCTGACAGCTATTGAGTTCAACTTCCATGCAACACTTTGTCTACATTCATTTTGTGTTTTTTTTTTGGACAGCTCCTTGGAAATGAACTTTTCACTATGTTAAACTGTATTAAAACCTATTGAGCCCCATCAAAAGTATTCAATAGGCCCAGTTCTGATATGGGCACACTTGAAGAGCACATCTAGACAGAAACTAAAAGTGTAGAGATCATTACACCTTCCAAAATGGAAGTTCAACTGCTAGAATTTGAATAGCTCAACTCTTCTCAACTTTTCTGTCTAGACAACAAAGAAGGAAATAAAATAATACCAATCTAGTGGTTGGCCAATTTGAGTCAAAACTAATTAGTTTGGTCTAAGAAATTATTAGCTCTAATTCGCAAGATTGGTACTTAATGTAAACAAGCAGTCATTTAACTCTCCTAATCAATGATACTATCATTGATAAGACCTCATTATGTCACGTATTACGAATTGAATTCTACTTTTAAATGGCTTGCCTAGGGGAACGTGACAATAGAAAAGGAGTTGTGTCACTTATCTTAAGTCTGAATTTAATCAAAGACTTACAATGAATAACAACAAAAAAAATGACACAAGAAATCGGAAGGTAAACTATCAACTTAATGTTTAATCAAATATAAAGTTACAAGAAAGAAAAATAAACATTTACTCAATACAGAATTGATGTGTTGACCAAAACCCTTTTACAAAAATGGCATGTAAAAATATTACAATACAAGAGTTTGAAAATATAATTACAAATACAAGCAAGCAAGGCCTTAAAAAAAAATTAACTTACACGATAAATGGTATACCACGCACGGGTCACGCAATGTCTCCGCTATTCTGTCTCACGGCTGTCTCCGTATGTCTGTCTGTCAACGTCACGCGGGCGGTCTTTATATAATATACCGCGCGTCGATTTCAAGCCAAATCTAGGAATTTCTCGAAACAAATACGTCATCAATTTCCCAGATCTAGAACGCTCTTCAAAGAGACAGAAAAAAAAACACCCTCCTTTCAACCAGAGGTACACACACAGGTCAAGGACCGGTCACTGTCGGTGTGGCTTGACGAATAAAAAAAAAACTTATTACACAAGGGGCAGACAACCTCCCCGTCTCTCGACCGCAACAGGTCAAAGAAAGAAAAGAAAAAAAAAACAACGCCTAGATACGTAACACCTCCCCCCTAAAAATAAAAAGTTTACATTTCCACGAAATGGAAATCTTTTTAGAATTACAAAAAATATTTACATTACAGAATGTATTTATCATGATATATATATATAAAATATACATCAAAATACTTTTTACACTCTAGATAAGGCATCGGCGATAACATTTTCGCTGCCTTTTATGTGTTTAAGATCTAGGTTGTACTCTTGTAAAAATAAACTCCACCTGAGAAGTCGTTGATTCTTGCCAGACATTTTGTGGATAAATGTAAGGGGATTGTGGTCAGTAAATACAACCAGTGGCCATCTGGACCCACTGATATAAAAGTCAAAGTGTTGTATAGAAAGAATCAACCCAAGACATTCTTTTTCCACAGTAGAATAATTTCTTTGATGTCTATTAAATTTCTTGGAAAAGAAACAAATAGGATGCTCTACTTGGAAATTATCTTCTTGGTAAAGGACTGACCCAACACCTGTGTCACTGGCGTCAATAGCTAACCTAAAAGGTTTTCCGAAGTCAGGAGCCATCAAAATGGGAGAGCTAGATAATATCTGCTTGATCTGGTTAAAGGCTTTCTGACATTCATCCGTCCAAGTAAATCGGACGTTCTTTCTCAGGAGGTTTGTTAAAGGACTGGCAATGACAGAAAAATTTTCGCAAAATTTTCTATAATATCCAGACATTCCCAAAAATCTTCGGAGTTGTTTCCGATCAGCAGGGATAGGGAAAGCTTGGATAGCTTCTACTTTGGCCATTACAGGTTTCACCTGGCCTTGTCCTACAATATGGCCTAAGTATTGTATGGAAGCCTGGCAAAAATCACTCTTACTCAGGTTTACAGTAATTTTTGCATGTAACAGTTTAGTAAAAAGACAATGCAGTTGTTTACAATGGCTAGAAAAATCTTGGCTAAAAATTACTACATCGTCTATGTATGCGTGGCAATTCTCCATGTCAGCAAGCAGGGCATTTATCATTCTCTGGAAAGTGGCAGGAGCATTCTTCATGCCAAATGGCATCACTTTGTATTGGTACAAACCATCAGGGGTGACAAAGGCGGAGATTTCCTTTGCCCTATCAGTCAGGGGAACCTGCCAATAACCTGAAAGTAGGTCTATTTTGGTGATGTACTTAGCGTCACCAATACGATCTATAAGATCGTCTATCCTAGGGATAGGAAACGAATCGGTCTTTGTGACAGCATTTACCTTACGGTAGTCTGTACAAAAACGATAAGTCTTGTCCTGTTTAGGTATCAAGACACATGGGGAGCTCCAGCTACTGGAACTTGGTTCAATGAGGTCATTTTCAAGCATATACTTGATTTCTGACCTAAGTATGGCAAGTTTTTCAGGGTTAACCCTGTAAGGATGCTGCTTGACTGGAGTAGCCTCGCCAACATCTACATCATGCATTATAACATTAGTCTGTTTTGGTACATCAGAAAAAATGTCATTAAATTCATTAATGAGCTTCATGATAACTGGCCGTTCTGTCGAAGACAGATGAGACAGTTTTACATCCAAATTCTGTAATACAACAGAATTAGGTATTTTGTATTGTCCAAATTTCTCCTTTACAATATCATCATCAATAGGAGAAACATGGCTATTTGAACAACCTTTGACTGTATTTAAAA
Source organism: Biomphalaria sudanica (assembly GCA_036873155.1). Lineage (NCBI taxonomy): Eukaryota > Metazoa > Mollusca > Gastropoda > Planorbidae > Biomphalaria > Biomphalaria sudanica. The sequence goes on from JAZGLO010001986.1 coordinate 1,023,447, forward strand.
CACAATTACTCTTCTCTGAGTGATCTGGCCGAGATACATAAGGCTTCAGCATGTTTATATGACATAACTGAGTCTTTTTCCTACGGTCAGGGGTTTTGATTGTATAATTGAGGTCACTAATTTTGGTCTCAATTTCATAGGGACCAAAGTATCTGGCTTGCAAAGGTTGACCTGGTATGGGCAAAAATACAAGCACCTTATCCCCGGGAGAAAATTCTCTAACACGGGCCTTTCTATCATACCAGCGTTTCATGCTGGATTGGGTGTTTTGTAAGTTATTTTTGGCCAGAACACAAGCATCAAAAAGTCTAGTTTTAAACTTAATTACATAGTCTAAAAGTCCTTCAGTGGCTGTTGGTGACAACAAAGTCTCTTTTATACATTTCAAGGGACCGCGCACAGAATGGCCAAAGACTAAGTCAAAAGGGCTGAATCCCAACGATTCCTGGACGGATTCACGGGTTGCAAACAGTAGCATGTGGATTCCTTCGTCCCAGTCTTTTTCGTGCTCAAAGCAATAGGTTCGGATCATGTTCTTGAGAGTCTGATGGAATCGCTCAAGAGCGCCTTGCGACTCGGCATGATACGCACTTGACATGCAGTGTTTGATGCCCAACTGAGTCATGACTTGCTTGAAAAGATTGGCCGTGAAATTCGTTCCTTGGTCCGATTGGATGGACTTTGGTAGACCAAACAGAGTAAAGAACTTGATTAAGGCCTTCACAATGTTTGATGCTTTTATGTTCCTTAGAGGAATAGCCTCAGGAAAACGAGTTGAAGCACACATAATGGTCAACAGGTATTGGTTGCCAGCTTTTGTCCTTGGGAGAGGACCAACACAGTCAATAAGTACTCTGCTAAAAGGTTCTTCAAAGGCTGGAATCGGCTTCAGAGGAGCAACAGGGATCTTTTGATTTGGCTTGCCAACCATCTGACAGGCATGACAGGATCGGCAGTACTGGATGACATCTTTCTTCAAACGTGGCCAGAAGAAGTGTGACATAATCTTGTGGTATGTCTTGTGGATGCCGAGATGACCTGACATTGGTGTGTCATGAGCCAGATTCATGATGTACGCTCGGTATCTTTCTGGTAACACGATTTGATGGCATATTCTCCATTCTTCTTCGTTGGATGCGTCTGGAGGTTTCCATTTCCTGAAGAGCATATCATCTTGGATGTAGTAGCACGTTGATGCTAGCTCTGCCTCTTGTGGTGTCATTGCGGTTTCTCGGAGTTTGGCGAGCTCTGGATCCTTCTTTTGGTCCTCAATCAACTGTTTTCGAGTTGATGCCGGCTTTTCAGAATTTGGCGTTGGTTCTTCTTCAAGAGAAGCAAAGAATGTGGTGCTCAAGTCCACATCATCTTGGTTACTGTTGGCTTTGATGACGTTCTCTTCTTGAGATGCTTTCAACCTCATTGCCCTTGTTACTGCACACGCTGGATATAACTCTAGGTCTTCCTCGGGTGTGGCAGATAAGTCGGGTGTTTGAGTGACGATGGGTTCGGCTATCACCTTTCCACCTGCTAAGTCATTGCCTAACAGCAACGAGATGCCTTCCAATGGTAATGTTGGTCGGACACCTACAACAACCGGTCCAGTAATGAGATTTGACTTTATGTCAATTAGATGTAGAGGCACATCTATACATCCAAGCTCTACGCCTCGTAACAGGATGCTCTTCCCAGTCGATGATGATTTTGACAAGGGCAAGATACCCTCTAAAAGTAACGATTGTGAGGCACCTGTGTCTCTCAAAATGGTGATAGGTCGTAGACTTGTAGAATCACCGGGTAGTGATACGAATCCTTCCGAAATGAAAGGCTTAAAATCCTCTAATAAAACATCAATTTTGGTTGATGCAGACTGGACTTGGGTCGAACTCTCGCTGGAGTCATTGACATCTCTAGGAGACGCAGTGGAGAAACTCTTTCTTGAGTCAGTAGAACATCTTGTGGATGTATTTGGAGAACTCTTGATGGAGTCATTGGAACATCGGGGTGATGTCTTATGGGAACTCTTGATGGAGTCATGGGAACATCGGAATGATGTATTATGGGAACTCTGGATAGAGTCATTGGAACATCGGGGTGATGTATTATGGGAACTCTGGATAGAGTCATGGGAACATCGGGGTGATGTATTATGGGAACTCTGGATAGAGTCATGGGAACATCGGGGTGATGTATTATGGGAACTCTGGATAGAGTCATGGGAACATCGGGGTGATGTATTATGGGAACTCTGGATAGAGTCAATGGAACATCGATGTGATGTATTTGAAAAACTCTTATTTGAGTCATTGGAACATCGGCTTGATGTATTTGAAAAACTCTTGTTTGAGTCATTGGAACATCGGCTTGATGTATTTGAAAAACTCTTGTTTGAGTCATTGGAACATCGGCTTGATGTATTTGAAAAACTCTTGTTTGAGTCATTGGAACATCGGCTTGATGTATTTGAAAAACTCTTGTTTGAGTCATTGGAACATCGTAAAGATGAATTTGAAGAACTCACTGTTGAGTCATTTGAACACCGTGGAGACATTTTCGGAGAGTCTTGTACAGTCAATACATTTGAAACAGGTGATGTCGAGGTATTCTTGATATGACTTGAGGATGAGGGAGTAAACCTCGACGACCACTGTACTGTGCAAGCGCTGACTTTTGAAGGAGCTTTTTCGTTTCTCTTCCTCAATTTCCAACAATCGTCAACTTTATGGCCTTCTCGTTTGCAGTAGGAACAAGTAGCTTTACTTGTAGTAGGTTTTCTGTCATTTGTACTGCTGTTCTTGATGGAGTTGCTAGCAATGGACTCAGGCTGTTTGACTTGTTTTGGCTTGACATCCGTCGTATACTTGGCAAATTGATGTGATATTATATAATCGTCTGCCAACACTGCAGCCTTGTGCACATCTTCCTCGCCACGATCAGCTATATGCGTACGGACGTCCAGCCGCACACAACTCTTGAACTCTTCCATCAGCATTAGGTTCTTGAATTTGGCAAAGTCGGTGCCGATTTCCCTGGAAGTGAGCCATTTCTCAAAGCGTCGCTCCTTTTCCCGCAGGAATTCTACATGGGTTTGGCCATCCGATTTGCGACAATCCCTGAACTGCTTTCGGTAAGCTTCCGGAACAAGTTCATATGCCTTAAGAATTAAGGCCTTAACAACATTATAATCTTTTTGTTGTTCAATGGTCAAAGAACAAAATACCTCTGCAGCTCTACCAGTCAAAACTGTTTGCAGCAAAGTGGGCCACAAAGTTTCAGGTACATTAAAATTTTTCACAGCAAGTTCAAATTGTGGAAAATAATTGTCAATTGTGGCTTCATTAAAGCGTGGAATTATTTTCAAAAATTTTGTTGCTTCAGCAGTATGACTGGCAGGGGAAGAATCTGGTCTTACATTAGCAGCTAACTCTAATTTCTTTAACTCTATTTGTAATTTCATTTCCATTTCTTTCTGCTCTCTAGCCGCTGCAAGCTCTAATTCTTTTTGTTTAATTTCTCTCTGCTCTCTAGCTGCAAGCTCTAATTCTTTTTGTTTAATTTCTCTCTGCTCTCTAGCCGCTGCAAGCTCTAATTCTTTTTGTTTAATTTCTCTCTGCTCTCTAGCCATTTCCTTCTGGGCTTCTATTTCCATTTGTTTTAATTTTATCTGAAGTTCTAAATCTGATTTACCCTCATCGGGTCTAAGGGTTTCTAAAAGGTCTTCAGAAAACACTTCCTCGTCTACATAATGGATTACAATGTTATCTCTGATTTCTTGTTTAAGGGCATTTGATTTTATTTTTAACCCTAAATGTTTAGAAATAAGGACCAGTTCCTTCCTAGTAAAAGTATCAAGCTCTTCCACAGAGGGATTTGCAAGAAAAACCTGAATATCCATGACTAACTAGCAACTATTACAAGCAAAAATATGTATACAATGTAAATATACAGTACAAAATCAGTACAACAAAAAAAACCTTAAGAGAGTTTGGTCAATACTATTGATACTTTACTTCCGACTCTTTGAACAAAAAAAAAAATTTTGTTAAAGTCAACTTCGCCTTTACAAAATTACTCAAGTAAGACGAAAATAGGTTCAGAAAAATATCCCGGACGAAAGCCCTCAAACTTCTTTTGTCACGTATTACGAATTGAATTCTACTTTTAAATGGCTTGCCTAGGGGAACGTGACAATAGAAAAGGAGTTGTGTCACTTATCTTAAGTCTGAATTTAATCAAAGACTTACAATGAATAACAACAAAAAAAATGACACAAGAAATCGGAAGGTAAACTATCAACTTAATGTTTAATCAAATATAAAGTTACAAGAAAGAAAAATAAACATTTACTCAATACAGAATTGATGTGTTGACCAAAACCCTTTTACAAAAATGGCATGTAAAAATATTACAATACAAGAGTTTGAAAATATAATTACAAATACAAGCAAGCAAGGCCTTAAAAAAAAATTAACTTACACGATAAATGGTATACCACGCACGGGTCACGCAATGTCTCCGCTATTCTGTCTCACGGCTGTCTCCGTATGTCTGTCTGTCAACGTCACGCGGGCGGTCTTTATATAATATACCGCGCGTCGATTTCAAGCCAAATCTAGGAATTTCTCGAAACAAATACGTCATCAATTTCCCAGATCTAGAACGCTCTTCAAAGAGACAGAAAAAAAAACACCCTCCTTTCAACCAGAGGTACACACACAGGTCAAGGACCGGTCACTGTCGGTGTGGCTTGACGAATAAAAAAAAAACTTATTACACAAGGGGCAGACAACCTCCCCGTCTCTCGACCGCAACAGGTCAAAGAAAGAAAAGAAAAAAAAAACAACGCCTAGATACGTAACAATTAGATCAGCCAAATCAACAATAGCATTGATAAGACCTCATTAGATCAGCCAAATCAACAATAGCATTGATAAGACCTCATTAGATCAGCCAAATCAACAATAGCATTGATAAGACCTCATTAGATAAACCAAATCAACAATAGCTTTGATGATAAGACCTCATTAGATCAGCCAAATCAACAATAGCATTGATAAGACCTCATTAGATCAGCCAAATCAACAAAAGCATTGATAAGACCTCATTAGATCAGCCAAATCAACAATAGCATTGATAAGACCTCATTAGATCAGCCAAATCAACAATAGCATTGATAAGACCTCATTAGATCAGCCTAATCAACAATAGCATTGATAAGACCTCATTAGATCAGCCAAATCAACAATAGCATTGATAAGACCTCATTAGATCAGCCAAATCAACAATAGCATTGATAAGACCTCATTAGATAAACCAAATCAACAATAGCTTTGATGATAAGACCTCATTAGATCAGCCAAATCAACAATAGCATTGATAAGACCTCATTAGATCAGCCAAATCAACAAAAGCATTGATAAGACCTCATTAGATCAGCCAAATCAACAATAGCATTGATAAGACCTCATTAGATCAGCCAAATCAACAATAGCATTGATAAGACCTCATTAGATCAGCCTAATCAACAATAGCATTGATAAGACCTCATTAGATCAGCCAAATCAACAATAGCATTGATAAGACCTCATTAGATCAGCCTAATCAACAATAGCATTGATAAGACCTCATTAGATCAGCCAAATCAACAATAGCGTTGATAAGACCTCATTAGATCAGCCTAATCAACAATAGCATTGATAAGACCTCATTAGATCAGCCAAATCAACAATAGCATTGATAAGACCTCATTAGATCAGTCTAATCAACAATAGCATTGATAAGACCTCATTAGATCAGCCAAATCAACAATAGCATTGATAAGACCTCATTAGATCAGCCAAATCAACAATAGCATTGATAAGACCTCATTAGATCAGCCAAATCAACAATAGCATTGATAAGACCTCATTAGATCAGCCAAATCAACAATAGCATCACCTATGCTTAGAAAGTCAGTTGCTTTGTTTTCTTCCCAATTGTTTAAATTGCTACTAATTGAATCTTAATAGCTTCTTTTTTGGAAAACATTTGAATTTTCTTTCATTTTCAATTTGTTTTTACAAAAACAATGTTTTTAAAGAGTGGAGCCTAAAAAAGCACTCAATTTTTGTATATTAATTCTCCATATCTTGCTAGCAGGTGATAATGAACCAAGACAATAATTGCATATAAATTAAAGAAGTTTTTATATTAAGTTTTGTGAAAATAGGACTATCATTCAGCTCAATGTGGATCCTTAAAATATTGTCTAGATCTAGTCCCAAAGAGACTTGTCTACAGTTGTTAGATTTTTATTCTAAATTCCATTATCCATTTTTTTTTTTTTTCTGGTTTTATAAACATCTATTTGTTTTATCCAAAAGATTGTGCATTCCCCTATAATTCTAAACCAAATATAACATTTTCTGACACAAAAAATTTATTGTAATGTAATCAAAACAGGGTAGTGAAATACATATGAGCTAAATGGATAAATCTGTTGGAACATGGAAAATAATTACAGCGAGAAGAGTTAAAAGGTAATCTAATTACAAAAGAATTTTTACTTCTTACACAAGCAAGTAACTTTAAAAACAAAAAGCAAAAGGCAAACAGTAAACAAACCACTCACCCATTGGTAAACTTCTCTGCAGGTTTAGCTGCTTCAAGTTTTGGTTCATCTGACAGTGACTGCTTCCTGGTAGAGTCCTCCTTATGTTTTCCAGCCCCCTCTGTCTCCCCCTCACCGCCATCTTCCTGAGCAGAATCCTTCTCTTCCTTGATCACATCCCCAGATGCTCCTGCCTCTGCTTCCTTAGCTTCAGCCTCTGGGGATTCTTCTTTTATTTTCTCTGCTTTGGCGCCATTCTTTATGGCTTCAGCCTCAGCATCTGAGACTTCAGAAATCTTGACTGAAGACTTGCGAACTGGCCTGTTGGCCTGTTCAGGATCTGAAAGCCCAGAGATAGTACTGATTGGTCGATGTTGGAGCTCAGAGGGATCCGAGATGTTGTCAGTTCTGTTCTGTTCAAACTGTTGGTACATTTTAGACATGTGAATCTTGAAATCTTCATAGGCAACCTGTAGAAGGTCATTGATGACATCATTTATTGTTGAAAATATTTTTAACACAATGGGTATAACAATAATTGCATTGTACAAGTGAAGACAATTTCAAGTTGAATTGAATGATGGTTTTAACAAATTGATTACATAGTCAGAGAACTAATAGTTGCAAGATCAAACCAGCCTTTGCAGGTATGTGCATTTTCCCAAGAAGGAGTTTTTGTCCCAAAATTTATTTGTTGCCTTGTTAACTATAGCCCCAAGTGTGTTTACAATAAAATAAAAAAAACCTTGATGTAATGAAACCACTTAGCAACTGATGATGGCTTATATGGTTTGTGTGCTATGCTATGTTCTAACACTTACCTTAGAATGTAAAATGGCCAGTGTATCTATCCAGACTCTCCAGCCTCCAAACTCATATTTGATGGCATGATGGAGCAACATCTTGAACAAAGCCATCACCATATCAGTGATACGCTGCTGCTCAGAGTTGCGAGGGTAAATGTAGGCCAATGAGAACAGCCAGTCTTGCCACACAGACATCTGCAGAACAGTTCTAGGAGAAGAATAAAACATAAACATCTGGATTCAATTGGTCTGAATTCTGGAACTTATGAAGGACTGAACTACAGAGCATTCTAATACTGACGTGATCATTTTATTTTATATTCAATTAAACACATTTCTTCAAAATTGAAGATAACAAATAGTCAAGAAATTGAAGTCATTTGTCTTACTTGTAATTATGGTGGCATTAACATTAGGATAATAAAGCCATGTATAAATGTAATAGATGGATTATACATTTTATAATAAAGGTCTAATAAAGTCATTCAAACCATAATTCAAACTATGAATTAGAACCCTTAATAAAAGAAAACTGGGCGGATCCAAATAGTCAACCATCAGTGAGACTGAGATTTCTGAAATGTCTTGGGATCAATTCCTATTCTCAGGTGGTATAGGTATTTAATAAATCAAATCAGTGGTGATCTATAATAGTCAACAGAAAGTTAGGTCAAAATGTAAACCTTCGGTTATCCTTGTTGTTGTTACACAGTATGGTTAGGTCAGACAGGAAGGTCTTCTTCACTTCCAGGACCTCTGCTGTTGGCTTGGACTGCCGGATCATGGTAGCTACCACCTTCAGGATGGCTGCAATATATATATATGTGTGTGTGTGAATAATAAACAGTAGATGCATTAGTTACAAAAGCTGATGTAAGACAGATCGAACATAAGTTACAATAGCTGATGTAAGACAGATCGAACAATCACTTTAGGAACAGAGAAATTGAAAAGATAAGGATTTAGTTAATGAGGTTGTTACATCACTATTTAATTTGAATGAATTTTAATATTTCAATAGGTTGGAAGAATTTATTTAATAGATAGTAAATGTATTGTAAAATTTCTTGTTTTTTAACCTTAAATAATGAAATCAATGATTTAATGTGTCTCAATACATTTAAAATGAGCAACAGTGAACAATTAGATAAGAACTAGATTTTAGTTGTCTTGACATTTTATCACCACTCCATGCCCAGAAAATAGAAGATACATAGGCCTACTGAGAAGCATGTCAATTAATTGAATAACAAAACAGGCAACAAGGATTCTTACATTTCATTATGAATGCAAGATGTACAAACTATTTCCTAAAGACCAACCTGTTAGATGTACAATCTATTTCCTAAAGACCAACCTGTTAGATGTACAATCTATTTCCTAAAGACCAACCTGTTAGATGTACAAACTATTTCCTAAAGACCAACCTGTTAGATGTACAAACTATTTCCTAAAGACCAACCTGTTAGATGTACAAACTATTTCCTAAAGACCAACCTGTTAGATGTACAAACTATTTCCTAAAGACCAACCTGTTAGATGTACAAACTATTTCCTAAAGACCAACCTGTTAGATGTACAAACTATTTCCTAAAGACCAACCTGTTAGATGTACAAACTATTTCCTAAAGACCAACCTATTAGATGTACAAACTATTTCCTAAAGACCAACCTATTAGATGTACAAACTATTTCCTAAAGACCAACCTATTAGATGTACAAACTATTTCCTAAAGACCAACCTATTAGATGTACAAACTATTTCCTAAAGACCAACCTATTAGATGTACAAACTATTTCCTAAAGACCAACCTATTAGATGTACAAACTATTTCCTAAAGACCAACCTATTAGATGTACAAACTATTTCCTAAAGACCAACCTGAGTTTTCAATGCGGAATGTTGACTCTGGCTCCTCTTTTCTAACCTTCACATTTTCTTGGCTCATGCGTTCAGTCAATATCTAGAAAACAATCAAAACTAACAATCATTGGACTGAATCAACAACAAAAAAACGGAGCTAAAATAATTTCATTTGATAAAAAATACATTATTTTGAGTCTTAAACATAATACATTTAATTTTTTAAAACTGTATTCATTGTATTAGGTGGGATTGAAAGAATCTATTCTAAATGAATTTAATGAGTTATATTGTGAAGCTACATAAAGATCCTAAGAATCAAATACAAACACCGCATCACAAATGAAGAGATTAAAGACAGGATTAGCGCAGTGATTGAACCCCCCTCCCCAATGGCCTAACTACTGTCAAAAAATACAAACTAAAACTCTATGGCCATATCACAAGGTCCTCAGGAATTGCAAAGACCTTCCTACAGGGAACAGTACCAGAAGAAGAAGAAGACAGTAACCAATGGGAAAACAACATAAAAGAATGGACGGGCCTGTAATTGAAAGAGATTGTAGTCAAGTCAAAAGAGAGAGAGGAATGGAAGCATGGTCAAGAGGCTAAGTGCGCTTGAACTTGGCTACCTAGACAGTGTGGTGCCCCAACAGTCCAAGGGATAGGTGAAGGTGATATTGTTGATCTAACCTTAAGTAATGTTCAATGAAGGGTTGAGTTATTACTACATGTTTAGACAACATACAAGTTAAGCTCAAACTTAAGTTACTAGTGGTATCTACAACAACAAACACTAAACATAAAGATGTTACATGCTTAAAACTAGCTTGAAGTGTGTGTGTATCACTATAGATAGGGTCTGACCTCAAACAACACAATGTAGGTTGACATAGAGATGTTCTGTGTGTGTAACATGAGTCTCTCTGCCAGTAGACTGAACAGGTTGTGAGGTGACATGGCATCTTGTTTTCTCCTGGGGGAAAATTCACAAGGTTAGATTGTAATGCATGCACATCAAAATCTTCAAATACACATGTGGTACTACACACACAAAATTATATACAACTCAAAGAAATATTAAGTACCCCCCCAACAGGCAAGGGCTTTATCTGCAATAATGTAATAAAATATGCAGGTCACAACTAGGTTCGCAGAGTCATGTGAAAGACATTGCCATTATTTTAAGGTAATCTTTTGGTGTCCGCTAAAAGTTCTATAGTCAAAAACATGTTATACAGAGAAGTTCCTTTATTTTCAAATTTTTTCCTTACTTTCAGGCAACATCTAGTGTAATTTCTAAAGATTAACCTGTGTACAGTTATAACCAAATTGTTCAAAACCTATAAAAGAAATGGCTATAAATTTGGGAGAAAAAGAAATATTTTATTTTATATTTTAACATGGAAATTGTGCAACAAATATTTGTCAGGTGTTGACTGAGGGTTAGTGAAATACAATAGCTTACCTATAAGTACTTCTCATCAGGAAAAGTCCAAGCAAACGTAAAGAAAACAATCTAATATCTTCATTTTGTGAAGCTAGCAGTTTAAATATTGTTCTGGAAAGAGAAAATACAAGTGTGAAATTTATTTGTACATCTAGTTTTAAAAATGGAATTGAAAAATTGAAATAATTTCTCTGTCAAGACAAAAAGAAAATGTCCATGCAAGGTTTATAGCAACTAATCAGAGTAATGCATCTTTTAAGGAAGAAGTTTTATTGTCTCATATAATGGATGAATTCAATGTAGATAAGCAAAGAAGATCTTTTTTTTTTAAGATAGTGCAAGGTATAGCTTTAAAAAAAAATTATTTTAGTTATATTTTTTTAAATTAACACAACGAATATGAAAAAAAAAACACAATACAGAACACCTGCCACTTCAACAGTTTGAATGTATTACATTACCTGACTCCATTCTTCTGGTCAAATGCTGGCACCATAGATGCTGGATGTTCAGCCATTAGGTGAACTAATAACTCTAATACATCAATCAGGTTATCATCCTGAGAAATAGACAATTTAGAATCTGGGAAAATTGAGAGAGAGCAATCTTCAAAATATGCAAAGCACTGCAGCAAGCTTCAAGACACCCGGTGCAAATCATGCTTTAGAGCACTCATGATAATACATGCTTTAGGATGACACACACCTTAGGATAAAGCTTACAATTGGGTTTGGGCACATGATACGGCTAAGGTATACCCTTTGATCAGGGCAAACAAAAGGACCAAGGCCTACAAAAAAAGCCAGAGAATACTAGTATAGCATGTGACTGTTTAATACATATTAAAGATCAGGACAGTCATGTAAGACACTTCTTAAGAAATACTGATCCTAAAACCATGACCATATCAGCTATAAGAAAAAAGTCAACCAACCACTGAGGCTATTGACTGCTCACCTCATGTAAAGTTGTCAGGTAGTTGAGCAGAGATTGCAGCTCATCTTCCAGGATGCCATGACCTTTGATGATCAACTCTTTCACATACAGCAGCATGAAGGACCTGAGCTTCACTATTTCATCTCGAGTTGGCCGTGGGCCATCTGGTGTTAAACATAAGAGAGAAACACCAATTGGAGTTGGTCAAGGACCATATGAGGTTGTTCATAACAAATGAGCTTTGATAGTCTACCTAAACATTTTCTTTCGGTACCCTTCATTAGATTTTTTTTATTCATTAGCCCAAAATGTACTCAAACAAAAGAAATATAAGTTGTTGTTTTTTTCTTTAGGAACATTAATATTGTCTGCTATATATTATAATTGCTTTTGAGCATCCAGTAATATATCTACATAGCTCTAGGTTGAGAAACTATAGCATCAAAATATTCAATGTTTTTTACACATCTAAGATCTCCATTGCAAAACTTTTTTTTTTTACTTAAAGCACTTAAATTTTAAAAAATAAAGCTTTACCACCTGTGAATAGGTTCTACATAATACTTTTATATCTAACTCAGATTATTGGTTCAATTCTAACCTAGTCCTTTTGGTTGTACACCACTGCGGTCAAGTGGATTGACCACCCAATAGTAGTACTTGAGTGAATGCATGGTCTGCAGGACAGCACTGACTCTGCGGATGTTGTTGTAGATCTGGGCATTGTTGATGAACTCAGTGGCAAGGTAGCAGTACAGCTTAGTCTGAACCTGACAGTGTAAAAGTATAGGTTCAGACATACAGTAATTAGATTCCCTGAAACTGGCTTCACTTGTACAACTGCATCTAGATGACACTAGTTAAGAAGCAATGAATTACCTCCACAGAGGTGTGTACCCAGAGCTGAGGGTTGAAAAGGATGTAGTCAAAAAGATACTTCAGCATGATGCCTCCATTATTGAGGTCAACCAGGAACTCTGTCACTTTCAGAAATGCTTCTAATACAGCTGGAGTTATATGCTCTCTAGAGGACTGAAATAAAATGTTATACAAGCACATTATACATCTGGTAAGGAACTTGAGAAGTGAATTAACATTCAAGTGTTATTATGTCGATTAAAAGCGTTTCTATGTTTTAGTAGAGTTTAGTCAGAACTCAGAGGTTCAGCACACAGGTCTACTTGAGTTCATCTGTTTCTGTGGATGCCACGTTGAAGGTTTAGGCTACAATGTAGCAAGTCAAATGTTTCTTCCCAACAGTTAATTCAGAAACATGCTTTAATTCCATGTGTTAATTCTAGTCTAGAAAGAACATTCAGACTGGTCAAATGTTTTTTGTACTTTCTCCCAAAGTGATGCAAGGTGGGTGGACTCAGGAATGATCTTTAAATTAAATCTGAAAATTGCCTTGTTAATTGTGTTAAGAACAGTTATAAACCATATGCATGAAAAGTAGTCTTGATACATTTTATTTAAATATTAAAATGTTTGTTTAACATGTTCTGGATGTTCCTTTAGAGTTGAAGATAGTTTACTTCCTAGTCCAAACCTCCCACGGGACGATGGGGGATGGGAGCAGGCAGAGTTTGAACCTGGGACCATCGATAAATCCAAACGACAGTCCAGCACGCAAACTGAACCACCATTCAGCCATTACTAACAATCTTATTATGGAACAGAAACATGTAAATTACCTTCTCCAGTAAGTAACTAATGACCAGAAAACCTCTATTCTGCAACATCTGCTGTTGTATAGCTGGTGAACATTCAATCAGATCACCCAATAGACCAATCAAATTAGCACTGCAAAATACAACCATTCAAATTAGGAAAAACATCACAAAATAGACTTTATTCTAATGACTTGCTTGCATTATTTGTATCTAGATCCACACACTGTAGCACACAATAAAACATCCAACAGACCCATGAATTATTATCTGGTACATAAAAACAAAAAGTCAAATACCAAGTGGTGTAGTCTATTTCTTGAGGTTTATCAGGGCCACGATCCACTGGGAGGTCTAGCTGACCAAATAATGGGAAGAGAATCTGAACACCACCAAGAGAGTGAAGTGTGCTGTGTATAGAATGAGTTATCACTGCTTTTACATCCTGCAATAAGAACACAAAAATATTTTTGTACAAACTTTTTACCAGACAGCCAGACAAAGCCAGTTGATATAAGCTTTGTACTAAAAAAAATGCTCACAAATTGTTCACATATACTCAATGGTCTTTTCTTCTTTCCAATAGACTAATATAAATTATACTGCAATTATAAGACTATTAAAGACGGATGTTTTAAAGTAAATCTGAATGCACTGCATTCCCACCATTTGTTAGACATGTTTAGGTGAACTCCTAGTCTTGTATAAGTAACTTACTTGGCACATCATTGCATGGGGAGAGTGCAAGAAATAAGACTGATTGCCCTTTGGTGAAGACTCCAGACACAGCTGACTGTCACAAGCTATAGGGTTGTACATGAAGACTATAGCACTGGTCAGTTTACCATCATACAGAACCTAGAACAAGCAATACCAGACTTGTTAGACAAATAGAAAGCAATAAAAAAAAACTGTCTCTAACAGCAACAGAGATGTCCCAACAAAATGAATCAGATAAGACAAACATTGAAGTCTATTGTGTCAGCAATTTAGGTTTTACATCAGTGACCTGACTTTGAGACCAACACAATATTCAGCAACTCTCCATTAAGATTAATATTTATAATACATTAGACATTAAGAAATCCCCAGACTTAAATGACTTTCTTCACGTTATAAAAATACATCAGATCTGTTTTTTTCCCAGATCAAAAGAAGAGTGCATACTTTCTATATGAATCACAATGGCCAGGAAGGTTCCTCAGTTTCTCAACCCACCTATTTGTATCCCATGAATATAAACACACAGACAAAATTTATGCCATAAAATTAATTAAAACAGCTTTTATCTACTTCCATCCCAAAGAGTTAATTTTTTAGTCTCTATTTTCTTACATACCAGAAAGCTAGAATTTTATTCCATCCCATAAAATAAAATAAAAACAATAAGCACAAGGTAAAACTGACTGATGTTGAAGAGATTTAAAGACAAGATTAACTCTACACACTGTTACATGTTTGTTTTAAGTCCATATGATGAAAAGTGAGCCCCCCCAAAAAGTCACAATAACACTATTGGAGTAGTGCAAAGACAGAATCATCATTTGCAATTACCAAGTTCTTATACAGGATTAGTTAGTAGATAATCAAATGACTGTGAGTATGCTATTTTAATTAAGATACATTTAGAATTTTTTAAAATCAACAAGCAAATGAAAAAAAAAAGTAAATAACATTTAAATGCTTAAAATGTTCATATCACATCAGGTTATACTTATCACATGTACACATGATTACTATCACATGTACACATGATTACTATCACATGTACACATGATTACTATCACATGTACACATGATTACTATCACATGTACACATGATTACTATCACATGTACACAAGATTACTATCACATGTACACATGATTACTATCACATGTACACATGATTACTATCACATGTACAATGATTAATATCACATGTACACATGATTAATATCACATGCAGTAATGATTACTTTCACATGTACATTTAATAGCTAGCACACCTATATATAAATCTATGTATAAAAACACACTAGAATATCAAATTTTGTTTTAGATCAACACACAAAAAAACTTAGACACACGTATTAAAAATCATCATTATAATGTGAATATGCTAAATTAATCATTTTAATTGTAAAACATCACTTAAATAAATGTTGTCTAATGGCAGGTTAATATTTTCCTTTTTCATGTCACATTTTTCCCTAAGTAAATTTCCCTAATTGCGACTTTGTTTAATTCATTATTACTTTCATGACTTCTTTTGATGTGAAATAAAACTACAATGTTTCACAGCTAGTAGCAACAATACTTTTTAACAAATCAATGTAAATACAATGGAATCCAGATAATTTGAACTGGCATAAATTGATTTTCAGCTTTGTGGGTTTTTTTTCCTCCTTTCTCCTAGTTGGAAAACAAAAAAGGCATCTCCTTCAAAGTCAGTTATGTCAGGTTCCTACATCCAAATGAAATAGTGAAATATTTTCTGTGCACTCTTTGTGGCATTCACTAATTTTTCCACATGCTGCTATCAACTTCCTAAACCAGCCTAACTACTATAAGCAGAATTTTAGCTTGAAATAAATGCTCAGTTTTTTTTTTTTTTTGATGTCTTTTGACCTCCTTACAGCTTCCTTAAACTTTGTACACTGAAGAATGTTTGAGCTAAAAGTGGGAGTTGAACATATACAAAAGTGTGGAATGTCAACTAGGAAATAGCCTCAACATTAGAGACCTTTTCTAACAACTGAATTCATTTTGTAGAATATCCAAACTTATCAGTTATTATGATTGTTGAATAATTTAAAGTCACTCCCTATTTCCTGCCAACTTCAGTTAAGTAGATTCCACTGTACTGTACACTGTACTAATGTGCTTCCATTTAAATATACAGCTAGACACTATGTTCTATTAAGTCTAAGGAATTTAAAGGTCCATGCACATTGGGCAGCACAACACATCACAGCTACCAATATTCAAACTGACTAAAAATGCCATGCTTCCATGCACAGACTAGGAGTCAAACAGAACACTGATAGACAAATGCACATTCTTATTTGTTTAAAAAGGTCAAAACGTAGATCACTTGATAAACTTTCTGGTCTTCAATCATCCTGGTGGATGCACATCTTTTATTCTAGAGCATAAGAAAACAACAACATGAACAAATAATAAATGGAATAAACAGAATCCCAAGTCAATTTGAAAGATTAATAAGACATCCCAGATTAAAGAAAAATATCCACTACATACTTTTCTAGTGCCCGAAAAGCTTTGTAGAGTTCTCTCAAGAAAATTTATTATAGCTATTAGTAAATGATATCTCATTACACTTTGTTACATCTACTATACGCTGCACATCTGCAAAGGTTTACCCACAACACAAACATGCACCTCTATTCAACCCGATTCATTATATATGCAGACCACCCAGTTGAGGATGTTGGGGTTAGTGCTTCAAACCAATATAGCCACAAGGTGCAGACAGGATGTACCACAAGCTAGGGAAGAGTAAAGTGATGGCTGACTTCCACAGAAGGATTTAGAAACTGACACAACATTAGTGAGACAATATAAAACACCAAGACCCCTACCACCCCTTCCCCTAACTCCCCAAGTCTAAGTAGCAGTGTCGGAGCAGACTAACACTGTACTGACAGGGCAGGACAATGAAAGCGTGTGGCACGTCTGAGACTGCACAAACAGCCAAGCGAGCAGCCCACAGAACAGTTTACCTGGAAAACATCCTGAAGCCATAAACCCATTTCTTGTAATTTTTTACAGTCCTGCATTTTGACCATCTATAAAATATGATGGTAGAGAAAGTCATTACAACCAAAATTAAACTTGTATGTTTTAATGTCTAAACTTATACTGAGCATGCTTCTTTGAATACTGGATCATGTCATCTTTTTAACAATAAGTTTAAAATGAACTTTCTTCTTTAAAAAAAATAAAGCATTCTATAAAGGTTGTTATCTGATTAACTGATCAACTGATTAACTGATCAACTGATTAACTGATTGATTGATCAACTGATGGCACAAATTAGTAAATGTTGTTACAGTACTTTAGTTCTTTACAATGCAGATTTGAAACATGAAATTTTATAAAGCATATGTTTACAAGTCCAGTGAATGAAGTATTTCTATTTAATAATTACATTTCTATGTTTTAGTCTAAGATGTCATCACATCTCTAATAGATCATCACACCTCTAATAGATCAACACATCTCTAATAGATCATCACATCTCTAATAAATCATCACATCTCTAATTGATCATCACATCTCTAATAGATTTCTGGAACTAGGAATACCAAATAAAGTAAGTAAAAAGAAAACAAAACACTGAAAGCATGCAGAAAAAGAAAAGATCAGTCCAACAGTCAATGGGAATGAACTATTGGTTGTGTTTTTATTTCCCTAGACTTTTGATTCAATTGTTGAATCTTTATCATTTCACTCAGAAGAATTCCTTTTAAATGAATCATAGCCCATACTAAATGATATAGTACACCAAACTGTACACTGAAACTAACCTACAAGTAAACTACAATGAAACCATTGAAAACAAAACACGTTTTAAAGGACATGCTGTGTTAAATTTGTTCTGGGTAGAATGACACAAGCCTAGTACACAAATGGTCTACAGTAGTCATAGCAACCAAACAACTTTGTAAAAAAAAAAAAGAAACATAAAATAAAAAAAAACAGTAACAACAATGAGGTGAGATACCCTTTCATGTGCATCTGAGACCATGTTTAGACTTTCATTCTCAAATCGAAATTGGCTCTGTGAGAAGAGAAAGCATTGAGAGATACATAGTGTCAGAATATTATACAGGCAGACTGTCATTCATTTCATCCAGCTAGGTCAAACATTATTTTCCTGAAACAACAAAAACTGAAAACAAATATTAACAACGTGGAATTTAATGCTACTTTCTAGCTGAAAAAAAAACTATTACCAAATTTACAGCGATTGCAATTTTCATATTGCAAACAAAAAAAAAAAAAAAAAAGAAAACAAATGTACATCATGTAGACATGGCTTAATATAATCCTGGACTAGTCTGCCAGCCAATGGGCAGAGCTTATATTTAAACAATAGAATAGAATTCTTACAAATTGATCATGAAAAAAAGTTTTATTTAGCAAAACAAATAACACAGAATAGAGAACAAACCTAAATTGCCTAAATGGTTTTTCCTATAACTAATATTACAGTTAATATAAAATTAAAACTGACGAAAGGTTATAGTGCTTCACAAGATCATTAAGATAAAAAGACAGAACGATAAACTAATAAAAGATGGTGAGAGAAAAATATAAAGGACAAAGTCAAGTCTCAGTTATAGCATTCACATAGGTATATTCTAGAGTGGCCAACTCTTTGCATAAACGAGATAACTAATAACAGAAAACAAAGCTCTCGGCCTAACACTATTATCCTCCTCCAATTACACTCTGTAAAAAGGAACAAAATAAAACAAAAAAAGAAAGCTGAGAAACATACCTTATACCCTGGACCTAGGTGATACATGGCCAGGATCTGCTGGGGCAGCAAGGCATCACTGAACAGATAGATTGTTGACATCTGTCCACAGAACATTTCTTCTGGATCTCCTTCAACACTGGACCCTATTAAACACTTATCAAATGGCTGGGGAAACAAAACAATAAATGTATTCCATTAAAAGCTCAAATACTCTTCTAATTCAAAGGTACATCTTAGTATACTCAAAGCAAACCTTGAATTAAAGCCTTTATCAAGAAATACCAATTACAAACTTACATCAGATGTGGAGACCAGCCAGGACATGTCAGCAGAGGTGTGCAGCTGGCCGTCAACGTAACATCTGACCTCTGACTTACTCCAGCGATTGTAAACATGAACAATGCTGACCATATACCACTAAGAAATGGAAAGTAAGTCAATGACACATCAATCTTTCAATCTGAGCACAACCAAAGAAGATTTTTTTTTAGATTCATTTATTGCAAGTAGTGTAGACAAAACAAAAAAACTCAAAAGACAGTTTAACTAGAAGTGCATTGTTGTTTTGATATGTCTTGCACAAAACCTTCTTGAACTTTCTATTAAAATATTTAATATAAAAAAAATATAACAAACATATTCAAACTGGAAACCCTTACAGAATAATTAATCTTTTCAAATAACATCATAAGTGACAAAAGTATTAATTTTAAAATTACATAACATTATTTCTGTAAAGTTAATAAAAAAAAAAGTTTAAATTTTCAGACCTTGCAACCTCAAGGACATATACAAGTAAAAGCTCATCTGTTTTTATGGTTGAAAGTTAATGAGGATATATAGCCAGCACAACCATCAACCCCATTTATTTTCCCCAAAGTATATCACATACCCATTAGAGATGAGCAGACTTTTGAACATTCTAAAAATCCCATCGGTCGAAATCTGTCTTCAGAAGGGTTCAAACTTATGATCCTTTTGTTCAGAAGTTAGTTGCTTTAGACCTTGTGATTTATAAGGCAGATGATTTTAAGGTCATATGACTCTTTGGCCAACAGTTAATGAACAAGGTGTCATGTGGCCAGCACATTGACCAACCACCATTACTTTCCCCAACAAAAGTCAGGTACCCATTAAAGTAAGGTGAACTCAGGGGAGCCCTAAAGATCAGAAATTTTAAGTCCCAGTCTTCAATGAGATTCAAACCCAGGACCTCAGGTGCGGAAGCCACGCACTTAGGCATTAGGTATTTTTAGCTTTATCTATTTGTGTAGTTATTTTATTAAGTTCTATGAGTCAGTTTCCCCAACATACTGATCAAACCATTTCCTTTCCTGACTAACCTGCCTGGGTTGAAAGTCATACTTGACACAATGTTGGAAACCTTTGCCTTTGATTTTCATGGCTGTAATAACTAGAGAGCCCCCAACAAAATGAGCAGAGTAGCCAATACCTTTACTAGTGCGGAAACTGTGCAAAGTACAAAACAAAGAAGACAGTCAGCATTGAAAAATAAACATCTCTGGTACTTTCAAAATGCCATTTAAGTTCATGTTTGTTCTGTAAGACTTGACAGGTAAGATACAATTTTTTCTGACTAATAAATCTAACTAAATAAAAACTAGGCTGATAAATTATATAAAATTTTAATGAATATAAGATAAAATTAATATGTGAAATTTTGACAAAAGGAAAACCGGCATCGGTAAATCTATTTGATCAAAAATGGTTTTCAAAATGAATTGTAATATTATAAACTAGATTTTAAAAAATCTAAATTTTTTAAATTGAATTATTTGAAGAAGGTATTTTCACTTTTAAGGCTTCACCTATCACCACTGACCAGTATAAATAAGGTTTTTCTCTCTCCACATTGACCCCAGTGACTGGGTCCAGTCTGATCCAACAAGAAAACGTCCAACCATTTTGATGTGGCCAGGTTTTGATGGGAGGTAAAGCAATATGCTGAAAGTAAACATTCATTCAATAGGGTTGAAAGTGTTTTCTAAACAAGGCATCAACATTGTTTTCTTAGTTACTCTATTCATAACATCAAACATATTCATTGTTTATTACAAAGTTCTACCATCTGTTTAATGTATACAGTCTCAAACTATCTTTACTACACAAAAACAGTCTGATACATTATTATTATAGCTATTATATAGCGCTACTGTCATGCTTATACCATGCTCAAAGCGCTTTGGTTCAATCTCATTTGTGGACCAGAGTGTGTGTGTGGGGGGGGGGGGGGGTATCTAGGAGTTTGGTTTTCCGTGCTGCCTTTAGGCGCTCAGTAAACGCAACTCTGCCCGAGTCGGGTGTCCCTCGAGCCCCTTCTAGGTAGCCAAGTTCAAGCGCACTTAGCCTTTCGACCACGCTTCCCACACATGCAAGCATTATACATCAAACAGACAAGACAAGAGAAGAGAAGGCCAGGTTTGAATATCTAGTCATGGTCAGATGTAAAAAAAAAAATTTAAAAAAACATTCCTTTTCCTCATTTTTACATTAAGTCTTTTTAGACCTATTAAATATGGGAAATTATTGTATTTCTTACCGAACCCTTTTTTCCAGGAAAACTAAAAAACTCATCCGGTCCCTGCCTCTGGGGCATGTGACGCAGCACTGATATCAGCTTGGTGGAATGACGTTGCTGTAACACATTAAAAAATCTGAATTGATGAAATGCGGACAATGAGAGGAACATGCACTTAAAAATGTATAGAGAAAAAAAAAGTGATTAGTCTAACACCTGCTAAAAAAAATACTTCATCTCTATTTATAAAAAATGAAACCAAGGCTAAATTTGCTTGTAATAGGGCTAACAAAATGTTTGACCTATTTGCATGTTCAAAAAGAAAAAAACCAAAGAGCAGAAGTGTAAAACTCTTATCTATCAAATCATAGTAGGTACAACATCTAATAGGCAAACATGTTTGTGAAACTTGATAATCTTATAATCTTATAGTAAAATGAGAGTGGGTCTCAACTTTTTCTTTTTCTGGATTGAAGAACTAAGACATTGCTAAGTCTAATTTGAAAAACACTTTATGTGCAATGATATCCTTGCCATCACAAGATTGACTGTGTTACTCTATGTACACTACACATTCTTATTTTCTCTTTCGCTGCAATTGAACCCTATACAAAGAGTGGGTTTTATCATTGTACACAAACTTGTTCTAATCCAAGTAGTCTTTTGAGCTCTGAAATTTGCTTCAAGTCAATGTATTTTAGGCCATCACAAAATGTAAGCACAAAATGTTGATCCTACATAACAAACAAAACAAGTCCAAGTTTATTAAAATGTGAGAAATATTATCATTTGGTTCTTATTACTTTGCCAATTTTGTTTTAGTTTATCCACACTTCCAATATATCCGAAATATAATGAATTATTAACAGCTAATCAGCCACTATCCTAAAGTCTTGCTACTTATCATGTCACACTTGAGCTTTTATGAAGCTTATCATTGTTGTGGATGATCATTGACTTGTAGCACCAAACTACTGGTAGACAACTAAACTGCTGTAGGCATTATACATGTTAACTAATAAAACTTGAAATAACTTGAACTAACTTTCTTGTGAAAAATACTCAATGTAACTTTTGTTATAATAAAGACAAAATCAAGTTGATAAGAGATAAAATATGAGGTTAAAATAAATGTACTAGAATTTAGTAGTAATATTTTGTAAGAAAATCTAACTCACTACAATATTGCTTCTTTTCAGTCTCACGCTCTGGAGTCGTCTGTCCTATGACCAATGATGGCATTGTCATTAACAACCAATTGCTTATCTTGTTACAATAGAAGCACACACAGACACAGTCCATAACAATCTTTCTGCAGTCTTAGACCCTCAGTAGATGGCATTCAAAGTATACAAGCCTTTTTACTAGACCTTTTCTCTCCTTCACAATGCAGTCAACTCTCACCCTTCCACATAATCTCCCAATGTACTTACCCAAACATTGTTCCTAGCTTTCATCAAGGCAAACATATACTTGAGTTCCTTGACAGTGATACTATAGCTAGCCAGAGTCCCCAGCATGTCTATAATTAGATCTACAGAAATACAAGTAAAACTAGGAGTGAACACAAGTACTCATTTAAAAAATCATAGCCTCACCAGTTATCAACAAACTATAAGTTCCCCAGATACATACTCCCCCAACTATCACCATCCTATTAGATTGCCAAATACACCCAACAATCAACAACCCATTAGATTCCCATATACATCCTCACCAACTATCAACAACCCATTAGATTCCCATATACATCCTCACCAACTATCAACAACCCATTAGATTCCCATATACATCCTCACCAACTATCAACAACCCATTAGATTCCCATATACATCATCACCAACTATCAACAACCCATTAGATTCCCATATACATCCTCACCAACTATCAACAACCCATTAGATTCCCATATACATCCTCACCAACTATCAACAACCCATTAGATTCCCATATACATCATCACCAACTATCAACAATTACACCCACAACTGTCAGGCTCATTCCTTTTTTTAAACACCAATAACCTAAAACAATTAAGTTCAGAATTATAATTAAACTGATGATAAAACAACAAAAAATTATTTGAATAATTCCACAGATATAAAAAAAAAATTGTAATGGTGTTTTTTGTGTCTAAATAATATATTAATAACTATGAATAACAAAAGTACATTAGAAGAACAGTTTTTTTTACTAACTTTAATCAATAGAATCAGAAAATAACTAAGAAATATTAAACTATCTTTAAAAAAATATAGAAAGACTAATTGATAAATAAGTACTAAATTTTATAATTCAAAGTAGGCCCTTTAAGGGGCAGTAACCATTGTGAATGTTGAATGTGTGTGCTGCTACTAACCAAACAGTTCAAATAAAAAATAATCAACAAAAAAGGTGCAGTCCAAAAAAATAAAAATAAAATATCCATAGAACAAATTGCATCCAACACCAAGAAGCAATGAAGACTGACACCCACATACATCAAATCTATCAGTTATGGGGACACACATTTTGGATTGAGATTAGGGGCAATCTGTTGGACCACATTTTTAAAGTCTAATCAATACATAGTATTGTTTTGTTTCACATCTATATATATATGTATATAGTATTTTTTTTAAAAAACGACTACTTTTAGCTCTGTTTCCTAAACCAGCCACAAGTGTGCAGGTTTGAGAGCCATTGAGATGAATTCAGACTAGTCCAAACATCTACAAGTCTTCTACCACTATAGAGAAGGTTCTAGTGAATTTGAGTTTTGGACTAGACTTAAAATCTGCAAGCAGAGTGTAGCAACAAACCCAAACAAAATGGTTGTACAATGATATATGTCCATTTAATTGTCTCTAGAACATGGGAGGGGGTAAAGGTGAGGGTATGGGGGGGGGGGGGAGGGTGAAAGTAATAGACAGTGTCCAAATAATTTATTTTTTTTTAAATTGTCCAAGGACATTCTATAAGGAGGAGATATCCATGCTGCAAGACAGATGAAACAAGTCACATGATCACTTAGCAATGAACTGAACAAAACATACTCAACAACAACATTAAAAGCACAACTTTTTCATCTGTCTAGGTCCGAGGCAGTCTACAACTTCTAGACACATTGATGAACAAGTAAGCAATGTCATGTTCTAGAACTTTGTGCTGCTCTCAACTGGTCTCACTATTTCACCTACTGCTCCCAGACTTTATACAGCCCAAACCTCTGTCATATTTATTTCTCCCTCTTCTTTTATCCTCTTCTTTCTCCCTCTTTTTGTTTCCATACACCTCCTTTCCTCTTTAACTCTTCCCTATTTTTCTCTCTCAATGTTGTGTTTTTCTATTGTGACCTAGGTTGATGTGTTCCCCCAACTTCCTGCTGACCAATCAATCAATGTATGTTCAAGTCAATGTTCTCACAGACTATTGATCTCTGGTACATTTTCTCAGTCACACATCGATCTCTCTCAGGGTCTATTGATTGAGTAGTTGAACCTTGATGTACGATCTTTACTCTTGAATGGTTTCCCTTGCCACCCAAGCACTGGCACGTGACGGCCAAGAAGTCCTAAATATTAGCAAGTCTTTTAGAGCAGAAAGATCCAGGTCAGCTAATGATTAGCACACACTGCACTGACCAATTGGACAGATTGTTGAACAAATTATTACAATCGTAGTTTTTATCACAACGTCTTCCCTTGGCTTATACAACATCGTTGGAAAGTATTCTTGAAGCAAGTAGTGATACTGGGATGGGTTTGATTTCTGTCTGCCTGTTATTACTATGACTTTTAAGCAAGTAGTGATACAGTGATGGGTTTGATTTCTGTCTGCGTGTTATTACTATGACCTTTAAGCAAGTAGTGATACAGTGATGGGTTTGATTTCTGTCTGCCTGTTATTACTATGGCCTTCAAGCAAGTAGTGATACGCTGATGGGTTTGATTTCTGTCTGCGTGTTATTACAATGACCTTTAAGCAAGTAGTGAAACGGTGAAGGGTTTGATTCCTGTCTGCGTGTTATTACTATGACTTTTAAGCAAGTAGTGATACGGTGATGGGTTTGATTTCTGTCTGCGTGTTATTACTATGACTTTTAAGCAAGTAGTGATACGGTGATGGGTTTGATTTCTGTCTGCCTGTTATTACTATGACCTTTCAGCAAGTAGTGATACGCTGATGGGTTTGATTTCTGTCTGCGTGTTATTACTATGACTTTTAAGCAAGTAGTGATACGGTGATGGGTTTGATTTCTGTCTGCCTGTTATAACTATGACTTTTAAATAAGTAGTGATACGCTGATGGGTTTGATTTCTGTCTGCGTGTTATTACTATGACCTTTAAGCAAGTAGTGATATGCTGATGGGTTTGATTACTGTCTGCCTGTTATTACTATGACTTTTAAGCAAGTAGTGATACAGTGATGGGTTTGATTTCTGTCTGCCTGTTATTACTATGACCTTTAAGCAAGTAGTGATACGGTGATGGGTTTGATTTCTGTCTGATTGTTATTACTATGGCCTTTAAGCAAGTAGTGATACTGGGATGGGTTTGATTTCTGTATGCTTGTTATTACTATGACTTTTAAGCAAGTAGTGATACGCTGATGGGTTTGATTTCTGTCTGCGTGTTATTACTATGACCTTTAAGCAAGTAGTGATACGCTGATGGGTTTGATTTCTGTCTGGGTGTTATTACTATGACCTTTAAGCAAGTAGTGATACGCTGATGGGTTTGATTTCTGTCTGCGTGTTATTACTATGGCCTTTAAGCAAGTAGTGATACGCTGATGGGTTTGATTTCTGTATGCTTGTTATTACTATGACTTTTAAGCAAGTAGTGATACGCTGATGGGTTTGATTTCTGTCTGCGTGTTATTACTATGACTTTTAAGCAATTAGTGATACGGTGATGGGTTTGATTTCTGTCTGCCTGTTATAACTATGACTTTTAAACAAGTAGTGATACGCTGATGGGTTTGATTTCTGTCTGGGTGTTATTACTATGACCTTTAAGCAAGTAGTGATATGCTGATGGGTTTGATTACTGTCTGCCTGTTATTACTATGACTTTTAAGCAAGTAGTGATACAGTGATGGGTTTGATTTCTGTCTGCCTGTTATTACTATGACCTTTAAGCAAGTAGTGATACGGTGATGGGTTTGATTTCTGTCTGATTGTTATTACTATGACCTTTAAGCAAGTAGTGATACGCTGATGGGTTTGATTTCTGTCTGGGTGTTATTACTATGACCTTTAAGCAAGTAGTGATACGCTGATGGGTTTGATTTCTGTCTGCGTGTTATTACTATGGCCTTTAAGCAAGTAGTGATACGCTGATGGGTTTGATTTCTGTATGCTTGTTATTACTATGACCTTTAAGCAAGTAGTGATACGGTGATGGGTTTGATTTCTTTCTGCGTGTTATTACTATGACCAGTAATAAAACAACGTAAAGTAACCCATTCAGAACTTGCGAGATCTATGGGGCAGATGTTTCTGTGACCACGGTTAACAAAGTTGTCATGCAGCCCATCTGATGTTAGGTACTCATTAGAGCTGGCTGTACTCAGTGGCGTCCAAAGAAATTCCGAAATTCAAAACCCCAGTCTTCGTGGGATTCAAACTCGAGATTCCTCGGTTCCGAAGTCAGCCACCATGCAACTACAACTGTCAAAAGACAAAGTTCAGGTCACCTCCCCTTCCCAGTTTAATTTCTCACAGCACTTGTATTTTATAAAAAAAAAAATAATAATAATTCACACAGTCTCAATCACGTCTTAAGAAAATCTCTCCTCCCCCTCCCCTAGTAGTAACTTTAAAAGCCTGTCTGTCAACGCCAATGTCTCCTCTAGGGCGATATTAAATGAAGCCAGGGCAATTCAATTTTCCTATTAGCCCAGGATTTGTCATGTACGAAACTCTGGAAGCACTTTCCCTACCACAACTTTAGTTCGGGGGGTGGGGGTTGTAAAATGTCATCCATGGAACTAAGTGACAGCATGGTGCTTACATCACGTCAAGTTGCACAGAGGCGTCCCCTGTGACATAGTCGTGTCTAACAGCATGGTGCTTACTTCACGTCAAGTGTCACAGAGGCATCCACTGTGACATAGTCGTATTTCTATTTACTCAATGCAACTCCACTAGTGGCAAAACACTGTGACATTCAAGCCCAAGGCGTGCTGACATTGTTTGGGCCATATGAGTCTCTTGAACGTGCACAGGAAGATTATGGAAGTTAGTGTTGAGCCGCAGATCAATGCACTTAAAGACAATGTTTTATTGTATTATTTCAAGCAAACAGATACATCTCTATCCAATAAGTACTATGGCATCTCATTCTATAGGATCACATCAGCAAGATCGACAGAGACTATGAGGCAAGCAACACTTCATCCTTTGAAGTCTATCAGACGAGACTTTGGTACTTCTGTAAAGCAGCCAAACCAAGTGCATTTGTAGTGACCCACACACAGTCTACACCTCTGGATATAGAATATTGAAAACATTCTGAAGGTAGCATTTGTATGTTCATAAACCCACTCAGAGCCCCTAATAGACCCACACTGTCTACACATCTGGATAAAGAATATTGATAACATTCTGAACGTAGTATTTGTATGTTCATAAATCCACTCAGAGCCCCTAATAGACCCACACAGAGTCTACACCTCTGGATATAGAATATTAAAAACATTCTGAACATAACATTTGCATGTTCAAAGAGACCCTAATAGACCCACACAGAGTCTACACCTCTGGCTGTCATGTGGCTTGCTTGAGACTGTAGATGAGAGTACGTTAACCCTTGAAGGAAAGACAGCAACGCCATTACCTTGGCCCATCAATTGTGTGGGGATGCCGTGCCAAGTCTGGAAAGCTTAAACGGGATGCATGCAAATGGAGATTTAATTCTGGACTCGGAAATAATTGTTTCAGAGGATGGACTCAAAGAAAAAACTTCCAGGACAAAATGTATGGATGAGATTGTAGACGCACACACAAAATTCTCACAAAGAAAAACAAAATAGATAGAAAGATAAAAATGGCTTGCCGGAGAGAGAGAGAGAGAGAGAGAGAGAGAGAGAAAGTTGAAGAAGCGAACAAAGACATGGTTAAAGAAAAAGTGTTGAGTGAAAAGGAAGAAAAAAAAAAAAGATTTCTCACAAACTAATGAAAAAGTCAAGGAGGAGGGGGGTGGGGAAGGAGAATTCAGAAACTGAGAACAACTAAAAGATTCCAATTACTAAAGAAAACATTTTCCCTGGTAAAACTTCCAGATCTTTCTCTTCAAGTCTAAGTGAACAATTAGTCAGCTATCATTTCACGTCTGACAGTTGGTGTGGGCGCAGTGTGACCAAATGATCCTGCAGTCACCCCAGATTGCTCTACACGCTAATACATTACCTACCAATGTGTCCATCTACAGCTTAGATTCAAGTAACACGCACGCATACACACACACACACACACACAGTTAGGCTGTATCGGCCCATAAATAAAAGTTCATGAAAGTACACATCAGAGAGAAAAACAAACACCTCTAGTCTTGTTGAGATATAAAACTATAAACAGAAATAAGGGACATAAGTTGTAAGAACTGTATACGCTTGAACATAAAGAGAGGTGTCTATTGTTACTTCTTCACAAACAGCTCAATATTAGTCAAAGTAAGTTTATAGTTCGAATGTGAAACCTTTGACCTGACTAAAATTAAGCGAATTTTCCTGAAACCTTTTATTTTTTAAATACTCTTACTACCTAGGAGTCAAGCAGTTCGATGCCGAACCGAAAGTGGGAAATTCGGATCCCTATGTTGGCATAAATTTGCAGAATTCCAGAAACATACCCGGTCCCAATGTAAAATTTGTTGAGCGGAAATCAGCGTTACGCCGTTGCGGTGGTCACAAGAAAGCCTCATTTACAACTGGCCTAGCAACAGGTACTTCAACTTATCTTCACCCCTGGTCCGATGTCTCGAAGAGATAATTGCATTAATTTCTTTGTCCGAAGTACAAACCTAAGGTAATTACTTCAAAAGAAATGGGACTTCACGAGCGGCCTTGACCTTTCCGTAGGTTACTTTGTACACAAGCGAGGGCGCAGACTTCAGCAGTCGTTCTAACAAGAAGAGTATAGATTAGACTACTACAACTTGATGTCCAACTCACTTCTGAATAGTCTGTGTTGTTTTAAAGTAGTTACAAAGGTTGTCATTGTTGCCGTGGCAAAGTTAGGTCTAAACCAAATCTGAAAGCAATGGCACGCATCCAAATGGTTTGTTATTTCTAGAAGGCGTCCTACACAAGGAAGACTGACATTCAATGGAGGAGTGACTTTCCCAATGAAATACAATGCAGGTTTCAAATAATGTCGACTCTATATATCAAGCGTTAAAAAGAGAGTTTAAACTTCAAGCAGAATATGATTATGTGTAGGGTAGGCCAGCCAGCGTAAGCTCATTACTGGAGCCAAGGAAGAGTTCGAGGAGCCTTAATCAGCCTTAGATGCCTTCTATAGAGCACCCAGGTCTCAGACCCATACTAAACTGTGTTTTAGAACCACTGCTTTTTAGACATTGATTTTCACACTAATCAAAATTGGAGACGACCAAAGCGCTCAGTCTACCACATGAATAGTAAAGGCTTACATCTCTACAATAGTCTTAGACAAAATCTCGACTTCTTGGAATTTGAACCAATTCCTCTTGCACTCCTGCCTCTGCCTATTTACATCATCAACATTGTCCAGACATTTCTCTGTGCTCATCTAACAAAGGAAAGGGGGGGGGGGAGAGGAAGTAACAAAATATTCATGCACAACTGTGTGCCACCCCATGGGGAGAGGGGAACAGGAAAACAGAAAACCAGACGAAACAAAAGCATGCACATGCACTTCTGCTGTCTGACCACGTGCTTGAGAAGTCAAGTTCAAGGTTCAGGTGAATAAGTCGCTAGTCAATGTTAAACAACAGAAATATCACGCAAGCTACTTCAGAAGGTAAAAATAATTATAATTCAAAATATATTAAAAAAAACAACAACAATTAAATATCTATTCCGAAACAAAACTCGCATAAAAACTGACATTTATAGTTCATGCTCCCTACGTCAACAAACTATGTCATATTTTTTTGTATTGGAAACAGGGAACAGAATCAAATTATCACAAAAGAGAGATAACTGGAATTTTAAGGGGAAAA
Organism: Biomphalaria sudanica; assembly: GCA_036873155.1. Classification (NCBI taxonomy): domain Eukaryota; kingdom Metazoa; phylum Mollusca; class Gastropoda; family Planorbidae; genus Biomphalaria; species Biomphalaria sudanica. The sequence goes on from JAZGLO010001986.1 coordinate 1,053,976, forward strand.
CATGAAATTTCGAGAAATACATTTTTTTTTAAATTTCATCTTTAACATTGAACAGCTGCAATCATGACTGGAAATGAGGCAAAGTTGTGGTCATCAAGCAATGAAGTTAATTAACCACGCTAGCTGGACATAATGACGTAGACGTTACAACCAAGATAATTATAGAGCTGGATGAACTAGAGTTTCTGAAGTGTCTGGCTGTTGCTGTTTTGTTGTTACTTATAAATCTTAGAGAACTATTACCACTTTATCTTTACAAAACAATCGACAGAACACATGATGGGGGCGGGGCCATGCTGAACAACCAGGCAACATGAAACAAATATGAACTCACTCAGTGGTGATGTCCCTTCTTTGTGGGTAGTTGACGGTAAGGGTTATTAAACATACTTCATTATAGTGATGAAGACATACTACATACATTTAGCATAGAGTACAGTCATATTCAACATACTGTATAGGATACATACATTTGACATATTGTATAAGCTTTACACAGAGCTGTACACCGAGTCATAAGGTTGTTCAAGTGTAGTGAGAAACGTGACATTGATTCCAAATAATAACTTTAAATAAAAGTTGGAACAAAAAAATAGTTTTGTGTTTAAAGATTATAAATAGTGTCTCTTGTTGTGATGGAGAAACTTTATCTCTTGTTAAAAAGGTCTCAATCTAATTCATTAGAGCTACGCCAGTTGTTCTTTTTTTTTCAATTTGCTTTTATATTTTGTAAGTTTCATTGTTATAATTATTATTAACTGCTTCTCTATGGCGCATCTTTCCTGTTTATAGCATGCTCACTGCATTATGGTCCAATCTTGTTTGTGGACAAACACAAAACTTTGCTCCAGTCTGGATTAGAAATGTGTGGCCACGCCGTAGCTCTGGGGCCTATCAGCCCCTCATGTGTCCCTGTAACTCACTAACCCATACAAGTGAATGGCGAGGGGGCGAAGTTGGATAGGACCAATCTCCAAGGGAAGAGGGGACATAACCCTGCATGAGATCTTTCACCAATGCTGATCCAGAGGAAAGAACTTAGGAGAGTTTCCTAAAGCCACTAACTGGCAACACAGATTGTGTCCAGGACTGGGTCAGGGTGTATACCTTAGCCCTTCAACTATGTTTCTTATGAAAATGTCAGTCCAACCCCTTGCCCAATTACTAAGCATGAGGCACTCTTACCATTCTCCAGCAAAGCCCAACTAGTCGAGCTATTCAATGCATACTATTGAAATATAGAAAGTGTCTCACTGGTAAAACAGAAAACCAAAAGGAATGTTTACGTTTAGAAGACATAGAATAACATTTGGTTTGTGGGAGCTGATCACTGGTTACAGCTCATCAAATGTACAGTTTCAATGATCAAACTCGTCACTAAAACAACCTGAGAGTGCTCGTACACACACACACTCACATACTTCATCATCAACTTTTTGTTTAGATCTGACAGCTGTCTCGGAGACGAAAATGAAATCGCTAAATTTGCCCCCATTAGGAGCCCAAAAAGTAAAAGAATAAAACTAATAAAAGTATCGATCCGCTCCATCATGTCTGTGCCCTCACTAGTTCCGTCACACCACCACCTCCCATCTCTAAACACTAGTTGTCCAAGCAGACAGAAACAGTTCAAGCAAATGATACGAAACGAAAATGAAGCATCGAAATACAAAATATTTTTGGCTCGCTTCTAGAAATGTCTTTAAAAAGAAAACTTCTTGAACATTGTCAATTGAATGTACATTAATTTGTTCAGATGTAGCCTCGATATCGGAAATAGTTTTTGTAGTCACATTTTTTGTTTCACTTTGTCAAGTTTCAAATGAATATCTTGTCGTTGCCAGAATATCTAAGTCACTGTTGACAGCCTACTTCGCGTTAAGTCTTGGATATCATAATGAACACATGTATCTTATGTTTTGTGATCAAAAGAAAAACAAAACATTTCTGATATATTGTTTAGTTTTATAGACGAGTGCCTTTGGCCTGAGATTCATGCCAATACAAAACTGAGAAGATCATAAAATAGGATTTCCCAAATAAAAATAGAAAATAGGAGCAATTCATTCTTTTCTTTCTTTGCTATGACCTCAAACTATCTGTATTCTTAGGCTACTTGAAGTGCTATGACATATGAGGTTACTTGAAGTGCTATGACATCAAACTGTCTGTATTCTTAGGCTACTTGAAGTGCTATGGCATCAAACTATCTGTATTCTTAGGCTACTTGAAGTGCTATGCCATTTGAGGTTACTTGAAGTGCTATGACATCAAACTATCTGTATTCTTAGGCTACTTGAAGTGCTATGACATCTGAGGTTACTTGAAGTGCTATGACATCAAACTATCTGTATTCTTAGGCTACTTGAAGTGCTATGACATCTGAGGTTACTTGAAGTGCTATGACATCAAACTATCTGTATTCTTAGGCTACTTGAAGTGCTATGACATCTGAGGTTACTTGAAGTGCTATGACATCAAACTATTTAATGAGGTCCAATAAACTGTTCAACTTCATTAACGATTTTTAAAACAACTGGTAGGATAAAATATGGTCTTAACAACCCAGTTCTATGTCTCCTGTCAATATATTTATCAAATGTTTGACAAAACCCAATGAAGACCAACTCGCCCTCCCCTCCACGAAAAAAAAAGGAATGTTCAGGTCGAACTACATCCTCTGCACTTTTTTTTGGAGTACGAACTGACCAATCTCCGTTGTACCGTACATTTCACACACAAGAAACACAAATGATGGATGGGGCGGTGTCAGGGTTGTTGTTGTTTTTTAATATATTGCTACTAGCATGCTAATCGTCCAATACAAAATGCCTAACGACATTCCTACAAGATTAACAGGTGTAAATGTGTTCTCGACTCTCCATAGCATTGCCTCAAATCTTTTTTATAGAAAAAAAAAAAACAGTCGCGCATGCCAAGTTGAATTTTCCAGGTGGCTGCAGACTCCATGTCAAGAGCCTAAAGTAAATCAGGGGCGTGAAGCAGACAAGAAAATCACAAGAGTTGTCTCCCTCTCCATCCTGGTGAAAACAAAAGCTGAGCTTATCTCCCTGCATTGCCCTCAGAGCATTCTAGAACATTTTTGTTTTCTGAATAGAAGAAGATAATAACCAAAAAAAAAACAAATAGCCGAAAATAACCCAAAAAAAGCAGCACTGCATTTAGCTTTACTGTCAACCTTGCACGGAAGGAATCGAGAGAAAAAAGTGGATGGTTGTAGGCTGGGGAGAGACTGAGAGTCTGCTAGTGTTGGGAAATACACAGATTTAGGTTTTCACCCACGCAAATACTTTGTCATTTAGCCGCCTTACGCAAAGATTCGTGAGACTTAATTCCAGCAAAACCTTGACAAAAGGAAGCGCAGATGCGAGTCTCCAAGATAATATTTCTAGCATTTTTTTTTTTTCGGAGTGAATGGAAGGGTAGGTCGCAAGAGCACTGCTTAAAAAAAAAGAAAAACTTAAAATATTCCATTAACTCCTGCAAGATTACCAGGTTATTTAAAGAACACTCCCTTTCCATAAGCCCTTCATAAGTGAACGTAGCATTGGGTTATCTCCTCCTCTCGACGCCCCATAACTAATATTCGGATTGTCCTGCGATCATTAAGCCTCTATGATGCTACCTGAAACCAGTGATAAGAAACAAGATGACCATCGCTCAGTGCTAGACATAACCACCACCCGAGTCTAGAAATTCGGCAATAAAGGGAGATAAGTGGACAAAACAAATCTGAAAAAAAAAAAAAACACCAAAAAGCGGTAAAAGAAATGGCTGCCCAAAAGTCAATGTTGTAAAAAAAAAAAAAAGAAATTACCAAAGATTGATTGTTGAACCAGCCTGGCAGCTGATGAAGTCAAACATAAAATTAAACAGCGGCATGTGAGTGCAGTGTTTAGGAGAGGGATGTATGGCTGCAGGCACCACGACTAATGCTACACTACATTGGCTCGGTAGCAGCTGCTACTGCTCGGAGAATATTCACAGTCGAACTGAACAGAAGAGTTGATCTCACGATTTCACTTTGCAGTGAACACCGCTAAATGCTACACAAACTTCGAGTCAGGACCAAAAGAGACTAAACACTAAGAAAAATGTTTACTTGACAATATTGTTTATACTTCTACAGAATGGACTTTTATCTACACTAAAGATAACATTGAAATATAACTTTTTATTTCGATGATGCTACTTTCAAAGTGAAACGTCGGCCAGTTTTTTCTTTTTTTTTTTCATTGCTTTTAAGAAAGTGATTAGAGTGGATAGATCAACACGAAGACTTTTCTTATCAGCAGCTATTTGATTAGTGTAACAAAGTGATGGTTTTTGGCCAAATTTGACTTGCGGTGTTTAGAGTGGTAGATACTTCCATTTCAAGATGACTCATCTGGCTATGATGCTGTACAAGGCTTTGATTGTCAGATACAAACAAACACTTTGAATTTATATTTGTTTCAAGTCTACATCAACCACATTGAACCCGTTGAAGGTCAGATCCTAATAGAACGTTACAATTGGCATATTTCGTGCATGTCCATTGATCGAAAGATAGATATCAAATAAATGCAGACAAATACATTCCGAAGAAAAAAATAAATAACTACGGTCAAGTAAACTGTTGACCGTTAATTGATTACTCGGAACTGATTTTATCAAGGTCAGTACTTTTCCAATGTGATTTATTGTAATGATAACATGATATTTTCTAGGCTTGCTGTTAAATGAATTCTAGTTTTACCGCGTCCATCTGTCTCTATGCAAGAAAGACGACCGTTGCCTCCGCAGACAATTATCAGGCAACTAACAAGGGGAATAAATCACACAAGAGACACAGTATTATGTAATCATGTTTTCATGTATTAAAGCTGCCGGTCCAGCCGTCTGAAGTAACTTTATTACAGCCCGGGACAAACTCAGCTTCAAAATTAATTGACGTCTTGGGGCAATCGATGGCTTCTCATTCCAAGTCATTAAACAATACCATCTTCCAGAGGAGCCAATAATGTCACACATTTCAAACGTCGGCTGACAAGGCTGAGACAAGAGATCAACGGAGGTGCAGAGGGGTGAGGGGGGATGAAAAGGGGAAATTTATATCACGCCAAAGTCTTCAACACATCAACATATTAATATATATGTTAAACACTGTCGTGAACTTTCCCCAAAATGCGCACGAGAATAATGCCAATAGCTCGCGTAGTTTCACTGCTAACAATTAACACATTCGGAAACATGCTAGAATGTATTACAACTGAAATCTCTTGATTAAATAAGTTCAGTGGTTTAGGTTGATCAGTCTGAGACAAAGACATTGGTCCTACCTGCTGTGACCTCATCCGCAGTCTTGAGCAGGTCGAGGGCCCTTGTGATGAGACCCACCTCCGTACAGGCATGCAGGTTGCGCCGACTTTTCTTCAGCATGGCCGTAAACACGCTCCATATCTCTGCCTATAAATAAAATAGAAAAATACAAGGTTACAAAGACAGTTTGTGTGGAAACACAAACTCATAATCGGCCCCCGAAGTGGTCCACCCAGGCAGGTAAAAAGGCAGGTTTCAATATTTTCAGAAAGAACATCAGAATGAAATTCTATCAAAGACAAATGACAGACAAGAATGGAGAAAGAAGGTTGACAGATCTTGTGTGGTGCCCCAGCGGTCCAGCAGACCAAAGGATTGGTGAAAGTGAATGTGAAGTTAGATGTGAACCTGGCCTAACTGATGTCTAATAATGAATCTTTAATTGTTTTGTGAAGAGTCAATCTCTTATTCAAATCCTCAAGAAAAAAATTTCCGTAAGAAAAAAATATTTAAAAAAATACTCTACTCTACTCTATTGAGTGCTGCAGTTCACGCGATAATATGAAAAACTACGTATTAATTGTTGTTTTAAATTATGTCCAACTTATATGCATACTAAATAGATTTTTTCTCTTTAAAAAAAAAGAAAACATTTTTTGTGTGTAAATGTAGTAGTTAATATCACAGAATTTACATAACTTAGCAATACAAATGTAATTTTTAAAAATTTGACAAAAAATCTTAAACCATTTGCATAAATGTGTTAAAATATTGTAAATTGCTATTTCCTCTTCTAAAGAGCTTCCAGTGATTGTTACTATTAATAGTAAATAGTTGTAAAAGTGGTGTATTTTTATGAAAAAAATTCTTGCATGAGGGATTTAAAAATTTAGATTTTTCGCTTTCAGAAAAGAAAAAAGTAGCCGTTGTATCAGAACTTTGAATGGTCTAAAATATTATGGTGTCAGATTTTCACTATCTTTTCTAGTTTACGAGATCTAAACGGGACGGACAGACATTCCACACAAAACTAATCGCGTCTTTTCCCCTTTAGGGGGCCGCTAAAAATGAAATAAAGTGACAAAAGAGGTTCACGATCAAGTCAGTTTTCATGTGCAGATAGGTGCAGTGCGAATGTAGAAATGCGTTGTTGAATGAAAATGACGTCAGAGAAGAAATGCATGCTAACCGTGCCGACACAAAATGATATCTTTAATTAGCCGAATGAAATTAAAAACTTGTACAAATTTAAGCCAAGATTTGTGTTTGTTTGTTTATTGTTTGAAATTAATTTCTAGGGACTCATTTTGTAACAGCCAAATTTGTTTCAACAAAACATGACAACGATGCTGTCTAGCAATGTCATAACATGTCATAACTTTAGAAAGTCGGATTTCTTTTACAGTCAAAATATTAGTTCGAAAGATGCGACTTTACCGGGTTGTATGAACCAGGTAAACAAACTACAAAGGTTTTACTTATTAAACTCTACATCGTTAAAGTCCCACTGGAAGAAAAAACTTTCTCTATGCAAACAAACTATCAATCAGTTTCCAGTTCTACTACTATATTCGTCAAATTGTGCTTCAAGGAAAATATACAAATAGGCTTATTATCTTTCCACAAGAGCGAAAAATATTTTATAAAAAAAAAAAAAAACTAAGAAAGACTCAGGGGTTGAATGTCAGGCCTTGCCTAGGGTTATGGTGTTTAAAAGCTGGGACCTTAGGGAAAGACTGGAGGAGGAGGAGGCTAAATTTGAGAACTTTGGAATTTTTTAGGGCGCCTCTGAGTCCAATCAATTCTAATAGGTACCTGACATTAGTTAGGGAAAGGTAAAGGCGGCTGTTCGTTGTGCTGCGCACACGGCACCGAGGTTAGCCAAGGGTCATATAAACAGATTACCTTCCATCATCTGCCCCAAAGATCACAAGGTCAGAAAGGGGTACTTAGCTTTTTATTGTTACTTTACTAAGACTATGAGGGTTGATCCTTCTGATTAATGAATCCGAAACTCGACTTTTTAAAAAGTCTAATGAAAAGTGTGCAATACTGAGATCCTTGCGCGATCAGGTATTCCCAGCATTTTTACAGCCCTCAGACAACGCCGTTTGCGCTGGCTTGGACATGTTCGCCGGATGGAGGACAAGCGCATCTCGAAAGTCATCCTCTATGGTCAACTCGCGACTGGCACAAGAAAAACTGGTCGCCCCCATCTCCGTTACATAGATGTAATAAAACGCGACCTCAAATCAGTGAACATCAATACTGACAATTGGGAAGACATAGCTCTAGACCGCAACAGGTGGAGAGAGACAGTGACAAAGAAAGCTATGGACAGTGAAAGTACATGGGTCTCAGCCCAGGAAGAAAAACGCACAAACCGAAAAACGGCCAGCTCCTCTACCACCGAAGCAAAAGCCAAGGGGACCCTAACTTGCGCTATCTGTGGACGGGAGTGTCTCTCCAAAATAGGGCTCCACAGCCACATGAGGAAGTGTGCTCTGAGATGAACCATAGTCGTCCTACGACTGAAGGAGGCCAATGATGATCAATTCTTTACACAGATAATCTAAAGAAGGGCTTGCTATTGAAGCAATGAGTAAAACACATGGTGAACAAAATATGAACATAGTTTAATCCTGTCCAAGTGTACCGTCAGCAAAGCAAAGAACAGGAACGGGGCAATCGAACTCACATACACTGAGATCTCTTTCTCACATTCCAACTAGTTCTACAGTTTACGGAAATAAACATCCAAGCTCATTTGGTCAAGTAGTTTTGTAAACACACTCATGACTTGCATAAAACAATCAATACATTTAAAACAATACAAATAATACAATGTAGATGTTTTCTAATGTGCATACATGATAATAAATACATGTTGTTTAAAAACCACACACAGTAAATAAAAAGTATTTGATGTAATATTTGATGCCTTGTAAAGTGACAGCAGGAGATTCAATGAACTAGCAGAATAAAAAAGCTATACCGTGTGACGGGCCAAATACAGAAAAGTGTAATAACATGGTGAGGTTGGCGTGGGAAGCTGTCATAAGTGACATTTCTAACACATCAATGATACAGTGACCTTCAATGCTAGTGTGCAATACCAGAAGTTGACTAGATCTATCAATAAATCATGTCCTTATAAACAGTGACCTATAGAGCGTACTGGTTTGTTTTTTTTTCTGAACGACTGCATGTCAAGTCTAGCCTGAGTCCGTAGAATGGAGAGTCAAAGGAAAATAAAATACAGAAATTAAAAAAAAAAAGTGAATCTTTGACCTAAATGTCAGTCTCAAGTTGGATCATGATAAAGTCACGTGACAATGAATTTAAACCTAAAACTCCTATGAACGGTTCAAAACTTCAAGAGAGAAAACTATGCATGAGAAAGAAAAACACTACACTGTGTTAGATGCCTAGGAGTCTTATGCTACCTACTGACAGACCCAACTTACTAGATCTAGCACTTAACATGGTTACTTAGGTCTCGTTGTCTTTGTCTTCTGTGTACACAAATATCCGAACGTATTTGTATATCACGATCAACAGAGAACTTAATGTGGTAATAGTATACCAAATTCAAGGTGCGCTGTTACAATCTTATCTTTAAAAAAGTTTATATTTAAGTGCACGCTGTTACAATTGTGTGTGTGGAGCAAGGATGTGTGGATTATCAGATTCTTGTGTGTGTGGACTTTCTCATTATGTCACCTCCTTTTTATATGTGTATGTGTGGACCTCACCTATCTCTGTGGAGAGATTTTGCCGACATATGCGCCGAGTGTCGATAAAGGACTTAAGTGTATGTCTCTGTGTGGACTTAAATTGTGTGTGCTATTAAATTAACGTGTGTGTGTGTGTGTGTGTGTGTTCAGTCACGTGTGCGTGTGGACACACACATATATATTCAACGTTTTGTAAGGAGAAGTCAACTGTAGACCTGAGACTTGCAAAGACTGAATCCCCATGACAGCTTCGTCTCAATGCGACCATACCCTCAGGCACTTTAAGCCACAGTAGGAATCCCCTCAATACAAGGGGCTCATTGCAAATGGTGATAGTTTAGTAGCTATGAAATCCAACCAAACAGTTTTGATGGTGGCCGTGAGACTTAAAAGACACACAAAAACGTCAATACTAAGCTGGTTTTTTTTGTTGTTTTTTGGGAGGGGGGGGAGGGAGACAAGGTAACTAGTGGTATGGTTGCGAACTGTCTCTAAGGCAACCTTTTAGAATATGGTTTGAACACAAATAGAAAATATGTACGAAAATAAAAATGAGTTTGTGTTGTCACGGTGTCACGTGAAGGTCAGCACCACTAAGCAGACGAGGTGACTCAAATTTCCCATTGGAACGCCAAAATCAGACAACACTTTTGTAGTGAACGCAAGGAAATGTACAAGTTCTGTTCACTTTAGAGTTTAGACTTTCTAAAGTCTGTTTGAGGCACAGGCATAATGCGTTGATGATGATCTACTAGCTGGGGCCCGCACTTGATGGGAAACACCTGAAAACATCCATAGCTTTAATTAGTACAATTATTTTTTGTTTGACAAGAGCTGTGTTCATAATCCTTTCTTTGGAAACAAGGTGACAAGAAATGGGATGGTTTTAAAGAGATGTATTTTTGTTTTTAAACGGACCACGTTTTTCCCATCCTTAAATGGAATGGTCTACATTTTCACTCTAGCCCACTCTTAGTTGTCGTGTAAATACTAGTAGCCTGGATAAAACCTCTATGCTTTGCTCCTCCCGTGAAATAGTTTAACAATTGAAACCCGAACCCCATTCTTTAGTCTTTCATTTGTCCTCTCAGTTGTACCTTTTTCTTTGCCGATGTGAACCTTTTTCTTTTATTCAAAAAAAAAAAAAAAAGAAACTGAAAAAAAAAAAAAAAAAAAAACAACGATATACTATTTATTTATTTATTTTTTGTATTGAAATGGGCTACACCTATGACCATTGCGGTTAGTAACAAGGTGTATCCAACGACAAAAGTGCATTGCTATTCCAAGAAAATATCCAAAAACTGGCTTTTAAATAACTCTTTAGTAGCAAAATCGGTAGTCAAACTTTAAAAAAAATGTATGTTATTTTAAATGGGTATGGACAGATCTTTTACAAGTGGCAATGTCACCAACTCTAGCCTGTCAACTCACGTGACCATCTTGTGCTGACCCTAAAGTTACATTTGACACCGTGACAAGGTTTTCACTGGGGCCGAGATTTCTTCAATGTCTCTTGCCTTATTTTGTCTGTGCCTTTCATTGAGATGGTTCCTCCTCTTCCTGGCTGGGCTTTTCAAACTATTCCGGTCTACCTCTGCATCCGTCCAGAGCTTTGATTAATGCAATTTGTTTTTTACAAGAGCTGTGTCTAGAATCCTTTCTTTGAATCTTTTTTAAAACTCTCTCCTCCCTTCTCTCTCTCTCAGACTCACTCTCTTCTTTTTTTACTCAAAGTTTCTGCCTCCCTTATCTTTCATTGACCATTGTTTTGTATGTATTCAATAAAGAGGTATAGGTACGAATGTCCGTTACTCCTAAAGAATTGAGTTGTTCCCAAGGACTTTGTCCCTGCTCTAGTCTCGTACAAACACGTGGCTACTGGAGAGCTGTGCACAAAGCATGGTGAAAGAGCTTACTACATGTATGAGCACAAGCATTGATCGAACAGAGAGACAGAGACGGGGTGGCACTTTGTTTCAGTTGAAGTCATTGCTATTGAAGTGCTGACTATGAAACCGTTTCATTGTGCTATAGGTTTAATCAAGTTTTTCATAGTATTAAGGACGAGGTAAAGAATTACCTTTGGCTTAAAAATAAACATTGGAAAAACAGCTACCCAATAAAATCTACTCAGACCCAAAACTATTTTGGATATTTGGCGCATCGGCACAATTTAGGCCATGTATGCCCCTAATCTCTTCAGCCCCAAAGATCCCCGTGAATGGACACCTCATCAACGTGGTAGACTACTTTAGCACGGTATCCAATGACGCATCACTTTCAAATAGCGCTTTTGGACGTCTCCAAGGGAGAGTGTGGAGGAATAAATGGCTCCGCCTGCCTACAAAATAATTGTCTACCAGGCAGTGGTTCTCTTAGCCCTCATATAGATCTGAGACATGGGTATTATACAGAAAGCAACTAAGACTTCTTGGACAATGTGTAGGTCACAGCAGGGAGTGCGTAGCCACATAAAATACTGCACCCCTTCTTCATCTTCGGACTATTATTAGTAGCAGTAGTAAGGACACCGGTTCATGTATTTCATTGTTTGCGTACGCCAATGAAACCAAACAAAAAGTGTGTGCTTGTAGAGTACCGGTACACACCCAGTGGTCTAGCAAGCTTGATCTTGTAACGCCAATAAGACGTGAAACAAATCAATCGTGTCTACTTTCACTAGTGTGTGGATAACATTCTATTACATGCTGTCAGATATCTTTGACATTCATCTATTAAGGCGATGAGAGTTTCATGGAAATAGCCAAGCAATAACTTTCACTTTGTCAACAATTTTAATATTGGAGAACTGGCTTGTTCCAAGAGAAACGTTCGCTCACTTTGTTTGTTTCAGTCTGGTGAAAAGTGGAGAATTTTCTTCCTGTGACATGATGAAGGTCAATAGGCCTCACTATTTTTAGAAACTTTAGAAAAAAAGCACAAAGTAGTCGAGTTAAATCAGCGCGAACGAACAAAGCTTTCAGCTCGTCCAGTCTTACTACGCCCAGTGCTCACACAACATCTATCTTTCTCTGCTGACTAGATGAAGAACAATATAAAACTAGTGTCTGAAGTCTTTAGTTTTCTTTAGAATCAGAACATAGAACACTATAAAACTGTGTATGAACAGACATTGAAAATCCGACATCAAGATATTTTAGATCTGTAGTTACAAAACGTAAAATTTCACGTCCATTAATACTGTATTTACAAAACGTAAAATGTCACGTCCAGTACGACTGTAGTTACAAAACGTCAAATGTCACGTCCAGTATGACTGTAGTTACAAAACGTAAAATGTCACGTCCAGTACGACTGTAGTTACCAAACGTAAAATGTCACGTCCAGTACGACTGTAGTTACAAAACGTAAAATGTCACGTCCAGTACGACTGTGGTTACAAAACGTAAAATGTCACGTCCAGTACGACTGTAGTTACAAAACGTAAAATGTCACGTCCAGTACGACTGTGGTTACAAAACGTAAAATGTCACGCCCAGTACGACTGTAGTTACAAAACTTAAACTGTCACGTCCAGTATGACTAGTTACAAAACGTAAAATGTCACGTCCAGTACTACTGTAGTTACAAAACGTAAAATGTCACGTCCAGTATGACTGTAGTTACAAAACGTAAAATGTCACGTCCAGTACTACTGTAGTTACAAAACGTAAAATGTCACGTCCAGTACTACTGTATACGCTGAAAGGACACACATTAAACCCAATTGTTTCTTTCCTTTTACTTATTTCAGTTGAAACATTCAGTTGTTTTTTTAATTTGTGACTTTAAAAAAAAATCTACTTCCAAAGGAAAACATTTTGTGAAAGCTTACTACCCTTAATATCTCTGTATAATCATGTATAGCCTGGAACTTTCAAAGATCGATAGTTTAGGTTAAGGTGACATTTATTTTCAATGGTGTATCCTTCACATTACTTTTTATTCCACATCAGGCATTCTGTTTCATTCCAACTATGATAGAACCATTTATTTCGATTTTTTAAAATATGCAACCAAGAGGAATGTGTTTCTATTGAGTTGTTTTACTAGAATCATCTCCTCGTTGGTTCACCTGTAAATAGAATATGTATTATTTCTTGTATTTAAGTTACTAACTTTCTTCCAAACAGAAGATACTTGCGTCCTACGCGTATCCATATGTCAATCTACTCGTGCATGTTGACTAGAGACTTAAAAAGTAATTGGTACTTTTTTTGGCTGATTTAGGCAACCCGTTGCACGCACTAATGGCACTATGGAAGAAGGATCACTTGTACGGATTTGTCGAACGATATAATATTTAATAGAACGCATATGATTCATTAGTATTGCTTCCATTAAGATATTACACACAAAAATTCGATGAATAGGCCTATCCTATTTTAATAAATGGAAACGGTCGTTAGAGCCTAGGAGGAGACTATTAGGCCAACAGGAAAGCACAAAAGAGCCTGGGGAGTATAGGAGAAAGTCCCAACAAACATCTCACTATCCATACACCGTTACACGGTGATGTAGTACTAAGAAGGAGTATGGGCGAGTTTTTCCGTGTTCTCGGCCTTTGGCCTCACTTCTATTCCGAGCGTCTTGGGAAACGAGCCATCTGTAATAGGGATGTAATAATTTGCATCTTCTTGGATCTTTCCAAGACAGAAGTTTGTTCAGAAAGGCAGATGACGGCAAGCTTCCATGGGCCTAGAGTTCAAAAAGTGATACATTTAACTCTAATGGCAATTACGAAGACTATAAAGTTTCCAGCAAACTGTTTGAAACAAGAGCAATAATTTATCTTCAACACTAGGTAGAGTTTGTTGTGCCCGTCTTTGGAAGGGGATAGATATTGAGGTAACAGTACTCACTGCGCTCCAATGTTTGTCGGTCCAGGTGGTGAAGTGGCGCCCCGTTTCAAAATGGACATTTTTCCCAGCGCGGCGGCGCTAACGGGGAAGGTTGTGTCAGTTAAGGTGGGGAAAGGAAGTCAACCCGAGCGCCACAACGATTGAGAAAGAAGGAAATGGCCAGAGAGAAAGGTGGCTAGGTCTCATCATAACTCATCACTCTCTGGTCTAGACGTGACGTCACGGTTCAATAGCGAGCCTGCACAATAGAAAATGACTGAGTGCGTGGAGTCCCAGCTATTACGTGATCTACTATTATTAAGCTCATATCAAGATGATTTTTTTCCTCCACCTGGTTATTAGAACAATGACAGGCCATGTCTTCGTTGAGGTATTAGCAGTTATTTCCGACAATTCTTTTTTTTTTTTTTACTATTGTTACTTCAAAGGCAAGCCGTCCTAAGCCAGAAAAAAAAATAATATAACATCACAATGAATGCTCTGGCACACAAACAATACAGGACTATGTATATATATAGATATGAACTTTGCCATCGGAGAAGCAAACAAATACAAAAAAAAAAAGAAGAAACACTATAGAAAACGAGAATTTAAATGGTGTTTTGTTTTCAAATGAAGCCGCAATTACTGCCCTTTAATAATGTCATTCGTTTTGAGGCTATTTTTAATATCTGTTTAAATACACAAAGGGCGGAGGCGAGGTGGATGAGTGGATAAGCGTTTGGCTTCAGGGGTCCTGGGTTCGAATAGCGGTGAAGACTGGGAATTTGGGTTTTTTAGGGCGCTCCTGAGTTTACCCAACTCTGCTGAGTACTTGACTTTAGTTGGAGAAAGTAAGGGCGGTTGATCGTTGTGCTGGCCACATGACACCCTGCTCGTTAACCGTTGAAACGGATGACCCATTGATCGCAAGGGAAACATTACACTAAGTGCAAGAACAACTGACAGAGAAGCAAGAAGTCATCGTGCTAAGGCAGTGAAGTATTGGATGTTAGAAGCACAACGTTCAGGGTTCGTCTCCAGAGGATGAATGAGTTCGTTTTCAAACGAGTTTGTTTCAGTCGCCACTAAATGGCAACAGTTGGCACAACTCTAGTTCAACACGCTGCTATTCAGTTCTTGACGATCTTCATTGAATGTGCTTTGATCAGTCTGAAGCTTAATGACCAGGTCGATTGGACTTGTTTAGCGATGATCTCTTCACAATTAACTGGTCCAATCACATTCCTTCATTGAGACAAAACAAACAATATGCGATGTCATGAGAACGTGAGCAGGATGTCTATGAGACCAACAGAAGTGTATAGGACAATGCCAGCATGCTAGTGTGGATATGTACACAGTCATAACATACTTTGTTCTGTAGTAGAAACTATCGGGCAATGCTATTATAATGGTCTTAGAATAACAGATTATCGTCAATATCGAGAGAGAGAGAGATGGATGGGTATGGATAGACAGACAGACAGATAGATAGACAGACAGACAGACAGACAGACAGACAGACAGATAGATAGATAGATAGATAGATAGATAGATAGATAGATAGATAGATAGATAGATAGATAGATAGATAGATAGATAGATAGATAGATAGATATTTCTCTTCCCCCATTTTGTTCTCTCCTTCTCAATGATCCCCAGGTGCCAGAACACCAGACAGGGGTAGGTGGTATAATGTTCTTACTACACGTAAAAAGTCTATGAACCCTAAGACTCTCTAGTAGGAGGCTGACCCGACAACAAGATGTTTTAGTCATCTAGTTAGAGGTATTGAAGAGTAACAGTCGAGCGGCATCCACACACAAACTAAGATACTCATTTCATAGGTATTTCTTTCAAATCTGACAAAACATGCACAATTATATGCATCCCAAACATTGACAATGACATTATGTGCAACATGTCAAATTTGTGGCATTTAAAAACACAACTGTATTATCACATTTATTGAGTGTGCTCTTCTATAACATTGTCAGCCTAACTCAAGTGGTGAATTGTTTTTATACACCAGACTGGTTAGCGATGAGAAGTGTAACCAGTGCAAACAAGAGTTGAGCGAAACCTTAGCAGACGTGTACAAAGTGACAGAGATAATTCCATTCAAGCTGGTCAAGTTTGGATCTTGATTTACCCAGAACTAACTTAACTACCTCAACACTATTGAACTCCGCAAGAAGAAATGGTTACTACGTTAATGAGTAACCCTGTGGACATGTGTTGTCACACTATTGTGTTCAATACTGGAGACTGTTAAGTCATCTGGTCATCAAAGTAATTCACGTTTACTCTACACCAGACATTGTCCCAGCTTCTCATCTTCTTAGCTTGAAGATCAAAGTCTAATGGTGTCCCCAAAACCTGGTCCCTGTGTCCAATGAGAAGACGTTTCCGTTAACTTGATCAAAATAAAAACTTCAGTTCCAAATGGAAGTAAATGACATTAACATCAAGACTCCGGGGTATCATAGATCATGTTAAGAAGAGATCTGCTCATGCCCATACTATCCGAGTTAATCCTCTTCAAGAGAAAGATTGAATGCTCTCCCCTTTTCCTCAAAGCATATTAACTCGGGCCAGATTAAACCAGAGACTTCTCGACAGTGTCAAGTCTATATTTAACCAGATGGGGAAATTCCGGAAGGCAAAAGGAAGTACTCATCACAACTTCAGCATCACAGGATCAGTTTCATTATCAAATGCTGTCTGTCCTCTCTGGCCGGAATCCATACAGGCCGGAAACTAAAAGGGGTGGAGGGCGAGGCGGCTCACAAATGGCCCTTGGAACTACGGATACAGACCTTGAGTCAGGAGCGGTAAAAGAACATTGTTCAAACTCCAGCATCTCGTTTCTCCTTACATTTGTGTTCAACCTTGATAACAGAATGAACTCGATTTAATCACTGGTAGTAAAGCTAAATGACTACACAGATGTAGTCTAATGTATGTTGCACAATGACACCTAGTTAAGCTAAATGACTACACAGATGTAGTCTAGTGTATGTTGCACAATGACACCTAGTTAAGCTAAATGACTACACAGATGTAGTCTAATGTATGTTGCACAATGACACCTAGTTAAGCTAAATGACTACACAGATGTAGTCTAATGTATGTTGCACAATGACACCTAGTTAAGCTAAATGACTACACAGATGTAGTCTAGTGTATGTTGCACAATGACACCTAGTTAAGCTAAATGACTACACAGATGTAGTTTCATGTATGTTGCCCAATGACACCTAGTTAAGCTAAATGACTACACAGATTTAGTCTCATGTATGCTGCACAATGACACCTAGTTAAGCTAAATGACTACACAGATGTAGTCTAATGTATATTGCAAAATGACACCTACTTAAGCTAAATCGACTACACAGATGCAGTCTAATGTATATTGCACAATGACACATAGTTAAGCTAAATGACTACACAGATGTAGTCTAATGTATGAAAGACAAAGAGAACTTAGATTGACCCAGTTTATGGGACAGTTTTCAATGTAAGTAAAACTTGAAAAGTTTATCAAGAACTAGTTTTAAATAAAAAGAAATGTGTTGTGGATATCAAAGCACATTCCAGGCCTCGTCGTGGAACCCGCCAGGAAACGTCCGATAGGTGAGACGGATAGGCCAACTGGTTTACAACATTCCATTGGGCTTCCACGGCAAGGAAGGAGGAACTGAGGCGTTTTGTTAATGAGTCGTGTCTCCCGATAACAGGTGAGATTAAATGATCATCTAGTTTATAGAGGAAACTTCAGGACAAAGAGTTTTGTGATGAGCCATCTCTAACTCCTGGTCTTTGGGTAAAATCCTTTCCGTTGTTCAAATGGCCATAAATGTGCGCCAGCTCGACCCTTATTGGACACTCCCTCAGTATACCAAACACGAATGTCATTTTAAAATCACTAGTAGGAGGTCTACACATGACATATTGTCACGACATAGACATATAGTCCATACCTGGCCTTAATGACATGAGTATTGACTGTCGCTTCAAACAATGGCTGCTGCTCAATGCAGCATAGGTTACTTAACGAACTAGCTAACTAATTATTTGACCGTAACGGACTATCTCTAGCATGGGATGACGTGGCCACACAGCCAAAACAAAAGGCTGCGACATTCTTTGTATTCTCGGGCAAGAAATTTAGGGTTGGGGGAGGTAGCATCGATTTTACATTTGACGTGCTTCTTACACATAAAAAAATACGTTGTAATGGCTGGGAGAAGAGGCACTGGAAGCAGAGAGAAGAGGCACTGGAAGCAGAGAGAGGAGGCACTGGAAGCAGGGAGAGGAGGCACTGGAAGCAGAGAGAAGAGGCACTGGAAGCAGAGAGAGGAGGCACTGGAAGCAGGGAGAGGAGGCACTGGAAGCAGTGAGAAGAGGCACTGGAAGCAGAGAGAAGAGGCACTGGAAGCAGAGAGAAGAAGCACTGGAAGCAGAGAGAAGAAGCACTGGAAGCAGTGAAAGTGGTACTGGAAGCAGAGAGAAGAGGCACTGGAAGCAGAGAGAAGAAGCACTGGAAGCAGGGAGAAGAAGCACTGGAAGCAGGGAAAAGAAGCACTGGAAGCAGGGAAAAGAAGCACTGGAAGCAGTGAAAAGACTCACTGGAAGCAGAGAGAAGAAGCACTGAAAGCAGGGAAAAGAAGCACTGGAAGCAGGGAGAAGAGGCACTGAAAGCAGGGAAAAGAGGCACTGGAAGCAGGAAGAAGAGGCACTGGAAGTAGATAGAAGAAGCACTGGAAGTAGATAGAAGAGGCACTGGAAGCAGGGAAAAGAGGCACTGGAAGAAGGGAGAGGAGGCACAGGAAGCAGGGAGAAGAGGCACTGGAAGAAGGGAGAAGAGGCAGTGGAAGCAGGGAAAAGAGGCACTGGAAGAAGAGAGAGGAGGCACAGGAAGCAGGGAGAAGAGGCACTGGAAGCAGGGAAAAGAGGCACTGGAAGAAGGGAGAAGAAGCACTGAAAGCAGGGAGAAGAGGCACTGAAAGCAGGGAAAAGAAGCACTGGAAGCAGGGAAAAGAGGCACTGGAAGCAGGAAGAAAAGGCACTGGAAGTAGATAGAAGAAGCACTGGAAGTAGATAGAAGAGGCACTGGAAGCAGGGAAAAGAGGCACTGGAAGAAGGGAGAGGAGGCACTGGAAGAAGGGAGAAGAGGCAGTGGAAGCAGGGAAAAGAGGCACTGGAAGAAGAGAGAGGAGGCACAGGAAGCAGGGAGAAGAGGCACTGGAAGCAGGGAAAAGAGGCACTGGAAGAAGGGAGAGGAGGCACTGTAAGTAGATAGAAGAGGCACTGGAAGTAGATAGAAGAGGCACTGGAAGCAGGGAAAAGAGGCACTGGTTTTGTGATTTGTGATTTGTGATTTGGGCACATCGGCACAATTTAGGCCATGTCGTGCCTGCAGTCCTCAAGGGCCACTCTCCCTCCACACAACAAAGGTCAAATTCTATACCGTCAAATAATTAAAATCAAGGTCTATTTACAATTAAAATAGTAGAGGTAGTAAAAATTTAATAATTTGGTAAAAATATAATGTAAAAAGTACAGAGTTTAGAAATCAGATCTTCGTAGACAATCCCACTTCCCGGATAAAGCCCAGTACCTTCCCAGGGTCGACATTATTGAATAGTGTTTTTAAATTAGTGGCTCTAAAATATTTTCCCCTGACATCCTGGTATCTGGGGCAGTCAATGAGGATATGTTCCACGGTGAGGCGAGAGTCACAATAGTCACAAAGTGGGGGCTCTTCTTTCTTCAGCACAAAAGAGTGCGTGATGTAGGTGTGGCCAATCCTAAGTCTAGACATGGTCGTGCTACCACGCCTTGTCAGACCCTTAGATGTGGACCGCCACCTGACATCCGCCACAATCTGCCTGAGTTTATTGTGAGTCTCAGCCTCCCATCGATCCTGCCACTCTTGGTAGATGGCAGTGGCAATACTTTGTCTCAGGTCTGAGCAGGGAATTTGAGTTCCTGATACCGCATGATTTAGGGCTCTCTTTGCTTCTCTGTCTGCGGCTTCGTTTCCCTCAATGCCCACATGGGAAGGGACCCAGATGAAGGTGACATCCGTATGGTCGGCTGTTATTTGGTCCAACAGCTTCAGGCTCTTATGTACCAGTGGAATGTCAGTCTTCATCCGCCCCAAAGCTTGCAATGCAGATTTGGAGTCGGAGCAGATTATAAATTTCCTCCTTTCTGATGCTTTGACGGCCATAAGTGCAAGCGATAATGCATGTAATTCGGCCGTAAAGATGGAGCAGCCATCGGGGAGTCTACGGGAGATTGTTTTGTTCCGAAAGGAGCAGGCACACGCGACCTTTCCATCCATTTTGGATCCGTCTGTGTAGATGGTGCCACAATCTCCGTAGCTCTCTTGCAGTTCCCTAAAGTGGACTTGTAGTATGCTTGGGTCTGTATTTTCTTTTTTGAAATTAAGGAGGGATAAATTTAATTTGGGTTTATTCATTAGCCAAGGAGGATTCTGAGGGGTTTCTATTTTAGTGATTTGGTTAATGGGTGGGGTTAAATTTTGGATGGGTTCTCTCATTCGAAGGCCTAACGGCTGTATGACGTTAGGCCTTCGGTTGTATAATTCTACCTCTGTGGGGTTAAATATGGAATCGAAAGCAGGGTTCGTAGGGTTGGATTTTAGCTTGACTATATACTGCATTGCAAGCTTTTTCATTCTTATATCCATGGGGAGTTCTCCAGCCTCCACATGGAGGCTTGGGATAGGTGATGTACGAAACGCGCCGAGACAGAGACGCAGGGCAGCATTTTGTATTGGTTCCAGTATTTTTAGGTACGACTTCCTTGCTGCTCCATATATTATGGATCCGTAGTCTAGCTTGGATCGAATTAGACTCCGATATAGCAGCAGCAAAGTATCTCTGTCAGCTCCCCAGTCCGTATGGCTGAGCACTCTAAGTATGTTTAATGACTTTTGGCATTTTCTCTTAAGTTCCTTAATGTGGGGAGAAAATTAAATTTGGAATCTAGAGTGAGGCCTAAAAATTTTGTAGTTTTCACGACAGGGATCTTCTTTTTGTGTATAAATAGTTCAGGGTCTGGGTGGAGTCCCCTTAAATTACAAAAATGCATACTAACTGTTTTGGAGTCCGAAAATTTAAAACCATTATCGTTTGCCCAATTTTGAATTTTGTTTTAAACATAACTGTAATTTTCTTTCTAGGGTGTTCATGTTTTTCCCATAAGTAAAAATGACAAAGTCATCAACATACAAAGAGCACTCTATGCCAGGGGACAGAGCATTTTATGATGCTATTTATTTTTATGTTGAACAGGGTGACTGACAGAATGCTGCCCTGGGGTACACCCATTTCCTGGTCATGAGTGTCAGAAGTGGTGTTGCCCACTCGAACCTGAAATTTTCGGTCTTTCAGGAATTCCCCCACAAAACGGGGGAGATGTCCCTTAAGCCCCATAAGCTCCAGATCACGTAGAATGCCATGTTTCCAGGTTGTGTCATAGGCCTTTTCTATATCGAAGAATACAGCTACTAGATGTTCTCTTCTGAGTAATGCATTTCTGATACAAGCTTCCAGCCTTACCAGGTGGTCAGTTGTTGTCCGCCCTTGCCGGAATCCGCACTGGTAGTTAGAGATCACTTTGTTCCTCTCCAGGTACCAGACCAGCCTACTGTTAATCATTCTTTCCATGGTTTTGCAGATGCAGCTTGTTAGTGCTATTGGTCGATAGTTAGCTGGGTCAGAGCCGTCTCTTCCCGGTTTAGGTATCGGTATAACTGTGGCTTTCCTCCAGCTGTTTGGGAAAGCGCCTGTTTGCCACACACAGTTATAGACCCCTAGCAGGACTGCCAATGAGGGTTCGGGAAGGTGCTTGAGGAACTGGTAATGGATTTCATCTTCTCCGGGCGCTGTGTCATGTGACTTGTCTAGCGATTCCCTCAGTTCCTCAAGCGAGAACGGTTTGTTGTAGTCTTCATTGTTTTCTGACCTGAAATCAATGGAGTGTCTTTCCTCCCTGGTTTTGACTTTTTGAAACTCTGGCGTGTAATGTGCAGTGGATGACTTTTCTGCTATTGAGGATGCAAGGCAGTCAGCTATTTCTCTGGGGGACGTGACAGTTCGTCCTTGGTTTTTCAGATGCCCTATTGCATTTGATTCTTTCCCTTTGATTCGCCTTACTGCCTTCCAGACCGCTCTAGCAGAAGTTTTGGCATCCAGACTGCCGACAAAACTTCTCCAGGAATTCCTTTTGGCTGACCGTATGGTTTGTCTAGCCTTTGCTCTAGCTATTCTGAATAGCTTTAGGTTTTCCTGGGATGGATTTTTTATAAATGCAGCCAGTCGTTTTTTCCTATCGCCAATAGCACCCTTGCAGGCTGTATCAAACCATGGTTTGCTAGGCCGTTTTGGATTTGCGGAGGTTAGGGGGGACAACTTTCCTGGCTATACTAAGTAGCTTGCTAGCAAAGGTATCAGCTGGGTTCTGCTCATCGAGGATATTTTCTGTAATATCCTCCTGAGCATCTTTTTTGGAATTCTTCCCAATCGGCCTTATTCAGTTTCCACCGCTGAGGTCGTCCCAATGAGGGGAGATTGTTAGCAATGATGATTGGGAAGTGGTCACTTCCCCGTAGATCATTGCTAACTGACC
The DNA here is from genome assembly GCA_036873155.1 of Biomphalaria sudanica. Classification (NCBI taxonomy): domain Eukaryota; kingdom Metazoa; phylum Mollusca; class Gastropoda; family Planorbidae; genus Biomphalaria; species Biomphalaria sudanica. The sequence goes on from JAZGLO010001986.1 coordinate 1,076,546, forward strand.
ATTTAAAGTCGTCCAGAAGTCCAGGGACGCATACGGTGAGGTCAATGCATGTGAGAGATCCAGTTCCTGGGTGCAAGTAGGTCGGTGATGCATCATTAAGTATGCATAAATCATGTTGGAGGAAGATATCCTCCAGCATACGGCCTCTTGTGTCGGTATTGTTGGAGCCCCACATGGTGTTATGGGCATTGAAATCCCCAAGGATTATGTAAGGCCGGGGGAGTTGTTTCAATAGGTCCTCCATGTCTGTTTGGTTTAATGGAGCGCCTGGTGGTAAATACAGGCTGCAGCAAGTGATAACCTTGTGAAGGGTTATCCTAGCTGCTACGGCCTGTAGTATGGTCTGTAGTTCAACCCTCTCATGGGGGATGCTATCCTTCACAAGGATACAGACTCCACCTGATGCTCTCTCTGCATCCTCAACATTCTTGCTGTAAGCACTGTAGCTTCGGAAGCTGATGCTATCTTTCAGAAATGTTTCCTGTAGACAGACAGCTACAGGAGTCTCAGAGTCCATCAGTAGCTGCATCTCCTCATAATTTGGCCTTGAGGCCTCTGCAATTCCACTGTACAATTCTGGAATCCATGGCTTATTCTAGATGACCTACTTGGAGCTATTTGGCTTTGGGAGGCCCCCGGAGGGGTTTCCCTTAATTCCAGTGACCTTGGTATTTTTATTCTTGGGTTTGGATGGAGAGGAGGACAACCCCCTTTTGGGGGAAGTCTTTCTCTCTGGAGAGGGGAGATCCCTCTGGTTAGAGCGGAGGTTATTTCCTCCTCGCTCACCTCGGGCATCCTCTCCGCTTTGATTTCTCCCCTTAGGGAGTTGGTCAACCTCTAATTCGGTAGAGGTTGGGTGTCTGACTGGTTTCTCTGAGGAGAACCTGTGTCAGACATGATGTCTCCGGGTTCTCCCGGAGTATTGGTTTTGACTAGCTGCTCAGTCTCCATGCTCTCATCAGCGAGCACAGAGAACCTGTTCTTTAGCATGACAACAGGGCTTTCTTGTTTCTTCAGAGGTGTGTTCTTTGGCGGTGTTTTCTTCTGAGTTGGAGGAGGAGGAGGGGGTGGTGGGGTCAATGTGTCCGTCTGTGTGGCTATGGATCTTCCTATCTTAGCAACAGCCTGGGCATAGGTCTTTGTCAAGCCGAATTGGCCTTTGGCTTGGGCCAATACAGCCGATTTCGCCTGGCTGAAGGTACATCCATTTCTTGCCTTGTACTCCTGCACGGCAACCTCCTGTTTCCACACAGGGCAGTCCTTGGAGTAGGCTGAGTGGCCAGCGTGACAGTTTGGGCATTTGAACTGGGCTGTGCAGCCCTTGTCCTCATGACCTTCTCCAGCACATCTGGCACACACAGTGTTCCTCTTGCAGACTGCCGCGCCGTGTCCATAACCCTGGCACTTGAAGCACCTCATGGGGTTAGGTATGTAGGGCCTCACTGGAACTCGTAGGTATCCTGCCTTCACATACTCTGGCGGTGTCCTAGTTCCAAATGTGAGGATAATAGTGGCGGTTTTGACCTCCTCACCATCCCTGCGCCTGGTAATGCGCCGGGCATGGGTGACTCCTTCAATGCCCTCCACTATTTCCTTCTCGGAACATTCCAGTAGGTCCCTAGAGCTGATTACACCTCTGCTGGTGTTCAGACTCTTGTGTGGCATGACTTCCACTTGGAGATCACAGAGTCTTCTGCATCTTAAAAGCCCATCAGAGTGTATCTTGCTATCAACTTCTACTAGAAGTTCCAAAGACTTGTGTAGCTTAGACACACTCTTGGGCTCTCCCACTACTGACTTAAGTCCCTTGTAGATGACAAAAGGGCTCATCTTTGTCAGACTTTTCCCCTCCTCTGTGCACCTAACCACCAGAAATGATGGCCAGGTAGCACAGCTTTTTGTGGCCTCCTCCTTTCTGTCTTCCATGCGGCGTCTCTTGCCCAGACATAGGTCTGGGGCAAGTAGTTTTTTTGAAGTTTTTTTTTCCATGGGTGTTTATATATTAGTTCGGCACCTGTGCTCCCCACCCGCCATCGAGTCCAACAAGGGGACGGGCCATTCGGAAGTCCAGAATGAGCCCGCCAGGGCTACACAGGTGCTATACTCAGTCAGCTACTGCATCGGACATGTGCCCGATACAGCAGCTCCCTGATTGACCCTCTAGCCACCGCCCTCCAGCATAGGTCGAAGACCTATGCTGGTAGCTCGGCATGACCAGCCGGTTGACCCAGAGCGGGCCATCTGGGCCTCAGGTCTAGGGGAACTTGGAGCCAAAGTATTGTGTTGTGGTGGCCTATCCTCAGATAGCCATCACTCAAACACCAGGATCTCTTTATCCCCCCTTACCCGTCGCAGTCCACGGCAAACGGACTGGTCTAGGACGTAGTGAGATATTTAGAGATAAGGAGACAGAGTGATGATCAATGAAGGCAGATTGAGGAAAGGAGGAGGCAGACACAATGATAGAAAAGAAGTAGAGCACTTTTGAGCTCCAAAAGTGCTAAGGAAAGAGGAGCGCAGTTTAACGTCATGTCTCGGACGCAGAAGGCACTGGAAGAAGGGAGAGGAGGCACAGGAAGCAGGGAGAAGAGGCACTGGAAGAAGGGAGAAGAGGCACTGGAAGAAGGGAGAAGAGGCACTGGAAGCAGAGAGAAGAGGCACTGGAAGCAGGGAAAAGAGGCACTGGAAGCAGGGAGAAGAGGCACTGGAAGCAGAGAGAAGAGGCACTGGAAGCAGGGAGAAGAGGCACTGGAAGCAGGGAAAAGAGGCACTGGAAGAAGGGAGAGGAGGCACAGGAAGCAGGGAGAAGAGGCACTGGAAGAAGGGAGAGGAGGCACAGGAAGCAGGGAGAAGAGGCACTGGAAGAAGGGAGAGGAGGCACAGGAAGCAGGGAGAAGAGGCACTGGAAGCAGGGAAAAGAGGCACTGATTTGATTTGATTTTGATTTTTGATTTTGGGCACATCGGCACAATTTAGGCCATGTCGTGCCTGCAGTCCCTCAAGGGCCACTCTCCCTCTTCACAACAAGGGCCAAATTCCATACAGTCAAATCATTAAAATCAAGGTCTATTCACAGTTAAAATAGTAGAGGTAGTAAAAATTTAATAATTTGGTAAAAATCTAATGTAAATAGTACATGTTTACAAATTCATAAATCAGATCTTCGTAGAAAACCCCACTTCCCGGATAAAGCCCAGTACCTTCCCAGGGTCGACATTATTGAATAGTGTTTTTAAATAAGTGGCTCTAAAAAATTTCTCCCTGACATCCTGGTATCTGGGGCAGTCGATGAGGATATGTTCCACGGTGAGGCGAGAGTCACAATACTCACAAAGTGGGGGCTCTTCTTTCTTCAGCACTAAAGAGTGCGTGATGTAGGAAAAGAGGCACAGGAAGCAGTGAAAAGAGGCACTGGAAGAAGGGAGAAGAGGCACTGGAAGAAGGGAGAAGAGGCACTGGAAGAAGGGAGAAGAGGCACTGGAAGAAGGGAGAAGAGGCACTGGAAGAAGGGAGAAGAGGCACTGGAAGAAGTGAAAAGAGGCACTAAAAGCAAGGAAAAGAGGCACTGGAAGCAGAGAGAAGAGGCACTGGAAAAAATAGAGAAGAGGCACTGGAAGCAGGGAAAAGAGGCACTGGAAGAAGGGAGAAGAGGCACTGGAAGAAGGGAAAAGAGGCACTGAAAGCAGGGAAAAGAGGCACTGAAAGTAGGGAAAAGAGGCACTGGAAGAAGGGAGAAGAGGCACTGGAAGAAGGGAGAAGAGGCACTGGAAGTAGGGAGAAGAAGCACTGGAAAAAGTAAGAAGAGGCACTGGAAGCAGTGAAAAGAGGCACTGGAAGCAGTGAAAAGAGGCACTGGAAGCAGGGAGAAGAGGCACTGGAAGCAGAGAGAAGAGGCACTGGAAGCAGGGAGAAGAGGCACTGGAAGCAGGGAAAAGAGGCACTGGAAGAAGGGAGAGGAGGCACAGGAAGCAGGGAGAAGAGGCACTGGAAGAAGGGAGAGGAGGCACAGGAAGCAGGGAGAAGAGGCACTGGAAGAAGGGAGAGGAGGCACAGGAAGCAGGGAGAAGAGGCACTGGAAGCAGGGAAAAGAGGCACTGATTTGATTTGATTTTGATTTTTGATTTTGGGCACATCGGCACAATTTAGGCCATGTCGTGCCTGCAGTCCCTCAAGGGCCACTCTCCCTCTTCACAACAAGGGCCAAATTCCATACAGTCAAATCATTAAAATCAAGGTCTATTCACAGTTAAAATAGTAGAGGTAGTAAAAATTTAATAATTTGGTAAAAATCTAATGTAAATAGTACATGTTTACAAATTCATAAATCAGATCTTCGTAGAAAACCCCACTTCCCGGATAAAGCCCAGTACCTTCCCAGGGTCGACATTATTGAATAGTGTTTTTAAATAAGTGGCTCTAAAAAATTTCTCCCTGACATCCTGGTATCTGGGGCAGTCGATGAGGATATGTTCCACGGTGAGGCGAGAGTCACAATACTCACAAAGTGGGGGCTCTTCTTTCTTCAGCACAAAAGAGTGCGTGATGTAGGAAAAGAGGCACAGGAAGCAGTGAAAAGAGGCACTGGAAGAAGGGAGAAGAGGCACTGGAAGAAGGGAGAAGAGGCACTGGAAGAAGGGAGAAGAGGCACTGGAAGAAGGGAGAAGAGGCACTGGAAGAAGGGAGAAGAGGCACTGGAAGAAGTGAAAAGAGGCACTAAAAGCAAGGAAAAGAGGCACTGGAAGCAGAGAGAAGAGGCACTGGAAAAAATAGAGAAGAGGCACTGGAAGCAGGGAAAAGAGGCACTGGAAGAAGGGAGAAGAGGCACTGGAAGAAGGGAAAAGAGGCACTGAAAGCAGGGAAAAGAGGCACTGGAAGTAGGGAAAAGAGGCACTGGAAGAAGGGAGAAGAGGCACTGGAAGAAGGGAGAAGAGGCACTGGAAGTAGGGAGAAGAGGCACTGGAAGAAGGGAGAAGAGGCACTGGAGGAAGGGAGAAGAGGCACTGGAAGTAGGGAGAGGAGGCACTGGAAGTAGGGAAAAGAGGCACTGGAAGCTGAGAGAAGAGGCACTGGAAGCAGGGAAAAGAGGCACTGGAAGCAGGGAGAAGAAGCACTGGAAAAAGTAAGAAGAGGCACTGGAAGCAGTGAAAAGAGGCACTGGAAGCAGTGAAAAGAGGCACTGGAAGCAGTGAAAAGAGGCACTGGAAGCAGTGAAAAGAGGCACTGGAAGCAGTGAAAAGAGGCACTGGAAGCAGTGAAAAGAGGCACTGGAAGCAGTGAAAAGAGGCACTGGAAGAAGGGAAAAGAGGCACTGGAAGCAGTGAAAAGAGGCACTGGAAGCAGTGAAAAGAGGCACTGGAAGAAGGGAAAAGAGGCACTGGAAGCAGTGAAAAGAGGCACTGGAAGAAGGGAAAAGAGGCACTGGAAGCAGTGAAAAGAGGCACTGGAAGCTGGGAGAAGAGGCACTGGAAGCAGAGAGAAGAGGCACTGGAAGCAGAGAGAAGAGGCACTAGGGTTTGAATCTCACGAAGTTGTGATCATTGATTTCAACAATAAATCGGGATCAAATCTCTTGACGAGGCAGGTGTGTACACATTTCTCCTGCATGTATTCAAGAAGGAAGGGTAGGATAAGGTACATAGTACATAAACACTCTATTTAGTAGTCAAACTCTAACAAAGACTTCAAATGATGACTGGTTCAAAAGTCAAGTGAATACATGTGAATATCGTTAAGAAGCAAAATGTTAAAAAAAAAATACTTAAAAAAAAAAAAAAAAAGCTTATATTAAGTGCGATTCTATCAATTATTTTTATTATCATGTAATTAATTTGTAACAGATCTAGAATAACAATAATAACTTTGTGCGATTGGAAATATTTGTACAAATCGTTTTTGTTGAGCGCAAATTCGTGTTTTTGGCATGCTCAAAATGCTCAGGTCCAATCACGTGTGGACAAGTTGGAGCGGGAAGGAGGGGGGGGGGGGATATCGGTGCTGGCTTTTCAAAAACAAATTTAAAAAAAAAAAAGTTGCTCAACTTGAATTCGACCTCGAGGGTTTAAGCCTACTGGATGGAAAGCAGACACGCTATCCAGTGAGCTAGACAAGAGAGTGGTCGTTTTTAAAGTTATGTATTGTTAGTTTCACATTTTGAAGCGACGTACATATTCTCTACACAAGGCTTATGTCCCCTAAGCTAGCACTGTCTGTATATAAAACAAATATATTACTATTAATCAATTGTCCTTGTGTTGTTGGGGACATTGAAGACTTGAGCAATGTCATAACTTGCTCTGGAAATGGGAAGTGGGAGATATAACGTGTACATTTATATTAGACAAACAGACAGACAGTCAGTCGGTTAGAGTTCAGATACGTTGAGAAAAAAAAAGCGAAAAAAAAACTGCACATTTACAGTCAAACTTCTTATAATTGTAACATTTATTTCCATTTTCTATATAAAAAATTAATTAATTAAATAATTGGTTAATTTTTTGTTTCCTTCATTCGTGTGTTGTTAGAGACAAAGAATAATTGTGCAAAGTTTCAGCTACATCCGAGAATAGGAAGTGACGAACCAACGTGTACGATACTTTGTACCAGACAGAGCTTCTAAACACAACTCTATATGGAAATGGTGAAGAGAACAAAAACACATCAAGGGGAATAACTCATCGACATGTTCTAGAGAGGACATGGACACAGCGATTGTTTCAAGAGGTCGAGCACCGCCCCCCCCCCCCCACTGCCTCTCAACAAGCACGCCACTAAAAAAAATATATAATTAATGCATGTGGAAGACTAGTATTATTTTTTTTTACCTGTTTAGCCGACTGTGTGTTAGCTTAGTCAAACATCACCGGTGTATAAATAATGTGACTAAAGTAGGTCTACGTGTGTCTACCTAATTGGATTGAAAGATATAGTTGACCTATCTACTGGAGCCAACAAAAATATAGGACCTAAACTCTTTCTCTCCGTAATTACTGTCCACGTTTGGAAGTTCTTCTTCTTTGTGCTGTGCAGTATTTCCCTCCCCTGTTTTGATTTAAGTTTCAAGAACAGTTTCTTTCGTTATCAGAGCATGGTTTAATTGGGTCTAGAATAAAATAGGATCGTAGGCTCTTTTTATATAAGACGAAGTCAAGTTGATCAAATCAAACATTTATTTCATTTCAAGAGTTTAAATCAACGATGGAGAGAAAGAGTTAAAAAGGAGCTCATTTCTTGAACTTATATGCAAGAGGAATTCAGTCTATCCTGCTCTATTGTGCAGTGGTTTGGGATTTCGATTACTCGGCGAGATCTTTGACGAGGCTGGAAGAAATCGATGAAGGCGAAGAGACGTAATGATTGATGGCTATCACATACATTGATGCCAATGGTCAACAAAACTTGCAAAGAAAAAGGTGTGTCCCCCACAGGGAGGTCAAACAGAGAGACAGGGAGATCAAGTCACACAATCATGTCCCTGTTGGTTTATCAACGTTTTCTTCCAGATGGAATATTAGATTCAACTTTTGGAGTTGCTCATTTGTCCAGATGGAATATTAGATTCAACTTTTGGAGTTGCTCATTTGTCCAGATGGAATATTAGATTCAACTTTTGGAGTTGCTCATTTGTCCAGATGGAATATTAGATTCAACTTTTGGAGTTGCTCATTTGTCCAGATGGAATATTAGATTCAACTTTTTTAGTTGCTCATTTGTCCAGATGGAATATTAGATTCAACTTTTGGAGTTGCTCATTTGTCCAGATGGAATATTAGATTCAACTTTTGGAGTTGCTCATTTGTCCAGATGGAATATTAGATTCAACTTTTGGAGTTGCTCATTTGTCCAGATGGAATATTAGATTCAACTTTTGGAGTTGCTCATTTGTCCAGATGGAATATTAGATTCAACTTTTGGAGTTGCTCATTTGTCCAGATGGAATATTAGATTCAACTTTTGGAGTTGCTCATTTGTCCAGATGGAATATTAGATTCAACTTTTTTAGTTGCTCATTTGTCCAGATGGAATATTAGATTCAACTTTTGGAGTTGCTCATTTGTCCAGATGGAATATTAGATTCAACTTTTGGAGTTGCTCATTTGTCCAGATGGAATATTAGATTCAACTTTTGGAGTTGCTCATTTGTCCAGATGGAATATTAGATTCAACTTTTGGAGTTGCTCATTTGTCCAGATGGAATATTAGATTCAACTTTTGGAGTTGCTCATTTGTCCAGATGGAATATTAGATTCAACTTTTGGAGTTGCTCATTTGTCCAGATGGAATATTAGATTCAACTTTTGGAGTTGCTCATTTGTCCAGATGGAATATTAGATTCAACTTTTGGAGTTGCTCATTTGTCCAGATGGAATATTAGATTCAACTTTTGGAGTTGCTCATTTGTCCAGATGGAATATTAGATTCAACTTTTGGAGTTGCTCATTTGTCCAGATGGAATATTAGATTCAACTTTTGGAGTTGCTCATTTGTCCAGATGGAATATTAGATTCAACTTTTGGAGTTGCTCATTTGTCCAGATGGAATATTAGATTCAACTTTTGGAGTTGCTCATTTGTCCAGTTACATTTCAGTTCAAGGGAGGGAAGTCAAGATTAAAACTAGGGTCTAATAACTGGGTACTTAGTAACATCTATTTATTTCACTGAAATGGAATTATCATAGTGATATGTTATACATAGATATGAATGTGTTTAGCCTCAAAAGTATAACCATTCTTTTAGGATGGATTGAATTATGGTGTGAATAAACTTTGTCACATGTAAATTATGAGTGAGTCTGGTGTGAATTTACACTTTGGTTTCTTATAGTTATACTGTTTTTTGTTTGGTGTAATGCACAAATTGTAAGACAAATTTCCATACGGACAATAAAGATTATTATTATTATTATTATTATTATTAACATTATGGTATCAATCTCGTAAGTAGAATGTCATTTCACAAAATTATAATAGTACACAATAACAGTTTTCAGTCTTTGCCTAGCATCAAACTAACATAGAAACTAAGAATAAATTGGCTGGGAGGGTAAATCTACCCTTATTAGCATCAACAGCAAAGATTATGTTAAACTTCATGCAAGAGTCTAGCGTAGTTTTAATCCACTTCTAGAAACGTGTGTAGGTTCTAAAAAGACGTCTATACTGGACACCGCCTACTTCCTATTTGATTGGCCAGCGTCTTACCGAACGTTTCTAGGAAAGCTCTACAAACTGGTGAATCACACGAGATGGTATATACAAGAATATGTTAGATCAATGGGGGAGAAACCAACAGGTGCTCCATTCAACCATTGATACTTTCTGGGGAGGGGGTGGGATAGGAGAGGGCATGAAGCCCTAGAAGTGATTCGATCGATCCACTCTGATACCGAAAGCCATTTCACAAGACATTGACCAAGCCGTTGTCCAGGCACACCTAAGCCAAATGAGACTAATGAATAGCACAGCCGTCTGGATGGCCTCCTCTTCAGATGAGAACAGGATTCAGTCCAAGCGAGTGACCACTACAGACAAATTTGCTTTGAATAGGTTAGACAAGTAGCTCTAGACATATTTAGAGAGTGGCCATTATTGCCAGCATCCCACCAGACATACGCACACACGCGCACAATCGCAAAGAATGCGTTGATTCGTGTCTGTTTCCTGGACTTGAAGTCACAAGAGAAAAAAAATCAGTGCCCAGAGAGTTGTCCAGAATTCGTCAAGAACTTGTTCGAACAAAGTCGAATACAGCGCCGTCTTTAGTTCAATTTAGATTTAAATTTGGCCCTTGTAAATGACATAAGATAGTTCAGTCTTAGGAATTGTTTTGTCCTGGGGCCGATAACTCAGCACTATCTCATGGAAACATTCTTGACAAAATGCTCTGGAGTTAGTTTTGCTACTACTAACCAACTCTTAATTACATTTCTTTTGGTAAGATCTAATCCAGGCAAGACAGGCCAACGATTTGCATTAAGTCCTTAGATAACACTGCTGTTCAAGACAGCTGTCTTCGCCAGAAATGCAGTGGGAAAAAAAAGGAAAAGATTTGAGGGGGGGGGGGGGGGGGGTTGCCAACAAATAGATGAAATCAGCTCAGCAAAACAAAATGCAAGCTGGTGATTTTCTGTTTCTGTGACACTAGTTAGTCAGGTTAACCAAATGCCAATAAAATAAATCCATTTTAAAAAAACGCATCTAAGGGAAAGAACTCCGCAATTACAACTATATATCTCATTAATGTCGACGTTATTGCCCTTATTCGCTATCAAACGACATAATTCATTACCAATAATTAATTGACTAATTGGTTAGTTTTTAAATTGATTAATGTTTTGTTAGGTGCTAGAAATAATTGTTTAAAATGAGTGTGAGAGTAATAACGTGTACAAACTTTTTACCAGACAGACAGAGTGAGTTGATATAGGCTTTGTAAAAATCTAGAAAGAGAACAAGTCTACTCTAATCAGATGTAAGAAAAAGTCGACTCCTAACGGCAAACATCATGGCCGGCCCAGGCCTGTAGCTTATCATGTGTATCTGTTTTAGCTAGATCTAGAACTGTATCGAGCACCACAAATGTCCTGTCAGCACTTGTTTGAGACCACGCTCTGTACTTGATATCAGACGGCTTCAAAACTCAGACCACTATCATTTGATGAAAAGCTAGAAGTCATTGATCGGCCTCACATTGACCAGACCAGTCTATCATCATGTAAACTGAGTCAGGGTCAGTCAGGGAAGATAGGCTCATTTCCCCTTCAAGTTGAGCAACGCTTGATTCAAATATCAAATACATAGGTCAGTGGCGTAGAGTTACGCGACTTGTGTGTCCTTGTGGACAACAGTCACAACACTCTCATTGCACTGGACATCTGCCACATTGAAATGAATAAGACCATGTGTTTGAACCGAGTGAGCTGAAAATGTGAAGAACAAATATCACAATGGTTTCGTTCAGTCGTATATGATGTATTTCTGTTGCGATGGTCTGGAATCAGTTTCCCTTTCAGATCTTGTGGTCTATAGGTCAGATGATGTAAAGGTCATCTGGTATGGAATGCTGAAATCTATATTCAATCATGTGAAATAAAAGTTTCGGTTGAGGTCACTGCGCAATAACCACAGTTACTTCAGCCTTACTTGCTAATGGCATAGGAGAGATTTATTGAACCGTAGAGTAGGAGACATTCCGAGTTTTTGTCGCGCGCTGTTCATAAAAAAAATAAATACTTTACAATATATACGAGCAAACGCTTCTATGCTTATTCAACCTATAACAATATGTTGACCTGGTAGGGTGGGCCACAGTTGTATTCAAAGAAAGTGTAACATATATTCTAGTAACAAACAAATTTGTTACGATATGGGGGGGGGGGGGATGTATTCACTCACATTTTGAAACTGGACATAAAATAATTAATTAATTTTTTTTTAAAAAGCCCATAGTCAACAAAACGCGTTCTAAAGGTCACACTTGTAGATTTATACATTCAAGACAGACTACTCTAATTGAAACAGCCTTGACCTACACCCCCTACCACCGCACACACACACACACGCGTGTATGAATTAATATAGAGCTATCCAAAGGGGAACCAATAAGTTATTCTTGACTCCAGCCGCTGGATAATTAATAACGACAGGTTCACCTTCTTCTCTCATCAATTGTCCTCCGCCGCATCACTGGTGGACAATTCACAGACTAGTCTCTCAATGGATGTTTGAAAACACTTTGAGCTGTCTAGAAATAGCTAGTGTTGTTTGACTAGCTCAATACAATGTATTACACACTCATGCTGAACTCTAGTTGTTTAATGAGATCGATCAATCAATGCTCAGTTTTTACCCATGACAGAGCCGACAGTTCTTTAGACAGTAAGGGAAAATAGTGGGCTGTTTTTTTCTCAATGGATGTTTCTGTTGGTTTATGTTTCCTAGCCAGTATTATACCCCAATAAAAAAAAAAAAACAACATTAGGTCGAATGTCTGGGAGTGCTAGTGAAGACGGTGGCCAGTCTACAAGACTACACGAAATGTCACATAGGGAGAGAAGACCTAGACCAAAGCGCATGTGGACACACGGGCTCAAGTTAACAAACCATCAGGGGAAATGAGCAAGCATATAAGCCTCTCAGCTGATGAAAGAGGCAGACAATAAAATGAATCAGCGCAACTTCTGAATGATGTTTCTTCAAAATGACAAAATCTGGAGAGAGCCGCTTGTGTATATGAACTCGTGTCACTTTTCTTTTGTTCCAAGGAATGCTGGCATTTAACAAGTAATGAGCAAGATATGTGACATCGTGATGGAAGCGTGTCTATTTCAAATGTTTTCTGTTTTCAAAAGGACTTGATGTCATCTATTACTAGGAGTCTAAATATGAATAATAGGATAATGAATCTGTCGGAGTAGTACTGACTTCGCCTTACAAAGTTGAATTAATGATTGTTAAAAACAAGTGCTCCTAATATGTCAGTCATTCAGAAAATCAGCACATTAATTTACTGGTGAATACATGACATGAGTCCCATGAAAAACTAGGCATCATAATAGTTACCAAATATTTTAAATAATCCATGGCATGTTATAAAGATGGTGTATAAGCACAATGAAAATGGTATGTTTTGTAGATTTAGTCTGAGCTGATGGCTAACGACTTGTTGTGGTGTGTCAGCTGATAACTACACTTTGATTACTGATGTATGAGATGGGGACTTAATATGCCACTTCATCTGCGCTATGAGGCTTATCAATGACACTGTTGTTGTTGGTTGTTTTTTTTAAATACATATTTCCTACAATGTTTAAACAAAAATTGAAATAGCTTAAGAAATATGAAAAAGTAGTTCAACTCCAGATCTTAAGTGAGCACTGTGACATTCACCTTCATTGTCCCATATATCATGGCAGCCAGGACACTTGCTGAACGACTGTCTCTCTGATGTTTCTAGACCCCCTGACATTCCAATGTTAACGTGATGTTTGAAGAGGGAGTCGTCTGCTAGGCAGTTGGTCAAGATGACCTACATACTTCACCATGCAAGCATGAGAATCCTCTAAACAAATGAACTTATCGTCTTAGTGCCCACGCTACACGGGACACTTGCTAGGAACGCAAAGAATAGAAGATGCTACCTTGCCAGAGCAATACACAATACACACAGGCTCAGAATGACAACAAGCAAAAAGGTTTTAGCAAACACTAGGTGTCAACACGCTACCGTCCCAATTAGACAGTCACTGGGGCACGACATGGCCTAAATTGTGCCGTTGTGCCAAATATCCAAAATATCAAACATCAGTCACTGCTAGATCTAGTCCCAATTAGACAGTCCCTTCTAGATCTAGTCCCAAATAGACAGTCACTGCTACATCTAGGATCAATTAAACAGTCACTTCCAGATCTAGTCCCAATTAGCCACTGCTAGATATAGTCCAGTCATTGCTATATCTAGATCTAGTCCCAATTAGACAGTCACTTTTAGATCTAGTCCCCTTTAGACAGTCACTGCTAGATCTAATCCCAATTAGCCACAGCTAGATCTAGTCCCAATCAGTCAGTCAATGCTAGTTCTAGTCCCAATTAGAAAGTCACTTCTAGATTACACAGTCGTTGCCAGATCTAGTCCCAATTGTACAGTCACTGTCAGATCTGCTCCGAAATAGACAGTCACTGAACTGCGAGACAATAACAAATGAGACTTCATTAATTGAATTAAATATTTCTTTGCGCTCTTCTCAATGGGGTTGTCCTTATTATCCACGATCTGTTCATTAATCAGGCTGAATGTCATGGAGACTTCCCATTGTCAAACAAGGCTATCAGATGAGTAACAGTTCAACAGATCCTAGAACACTTAATTGTACAAGACAAATGATGAAAACTGACCTGTAAAGTGTTCGGACAAGATCCCAGCAGCTTCAACATGTGCAGTATGTTCAGTGGATCCTGGATGACAAAGTTGCTCTCAATGTCAAACTCACCACCCACCAACTAAGAAAAAAAAAAGACAAATTGTTAATTATGTTTTCTTCTTATTATAGAAACTACGTGAAGCCAACATATAACCAGACCAAAACAAAATCTATAGCTTGTTTAGCGCTACATTTTACAACTGACAACAATTCTTCCTTATTTGATGGGTCAAAGAGGTGAGTGAAATTACAAAGAATTTCAATTGCTCACATTGTATATAAAAACAAAACCTTTAAGTAGTTTTAGAAAAATTGCTTTAAAAAAACACAGAGATATTCAAAACGCATCTCGACAAGAAAAAACAATTCTAGACCTAAAAAAGTGTCTATATCATGTCTAAAGAGGGTGAACAGAACATAGTTCTCAATATGCAATTGGAAATAGTTTCAATGTATTTTATTTCATTGTTTTTCAATCCTTCAAGAGGCTGAGCGTATCGATGTACCTAGGGGCACAATGAGGAAGGAAAGGGGAGGGCAATGTTTCTAAACAGAAATTTAAAAAAAAGGGGGGGGGGGCAATGTTTCTAAACAGAAATACAGGAAGGCAATGTTTCTAAACAGAAATACAGGAGGGCAATGTTTCTAAACAGAAATACAGGAGGGCAATGTTTCTAAACAAAAATACAGGAAGGCAATGTTTCTAAACAGAAATACAGGAGGGCAATGTTTCTAAACAGAAATACAGGAGGGCAATGTTTCTAAACAGAAATAAAGGGGGGGGGGGGCAATGTTTCTAAACAGAAATACAGGAGGGCAATGTTTCTAAACAGAAATACAGAGGGGCAATGTTTCTAAACAGAAATACAGGAAGGCAATGTTTCTAAACAGAAATACAGGAGGGCAATGTTTCTAAACAGAAATACAGGAGGGCAATGTTTCTAAACAAAAATTTCAATCACTTGAATTGCACACACGTTAGTTTGACTTGTAAAACTGTTACTAAAACTGAGCCCAGGTAAATTGTTTTGATCAATCATTCTTAGACAAGAAAATCTGAACATAAAATATACACTGACATACAGCTCTACTTAATTTGTAATGCTCTACAAGCCAATAGGTTTTGTTACCTATGTATCAACAATTTACTTTAATCTTGTCATGTGCAGGTAGACACAAGTGTTTTGGTTTATTAAATAGCTTTACAACTAGGACAGCACGTCACTTCTGAACAGATGTATGACCAGCAGAAATGAATCGAGTTTTTGCATACGTTGAAGGCACATTTCTACAGCAACGAAAGAATCGATGAAGGAAAGTAATCGATGAAGGAAAGTAATCGATGAAGGAAAGTAATCGATGAAGGAAAGTAATCGATGAAGGAAAGTAATCGATGAAGGAAAGTAATCGATGAAGAAAAGTAATCGCCCTATAAATTATAGACACATGTAGGATACTAATGTATCTATAGTTCTATACTCTATCAACGAGAATTATCATACCGAATGCAAACTCATGGTCAGTTTTACCTGCTACAGTGAAATGGGGTTTAGGAAGTCATTATGTGAAACAAGAAAAACATAGACAATACTTTAAAAAATCACAAAATCAATTAGTTTGGATCAGTCATGTAATTAAATATGTAATAGATCTAAACTAACAATAATAATTCTGTGCCATTTGAAACAATATTTGTTTTGCTTTAGCGCAATTTCATGCTTTTAGTTTTCTCAATGCTTTCTCACTGCGCTCTGATTCTAGATCTATCACTTTTCTATCACAGTTGGGAAAAGGAATTGAGAGGGTGTGGGAGAAAGAACGTGAACCAACTTTTGTACCAGGCACCAGGGTGAGTCGATATCAGCTTTGTAACAAGAACAAATAGATAGCACAAACATTTGGTTCCTAAAATGTTCCTTAGATTTGTCTTTCTGTCTTCTAGTTAGATAGCTGACACTTTCACTATGTAAAAATCCCATCAACCAACTTGAAACACTGTCACTAAAATGTTCGCAGGATTTCTCTATCCCGAGTACGCTGTTCTGCCTCAACGTGGCACTTGGGTGGAAACGCCCATTAGAGGAAGTGGTTAGGCTAAATGAATAGCAAAACAAAACTCCTGATATACAAAAACTCCTGGTATACTCGGCCTTCGGCCATGCTTTCTAGCCCATGCGCCCGGAGTGCCAGATATATCGGAAATAGCAATGCCTTTATATAGGCATTTACTCGGATCTCTTCCAGACAGAACGGTTGTTCAAACAGGTTTTTTTTCCCTGTTCAATCAGGTTTTTTTCAAACCTAGAGCTCGAAAAGGCTTCGGCTCAGCTCTTAGACAATGAGAAGGATTTCTCTATCGAACGATTCAAAAGAAATTAAGGCAGTGAACACACTAATCCTAGCTTTGAGTCTAACACCACTCAAGTCATTAGGAATGATGACTAACAGCATTGCGAACATGATCGCTTGTATTGAAGCTTGATAGAAAAATTACATTAGTACATTGAAATAAACAAATCAAATATATTCTATGTATGTGGGTTGCAGCGCGTAACAAGATCGTCAATTTACAGAAAAGACCCGGAAAAGAAAAAAAAAAGAAAAAATGTGGTGCCTGTCTACTAACCTACAGTTCAATTTGAGCTCTGCAAACCCTAGCCCACCCTCTACTTGACACGTCGCGTTCACCGCTGGGAAGGTGAAGGCCTGTACCTGCACACAGTATGACACTCCACTGTTCATCACTGATATAGTGTGTGTGTGTGTGTGTTGGTCACTTGGTGTGTGTCTTCAGGAATACCATCTAGATCTAGTTGTCCAATCAACGAAATTAAATGCGAAAATAGCAAAGCCTTCCAGACAGGGGAGACAAATGAATGACATAAGAACACTGCAAACAGTCAGACATAAAACCACACATAGATCTAGAATTTCCTTTTGAAGGAGACATCGTAAGTTCTCATTGTTTAGGTACAAGAATCACTATTCATGCTAGTTTAACAAGCAAGGTCACGCGTCTTTTCATTCTAGGAAGTTATTGCGGTGTAAATGTTCAAAAAAGTTCAGTTTTTAAACCGATGCTACCCTGTTGACGGTAGGGCACCCACACACAAGAATCGGATGTCACTGTCGTCATGTAAAAAGATGTCGTCTAGTCTTCCTGAGTCAAGTTAAGGAGGTTATTGATTGACCATCGCTAGAAGGACGGGGAGTGACCCACACGTTCCGATAATTACCGGACTTCTAAAGCCCCGACTTAGCCCCAAAAAGCCCCCCCCCCCCCGGCGCCCCGTATCGCACACAAGCCCAAAGCCATTGTGGCACCGTCGAAGCAAAATAATGAGGTGCCGTTAATGCGGTATTAATGGGGCGTGGTAAATTGTGTATTGGAAACAAGGTGCAGATGAGTGTAGTGATATTCACCTCTATAGAGGTCAATTGTTAGGAGAGAGAATTGATTCTCACATATATAATAACATATAACGGTCAATTGTTAGGAGAGAGAATTGATTCTCACATATATAATAACATATAACGGTCAATTGTTACTTGTGATATTCGACTGTGATTGAAATTTAGTTTTTAACACACAAAAAAGGCATAAAACTTAAATATAGACTTAAATCATTGGTGATCAATATTTCAATCTACAAATCTATCAAGTATGAACATAGTTTACAAGGAAGCTACCTAGAAGAATGTGTTGGACCAACCGATCGATTTTGGTCCACAATGCTGAAACAGAAACACCTTTCAAGTAATACAGATAGGATGATAGGCTTGCAGATGTACCGATAGTGAGATTTGATTACATGGGCCAGAATCATTTCAAGCCTGGTTGAGAAATGTGAATACACTTCTAGCCAGCGGCTAGTCCTTGCAGGGAGCAGTGGAGGACTAAGCGAAAAAAAAAAAAGGGGGGGGGGAGACTAAGTTTAGCCAAGGACTTTTTAAAGAGTGACAAAACAAACCTTAGAGAAATAAGAATCTTGATGTTTTGGGGGCCTACACTAAAAGTTTCACACACGATACTACAAACAGAAAATAAGATGTTGTAGAGGCCATCCATATGGGGGCTCTTCTGATAGTAGCCTAGTGGTCGAGTTTCTTTCCACAGAGGCTATCAGGAAAAGAAAGACCATGCACGTGCCATTAATGACTTGTAGTCCAATAGTACAAATACAACTGATAATCTGGACTAATCAACAGTAGCTCCAGCTGAGACTTGCATTGGAAACGCTCATATTAGGTCGAGCAGTCAGATATTTGTCTGGTCTACCCATCAGTACTTCACCTATCTTCCAACTACCGAATTAACAAACATGGCAGTATTGATTACTTCGTAACCGTCATATCGAGTTAACAACTTTTGGTTACACAAAGGAAAAAAAAAGCCATTATCAATGTGGTGACCATGTGATATTGCTACAGTATACTAACAAAGCCTCTATTATTGATTCATTGTTATGATAAACACTTTTGATGAAAAAAAAAAAAAAAAAAAAGAATAGAATATGAAGAAAACGTGCATACAAAGAACAAGTCACAATAGCTACATCAGGTCGAAACCAGTATCGATATTGTACTAAAACAAAAGCTACATCAGGTCGAAACCAGTATCGATATTGTACTAAAACAAAAGCTACATCAGGTCGAAACCAGTATCGATATTGTACTAAAACAATAGCTACATCAGGTCGAAACCAGTATCGATATTGTACTAAAACAAAAGCTACATCAGGTCGAAACCAGTATCGATATTAACTAAAACAATAGCTACATCAGGTCGAAACCAGTATTAATATTGTACTAAAACAAGTTTCAAGTTTTGTGGTATTGTTCCGTAAGGTCGTTGTGAGTCATAAGAACCTTGTGATGTGGCCATCAAGTTTTGTGGTATTGTTCCGTAAGGTCGTCGTCAGTCCTAAGGACCTTGTGATGTGGTCATTAAGTTTTGTGGTACTGTTCCGTAAGGTCGTTGTGAGTCCTAAAGACATTGGGATGTGGCCATCAAGTTTAGGTTTCCTTTTTTTTTTTACAATGATCAGCGTCTAATCGTGAGGCCCAATGGCGGCCATTGTGATCATGTTTTGATCTCCGCAATTGTGATGCGGTCTTTGTAGGTGATACCCTATATCGTGCATCTCAATTCCATTGCTAGGATTTAAATTTCTAAATTAAAGTCAAATTCTGCAGTTAGAATCCGAAATTCGCAACCATACAAGAATGTGGCCTTGACCAAGGAGCGCATTAGTCTGATTTTAGTGTCGAGGGCTAGGACTTTGTCTTTGCATATTGTTAAGAGCTTTAAGGTGTTTAAAACTTATGACACTTGCCAAATTTTGGCCACCTATACTGATGCCCATTTAGGCCTATTGGCCATTGGTGAACTGCTTGAGCCTGGGTGAACTGCAGTGTATGTTTTGCTTTTCTTCTACCACAGTGTTTATGGTGTTTACAATTATTCTCATGACAGTGCACCCAGCACGGCGCCACAATGTTCTGTTGGCTTTGGTTTCTCTCGAGGCAAAGCCTATATTGAAACCTCTCAGTGATGCTTGGACAAATAGCACTGAAATGTTTTCTTTGTCCACCTTTCCATTGGTCAGCGGGAGTCTTCCATTCTGCAGACCCAAGCTCAGACTGCATCAAGGCTCGCTCTGTATACCGCTTCTAAGTCGTGTACCTTATTCTGTCTTTCAATACTTTTTTTTTCTAAGGCTGGTCATGTGAAAGTGATTTAGCATGCTGTCCACTGCATAGGGGTAAAAAGGAATGTCCTAATGATTGAACTCTAACTTAACTCTTCATGGCCTTTTTGACATTTGCATTAGCAATTAGTAAGTCTATTTCATTGTCCTTTCGGTTTTGTATGATATTTGGATTAGAGTAGGTTTTTTCTGTACTGGCTACTACAGGACAAGGCTTTTTACAAGGCTTCTATCAAGTACCTCCTTCTGTCTGGTCAACGTATTGAACACCTTATTTTCTAGTTTCTCACTTTTTGGATCAAGTTGAAACTGCACAACTATTCAGTGTCGATGGCAACAAATGAATCCATCGAAAAGTTAACCAATTAGTTAGTCAATTAGTCGTAACTAATTTTGTTGAATACATAAAATGTACTTAGCTAAAGTGCGACAGAGAGTTAGGTCATTCCCTAACAATTTTAAACTAATTCCATCATGGAGGCTCGAGTCCAGACTGGGAAGTTTTTTGTTTTTTTTGGAATAGCTTTTGAAAAGGCGGCACTAAACCTTCTCCCAGATACAATCCACTGACTGGACCGTAGGGCACTGAACCTTTCTCCCAGATACAATCCACTGACTGGACCGTAGGGCACTGAACCTTCTCCCAGATACAATCCACTGACTAGACCGTAGGGCACTGAACCTTCTCCCAGATACAATCCACTGACTGGACCGTAGGGCACTGAACCTTTCTCCCAGATACAATCCACTGACTGGACCGTAGGGCACTGAACCTTCTCCCAGATACAATCCACTGACTGACCGTAGGGCACTGAACCTTCTCCCAGATACAATCCACTGACTGGACCGTAGGGCACTGAACCTTCTCCCAGATACAATCCACTGACTGGACCGTAGGGCACTGAACCTTCTCCCAGATACAATCCACTGACTGGACCGTAGGGTACTGAGCATGATGGAAGCAGGAAAGTTGCCACGAAACAATAAAAAACAATAAAATATTTCCAATTGCACAAGTTTATTAGTGTTAGTCTCAAGTCTAGAATAAAGATCTATTTAACTCTTTCTCTCCGTAATAATATACCACATTCTAGTGGAATCAACGCTGGTATCGTCAGTTAGGAGAGAAAGAGTTAACAATCTTATTACACGATTGATTCAAATTAATGGATGCCATTTTACTCAATATAAGCGAAGTAAAGTTTTTATTTTATATTTCACCAGTTTATGAATATATAGAGGGTGTGCCTAATTATGTACGTTCGCTTGAAAAATTAACTTGCGCTGCAGTTAAGTTTTGAAACAATCATTTTAGGCGCAATCGTTAGCAAGTATTAAATATGTAATGTGCTCATTAAAGGACTATAAGACGACTGGAGTACAATACATGGTGTCATTAAATCTTGGAGACAATCAATCATCATTCCAGCGGAGAACAAAAATAAACATAGACGATTTCTCGCTCAGGAAATCCACTAGTTTCGAATTAAAAAAAAAAAAAATCTTGATTCCAGACTCATTCGTCCTCATGCGACGGAAGCCGAGATAAACATTAGATTGTTATGTTACATCGTAAACACCACACAGAAACACAGACACGCAAGTGTGTCACTTCAAACAGACATATTTGCTCTAGGAAAATTACGTTTCCAATGTTTGTTTATTTATTGTTGTATTCTGGGTTGATCTAGGGAATTTCCCTGCCAGCGTTCTTTTGTGTGTGTGTGTCCCTTTCTCCCTCACTGAGCAGATGGGTTTGGTTGGAAAGAGATTTGGGAGAAGGAGGTGTAAGGAAGCAATCGTATCAAGGGATCACAACTGTACAGAAAGACCAAAGATGTCGAGAAATGAGCATATGTTGATAAGTGTAGGCAATTCATTCAGGAATTAGAAAGAGAAAAAAAACACTCAAGAAGGGACAGCAGAAAGTGCAGACTGTAACAGAGAAGAAGAGAAGAATTTCAACTGGGTAGAAGAGACAAATTATAAAGGAAAGGGGATATAGAGAGAAAAGCTGTGATTGAGTAAGACTAACTGTAAGAAAGAGAAAGAGGGAGAGAAAGAAAGGCAAACTGTGACAAAATATACATAAGTGAGAGTGACAGACTAGAACTAACTGTGACAGACTGTATATAAGTGAGAGCGACAGACTATAACTAATTGTGACAAACTGACTTAGACAAAAACAGTGACTGAATGAAATGAGACCAATTCAGACAGAAGATAATCGGAAAATGAAATGTGTTCTATAGTTGTTTTACGGTATTGTTTTCCCTTCTGCCTTTTCTACTCTATAATGTTTGTGTATTTTAGTCTATATAATATAAGTGCATTCTAGTCTATATGTTTGTGTATTCCAGTCTATATAATGTTTGTGTATTCAATACATTCCACACTTTAACATAAATCTTTCCATTTAAAAAAATGAAAACATTCTATTAGACACAAGCCAATCTCTCAATTATGTGACATTTCCGTGGCTGATGGTTGATCTCTTAATGAAAATAAGCAGAAATAAACCCTATAAGACTATCAGTTTCTAGTTTCAATGGTTGATCTCTTAATTAAATAAGCAGAAATAAACCCTATAAGACTATCAGTTTCTAGTTTCAATGGTTGATCTCTTAATTAAATAAGCAGAAATAAACCCTATAAGACTATCAGTTTCTAGTTTCAATGGTTGATCTCTTAATGAAAATAAGCAGAAATAAACCCTATAAGACTATCAGTTTCTAGTTTCTAGTTTCAATGGTTGATCCCTGGTTCTCCCAGATACAATCCACTGGTCCACTGACTGGACCTTAGGGCACTGAGCATGATGGGAGCAGGAAAGTTGCCACAAAACAATAATAATCAATAAAATATTTCCAATTGCACAAGTTTATTATTGTTAGTCTAAAGTCTAAACTAAAGATCTATTAACAATCAATTACACGATTGATTCAAATTAATGGATGCAATTTCACTCAATATAAGCGAGGTAAAGTTTTTATATTTATATTTCACTAGTTTATGAATATATAGAGGGTGTGCCTAATTATGTACGTTCGCTTGAGAAATTAACACTACGCTGCAGTTAAGTTTTGAAACAATCATTTTAATGAAAGTAAGCAGAAATAAACCTTATAAGACTATCAGTTTCTAGTTTCAATGGTTGATCCCTTAATGAACGTAAGCAGAAATAAACCCTATAAGACTATGTCTGTAACATAGACTAAGGCGGAGAAAATAGTAGTTTTCTGATAGATCAAAGCAGATCCATTTCTCACAGGTTGACAAACTTCTCGAGGGCTTCATTAGATATCATCTATTTTTAGTATTTCGTGAAATGAATCAAATCTTTCTTCAATCTTTCCCATCCTCCCCACCTCCCCACACACACACGCTAAAAGGGTTGGGAAGAGGACAGTGGGGTGGGGTGGGGTGGGGGGTACGTGGATGGACAACACAAGATTGTCTCCCTTTCCACGTTACCACGATTGTTCTTCTTTGTATCATTGCAAGAATGAGAGAAGTGATGGTAGTAAGAGCTGACCTGTACTCAGAATAGTTGTGTGCTGTTATCAGGACATTCATTCATATAGACTTTTGTATGGGGGTGTGTCAGTAACAAGATGAGAGAAGTGATGGTAGTAAGAGCTGACCTGTACTCAGAATAGTTGTGTGCTGTTATCAGGACATTCATTCATATAGACTTTTGTATGGGGGTGTGTCAGTAACAAGATGAGAGAAGTGATGGTAGTAAGAGCTGACCTGTACTCAGAATAGTTGTGTGCTGTTATCAGGACATTAATTCATTGACTTTTGTAGGGGTGTGTCAGTAACAAGATGAGCCCTCTATTGCACCAACAGAACTTTGATCCAATAGAAAGCAGAGAATTAATATTCAAATGTGGTACATCTCGGTTTTGTCTCTTCAGCCTACACACAAACATTGAAGTGGTATCCCATTTTGTTTTCCTGCTTAAAAAAAAATAAATTAGCTAGCCTGTTGACCCTCCGTAATATAACAAGAGGCTTAGACCGAGACCTAGCGTAATAGAAGGCCTGAATACTTATCTGCAACGTCGCAGGCAGTGGAGATCAATAGCTCGTTGTCACGTCGTACAGACTTGTGACGATATATTGGTCTTCACTGCCCACATGTTGCGACGTCGCAGGTCAGTATTGGGGCCTTCGAATGGTTTCGCTTAGACCCACGAAATGACCCTGCTAGAAATGTAGAACTATAGTCTGAGCAAAATGGGCTGGTTAAAAAGGCACAGAATAGATACATACTATTAGTTGCTGAAGAGTTGTTTGTCACAAGGTTTAATGTGTATCGTTAGTAGGCCTACTTGCCAATACTTCGTACACCACGCCCCTGGAAACCTATTTTACTGGAGAAATATCGAAGGACTAGCGATTGAAAGTGAAAAGATGCGAAACTGAAGTGTTTGTCACGTTTGGACGTGGTAACACCTCATGCTTGAAGTCAAAGAAATGTAGCATGTCTCAGCAACAAGAAAAAAAACGTCAAATGATCGCACGAGGAGAGACGAAGGGCTGGTTAGAGCTTGTGAACGCAACAAAGGCTATAGTGTTTGGATTGGGTTTGTTCCTCAAACATTTAGAAATTGGAAATGAAATTGGTTTTGATCTTATGTCTAATTCAGTTTGTTTTATATAACATTCAGTTTTCAACACTGTAATATAAGGTCTAGCCTCCCGCAGGACGGCAGCGAACAGGTTATAAACCCTGGACCATCGGGACAACGGAACGATAGTCCAGAAGGCAATCATGACATATCTGATTATTAGCTTGTCCTATGGAAAATAATAACTAAAGTAACAATAGTTCTTTGAAGACGAAAATACAATCACTCATAATACTTTTTAAAATATTTCTTCAAAAGTATCTAAAAATAAAGTATGAATGGTATTAGTTCAATAAAATCAATCAACAACAGACTTAAGATTCATTACTTAGCTCTAACACTGAAGCCTGTTGGAAGAAGGTAAAGAAACTGCAATCTTAACATTGACAAAACTTTATTTTCTTGATAATTGATTATTTGTCACAAAAAAAAATAATGAATTGACAAATCTTTACAATATGCAAATGTTATCATTTTAGTTTGAATGGAATTACCTACCACCAATGCTATGTATGTATGACCTGGAATCAGATGCCAACCTTTACTTACTAGTAATAAAAAATAGGGC
The DNA here is from genome assembly GCA_036873155.1 of Biomphalaria sudanica. Taxonomy (NCBI): domain Eukaryota; kingdom Metazoa; phylum Mollusca; class Gastropoda; family Planorbidae; genus Biomphalaria; species Biomphalaria sudanica. The sequence goes on from JAZGLO010001986.1 coordinate 1,101,379, forward strand.
TAAATGGGAGTGAAAGTGGACAGTTGACCAGGCCATAAAATTAGATTAATTTATTATTTGGACATTTACTTCAAGGAATAATACATATTTTTATATATTCATATGTACAAGTATTCTTTGCAATGAAATTGTACAGCATAATTTTAATCACTGACAAAACTAAATTTAATTAATTTTTTTTTTAACGAAAGTGATTTATAATTATTTTTAAAAAGAGATTTCAGATGTATATAAACATTAAAATATCATACAGAAAAATAAAAAGATTACTAATGAATGAATGTTTAGATCATAGGCAATCAAAGTGACTGACACGCTTAAGTCTATCATTTAAGAGAGTATAAAATTAAGATTTAAAAAAAAAAAAAACACCACCCATAACATTTAGTTCCTGGAAGTTTCTTTTGCTGTGAGGCAGTCGATGTAGACATTTACACTTTTTAAATTAAAAGGATGGTATTAATGCACAAAATATATCTTCACCATAACTTTAACCCCACTCTTCAAAGGGAAGCTTTTCACTGCTCACAGATAGTAGCTATCTTGAATGTGCAGATTTAAATTGACGATCATACACTATATACTTAAGGTGTCCAGTCATATCATCCCTGGTCACTCTATCTGCAATTAAATATTTTTTTCTCTGTCATTGTTTAATGGTGCAGTTATAGTAAGGCTTTGACTTAAGGCCATCCTTTCATCCAATATATAAATTTGTTTTATTTATAATGCTAGTTGATATTTTTGACCTGCTCTTATAATGTTTATAGTGTTCACCTTACCATCTACATTCTTATGAGGACATCTAATAAATATGTCAATAAGTATGCTTTCAGTTCTTTGCTTCTACTTGATATAGAGGATGTCAATATTATCCTGTGCCTACTGCATGTCACTAAAGGCCAAGGTGTGGTGGAAGAAGTGGAAATGTATTAAGGGATAAGAACAATAAATAATTATGATCCTGCTGATTACTAATCATTAAAAGTCAAGGTGTGATAGAAGGATAGTCAGTTGCACAAGGCATCATTTCTGCAGGCTAGCACAGCACTGAGCAACATCCAAAGAAGAAATATGCAACACTGGTCAAGAGAATTAGAAACAATGTATAGTGATACCTATCTTACTGATTTACATTAACACATAAAACAATTTTGACATTAGATCTATATCTATAGATGTTGAAGAGGGAACCATTTTTATTGGATTAGAAGCTCACTTAGCTTTTCATGTATTATTAGAAATTAATTTAACATATTTTTTACAAATAAATTTCACAATGAAAATAGTGTATTTTTTTTTACATGCAATGGCAGACTAACCAAATGAAATTTATTTCCTTTAAAAGATTTTAAATCGATCCTGACAAATTTCACATAAAGTGATATTGGACTCAGCAATCAAAAAGGCTATATATCTGTAGTGATAGCATTTAGATAGTATAAAAAAAATTTAAAGAGTTAGTTATGTTTTTGTAATAAATAAACTCTTACATATTACTAAGAACAATAGGTGTGTATATGCCTGTACAATATTTACCCTATAACATACAAAATTCACTGATTATAATACAGTCTGTTCACAAGATACAATAGTTTCAGTAGTGTCACCAATATGAGCATAAACAAATTTGACAAGGAGACAACCAAAAAGGTAAACAAGTTTTCATTTTCATAACTAAAATAGTTTTTATGGAGAAAATAAGTCCATCGGGCAGTGAAGTGCTAACAAATTTCTGAGCCATTTATAAGTTAACCTTATTTAAAACTGAATGAATCATTAATTGACCCACAAAACTGAAATTGCTATTTAGAACAGGGTACTAATGACAAATATTGAAAATACAACATTGTTATAATATATGTAATAAAATAGTGATTCAGTGAAATTTATTAAATTTATGCTGAAATATTAGAATGAAAAACTCAGAAAACCTTCCTAAATAAATCTGGTAAACAGAGATAACACAGTGTGGTGATTGGGATGTAAACATAAGGAAAACAAAATACTCTCCACTCATGCATCACACCTATTCTAGTCTTGTAGGTCTTCACTTAAGTAGGCCAAGTACTCCAGAGCTTAAATCTTAGTAATATATACATGTTTCAATTGTGTAAGTAGTCAAAGAATATTTCATTTTAGATTCATATTTTTAATTACATCTGAAGCTATATAATTAGCTGGGGGGAAGGGGGGGGATAAAGTTAAGTACTAAGGAAGACATTGGATGTGCAAATAATGAGATGTACTTTATTTGGATCACTGCCACCTTTCGAAATACAATTTTTCTTATCTTATATATACAAAAGAGAAGTAATTACTTCCTACGAATTTCATGTGTCAACCTATTTATGCATGTTAATCAGTGATTAAAACTCAGTTAATTAAGTCGTTTTGTTTTCCTGGAATATTCACGCAACCTATGACATGCTCTAACAGCACTACAAAAGATGGAGCATTAATAAATTATATATATATACGAATTAGTCCAAAAATATAAACATGGCTATGGGCATTTGTATACTGGTACATAAAAAATATGTGCTTTAAAAAAGTTTATCTAAGGGGAAGAACTCCATATTTACATCCATATATCTCAATAATAACAGATTTATTTCCCTTTTTCTATATTTAAAAAAAAAGTTTAATTACCACTATTTAATTAATTAATTGGTTAATTTGTTTATTAATTCATGTTTTGTTAAGAACAATAAATAATATCAGCTTGACCTGAGAATGGGAAGAGAAATAATGTGTTCCAAATTCGTACCACACAGAAAGTGAAAGACAAAGAGAGTATCTAAAAGGTTTGTAAAAATTATATTCTCGAGTAAAAATTTTATAGTATGTATCTACAATTCTACGTAGATTTAGATCTATTAGGAAAGTTGTACCAGACAGACAGGAAAGCAAACAGAGTAAGTTGATAAAAGCTTTCTTTGTAAAATTATAGAGTAAATATTTTAAATTATATCTACAGTTCTACATAAATCAAGATCTATAATTTGTTGATCTATAATCTAATCCTAGGATAAGGTCCTATAACGTGTACGTATCAGGCCTTTTGTCTATTTTCTTTACTTAATACTGCTGATCATCTTATCTTATAGATTACAGATATTACTTCAAAAGAGAAGAAATTCTTTAAACTTAAGGGACTTTAACTCTGCAAAGTCATCGGTTTTCCTGGCTGATCTGTGATACGTCCAGAAGGCAGAAGAGGATTAGAGTTTAGAGCTCTCTCTCTAGATCTAATATATATATATATTGAATATTGTAATTACTTAACAAGCAAAAAATGAAAGTCAAGCTAGTAAAATTTACTACTAAAAATATATATTTTGAAATGAAAAGATCATAATAATATTAATAAGCTACTAATGATAAGACTCACAGTTTACTCTAACAGTCTACACTTACAATCTTCTCAATATTATCATGATTATTATTATCAGTGGTGACAACATTTTATGAACAACTGAACATACCAGGTAAAGCACTGTGTCAACAACATCCTTATTTGATGCTTGTTGTAGCTCTATCAAGCCAATAAGTAATCCAAATTTTAGCTCGTCATTGCCTTTTAACTTTAGAATCCCTTCCACAGTTTTTACATCCTCGACTCCCTCTCCATTGGGAGTTGAAGACATTTTGGAATATAAAACACTAACACTGATTGCTGTGTAAGCCAAATAAAATAACTTGACACATTAGCAACAGTCGGTTTTGCAAGCTTTCATTGGCTTTGCTATACGCCGACAAACGTAACTGCGCTATGACTTCCGTGTTTTTGGGGCACAAAACAAAACGAATAATTGATTGGAAGATTATTGTTAAAAATTGATATCGAACTTTTAATACAAATGCAATAATAATTTATTATGTTTTTCTATTTTTCTGAAGTGCTAAGCTTTTTTTAATTATCAAATATCGGTTTTGTTTAACTAGATTAGATGTAGATATAGAGTTACTACACTAAAGCCTATAGAGTCTAGCTCTAGCTCTAGTATAAGACCTGTTTGCTTGTGATTAATCAATAAAAGTTCATCCAATGTACGAAACAGAACTTGGCCTGTCATAATGTCTGGTGTTAACCCTTTTTTCTTTTTTTGTTTTTTTTTTTGTTTAATGTTGTCAATACTTGTTCAGATCTACAAAAGAAAAATATGACAAGAAAAATAATCTACGTAAGTGGAGGGCGTGAACAATTTTTTTATTTTTTTTAATGCCCATTCACAGATTCGAAAGCAATTTGAATATTAAGTAACTTTTACTAAAAATGTAGATCTATTTGAGTGTTTCAAATTCTGATCACATTGATTTACTAGGATCGTCGGATCTAGACACAGAGGCAGTATTTAAATATAAATTTTACGTTAAAGGTTGGGGTTTAAATTCAAAAGATTAAATCCAGGAATAGAGAAAGTAATAGAAAGGGATTTGCAACATGAGGAAAAGCGGAGAAAGCTGTATAAATATGACGTATAAAAAATAGGCCTAACGTGTAGCTAACAAAATTAATTTAAGATTGCTTTTTTTTTTTTTTTTTTTTACATATTCCAAAGTCAAGTAGGCCTACAAGTGTACAGCGTTCCTCAAACTGTGTGGCTAGGAGAGGGTGCGACGTTCTGGCAAGGTGGTTCAAATGTTGTTTTAAGAACAAAACAAATCAGTTGGCTATTAGCATTGTTTTCGTTAATCCTATTAAAATAAACAAAAAATAAATAAAACGCATAATATTATATTATTAATATTATTCAAGAAAAAAAAGAAATTTGGTGACGTTCATCGTTTCATTTTCTAAGCAGTAGGCTATATCCTTTCTTACTGTTTTTTTTAAAGACACTTTTGCAACAAGATGTAGGGTATTCAAAGTAATCTTTTGAAGAATTTCAATATGTCGTCGCCATGGGCATAGCAGGAGGGCAGGGGCATGAGGCTCAAGGCGGGTGGAATTTTGTAACTGTTGCTTTGCTTTAAATTTTAAAAAAAAGAGGGCCGGTAGATTTTAATGTTGAACCATCACTTTCTCAAAGGGGTGTAAAACCCTCTTTAATTAAAAAAAACAAAAAAACTAAAGTAAACAAAATTCACCAGATTCCTTTAGCATAGCCAACTGGGATTTTGAACTCAGGGGGTTTTGAGTTTAAAATTTCACTCTTCAATTAAAAAAAAAATAAAGAAAACTTAAGTTACCAAATTCCTTGAGTTTAAACCCCCTCCAGATGGTTTTAAGCTCAAACCCCCAAACACCCCTCCATGGGGTTTTGAGGTTAAACCCTCCTCTTTAATTTAAAAAAAAAACAACTAAATCGAACTATATAGTAACCAAATTCCATGAGCGTAGCCAAATGGGGGTTTTAGTTTAACAATCACTAGCGAGTTGAAGTTAAAATCTCCTTCGATAAAAACTAAAGCAAAGCTACAATCACAAATTCCATATAATAGGAGGATGCGGCTCGTTGTTTGTTGGATAAAAGAGTTTTTAAAAACAAAGGGGGAACATAGAATTTGAGAGCTAGAAAATTGGGCTGGTGGTGGGGGAGCGTTTTAAAGGCTGATGTGATACCTGTGCTATGTTACTGTTGAAATAGTTAGTATTTAAGTTCATGAGCCTCATGACAATGCTACCCCACTGCTGACACAATTTTCTAGCCCTCAAGTTCTATAAGTCACCTTTAAGCAATCATTCGAACGACCCTATTATGGAGTATGCACAAATACTTCTTAGGCCCATCGGTTGTAGCCCTCCGTCTCCCTGCACTAAAATGTCCCGCCCCCTCCCCCCACATATACACACAATATTTCCAATGAAGCCCCCCTTCCCGCGCAACAGTTTGAAAGAATAAACAGCAATATTCGCAACTTCTTATGGTCCACACTTTACATATTTTTTTTTTTTTTTTTTTGCCAGTCCTAAATGTAGATCTAGAGATGCAACTTATTGAGAAAAGCACATCTTCACAAACGTACTATACCCCCCTTCTCCACCCCACAACAAAAACACAAATTCACACTTTTAATAGGGCCTTATATTCACTGTTACAAGCGTTTAGGACTTCTAATTTTTTCTTTAGAAATGTACTGTTATCACAAAGAATAAATAAATGTCTGTGGATAATTAAACATAACAATTAATAAACAGAGAGCTCGTGTTGATATAAGTAGACATTGACACTATCATTTTATTACGTCACATCCTTTGAAGTATTTTCTCACAAAAACATCCACAACAAACAATTACGCAGTATAAAAATATTAGCACAAGAAAGAGACCTACTTGTAAATCTAGGTCTAGTCGTTTTAAAATTGTCTCCACATTATGATTATCTACAATCTTTAATTTTCAAACTGTAGTAATTTTCTCAATACATACACATGCCTTCATGCAGGTGCTTTGTGTTCTTTGTAAAAACACATTTGATAATCACACTGATCTAAGGATAATCACGTACGCTCCGACAATTATCTATACTGTAACTGTGGTGCTCAAAATACGGCCCGCGGGCCAGTACCGGCCCGCGAAGTGCCTCTGACCGGCCCGCCAAAACGTCGACACAAAAAAGTTGAATAATGTATCTTTACCTTAATTATTGCCTTCATTTGTATCGAATGTATTGGTACCATGACCTTTACTATTTCTGAATGGAAAATCTACCAGGAAAAATGAACGGATCTTTACCTGTGGAACGTGATAATAAGCCAACATGTTTGTTTATAAGGAAAGTGTGGCTGTTTAAAAAAATCCAAGAACATATAAACGGCATTACGAAACAAATTTGGCGGTATTCTTGATTTGAGCCGCGAATAAAAGATTGCTAAACCACAGGTACTAGATCCACAGGTTTCTAATCAAATTTCATCTAATCTAATTTCATTTCGTTTCTGTATCTTTTCGTTGATGTGGCCCCTGACACGAGTGTTGGAAATTAATATGGCCCGCAGGACGAGTAAGGTTGGGCATCAGTGCTTTAGAATAATAATGAAGAGGAGGGTTAACTACAAAACTATCTGTAGAGGGTTAAACTCCAAACCATCTGGAGGGGACGGATGGATCCTCCCAAAAATCCAACACAAATGGTAGAGCTGGCATACTTATTGAATGGCCCAATAGAGAAAGACTGGAAAAGTCTATTGCAACTGGCGATCTCTCAGACAGCCATAGAGCAGAAAGGCAAGCACTGGAACTAGCAGCTACCACACTAATAAACTACCCATGTACACTAAAAACAGCCAAATAATCTTACTGACCGATGCCAAAACAGTCTTTCAAAGCCTGAAAAACTCGGATACTTCATTAAAGCAACTCAGGACAGCCATGAAAACCTTAACATCAACTGCAAGGAAATAGTTCTTCAATGGAATCCAGCACACATTGAATTAGAAGGCAACGAAAAAGCAGACATACTGGTCAAAGATGGAAGAATGGACAAACAAATAAAAATCCCTATCTACCAAGAAGAAATGATGAAAATAATAAAGTTTAGAATAAATGAGAATTGGACCAGCTCACATCCCAATTACAAGAAAAATGACGCCTATTATAAGCTATCTCGACATGACCAGCGCATAATTTTTCGACTCAGAACCGGACACAACAGAATGAGACAACATATGTACCGGAAGCTTAAAGTCTGGACGAGCGAAATCTTCCCTTGTGGAGCATCACCAGAGAATGCTGATCATGTCCTTAGAAGCTTCATACTATTTTAAGAGGCCCGAACAAGACTCTGGCCCCAAAACCCTTCTATAGGACTGCCTGATCTGGAAACCACTGCGCGATTCATCTCAGATGTGGGATTAATGATCTGAACCCTTCAACATGTAAAATGAGAACGAAGAAGAAGAAGAATCTGGCAGGGGGTTTAAACTTAAAGGTCTCCGGGATGGGGAATTAAACTCAAAACCCCCTTGGCTACGCTCGTAGAAATTCGTGTGATTAGTTTGCTTTAATTTTATTTATAAGAGGTGTTTTTTAGCTTCAAACCCCGCTGGAGGGGGTTTTAAACTTAAAACCCTTTGGAGGAGGTTTTAAAGTAAAGCCCTCGGGGGAAGGGGTAAACACAAAAACCCTCTTGATTACGCTGATAGAATCTGGTGTCTGTTGTATGCTTTAGTCTTATATTGAAAAGAGGGTTTTGTCGTTAAAAAAAAATTTGGAGTGGGGTTTTAAACTCAAAATTCCCTTGGTTACGCTCAAGGAATTTGGTGGCTGTCGTTTTCATTTTTTTTTATAAAGAAGATTGGGGTAACCTCAACCTCCCCTTGAGGGGATTTTTAAACTCAAAACCTCCCTATCTACGCTGGGGAAAGTGATGATTTAACATTGAAACCTCACCTAAAATAAACAAAATCAAAGCAAATAATAGTCACGGCCATGAACGTAAGCCTATGTGCTGATAAAAGAACAATCAATAGCACAGCCAGCGGATTCAAAAACGAGGATACATTATATCAGCTTTATAAGCATGAGAACGAGCTGGGAAATAGTTTTGCAGTACTAGAGTCTAGTATAGGCTCACAAAAAATATCTGCAGTACTAGAGTCTAGTATAGGCTCACAGAACTTATCTGCAGTACTAGAGTCTAGTATAGGCTCACAAAACGTATCTGCTGGCTAGATGGCATCATGAGTCTTCTTTGTAACACGCACAACACTCCAAATGAGTTAAGCCAACTCTCTTCTTAGGATCATGACGATTTATTAGCTCAAGTTCATTTCCAAAGCCTTCACCATGGTTGATAATATATCTAGGTTTCTGAGAGTAATTGTTGCACTGCATTACACGCAATCTCATACAAGAACGCCAAGTACAACACCAGAATAGGATCTGATAGTTCCTTTACAGAATTGTCCTTTCCTCCAAAAAAAATATGTTTTTTCCCGTACTTAGCCATCTAACTTCATCGTGGTTAGGAATATTACTATAAACTAAATCCAATACCTTAGAGGAAGGGCTGGGATTGACGATTAGTTAACCCGTGTCGTCTCAAGAAGTTTATTATAATGATAACAATTTGCATTGCAACGTTCCATCTATTTTTTTTTACTTTACCTTTACCTATCCCTTAGTCCAAGGGTGGGCAAATAACGGCCCGCGGGCCACATGCGGCCCGTCGGAGTGTTTAATGCGACCCCCCGAAACCTATAGAAATCAGGTGTGCCCACAGTATATGCATATAAAAATGACAATATATTAAAAAATAATATCTATATAAATTATTGAACTGTCTCATTATACAAAGTTTCAAGTAAACGAAGAATATTTTTATTGGCTATACATCAATACACTCAATATAAGACACAATCTCTGATCAGCATTTATTCGATTCTGTGAAGAACTGTATTGAATGTTGGGTAGGCTTGTAACAAGATGGCGAGTATAACAACTGATAGAGCTCGATCCTTGATTGAGTAAAATAGTTGTTGTTGTTTTTTTTACATAAAAATATAATAACCCAACCATAAACTCTAAACAGGAAAGTTTGCACAAAGCTTCATAAAATTTCAACATATCATTGATCAAAAAAATATACTAATCGAACTGAGCAGAGCTAGGGGTGTTAAGCACAGATAATTCCGATTTAAGAACAAAACAATCCAATGTATCCGCCAGCTTAGCATGGGCAAGGCAAATAAGAACATTATAAATTATCAAGGAGGAAATTGATATGTTACTTGAACTGTAACTTTGTTAACAATATTTCTAATGAAGAGTGGAAGACAGAATTCACGTGTTTCATAATTGTCATTGAAACGGGTTTTTTCCATATGAAATGTAAATGCATGTTAAATCATTTCTAACAAGGCTTTCCCATTTCTACAAGCAAGCAAAATAAAACAGGTTTTATCATTTTCCTTTGCTGAAAGGTGTATTTCTAGTGAAATAATTAAAAGTAGGCCTACAACATTTATTAAGATTCCATTATTGTGCAATTTATAAAATCAAATTTTAAGACGTCAAGAACCAGTTTTCAATACCATCAGATCGTCATTTAGTGCAAAAACTGATTCTGCCCCAGAGGGCATAATTCCAATGAAAGAGAAACTCCAGTCAGTACTTCCACGGGAGTCTCATGGGTGCCAGAAGCTGAATTTCCACACTTAAAAAAAACAAACAACTTTGCTCCTGTTCACACTATTTGGCTACACATACATCTATTCTTATTCTTCTTCGTTCTCATTTTACATGTTGGAGGGTTCAAATCAGTAATCCTGTATCTGAATTGAATAATTGAACCGCGCTGTGGTTTCTAGGTCAAGCAGTTCTCGGAATAGTTTTGGTTCTGTAGGAGGGTTTTGGGCACAAAGTCTTGTTCGGGTCTCTTGATTTAGTATGCACCATTGAAGGACATAGTCAGCATTCTCTGGTGATGCTCCGCAAGAGCCATTTTGGCTCGTCCCGACATTTAACTCCCGGAACATATATTGTTTCATTCAGAGATCAAGCATTTTTTTGTGTGTGGAAACCAAACAAGTACTGGTCGATTTTGACTGACTCTAATTTGACAACTATCACAAGGGTAACTACTAGTAAGCTAGTTCCACAGTTCCCGAACATGATGCACGAGTGTATGAAGTAAAATACTGCACATTAAGTACAACTGTGTATTTGTAGAGATATTGTGATATAAAAAGACAACAGCAATTTTAAAAAAAAGTAAAATTGGTTTCAAACATTGCTAACTAGTGATGTAATTCCTCACCTTGGAGTGTGGGAAAAAAAAGAAACGTGAATATAATACAGTGTAAATATGAATTAAAAGACATTCTACACAGTTAGCTAGAGTATCTTTCTAAGTTGTATATACACATGCGGCCCGCCATTCCCAAATTTTATAAAATGATGCCCTCGATACAAAAAAAGGGGGGGGGGGAGAACAAGTAGTATTCTCGCATCAATAAATAGCAGGGACGGACTTAACCACAAGAAGTCATGGAAAGATCAAGTAATCTACTCTGTATTCAACCGTCACTAAATGGCAGGGCTGGACTTAACCATTGTGGGGCCCTATGCGAAACGGATTTCGCGGGGGCAAGTTTGGGTAGGGATACGGATAATAAGTGAAAATTAAGAGTTTGTATTAGAAAATAAATTCGTCTTTGCATTTTATTCATTCTTTACCACGTACAGAATTACTTTGCGAGCGTGTAGCGAAGTCATACAGTATATCATAAAAATTCGTTTTCCTATATAGATCACGCTCAATAGCAAGAATTACCAAATGTTTCAATCTATCTACGAGAATTGTTGACCTCAAGTTATTCTTCATTAGTTTGAGGCGCGAGAAGCTTCTTTCACCGAATTCCACAATTATGGGTATTGCATAATGTCGTTTTTATTTTGTTTATAGTGCGTAGGATTGAATAACACCCCAAAATGACAATTTTTGTCTATATATTTCCGGAGATTTGTATGAGTTTTCAAATTTTTTTAATAATTTCCGGATATTTCCAGGACTTTTTCGTATATTTAGCGATTTCGGGAGATTTTCAGGAGGCTGCGGGAAATCTGTTATAAGTTATAAGATGGTGTAATTGAATAATTTACACATAGAATTAGCGCGGATCCTATGAAAGTGCTGGGCCCACTGCGATCCCATAGGTAGCAGTGGCATAAGGCGGCCCTGCAAAATAGTGGCGTATGCTACACCGTGGGTCGACTAGTTCATCTTATCCTTCTATGACTTAAATGAACAACTAATTATATACATAGCGTTGTTATAGGAGATGTGATATGAACATTTATTACCACGCATTTAGATATTGTTAAAATTATAGCTCAATTCTTTTTATTATAAAGCTTATAACAACTGTCTGGTAAAAAATGTTTTTACACGCTATTTCTCCGAAACCTAATCTCGGATCAAGCTGAAATTTTGCACAATTATTTCTTTTACCTGGCAACACAAGAATCAGTAAAAAAAAATATTTTGTTAGGTATATCGAACAAGGGAAAGAAATAGTATGAAGTGATGGTATAAGCTGAATTAGTTCCATTTATAGGTCGTTGCTTTAAATTAAGATTGAAACAAACAATAGATAACTTACAATCTTTTATTGTAATAAACACCTCACTATCATAGTGGTTAGTATGTAGGCATGAGGAGGCTTGAGTCATAAGTTCGAATTCACCCCCCCCCTTTTTTTTTAAAATAAATGCTTTTTTTATTACGGCAAAAATTCGCCCAGATACCCCTTTCTTTCTCCCAATCCCCCTATTTTCCTAACTGGTCCAGAGAAGTATGGAGAACGCTAAAAGCATGAAATAGGGCTAAACAAAAACAATTGGTAAAAATATTTCTATTTTATTGCTGTTGGTCTAGATCTTTTACAAATTTTATTACATGGCTGATCCAAACTAATGGATACAATTACACTTCGTATAAGCTTTGCTTTTTTTTTTCTTAAAGTATTTTTATTGTTTTCTTGTTTTTACTTAGTTAGCACCAATTAAGTTTAATTTAGCGTCCTTGTCATTGTTTAGTTGATCCTGAATGTCTCCAATATAGCCTGCTTATTAATTTAGCGTCCTTGTCATTGTTTAGTTGATCCTGAATGTCTCCAATATAGCCTGCTAATTAATTTAGCGTCCTTGTCATTGTTTAGCGGACCCTGAATGTTCCATGTGCAAATATTATTTATTTTATCGAAACAAAAACATTTCAAAATCTTTCTGATTTGATTCTATCTCTCAGCTTTTCAGGGCACCACTCCCCATGTCTTGAAATATAACCTATTTGCAGGTGGAAGATATTCAACTTTCTTCTGCTTTATCACTTGATATAGATGAGTCTTACGAATAAAAGACACCGCACAAGTTTACTTTTTGTCAGGTATATGGTTTCTTAAGGTCCAAAAGAAGAACTTCTAGGATTGTTACCGCTTTCGTGACAAACTAGAGGAGAAGATACAGCTAATGTCGTGCAAAAATACCTTGTAGACAATATAACCAATATAAATAAAATCGTTTCAATAGCAACTGAGAGAGCCAGAGGTATGACAAGAAAAAATTAAAGGGGCAACTACGATTCTTCGGAACAAAATAAACAAAATACACTAAGAAGCTCTTTGTGCCGAAATTGTTGAGGTCATGAATTTTGTAATCAAGATTGTCAAAAGCACTCTACCATCGCAGATTAAAGAATTCTTAACGAAATGGAGACTCAGTATTCCGACCTCCTTCTTTACAATAAAGTGCGATGGCTTTCCAAAGGTAAGGTTTTGAAACGTTTTTCTTTGTGCTTGAATAAATTAAATATATTCCTAAATGATACAGGCATTAATCACCCTGAATTAGAGAACGACAAATTGTTGCAAGCATTTTACTTTATGGTGTATATAACAGTGAAATTAAATGAGCTGAATCTAAAATTGCAAGGAAAGGAAAACCCACTCTATGTTTTGAAGAAGAATTCGTTTATTTTGAAGAAAAAATATATTCTTTTTGCAAAAGATATTCAAAGCGGTCAATTACTTCATTTAATTTGTAAAGCAATATTGCGATAAAACCAGTGCAACTGTTGACACGAGTTACTTCAGCACAGTTATAAAGAAAAATTAAATCTGAATTTATTGACAGATTTGAGCAATTCAAAACAAACAAAACTATTGTAGCATTTATAAAAAAAAATCTTCAGAAGACTAATAGTACCGAAATCCACATCGTGCCATTTGGAATTAATACTGGATCTCTAGACACGCAATTGATCGATGTAAAAGTAAAGCTTTGTGTAGTGTGTAATTTACAGATTTGAAAATCTTGGAAGAGTAGAAGATCCAGAAATGTATGTAACGCAACAAAAGTGAACAGCTTTAAAAGAAATGCCGCGAGCTTAGCCACTTATACTCGACGCATGGAATAGTCTTCCAGATAGCTACAGTCAGGTGAAAAAGTTGGTAATAGGAAGGCTGGCTATCGTCGGATCGGCATATTCTTGCGAGCAAGCGTTCTCTTGCCAAATTTATCCAAACTTTCTAAAACCATTTAAAGCCATAGTTACCACTGAATTAGTTTGCTCATTTGTTTGTTACTGAAGTACAAGTTAGTTTTGTATGTAAATGTATACATTATTTTAACTAAAATAATAAGTAATTAATAATATTTAATCTAATTTGTTGTGTAAAACACTATTTATATAAGGATAAATTGATACTTTTTGTTATAAATAAATAGATTCGTTTTTTTTTTAATAAAAAAAAATATTTATGCGAGTACTATTTATTGTTTGGAAAAAAAAATATGGCTCTTTAAAAACGTTGTAATTTTGTAAATCGTAATTTTTGGCTCTTCCGACTCAAAAGGTTGCCGACCCCTGGCCTAGTCATGTGTAATGCGCTTTGGACTGCCGTCACAATGGTCCCACGTTCAAGTCATATTATGCCAATACCATCCTCCGTAGTTCTGCGGGCATGAGGTTTAGGCTGGGGGTAATAATCTTCATATCTTCAAGACAAAACCACCACAAAGATTTACATAAAAATTTGGAATTAAGTTAGTTTTTTATTTATTTTCAGGATCTAAAATAGGAACTAAAACCTTGATAATATATCTAGATGTACCATCTTTCTCATTTTAAGCATTATAAAATACTCTTTGATGTGTAACTCGTTTTTTGTAACTCTATATTTTTTTATTTAAGATTTTTTTTTAAAGTCCTTTCCTCCCCCCCCCCCCCCCCCCCAAAAAAAAAAACAACAACAACATGGGACATGGTAGCTGAATGAATGCTCGTGTCATCAAAGTTATTAAAGTGAAATGAAATGTAGAAAGGCCTAGAAGTGGAAGTAAGGGATACCAAAATTCACACGCCAGCAGTGTATACAGTATATTTAAAAATTATAAGATTAGTTAATAGATCTACTTGCAATACGCTGACTTTACACACACACACACACACACAAATGCCTTTCGGTAATTAGAGTTTACTTTCTTTTTACTTCCGCTATTCATCTATTTTCGATAATAAAATTGAGGAACTTACAGATTCGTATAAAATTCAATTTTTAGATCTAGTCTAGATTTAATATTTAAAGTTTTAGATCTAGTTTTTTAACTAATAATGACAACCGAGATTGAAAATGTAAGCTTTTTGTCATAATTAGATACATTGAGATTGATTATTATTTGAGGTATAAAATAATGTCATGAAGTTCATCATCATGATCTGAATGATCATGAAGCCAGAATAATTTTTTTCGGAATAATTTTAAACTGAACATCAATACAACTTCACTGTCTTGTGTTGAAGACTCAGTCAGGTCAGATGTTGAAGAAGAAAAAAAAACGGGGACGGTAGGGTAACGAAAGAACCAACAGAGAAACTAGGCCAAAATTTTCAGTGGGGGGTACCGTACTCAAACATAGCCTAGCCAGGTGTGAGTCATCAGCATCCAGAATTTGAAGTTTCCCTTGTAAACTCAGTTACTGTCTTGCCCTGAGATTTTTTTTTAGGGCATACTCATAGTCATAGGCTAAGGAACTCTTCCTAAAATTCCTTTCTGTGTCCGGTGAATTACTGTGATTTATCTTGTCCTCACTTGTGATAAATTTAGAGAGCCTTTTATAAATTATTATTTTTCTTTTTGATTCAGATCTATTTGTAGCCTGGGTATGTGGTAGTGTGACTTTTCTAGTCCCCTAGTGACTAGTGTCCTTTTTTATATTAAATTTATTAACTTTGAGAATCTAGATATTATAGATCTACTTTTAATTAAAACATTGTAATGAACTAGAAATAACCTTTACTAGATTCTACTGTTAAAATTAAAATTGTTCTGAATTAGAATTTGATTCATTATTATTCTGATAAAATTATATACAACTCCATAACTTTTGTTAACTGTATTAAAAGTAAGGTAGAAAATATCTATACTAGAAATCTAATCTAGATTATTTTGAAGTATTTAAAATTTGAATATATATATTTCTAGAATCTAGATATATATTAATTAATATTAGAAGTTTGAGAATGAGTATGAGTCTGTCAAAATCAAAAGACACCAGACTGACTAGAGTCACTAGATCTAGATCTATTAAATCTATACAAGTCGTGACAAGTGTAATCTATATAGACTATATATAGAGTCTAGGTTCTAAATAGATCTATTACTATTATAAAAATATATATAATATATCTAAAAATCTAGATTTATAGTCTATAATATATAGATATATTTTGTCTAGTTAGATTCTAGATCTATAGATTAGACTGTCACTAGTCACTAGACCTATGTCCTATAGTATATATAGAATAGATGTTATTGTTATAAAATAATTCTATTACTTACTAAGTTTAAATCAAGATTAGACTCTAGTGTAGGACTATAGATCTAGCTTAAAAGCTCATTGAGTACAATTTAACTTTCTGTAAACTTCACTAAGTAAAGTTTGAGTGGAACTTTAAAGAAATGAATTTTCTATTATTATAATCTATTGTTATATATAATCATGTAACATTAGATTTACTAATGAAAATAAGTAAAGTAATTATAAAAATTTTATTTACTTTTGCCTAGATTTAGATAGAACTAGACTTTTTACAGAGCTTCTAAATATTAAATCACTCTGTTTGTCTGGTGATAGATTTTGTACATTTACATAATTTCTCCCACTTCTCTTTCTTATAGCAAGTTGAAAATTTGAACAATTATTCATTGCCTAACTAAAGATAAATCGAACAATTATTTTATCAATTAGTCATAATTAATTAATAATGTTTTTATATATGGTTGAACTTCAATAACCTTTTGTTTGTTATCAGAAAATGTTTTATTTGGTATAGAGTTAATGATTTATGTATAATAAATTAATGTTTATAAAACAAAAATTTAATTTAAAATTTATGGAAATTGAAAATTAAAACTTACAGACTGTGGACAAGACCCAATAGATTTCATTATAACTATATCTAGACAATATCTTGGTAATATTTTATGATCCAAATTGAAATTTAAATTTTTTTTATAATAACTTAATATATATAATATAATTGAAATGATTGTCTTGAGCTAGTTATCCTATTTCATTATCCTGAAAATTAATAATTAAAAAAAAAACACCTTTTTAACCCCCACTCTTTAAAAACATCATTTCTGGTAAAAACACATTGAAAATGAAAAAGAAATTAGGATGTTTTACATAGGGAAGCTATAATGAGTAAATTTTCAGCAATAAAAAAAAAATTTTGGGAGGAAAGAAAACAAAATATTTGACTTTTTATACATCCATGGTAATATCTTTGATTAGACTGAATGAATAGTGTCAAATCAACACTGGCTTTGTTGATAAGGAGAAAAAAAGTTCATTGTGTTGCTATACTTGATTGAAAATGAACAAGCAAAATATAAAAAAATCCTTAAAAAAAAAAAAAAAAAAACTTGTCTAAGAGTAATAACTCTGTACCTATAATTATATTACTCTGTGATGTAGAGCTAATTTTCCTTTTTGATATTCAAAAAAATAATTAATTACCAAATATTAATTGACTTATTTTTTTTTATTTTTTTTTTTATTGATTCATGTTTTGTTAAGGAGAATAAATAATTGTTTAAAGTTTCAACTTGATCCGAGAATGGGTGTAGGAGAAATAACATACAATTATTAAAGGGGACAAAACCTGACATATCTGTGAATACTGGAGGATTAATTTCCTTTGTTTGTATCAAACAAAATAATTAATTATTAGTAAATAATTGACTAATTTATTTATATTTTTAAAAATTGATTCAAGTATTCTCTGTGCCAATGTTACCCAAAGTTCTGTAAATGCTGAGTTCCCCTCCCCCCACACACACTTTGATTTATTAACAGAACATAAGAAATGGGTATCTTAAAAAAATCAGAATATACCCCCTCCAAAGTCTTCCCTTGCACCTGGAGGTACTCGTACCCCACTTTGGGAAACACTGCTCTATGCCACTGAATAGTTGTTGAAAGTTTCAGCGTGATCCAAGGATGGTTGTGGGAGAGATAACATTCTCAAACTTTTGACCAGACTGAGTTTTATAAACTTTGTACAAAAAAAAACACTTTTTTCTTTTATATAAAAAAAAATAGCATCAACATATGGCAAAAACTATAAAAACAAAAAACAAACAAGAAGATCTACTGGTTCAGAGTCTTTAGATAGCCGTCAGGAAAAGCCATTAATCATTGTGCATTGTGTAATCATTATTATAAAAGGCAGTTAATTAGAAAAATCCTATGCTTTTGACAGACAGTACTGGTATCTCAAACAGCTTTAGATCAGTGATGCATATTTATGTATCTGAGAATAGACTTCCCTGTTTTTACTATTACCATGTCCTTTTTTGTTAAGAAGTTGAAAACTACCACTGTCAGTTAGCTTGTTTCACAATTTCTATAACATAAATTATATTTTTTTTGGTATAGCAATATGGTGGAAGAGTTTTTTTTAAAAATAAATTGCTTCTGGTTGTCATACTATTTTCTGCATCTTGACATCCAGAAAGTTCATGTATAACATTATCATTATGTTACATTTCAGTGACCAGCATTGATAGCAATACTTTTCGAGTACAGTGCACTTATAATCAAATTCTTTTTTTCTAGTTACCTGCTAAATCACTTGCAGACATGGTCCGAACCTTAAACTTAACTGGTCATGTTGGTTTTGACAGCCTTCCTGATCAACTGGTCAATAAGTCTGTATCTCAAGGATTTTGTTTTAACATTCTTTGTGTTGGTGAGTTGGGTTGATTGTTTATTTGTTAGAATAAAGGTTTTTGTAATGGTTGTTTTGTTTTGCCCAAGAGAATGTCAAAATAACATTACAATGGAACATTCACTTTAGCTGATACTAAAGACACCAATGATTTGATTATTTACTTATTATTTTCAAGCTTTTTAGATTATTTTTTATTTGATTTTTTTATTCTTTACAATTTTATTATTTTTTAAATGTTTTCATTTATTCAATCCCCACATTACAATATTCAGAATATTAGTTGAAATGAAAAAAAATTAATTGATCAAAATTAATTTTTTAAGCAAAGCGTACTTACAAATATACTATTTTAAACATTTTGTTGATATAAAAAAAAAACACATAAATATTGTCAATGTTTTTCTCTCGTAAATTTATTGTTTAATATAGATTTTAAAAAAAAACCTAGTGAACCAAAAATTTTACAAATATTTTTTAAAATTTATGTTCAACTACTTCATTTTTTGCCACATTTAATTACAGAGCATGATTAAGTTAAGAAAATATTTCACTCCATAATTTAACATGAGTAGAGTTCTGTATAATAGTACATCCAAAGAAGGCCTTTTTTCAAATTAATTTTTTTTTCTCTTTTATTTCACTAGGTGAGACTGGAATTGGCAAGTCCACCATGATGGACACTCTTTTTAATACCAACTTTGACTCAACACCAAGCAACCATGATCTCCCAGGAGTCAAACTTAAAGCCCATACTTATGGTAGGCTTTTAGCTTTCTTTCTAATGTGTTCAGTACATTTCTAGGAAAGAGTTCAATGATATGAAAGTTAATTATGACATACTTTGTCTAGATCTAACTAGCCTGTATTGTTCCTGCTAATGTCTTGTCAACTGCTACTATGAACTATTTTTTCAAGGCTAATGATCAACAGAATTATATTTTAACATTTGTCTTTAAAAAAAAATACAGATGAACTAATAGGAGAGAAGGAGACGAGATCAACATATAGGAGGATTGTTTGAAGATTTGGTTTTCGATGGTTAGGGTTGAACTTTGACCTTCACCCTTTCCTTTCCTTCAAATTTAAAAGTTCACAGAATTCAAATTAGATTTATTCAACTTTCTTCTTCTAGCCAGCTTTTTTTGCTCCTGAGCTGTAGACTCTTCTGCCAAGAAAAAACCTAGTGTGCTGTTTTTTATCAGTTGTTCAGCACTGGCATACAGTGTGGGTTTTGTTGGGCTGTTGTGGAAGTAAGGTCTACCTAAAGTGAATTGGGGCATTCAAAGGCGATTTGCTTCACATTTCATAAGGATGGGTGCTGTGTCTGTAGAGAGGTGGGTGGGTTTGTGAGATCTAGTCTGCTAAGGCAATAATTTAAAGTGTATGCCCTGTTTTTAGTTTTTTTTTATATTGTAGATTGCTCTTTGCATGTGGAGGAAATTAATACACCGAACTAATTTTTTTAAGTTCAAGAACTCCTCCCCCCCCCCCCCCCCCCAATCTTTTTAATGTTGCCAATTGAAACATGTATTTTTTATCACACATATCATTACTTGTATTTACTGTGCCCTAGAATAGAATGTGTCTGTGTTCACCTCTCAGTGTGTAGTAAGAAACTGTTCCTAGTTAAAATTACTTTGTTTTAGTTTTTGGTGTCTATATCCCAATTTATGATTAGATAAGTTTTGTCAATATTCCCAGCAAAAAAAAAAGTGGTTTAGATCAAATGTGTCAGTTTAGATGGAAAAAAAAGGAATGAACAGTTTTCAAGTTTGAAAGTAGCTCATTTTCAAGGTAATAAGATTCTGGCAAAATAAAAAAAATTGAAGTGGGTAAACATTTCAGATTTGAATGAAAGTAACGTTCGTTTGAAGTTGACTGTAGTCGATACTGTTGCTTTTGGTGATCAAATCAATAAGGACTCTAGGTAAGGTCTTAACAACAGTTTTTACATTCTGGCTTGGGATTTTTGTGGGCAGATTGCAGAACTGTGTGTCTCCTAAAACTATTTGAATTATCTAGGACTAACTCTCATGTTTCTATATTTGTCACTAACAATTTAGACTCAACATTATTCAACTTGCTTGTTGTGATAATCAACACAGTTTCAGTAGATTTGATCTTTTATTAAAGTTGAGCTATTGTTTCTAGTATATAATGTTAATTGTGATGTCAATAATATAAAAATATCATTATTGCACATATTAGATCATAATTGTTATTACAGTTAGTATGAATAAAGATAGTAATTTTCTGCAGTCTACTCCAGGCTTTTGCTCATTTCCACAATATCCATTTGACCTAGCATTCCACCTTCTTCAGTTGCATGACCAAATGTTGAGCTTTACAATTGTATTATTATTTTGCAGGACTACTGTTAACAGATAATAGTTTGCACAATTTCTCAACTTTTATAATCACATGATCTTTGTAAATATGTTACTTATATATGGAACACTTGTAATATAATCATCTTTCACATGATTAAAAAAGATCCATTTTTGTTTTGGTACTGTAATCTTTTGTTTTCCTTTGTAAAATAATGTCACTGGTATTTTCTTTCCTTCATTTATAACTAATGAATGGCTGTCTCCTAGTCTTGACTCATCTGTCCTATTTCAGAATTACGGGAAAAGAATGTGCTTTTAAAGCTGACCTTGGTGGATTCTGTAGGGTTTGGGGATCAGATTAACAAAGAAGATAGGTGAGGTCCTAGACCAAATAGCTGTTGTTTTGTGATCATGTGATAGTACTGCCAGCTGTATTAACTGGAAGAAATTCTCTTAGGGCATTATGTGCAATATCATCCATATCATCAGCAGTAGCTCTTAGTACTAGTACTCTTACTCTTTCTAGTTCTCATTCTAACAGACTAGTGGTACTAAATTCCTTACTGTTTGTTGGGACAGTGTTTAAATGCTCTGATTTGTTAACATTAGCAAAGAAAACTAACACTGACATTTTGTTCATAGCTTAGTTACGGAAGTTAGTTCAGAAATATTTAATCACTTTCTCATAGTACACTAATAATAGCACTAGTTAACTAATATAAATATTTTAAACAACGCATGGCATTCAAAAATTTAAGGTTTTCGATATAAATATAGCTCACACCATAAAATAGTTTAAATAATTTCTATAAATTATTAAAATGTGGTTAGCTTGTGAATGAATCAAGAATTATTAAATAGGAAGTACTTACAATAAATAGCATGCTTTTTTATGCTTAATGTTTGAAACATTGCAATTTATGTCAATACCTGCTTTTTGCTGTTGCTAATGTTATTAATTTGTATGCTTTGTTATTAGCACAGAGTTGGCCTGTCTCATAAGAAAAGCCTTTATTATAATAAAATATTTAATATTGTATTTACTTGTTAAATTAATTTATCTGAAATAATTGAATTTGAAATAAAATAGAACAATATTCTTTAGTTGTTTTATTTCTGAACAAGAATAAAACTATTGGTTGTTTCTTAAATGATTTGAGTGTACCTTGAACTTTTAGCTGGAAGCCAATAGTAGACTACATTGATGCTCAGTTTGATGCATACCTTCATGAAGAGCTTAAGATCAAACGAATGCTGCATACATATCATGACACCAGAGTTCATGCCTGTCTTTACTTCATTGCCCCAACTGGACATTCGTAAGCACTTTGTTGTTTGACTTTCTTATTTAATTGTTTTCAACTGTCTTTTGACCCAAACAAATAAATGATATGAATAATTCCAACTATCTATGACTTTCAAATTTAGACTGAAGGCTCTGGATTTAGTGACTATGCAAAAAATGGACAGCAAAGTGAACATCATTCCAGTCATAGCTAAAGCAGACACAATCACCAAAACAGAACTCACCAAATTTAAAGCCAAGGTAGGAATAAGTTGCATTTTGTTTACCTAATAGTATCATTAATATTAAATTTTGACTTTACATTGTTTTTAGTAGGATTGAAAACTTAACAAGCATTCTGACTTTAATTATTACACCAAAAATGTCCTAATTTGCCATTGTATAATACTTTTACAGGAACTTTAAAAAAAATTATGAAAACAACATAAAATTAAAATAACAAAATTTTTGGGACACTTTGAATTTAATTTAATGTTTTTTTGCTTCATTCAAAAATAGCAAACATTGTCAGTTCTCAATTTTCTCCTTTCTTATTATGACCTTGGAGAGAGTTCACACTATATAATAAAAATAATAAGGCTTATCTTCGAGCCTGAAGATTAATGAGGAATACAGTATTTCCCGTGGCTGCACAGCCCCAGCTGTGACCTGCATATTTTGCCACATCCAGGGCAAGCATAACCATTGTCCGCAGGTGGTCGATTTAGATTTTCTTTTCATCGTCTACGTTTGCCTCGGCAGCAGATTTTCTTTTGGACTCAAATGTGTATCCCGCGGCCTTCGTGAGTGACCTCCAGCTGTCTCGTTCCGACGTTGCATGCAGCCAGGTGCTCTCTTCTATGTCAGCCAAGTTCAAAGACACTATATAATATATACTTTAGAAATAATGGAAAGTAGGAAATACTTGGTCCTTTTTATTTAGCCATTTGTATTGCTAATGACTGAATTGACATTTGTTATTTAGTATGAATAGTATATTAGGGCAAATAATGTTACATTTACTTGTATATTTAACTGCTAACAAACAAATCTTATTGCAAGAGGTAACTTACTTAAACATAGAATTTTATCAAAATGTGTCACTGAAACTAGAATACCTCTATCCACATGACCACACAGCTCACTATGTTCCAATAAATTCTGTTATGATTTTAATATAAGACCTTTCACTTCAGCTGATGGCAGAGCTGGTCGCCAACAACGTTCAGATTTACCAGTTTCCTACTGATGACGAGACTGTTGCTGAGACAAACACTGTGATGAATGTAAGTATGAATGGTAAAAGTAATAACACTTTTAGTGGTTTTTTTTTAAACTTGTTGTATGCTTTTTATTTTTACTTTATTAGCAACATCTACCATTCGCTGTTGTTGGAAGTAATGATGAAGTCAAGATAGGCAATAAAATGGTTAAAGCCAGGCAGTATCCATGGGGAACAGTACAAGGTCAGTTTCTTTATTGGTTTATTTGGTGCATTTATAAACTGGCTATGTTATGTTGAACTGTAATCACTAGTGTGAAACATTGTTTATGTTTTGTTCTCCCAATATTTGAACGTTGCCAGTGGAGAATGAGAATCATTGCGACTTTGTCAAACTAAGAGAAATGTTGATTAGAACAAACATGGAAGATCTAAGGGAGATGACTCACTCAAAACACTTTGAGCTGTACAGACGACACAAGCTTGAAGAAATGGGCTTCTCTGACTCAGAATCTCGAAGGTAACACAGCTAAACATTTTTACTTCAATTATAAATTCTATCTCATTTTTTAAAAAAGTATTGTTATTGTGGGGACTGTGGAAACATGAGAAGCCCAAGTGTAGAGGTCAGAGAGAGAGTGTGATGTTTATTGTCTTCGAATATTTAAATTACATTGCACTAACCAAAAAAGTTAGTTGTGGTTCATCTAGGTCAGGGGTTCTCAACCTGTGGGTCGCGACCCCTTTGGGGGTCGATTGACCATTTGCCAGGGGTCGCCTAAGACCATCGAAAATATGGATTGTTATTGTCTACTCTACTATTGCTGTATGTATGTGTGTCTGTGTGTGGGGTCGCGGCAGAGTGGGGGATTGTTAAAAGGGGTCGCCGAACTTAAAAGGTTGAGAAACGCTGATCTAGGTAGAGATTTATCCTGTCATTGTAATATGATTAGGTTGGATGACTTTCAGACGCAAACAATAAGAATTTTTAAGTGCGGTTAATTAAGCAGATGAATATGCAAATTTAATGGCTGACCAAAATGTATTTTGTTATTTTTAGGCTTACTTTGAGGTAGTTATTAAAAGCTGGGTTTATTTGTTTGTTAGCTTGTCAGAAACCTATGAACAAAAACGCCAAGAACACATCACTATGCTGCAGAAGAAAGAAGATGAAATGAGACAAATGTTTGTCATCAGAGTTAAAGAAAAAGAAGCTGAACTCAAGGAGGCAGAGAAAGAAGTAAGACTTTTATTTGCCTCTGGGCAGTTTTAATTTTTAATCACTAAATTGTATTTAGTGTCCTGTGTTAAAAAAAAAATTAAATAGCTCAATATATAGCTCGTCCTTCCCAGACAAAGATGAGCACATTTCTTATGAACTAAAAAATGGCTATGGAGTCCAATCCTTGCTGTGTAAAGCCTGCCACATACAGGGCATGCTTGGCTCTGCTGCAGATATGTCAACTTCTTTCCTCAGTTGTTTTTTTTTTTTTTTTTTTTTGTGATCTCCTGGCCTTGTATTTTAAAATTAAACTCTGACACTCATAGCTTCACTCTATGAGTAGCGATCAAGAACTATTGTTTCCTGGCAGTGGATGTCAATCTCACACTTCTTGAGGGAGCTCTTGAGGGTTTCTTTATATTGTTTGTGTTGACCTTTGATAGAGCTTTCCAGCTCTCAGCTCCCCATAAAAAGTCTGTTGGGGAGGCAATTTTCAGGCATACAGACTACAAGTCCTGCCGATCATAATTGGGATTTTTCTTTAACATAGAACTGACGTTTTAATGCTAATTAATCACATTTTTAAAAACCCAATTAATGTACTACTCTGTGGAAGTAGTCATTAGTTCTTTGTATTTTCTTTTAATAGTTGTTTATAACTTATCTTCTGGTTGTTACGTCTTATTATATGAAGAGACTCTTTTAACGATACACCAACACAAAACAACAACATCATAGTTTATAAACACTCTAATCTTCCTTGACACTGTAAACACTGTTTAGTTTGTATTCCTCCATTTTGGTTTTTCTCTCATTTCAACACGCATTCACACCATTCCACATTTACACTAAGATGCGCACGTATTATTATTATTATAGCTTTATATAGCGCTACTTTCATGCTTATAGCATAATCAGAGCGCTTTTGGTCCAATCTCATTTGTGGACCGGTGGGGGGAGGGGGTATCTAGGAGTTGGTTTTCCGTGCTGCCTTTAGGCGCTCAGTAAACACAACTCTGCTCGAGACGGGTGTCGAACCTCGAGCCCTTTTCTAGGTAGCCAAGCCAAGTTCAAGCGCACTTGGCCTCTCGACCACGCTTCCCACGTAACACTGGTGTTGCTATTTTATCTTCCTAAATTGCACAATACAAATGTTGTTTGCAAACTACACAATGGTCAACAATTTTTAATTGGTTAACTTATTGTACTGTATGCATTAGCTTTTTCAGAACTTCCTATTGCAGGATGTTTTATCACTGGCACAGTTTAGGCTAAATTGAAAAGAAGTTGCACACAACTGTCTGTAGCATTTATTTTCTTCTCTCCTGTAGCTCCACAACAGATTTGATGCCCTCAAGAGGCAGCACACTGAAGAGAAACGTAAGCTAGAGGAGAGCAAAAAGAAACTGGATGATGAGATGAATCTCTTTGCTCAGCAGAAGGCACAAGTCCAGGCTCACACTTCCACCATGACCAAGAAGAAGAAGTAGTTTAGCCTCAATCTTCATCCACTTTCAAAGGCTGCTCTTAATTACTAATAGCTAAAAGTCTTTTTTTTTTTTTTTACACTTTTTAACAGAATTGCCAAATGTGTTTGATTTTTTTTTTTTTAGACTAAACACACAAAAATGAATTATTTTTTTTAATAATTTTTTTTTTTTTTTTTCTAAAAAGTAGAATATATTAATATTTTAATGATTTGTAATAAGAGGGACCATACACCTACTCCAACCAATTCAATCTTAATATTCATGTTGATTAGTCTGCTTGCGAGACCTACAAGATCACTTCGTTTGCCCTGGTTTTAGTTATTTTGAGATTCTGGCAAAAGATGTTTTCAATATCCATTGAAGATTGACAGCTGTTTAATTGTAATGTTATATTTGTATAATACTTCACTATTTTCTTACTTTGGAGTATTACATAAAAAATGTGTTCATTTTAACTGCCATGTTCTCTACACATTTGACATCAATTTGAGAAGATATATGACCAAGTCTAGTAAAAGCAGTCATTTGGTAAACTAAGTACTAGTAGTCTAGTTCACATTAAAAAAAAAGCATTTACTCAATTAAATTTTAAAAATAACTTTTGATCATTCAGGACCCAAAAAAAAAGGTTTCCTGAAGACAGCACAGTTAATAAATTAATAATAAAATGAGTATTTAGTACAACTTAAAAATATGTTTAAGAAAAATAACAATTTATGTTTACCAATTACTGATTTTGTTAGACATGTTCTTGAATTGATCAGTGTACACTAAAATGTCCATAAACCTTTTTATGTAAAATAAATTCACACCTTTAGCTTTTTTCTAACAATAATTTTCTGTTCCATCAAAATTTGCATGCTTTCTATTGTTTAGTTCTGTGTCAGCATTAAATAAAAACATGTAACTATGAACTTGCATTTGCTCTCAATATCTCAATTCTTTTTGTTTCATTTTGTATTACCCATGACTTTACATGCTGGTTTGTTTTTTTTTTACTCTAGGGACATTTTCTCACCCACCAGAAGCATAAAATAATAGTAAGCCTAGATTGAAGGAACTGGTGGTCCACAAATTATAAATTCTAATCTCTGAGGTTCATGCCTTGTAGAATAAAATCAGAATCCCAGACTTACAGAATGGCTAAAGAAAATAGTGTTCATGTAAAACTGAGACTATGGAGACCAGTTGCCTGCCCATCATTGACCTGAAAGTAGTTGCGCCACTCAGTTCAAAATGTTTGAAGATAAAATAACTGGGGATATTACAACTACATTATTGGAGTTCATTTCCAAGCTTTCAATCACATTTTTGTTTCTTAATTTAGAAATGCTGCTACGAATTTACTGTGCAATAAAAAAATACGATTTTTTGAAAGTATATTTATTTCTTTTCTTGCAGTTGGTCTTCCCACATTTTTAGTTTTTTTTTCATAATTGTCTGCCAAATTTAGAAAAATATTGAAATCTCTCTGACAGAACAATGTTTGAAATTAATATTTAATAGGACAACATTTTTTTTGTTGTCCTCCTATTTGTGTTTTGATGAAGTGAATTTAAAACATTCTTGTCATTCAAAATTAATTTCTCCACAAAATAAATTTGTATACAAAAAAAAAGGGGAATGTAAATGTTCCCAAATTCACTTTTAATGTATAGCTCTATCAACTTTTTATGTGGTGGCATTATTCTGTGTTTATTGTAAAGCTTTTGTTTTGTTTTAGTTTTGTCCAGAAGGATGCAAAAATCAACACATTACATTGACTGTATCTGCATGATTCCTAAATAAAACATTTTGTACTCAACCATCCATGTGTCTGTTTTGTTTGGAATATTGGGAGAGTATTTCCTACATTCTTTCTAGTCACAATTCTTTCAAGTTTCAACGATGCACTGAAGGTGTAAAACTTTGGTAGTAACAATGACATGTACCTTACAGCAACCATTGTATACAGCAGACGTCTGGATACACTGCAACCTCTGTCATACCAAAAGACCGATAGAAAATAAATGTAGCAAGTTAATGGCCTTAACTTTCTTCCGATAAGATCTGCAACCGTTGTAGTAGTACCTTTGCCTTCCAACAATACTTAGCAGTGCCCCCCCCCCTTTTTTTTTTGGTTTCTTCTTTAAATTGTAACATTGTTCCATGAGGAACACAGACTTAGCAGTTGGTGGAGTGGCTTCCAGCCGAATGGAATTGTAATTTTAGTTAAAAATTGGAATCGCAACTCCTCCAGCTGCTTTCCGACATGTCAATGGCTGCTCTCAATTCCTTTAAAGTGCATGTCATCTCATTTTATCTAAGACTGCAAGTGTTGAGAAGTTAGGCTAAGCGGTTAGCAAATTACGATCTAGTAAAGTTTGCATAATCCTTTACCAATGGCTCCACGATCACTGATAGGCCTAATTATCTTTTGAAATGAGGGGTAGCTGGTCTGATGTCACATGGCTTTTTTTTTTTCATTACCGGAACTCCGATGTTGCTACAGTTAGCACAAGATTGGTAAAACCATGTCTAACAGAATGCTAATCTACAACACCGGTATAGTAAACACTCGTTCTTTATGGCAGTGAGAGCTAGTCAACATTGGCTCGGACATGTCAAAGACATGCAGATTGAAGACTTCCTTACAACATCCTCAATGCTGAGCTTGTTGAGGAAGTCAGACCCAAGAGATTCCCAAAGCTAACCTACACGGATGTCTGCATGCGAGATCTGTGGACTACATGCATCAAAGAAAGCATTTGGTAGGAAATCAAGCAAAATTGGACAACATGGAGACAGACTGTTCCTGTTGGTACGAACCTCACCGAGAGCAAATGAACGAACCGGTCATAGCCAAGAAAATGAGAGATAAAGCTACCCTATTAAAAATCCTTAAAACAGGAGCATCCACATGCACAAACTGTGGCAAAGCTTTAGAATCTGCTTCTTTAGTCACATCACATTCTGACCGGACTCAAGAAGAAACTAAAACTAGTGATTTATCAAGGTGCATGAGGCATGATGTGCATTAATCTTCCGTAGAGACAGAAGCCATTTTACGTAAGGCAACTTTTTCGTGGATTAGCTATGTCAACTTGTAGCGTGTTCGTAATATATAAATGGAGTTTCGGATCTGTACGGCAGTGGGTCACCCATGATCTTTCCTTTCACAATCTCATAAACATACTTAGACTTACGTCCTCCAGCGCCGTTCGGCGCCTTAGGCGGCAAGCTGTCTCCATAAAGATCTGCCATTGGCAATGTCTGAAGCCTCCTCCCACTTGGTGTCCACTGTTCTGAGGTCCTCCATAATGGTGTGACGCCAAGTTATACGAGGACGTCCCTGTTTGCGCTTTCCTCGTATTGGCCTCCATGTCATCGCAACTCTTGGCATGCCTAGTTAATTTTGTCGTAGAACATGTCCCTCAAACCTCATGCGACGCTCTGTCACAACCTCTATGTAACTGACTCCCAAAATCCGTCTCAGCCAATTATGTTGCAGTTGGAATGACGATTGTGTTGAGAAGGTGTATTTTTGTCTAGAGTCCAAAGGCTTAGGTGGTCCAAATAGGCTGCAGCCTTTGGAAAATGCTCACTGCCTTTCCTATTCGGCACCCTTTGCCTTATATCCCACTCGCAAAATTTTAGTGTTATCCAAGTTTAGGCTCTCCGTCAGTTCTTGTTTGTATTTATTTGTAGCCCCGAGTAGTGAAACGTCATCGGCGAAGTCCAAGTCCGTCATTCGGTTTTGTTCACGCCATGTTCACATACAAAAATTGGTGTCCACCAAATCCCTTGGCAAGCTGCTATGATTTGATTTCTAGCATCACATTATGTGCATGGTATATTGCTACAGAAACGGCAAACTTGACACATCATGAATATGCACTATTGAAGTAGTTTTGCTTGGATGATAAAGTGTGGTATACAAGGTGGCAACAGACACCTCCTCCCCCACCTCTCAACATGTACCTAAGTCGGAAGAAATTCGACCATTCTAACATTATGTTGTCGAGAAGAATTGTGCTAGCGGAGATGTCTTAAATTATGTCAACAAAGTTGTGAGTCGATAGTGTTGCAGACGCTTTTCGCGAAAACAATTAACATTTGAAAAGGTCATAGATATAATAATAATAATAAGGCTTGTCTTCGAGTCTGAAGATAAGTGAGGAGTGCAGTATTTCTCGTGGCTGCGCAGCCCCAGCTGTGACCTACATATTATGCCACATCCAGGGCAAGCATAACCATTGTCCGCAGGTGGTCGATTTAGATTTTCTTTTCGCCGTCTGCGTTTGTCCTCGGCAGCAGATTTTCTTTTGGTCTCAAATGTGTATCCCGCGGCCTTCGTGAGTGACCTTCAGGCTCCAGCTGTCTTAATCTGAGGCCGCATGCAACCATGTGCTCTCTTCTATGTCAGCCAAGGAAAGTTGACGCCTGAGCTGGTCTTTGAAGCGTTTCCGTGGGGGCGCCTCTGTAAACGTATTGTACGTTATGTCGACCACCTTTTAGCTCACAATAAAAAAGACTGCCTTTGGCATACGTTCGTCTCCCATACGGGATACGTGCCCTACCCAGCGTAACTGCCGGACCATAAGCTAAAAAGACTTTTCTTTTTGTTGTCCTGTCCCTTTTACAATAATTTTATTGGCATCGCCCCACCACTCTATCGGTTAGGGCAGGGGTCTATTTTGTGTGGCCCGCGACCACGTCCGCGAATTTTAAAAAAATTAGATAAAATTTACAATGACCACATATAAGCCGTAAAATGATTTACAACTGCACAGATCAGTAAATGAGGTGTCACTGTCGCCCACCGACCGCTTAGGCTTTCGGCTGGGTGAACGGTGGCCTGATTCTTACCGCTTGCCGATAACAGCTAGAATCTGGCCACCATTATACCACTGCTCCGACCGTTTGGCCGCTAGCGAAACAGGATAAAGAAACTGAGATGGGGAGGGGTGGGGTACATGTGTCAAGATTCTGTGAAAGCAAGCTTTGTTGTTAGCGAGATCATAGCAAAGGCATCACGACCATTCACTGAAGGCCAGTGTATGCTTTAGGCGTGTGAAATTATCTGCCCCGAGAGAAAGAAGCCCTTCGAAGGCAAAAGTTTGTCTGCGAACACAGTTGCAAGCAGGATCACCGAGTCAGCGACAAATGTTTAACAGTAACTGAGTGGCGCTGCAAAAGACTTTGTAGCATATTCCATTGCACTGGACGAGTCTACTGGTGTAACAGACACCGCATACTGTGCCGTATTCATTCGTGGGGTCGACGAAAACGTGAACATTGTTGAAGAGAAATTGGACATGAAAGGAACGACGACTGGACGCGACGTGTTTTAAGAACTGGAAGCTCTTATTGACAGGTGTGTGGGCTACCTTGGGAAAAACTTGTTGCAGTAGCTACAGATGGTGCACCAGCCATGTGTTCAGAGAAGGTTGGTGTTGTTGGATTAATGGTAGAGAAACGGAATCAGCTCAGCTTGGCGGGACCTTTTGCAGCCATACACTGAATTCTGCACCAAGAAGCACTCTGTGGCAAAAGTCTAACAAATGAAGAACGTGATGGATGTTGTGTCGTGAAG
Source organism: Biomphalaria sudanica (assembly GCA_036873155.1). Lineage (NCBI taxonomy): Eukaryota > Metazoa > Mollusca > Gastropoda > Planorbidae > Biomphalaria > Biomphalaria sudanica. The sequence goes on from JAZGLO010001986.1 coordinate 1,133,192, forward strand.
ACGGTGAACTTCATACGTGCACGGGGTCTCAACCACAGACAGTTTGTGTCATTTCTAGCTGATTTAGAAACGGAATACGGAGAGTTGCTGTATCATACGGAAGTCAGATGGTTGAGTCGTGGAAAAGTGCTGCAGAGATTTTTTGAACTGAGACGGGAAATAGCATTGTTAATGGCAATGAAAGACAGACACAAACCTCAGCTCAGTGACCTAATGTTTTTGTCGGATCTTTCTTTTCTTACTGACATCACGCAACATCTCAATGCAATCAATTCACAAATACAGGGCACAAAGCAGCTTGATGTTTGATTCATTCAGATGCAAGCTGACTTTGTGGGCCATTCAGCTGGATGATGGAAACCTGGCTCATTTATCTTTTCTACAGAGCATAACGGTTGAACTAGAGCGCCTGAAAGACTACGTAGACATCCTCTTCAGACTACTTGAAGATTTTGAACACCGCTTTCAGCAATTCACTGCTCTCGAACCACAGTTTTTCCTTGTTGCCACTCCGTTCGCAGTTGACGTGAAAAACGTTCCAGTGGAAGTCCAGATTGAACTACTGGACCTGCAGTGCGACACTGTTCTGAAGCAAAAATACGCCGATGTTGGCGTTCCAGATTTCTTCCAGTTTCATCCCAGAGAGAAGTTTCCAAACTTATTTTGCGCAGCTGCTAGAATTCTTGCGATGTTTGGGGGTACGTAAGTTTGCGAACAGTTTTTCTCCAGAATGAAGATCAACAAAACAGCATTACGATCAAGATTGACTGATGAGCATCTGAGAGCAACCTTGCGGCTTGCCACTACACGCGACTTCAGGCCTAACGTCGATGGTCTGGTCTCTGCCAAACGCTCTCAGCTGAGTGGACAGAAACATGAGTGACGAGCCATCTGCAGTAGGCCTAGTAATTATAGTTTTTTTTTTTTTTTTGGGGGGGGGGACCACAGTTTCTGCTTTTTTTTTATTAGTGACAGAGGCAACGTCAACTTATTTTAGTAAACTAAACTGCCTGTGCATGTATAAACTACAATAAATGTAATTAATAATTATATAAAAACTTTATTTTAGCATTTAACTGCAGTGACAGTAGTGATTGTAAAATTTAATGAAAAAACATTATCTTTTCGTGGTGTGGCCCGCTGACTGATTGTTAATTTTCAACTGTGGCCCACATGCTGATATGAGTTTGAAACCCCTGGGTTAGGACAACTTAGGGTTAGCCTACTACAGTTGTTTGTTTGCAAAATGTTTTACATGTTTCGGATGTTCCTTCAGAGTTGAAGATAGTTTACTTCCTAGTCCAAACCTCCCGCAGGACGACGAGGGATGGGAGCGGGCAGGGTTTGAACCCTCGACCGTCGATAAATCCCAACGACAGTCCAGCGCGCAAACCGCACGACCAGGCAGCCAGCAGTTACTACGTGAAAGATGTGTTAAAACTAATATGTAATTTGTAGGCAAGTGTCACAAAGGGGCTTAACTCCATTTAATCAAGGAAATATTTATATTGAGTTTGATCTAGACTTGACTTACAGTAAGTTACAGACCTACCTACAGTTATAGATCTATATAGATCCTACTGAGTATCGAGTCTAGATCTAGATATATCTAGATCTAGTAAGTAGATCTAATACCTTTCTTTTAGATCTGTAATATCTATTACCCAGTGTATGATTAAAACAATAAATTTGATTTTTCTACATTATCTGTTGCTTTTCTAGATGTATTACAATTTTTTACTAACTAAATCTAGATTAATACGAGTTTTTTTGCTTCATTATCTATATTAATAAACAAGGAAACTTCGTTTTAATAATATTTTATTAGTATTTTATTACTACTTCCGGTAGAATTGATAGCAAAATGGCTTTTTTCGATTTGGTGGTCATTTTGGCATTCATATACCAAGAGCGCCATCCAAAATAGCTTAATAATCACACATGATTCGGTATCATGATTCTTATGTAGATATGGATACTACAAATTACTAACCAATATAAATAATTACAAATCAAAAATAAAAAAGTAATCATATCTGGAACACACCCTAATTTTGGAAAATTAAAAAAAAACGATCTAGTAAACCAATCCCGTCAAATTTGGTATCAAAAGAATCGCCATTTTCTCCCCGACAAAATGATACTCTAATCTAGAAGATCGGTTAAAAAATAATGACGTTTTACACACTTTTCCGACGGTAACCGGGGACGCGACCGAACCCATGAGGACCAGCTTTTAAACACACTTCCGCCCTACAAAAATAGCGATGTTGAAGTACCTACCCATGGTTATACTTATAGTTATAGAAGTTATAGTCTGTCATTAAGTCTAAGTTAATGTTATATAGTGATACTAGTGATAGTGATTGGCAAAAGTTCAATAAAAATTAAAAAGTTAGAAACTTTTATACTTTTAGTTTAACTTTAACTAATAATACTAATAGAAATAACTTTTTAAAAAATTAATTAAGGCCAAAGACAAAGTTTAAATAGAAAAAATATTTTAGTTCAAATTGTAGGTTAATTAATTTTTTCTCTTCCTGGCCAAAAACAAAACCAGATTTGTTTATCAAAAATGATTTTTGGCATCATTAAGTGCTGCCAACTAAAAATGAGAAACACCCATTATGTACAGATGTATTAATATAAGACAAAACAATTGAGACCACAATAAAATAGTTCTTTTTTTTTTAAAGATTTATTGCAATCAATTTTGTGTGTGTACTAAATAGATTTTACTTTTCATTGTCACTGAATTATGAATTATTACAATCTCTGAGTAAATACTTTTTTGTGTGAATTACCTATGTCTGTATTTTATAAGACAAAATCTGGATTGAGATTTTTTAAGAATAGCTTTTATGAATTGTTAGACCAGATTCCATATTATTTTAAATAGTTTTTATTTTCATAAAGAGCATTTTTCATGCTTATAGCATGCTCAGAGCACTATGGTCCAATCTGTTTTCATCATCACTGGGTGGGGGGGGGGGGGGGAGGTATCCAGGAAAAAATGTTTTCAGTAATGCTTTTAGTTGCTCAGTAAGCACAACTCTGATTGAGTCCGATGTTGAGAACCTCGAGCCTCTTTATATGTAGCTATCACAAGCCCAATAATCTTTTATGTCTCTCACGCTTGTCATATAGCGATTTCTATTTATTTATTTCTCTTGCTGTATTTTGAAAGTACGGTAAACGATGTTAAAAAGGGTAATTAATTTATGTAAAAAAAAAAAAGGTTATTATTATACAGTGAGTAGCATGCGCCGATTTTTTTCAGAGCCTGCCTTAGGTCACTGCAACCTATGTGACCGCAGTGAGCCACGCACTGTCATAGAACCCACTCTAATCCTAGGTGAAAATTATTAAAACAAAACCATTTTATTACTTATAACAGATTTTCCGTGGTCTTCTGGTTTACAAGAAGCTCCTGGAAGGTGACTTCTCACAATTTATGGAAAAAAGATACTTGCGTGTGTAGGCCTACTGTAATAGTCCTGCCTTGTATTTGTTGATGGCTGTCGGACTTCGACACTCTGGAGGCCTCAGACAGGACAGGGGTGAAGAGCCCCATGTCCAGGCCTGGTGGTTGGATAAAAGCCTTTCTAACCATCAACGGGATAATGGCGCCTACGCAGTACTGGACTTCACTGCAGGAGGCATGGGTACAGGCGGCCTTAGCAGTGAGCGGGGCCCTAAGCCGTAAGTGTAGGCTATATATCCATACCACATCACATTACGCTAATGTCTCGTCCGCCTCTAATGCTGTATTTCTTATTTTTGCCTCAAAACATAGTACCTTACGTATGTACTGTACTATTGGCCGTTTGACTACATTACACAATGTACTTTATGAAAGATTTTGCCTTAAAGTTTAATCAACGTAACTAATGATTAAGACAATTGTTCATGAACAATCAACAAACTACATAATAATATTTATGCTAAACACTCTGAAGGTTAAGATTATGGCCGCCGCAAGAAGAGCGCAAAAGGTCGATTGTTGATGCGAATAATGTGTGCTTGGACTCCTTGGTGCTTTCCCTTCAAGTTTACACCATTGTATTTGTATCCCTGGACACGACAATCGGTGATGTCCTGACCAACGTTCACCAGCGCAGCAAGAAGCGCCATGACAAACCCTTTCCTGTTAAGTTGTCAACATTAGGATAGGTCCAAAAAAAATCAATATAAGGGACATCCGCTCTTTGTGGCTAACATCAGGTGTGTAGTCAAGAATGACGGGAAAATATTTTGCAAGTTTGATTTTATCAATAATGTTCCCTTTTACTTCTGATGCCATAATGTTCATATGCTCGTTTTGAATCCTATGCCCGATGTAATGGCCGTGAGCCTCGGCGTTCTTAATTCTTCGAAGATGTACTTGCATGGTTGGGTCGACTTCGGCTATCACCGTTGTTTGTTTGTTTCTCTGTACTCCCATGATATGCGGTGTTGTTTTCTTAAAGGTACTGTACAATCGCTAGAATTTTTGTTAAGACTGTGCACTACAGCAGTTTTATTTTTCTAATTTTTCTTGCATCACGTTATTCGTTGTGCTACCATTTGACAATCTCAGGGCTAAATCCAACCACAAAGTCACACACTTAACGGGATTTACGGAAACCTCGTGCTACTGAAGTTTATGTCATGTTGAGAGCTTACATAGAAATAGTATTTGGTATTAAAGATATTGAGTATATATGAGAACTGTTCTGGTTTTCGAAGCTGACAGTGTCAAGGTAATCTCCAATCACGGGGCCTGGGGAGGTTGTCCCACTTGCCACCCCCTAAGGCCGCTACTGGGCATAGGCGTAGCCATGGGTTGGGGGGGTTGGGGTTCAATAATGTTCCCTTTTTCTTCTGGGGGGGTTGGGGTTCAAAAATGTTCCCTTTTTCTTCTGATTACATCAGGTCCATAAGCTGCTTCGAAACTGTCATATCTTTGACATATGCTGATAACGCGAATGTTTATTTGTGTAGCATTAGGGCCACTTCTGGCCTTTTTAGAATGTTCTTTGTGCAAACATTAAATAACTTTATCCCAATCAATTTTGTTGTTGCGTAGTGCCACTATGTTCACTGAGTAATTTGACCACAACACATATATTTAGAAGCAAGCATCGTCTAACAGACAACACGTTTAATAATCATAATAAAATAGTGCAATAATAACTTGGCAACTCCAGCCATGGAAATACATCACTTAGAACCCATTTATATTACATCTCGTATCTCTTACACATACCATACATACATCTCTTTACTCTCAGGAGTCCAAAAGGTAACTGAGGTTTTCACCCCGTGGTCAAATACAGACCAAATATTTCTTCGTAAATAAGGCACAAGATAGTCAAATGACTATTAACTCACTCCCTGTCACATTGAATCTCAAACGAGTATGTGACAGAAACCTATTCCAGATGTTATGTTCTGGTGTCTGGGCTGTAAATTGTTTGATAGTTAATTTCAAGTCTTTCCTGTTTCGTGCAATCTTTGATTTGATTCAATCTTTAAGCGCGCGAGAGAGTTGTCATGTTTTTTACACCTTCAAATCAATTAACTTCTGATACGAAGCAACTTAGCATACAACGATTTCGCTGAAATAAAGTTTATGAGGATAAGCTATATAATTGTAATAAACTGGAATAAGCTAATCTGTAGTTCATGTCCGACCATGTACGCTTTATTATGGGCTTGCAATTCAAAATTCTGTAGCACGTAGTCGTGATGATTTTTTTTTTTCATTTGCACATAATTATAGTTATCATTATATTTAGTAAAGGCCTAGAATATGATAAAATGTTATTTTCTTTTTGTCTTGGAGGAAAAATTCTAGTCAGCTGTCAATTTGAGAAGATCTTTGAGTTGGATGGCTGCCTGGTCGTGCGGTTTGCGCGCTGGATTGTCGTTCAGATTTATCGATGGTCAAGGGTTCAAACCCTGCACGCTCCCATCCCCCGTCGTCCTGCGAGAGGTTTGGACTAGGAAGTAATTATCTTCAACTCTGAAGGAACATCCGAAACATGTAAAACATTTTACAAAAAAACAATACAACATGTTTGGTGCATTTTAAAATAGTTAGGCCTACTATAAGTGAAACCAGACAAACTGCTTTATGTGTAATCAGTGCCTGCTTCTCGTGTGCTTCTGATGTGTGTTTTAATTGTAATCAATTATTCATCTGTTCTTGAACCAGTTTCTGTGTTGTACGTTGCAGTCTGTCCATCTTAGCATAAGTGGCCGCTCAAAAGCACACCAGCAGTCACATTAATTACATAATCAAAAACCAAATTGACCATGGTGAGGAACACTTCAGGGATGGCATCTTGAGGAAGGCGAGACTATTGGCAGACAAACTAGGTAATGAATTAGTGCAGCCGATAATTTGTAGTCGACAGACACACCAAGCAAAAAAAATTTGTTTGGATTTAGGGATTATTAAAGAACACTGCTTTACAGTCTGTATCTTGATTCATTAGTTTCTTCCTTAATGTCTCTCTTTTCAAGCAATACTAATGCTCAGTTCAACCTGTTTTGTTTACATCCTAAAACGAAGCAAGAGCATGAAACAAGTTGGCTTATTTATCTACTTATCTTATATCATACAGACGTTACTTCAAAAAAGAAGATGAATACATCGTACGCGTCATGCATTTACAGTGAAATTAATATCGTATAGGTAGGGGGAGGGGCGAGGGGCACCATTTCTTTTCTTTAATATGCTCAGGGGAAGAAATTGAAGCTACGACTTTGAGCCATAAGTGGTAACTTGCATCCCCCTGCAAAAAAAACAGTGGGCGCCCATGAACATCCGAAATATCTTGTCTTTGAAATATACAATGAAATATGTCTTGATGTGAAATGAAATCTACATGTTCCTAGCAGCTTGTTGCCCAGATACTTAACTACTATTAAAGACGAGCACATCAATTTCAACACATAAAACTAGTCAATTACTTCATACAGACTTTTATAATTGCTTAAATTCTCACGTGACTTCACTTTACATCGCTACTTTTCTAAAATCTTCTAACTCTCAGGTCGACCGACTACTAGCCTACTTATTTACTAGACTTGGATTTCCTTCTACTTTTTTTTTGTTTTACACGGCTACTACAGCTTGACTTTCTTCTTAAATGGTTTATAGCGTGGCCGATTCTTTTATCCGTGGTTCAATAGAAGCGGGTCACAAGGTCATCCTTTCACACTCTATATTGGCCAAAATCACCTAAATATTAGAAACTGCCACAGGATTACTATTTTACCAGTGACTCAAATACAACAGAACAAAACATAATATTGATCTTATATTTAGACCTAGGCTATATAGACTTAACACAAAAAAAAGCAAATCAACATAAAAAAACAAGTTCAGCATATATTTGTTATTGCAACTTTATTAATATAATTGTTAGAAAAAAAAAAGAGTTTATATAGTTAATTATATAATTTATGCCTACAAACAAGCGTGCATTACCCGTTTTATCAAGTGTAACAAAAAGAAAATCTCAGAATACTAAGTTGGCAACACCTCTGTGACATCATTGTAAACAAAATGACAGCGTGCTGAGCAACCTTGACGTCGCTAATGCTTTTTGTTGATGTCATATAAATATAAAAGTTCTCTTTTATACAAGAAAATCTTTTAAAAACACTATTTACATTTATTAATTGTATTTTAAAAAAAATTTTGAATTTTTGGTGAATCATTAATTTTTGACGCTCATCTTCATGATTACCAATTTTTTTTAGTTACAAACTATAAAGTTTAATTACATTTTGTAAAACTTTCCAACATATGGTAGCGGTTGAAACGCACAATAACATCCATGTTTTCTGGTCATGTGATATCAACAACTTTGATTTAAAAAAAAATGATGCAGCTTACAACTATTTTGAAGAGGATAAAGTAAGATTCTGATAGAAGTCATGGGAGTCTAAATCAGCACTTGAAAGTAGCAGTGGTGGTTTTTAATTTCTGTTTACAGTGGGAATCTGATATAAGTGTGTTAGGTCAATAGTTAGTGGTTTTAATCAATTCATGTGCGGCAAACAATCAAGTACACCCTTTTTATATCCTAAACCTTAAATGAAGCTGAAGCGTATAATAGATTCTAGTCTTTTATAGTACAGTAGAAAACATTAGGATAACTAACTCTAGAAAAAAAATCTTAATCCACACCTCCCTGCCCATCAAGTAAATAGTGTCTACAACGTGGTAGGCCTAGTGTATTGTACATGTGTAGTCAATGATACTACAAGACCACCCTGTGAGCCCTGTGTTTTTTTTTATTGCGTGTTATGCAATAGTGTTTTTGCTCAATGTTGAGTGGTAAGACATGAAAATAACACACTGACAGGGTTAGTCAAGCATGTATGTAGATCTATCTTTACACTAGAATAGTTACCCTTCCTGTCCAAAAAGTAAATATCAACTGTGTGTCTGACTGATTTTAACAACCTGGTTAGATAGATGTACACATGTAGGCCTAGTGTACTGTAGATTGTAGTTCATAATGACAAGACCACCCCGCATATTTTCTCTAGCGTGTTTGAAGGTTATGCAATAGTGTTAGTTGTATGGTGAGTGGTCAGACATCTCAGGTGTACGATCATCTGATACGGGTGACACAGGCCAGTAATACAGTTTAGTGTGCTATGTTTTTTGGACATGGGACAGTACTGGTATAAACTTTGCAGGTAAATATGACTCATGTTATTATCATATCAGAAGCTTCGTGGACCAGAGACAGTGTAAGGAGTGCAGTTCAGGACAGGACAGCGAGGAGACAAGGACTGTGAGTCGGCCATGAAGTCAGTCCTGGTAGAGTCCTCAAGTGAAACTTACAAGTCTAGGAAGAGAATAGACAGTATAGTTTAGTACGGCAGTAGGTAAAGTGTAACATTTTTAATAGCTTATTGTGTTGCCAATTGTGTCATATTGGCTTTTTAATTTACTCATTTTTATTAAAGTACCAGTAAACCAGTAACACATACTAAAAATCAAAATACCTAGGTGTTATAATAAATGAAAAACTGTCATGGAATCCCCATATTGATGAAACTATGAAAAAATCAAACAAAGCATTAGGGTTTATTAAAGGAATTTTCTATAAATCAATTAAGAATATAAAACTAAAATGTTATTTAACCTTGGTTAGGCCAGTAATAGAATATGCATCCTCTGCTTGGGACCCCTCAACTCAAGAATAGATTAAGAAACTGGAACAGACACAAAATAGAGCAGTGAGATTCATAACTATCGAATATTCACATTTGACCAGGGTAACACCTTTAGTAAAATCACTTAATTTAGAAAACCTTCAGGAGAGATGACTCAAAAGTAAAGTAGCAATTATACATAAAACACTAAACCATAATCTTCCAATACAAAAACAAAATCTAATAAAATACTCAGAAAGACACAAAGATAAAGGCACATTCCTCGTTCCATATGCTAGGACAAATTTGTACAAAAGCTCCCTCTTCCCTAGCGCTAATAGAGCATGGAATGGGTTGCCTGAGCTAGCTAGGAAAACCAGTGACTTTGCGGAGTTTAGGTCATTGGTTAATATGCATGACTAGATGCATGACACTTAGGATGTAATCATCTTCTACAAGACCTACAAGAACTTGCAAAGTTAAATAAAAAAAAAGCTTTTGACTAATAATAAATAGTTAGACTCTATTCTGCTCTATTTTAAAATCATAAGGAGTTCATTGTTTATTATTTTAATCTCTTATTCATTTAACTGCAATATTTATTAGGCCGACATTCGACAGTTACCTTTGCTATTATTAAACATATCTGACATTCGCTATCAAATTTACAGGTTTCCTTTCATGTGTAGATCTATTGGCCTTCATATATATCATTTCTTTTGATTGGTTATTTTATTAAATGGTTTATTATAGGAACTTCTTGAACTGTGTGGCATAAATCCAATGCGCTAGAAAATCAGTGATATACAAACTAAGGCCCGCTTGTCCCTGGTAATATTTGGCTATTAATTCCTTTGCCTTTATTAGATCCAGACTTTATATATATGTTCACATTAGTCATTGGTTAGCATTCAATCTGAATTTGAAACTATTCACATTATTTTACTTTTGAGTGGTTACCAGATGTGATATTTCTGAAATTTTTATTTTTAATCAATGTGCATATTTCTTTACCTAAAATAGATTTTGAACTATATCCATGTCAACATTTTGTTTTCAGAAATGTTGAGCCAAAAAGTTTTTATTCAGTTTCGCTATTGTCCTTTATGTCGATTGAATCACAAAAAAGGTACTAAACATGTTTATGCTAAGAGACATCAAGAGATTGTTACAAACATACTTGCCAAGTTTTTAAAAAAGGTAAAATTTATCTTTCTAGATTGAATAGTGTGAGCATGCTATTTGTATGCTTTTACTTTGTTAAATTTTGTTTCTCTCCAATAGTTCTATTAATAAAAGCACTTGTTGGGAGGAGGGACAAGGGTGAACAGGGGAGATGAGTTCTTTTTTCAGCTTAAAAAGCAAACTATAACTTTATGTGAAGCTACAAATAAAACTTTTCTGTGCCAACTTTTCATATTGTCACTCATTATCATTTCATGAGAGGATTATTGGCACAACATTATTGACTAGTTTACTAAGTTGTTTTATTTATCAGTCATGGAGGGATAATCCTTGTTTTTTCCACCTAGTACTGTGCATTGTAAATTCCTATTACCTCTAAGCTTGTAGGTTGGGATAAAGTTGGTAGAACGTCTTCAGTGATGATTAATTCTTTTCTTTATTTGTTCATTATGTTTCTCTGTAAAAGATAGACACAAATCTTTAATCCACCCTTCCCTGTTGATGTATGTCCACACTTGTCTGACTTCAGCTTTGGCTGGTTTTAGAAATATAGAAAGAAGTTTTGAGCTTTCCCCTTTTTTTGTTTTTAGAATTGTTATGGCAGGATTAGGAATTAGTTTATTTTCTCGTAAATAGTTCTGACTTAAAGATAATGATGTGACTAGTAAAAACTAGAATATGTTTTTAGGAAGAAACAAACTACTTTTGACAGCTTTAGAGAGGTGCAGCTTTTTATAAACTTATAGATTTAGCTGGACCGACATTTGACAGTTCCCTTTGCTATTATTAAACATATCTGACATTCGCTATCAGCCTCGACTAACTTATCTTGTTGGCCTTTTTGCTTTTGTTATTGGATTTTGTTATTTCAGTGTTACCTTCGTTTAGCTGCGTAATACATAGTGCGAAAGTGCCTAACAGTTTTTAGGTGTCCAAATTCTTTTCTATCCACCTTGACATCTTTCAAGTTTCTAAAGAAACTCTAATGACCACTTGATTCTCTAAACCTATATAAACATTTTTTCTGTAGTACCAACAACCAAACAAAATAATTAATAACCAATAGTTAAGTAACTAATTGGTAAATTTTTTTTTATTGATTCTTGTTTTGTCAGGTACTAGAAAAAATTGTGCCAAATTTCAACTCGATCTGAGATTGGGTATGGGGAGAAATAACATGCACAAACTTTTTACCAAACAGGCAGACAGACAGAGTTGATATAAGCTTTGTAAAAATTGCACTTGGTAGTGATTTTAGATTTTCAGCATTATAGGTTGCAGCTATTTTATTGTTTTAGATGACAACTCTTAAGTTTTAATGAATTGTTGGCTCTTCCAAGAATCCCAATGTCTTCACCACTCTATATAAGCCATACATCACCATTTGCTTATGTAATTCATTGTTGATTGTAATTGAATTATTCAGTTACATGGACATCAACTTTTCAAATACCGGGTAGTATTGAAACATAACTCTCATGTTTTTAAATTTATACTAAATTCTGTCTGTTCTGCTTATTGGTTATCTAAAAAAAAATTTTTTTAAACTAGATTGTGATTGCCAAAAGCAGCATGAAGAATCCATCGATTCTTGAAAGTATGTCTGAAATCGTGAACATGACATTCTGGTGTTATTTTTGTCAAAGTGAAATAACAAAACATAAAGAACATTTTACAGCTATGGGCCATTGTGTGATTGAACTAGGAGGCATGCTAGAACATCTCACTCGGTAAGTTTTTTACATTGCGACGTATTCTTTTGGTACCAGTAGTAGAATTTTTCCAAAAGACAATCTTATTTATGAGCATGTTTTTTGTCCTCAGTCAAGACCATGTTGACAATACTGTTAAATTTCTCAGAGAAAACAAAAAAGACCTGGTACTTACATCAGATTACATTGTGTCTACTGAAGCCTATCTGAAGTAATTTCATTTGATTTTCATAAAAAGAAATATAAAGCTAGTAATCTTTTTAAATACACCAGTAGCTATAATTTAGTTGGACATAAAATCTGTGCTTGCTTTGTAAATCATTCATGATTATTTGATACAGGTATCTAGAAGTGGTGGATGTCAGTTGTTCTCAGTTTTTAAAAAACAAAAGTGACTCTCTGAAGTTGGTAAGTTTTGTAAACTTATTTTTAACATAGTAGGTTTAGATTGTCACATTTACTTTAACTGAGGTCAAGAATCTTTATTGTTGTAACTGGAATTGTGTTAATGCTGAATGTGATATGTTATACTTAAAGAACTGTGTAATCATATCATATGTTAGCACATCAGCTTCATCTGAACAAAAGAACAGCATGTTAATATTCTGAAATGAGAATCTGTTGTTATGTAAAGCTAATTCAATCATATACCTCGTTAGTTTTGTTTCTTGTATTACATCAAATTTGTACTTAATTAACCTCTCTGTTCTACTGGAGAAACATCATGGAAAGATGTTGCAGATTGTTCTTAGATAAATATATGACCAGATGAATTGTGAGATCTCTATTCTACTGGAGAAACATCATGGAAAGATGTTGCAGATTGTTTTTAGATAAATGTTAGACCTGATTAATTGTGAGATCCTTCACTCCACCAATCAATTATTCATTCATCATTTTTATTAACCCTTTCATCTTGTATTCCAAGTATTTGCAGGTGTTTGCTGTCTAGACATTTTACTTTATGGTCAAACCATCTTATTGCATATGTTCTCCTACTTTGATTCTTCTAAAAGCAGCATGTGTTATATTACTTTGATTCTTCTAAAAGCAACATATATTCTCATTACTTTGATTCTTCTAAAAGCAACCTATATGCTCATTACTTTGATTCTTCTAAAAGCAACATATATTCTTATTACTTTGATTCTTTAATGTGTATTTAGAATGTTGTATTTAGAATGTTTATGTTTCAGTTGGCTCAAGAAATAAAGTCTCAAGAGTTACAAAGATTCCAAGTTCTCACTTGTGCCGTGCAGGAACAGGTCTGTCAAATGGTCACATCTGCTCTCTTGGAATGTATCCTCAAAAACATTTTTGTTTTCACTAATCACATTATTCAGAAATCTTTTATTATTCATTGCATTCAAATGTATGTATCTTGAAATGATTTGTGTTTCCATTTGGTTGTCTACTATGCTTGAGCATATGTTCTAGTTTCTTCCCATATGTTTGAAAGATTATTATGTCCTACATGTGTCCCTAGGTTAATCTAGACATATGGCCTATTTAAACAACTAACACTCATGTTTCTAGTAATGGCTAGGTTTTTCAGAGACATACTGTTAGATGTATGTTCATGTTCAAACCACTTATTATGTTCATCAAAATATAATAAGTGGTTTGAACTAAAATTTCCTTTTCAATGTGTCATAAATAATTATTTTGGAAAGTTAATCAGATTGAAATTGTTCCTTAATGATATAGTCTTGACATAAATGAAGTTTTCTTTGTCTTCACACAGAGATAAATCCTCAAAAATCTTCATTCTTATAAACTGACCCAGTTATTTATTGTGCTGAAGAAAATCACTTTTTTGAACAATCAGAAAGTAACGTCTACTTCATTTGACTTATAACACAACAGATATCTTGAAAAAAACAAAAACTTATCTGCTATTTCTCTAGAATATTTTGTCATGTAAACTTTCAAATTTTTTTTAATTTTTTTTTTTCAAAAATTGTTTTTTCAATTTGTGAAAAAAAAGTTTTTTTGGTTGGTGGTGGGAGGGTGGTATCAAGTTTATTCATTTGGAAGTGACATGACCATATCAATCTAAGTTTACTTTTCCTGAAAGTTTAAGTCTTTGTTACATAGAGCCAGCAGCACAGAAAAGCTCCGCAGCTTTCTCCCAGCCCAGTCGCTGCACACAGGAAGTTACTGAACGCAGGTAATGAGGTAGAACAAAGAAGGAAAACAATTCAGGCATTTGGGGATGGATTAACTCCACTTGACAGAACCAATGTAAGTTTATAGATTTATGATGTAGAACAGGTGATTTTCTCTTAGAATTTAATTTTAGGTATGAAAATAACAAAATGTTTTCTTAAGTTAATGTGCAAGAAAGACCAAAGATCAGTATGGACTGGGACCACACTGAAAGGAGTGTGCCAGATGGAAAAGCTTGACAACTGTTGCTGCCTAAAATGATATTGAAATGACGTACTAAATGAAATGACATACTAAATACATTTCACGAGAAACATTTTTTTTTTCAATGACTTTCCTTTCCTGTGTTTTTAAATCTCATAAATTGACATGGAATATAGTCCATTGACTAAAACTGTCTCACACATCTCTTACATCTTAAACAGAATTCTTGTTTGTAAACATTTGCTTCAGCCCATTTATTATTTGTAATAATCCAGTGGGTGTTATGAAGAATTAAAAAAAAAATAGTCAAGATAAAAACATCCTACTTGAAATTTGTAGATTCAAAAAAAAAAGTAACATCCGTTAGATATCAATGATGACATTAAAAATGTTAAATTCTGATTTGAATAAAAAAGAGAGAGTGGAGAAGAAGATTAAAGAAGAAAGGAATACTGTTGATGCTGCTTTTCAAGCAGGTAGCACTTTAACATAAGATATTGAAAATTGTCTAAAAAAATAAATTTAAAGGATCCATTCCTCACAATGAAATTTTTTTTTTATCTTCTCCATTGTGAGCTGGTTCTGATTTTTCTTTTCTTCTGTGAAGAAAGCATTCTTCTTGTCAACTCTGATTTGACTTCTTTCCAGGAGGATGACACTTTAGGAAATATTTATACTAATGCATTGCCACCTTGGCTCATGCCAGATGAAGAGGATGTCAATAGCTCTGGCATTATTGGTCCTACATTTGAAGATCTAGAAAAACATAGTAAGAATTTTTTATAACAAAACTAGAAATTGTATAGACTGATTCTATTGTTCAGTTTGCAAGCACATTTTGATTAACTCTTTATATTTGTAATAATATAATAGCAAGACAACAAAAAATATTTAAAAAAAAAATAATGTGATGATTTCAAAGAATTACAAATTCGGAGTTAACATGTTAACAAAGTTATTTGCTTTTCTTTACTTTTACTATTAATTTACATTGATATTTTTTGTAAAGAATAAAATATAGTAAAATTAAAGTTGAAATAGAGGGAGATAAATGTTAGCTTTTCTTTCTATGTTGGGTCTACCTTTCATAGCATTTTAATCCTTCAGTGGGTACATGACAGTTACTGTATGGTGTAGTATTATACTCACTTTGTTTTTAAATTTATACCTCTGATGTTCAATATTTTTTTGTTTTTCAATTTATATCTCTTATGTTCAATATTTTTTTGTTTTTAAATTTATATCTCTGATGTTCAATACCTTTGTGTGTTTTCTTAAACAGAGAAACAGGAGAAGAAAAGACAATTGCCATCTTGTAGAGTGGGTGCCAAGTTTGACCACAAAAATCAAACAACTGACTCATGGCTGCCTAATTTTGGAGGTGTTTGGAGCCATGGACGTAGGACAAACTCTGCGTAATGTTATTTCATAATATCTCTGTAGATTAGCATTTTGTACTTTAATTTATTAATCATATTTATTTAAATTAAAGAACATTAATCATTTTTTAAATGGTCGTAATGAGGTTTACACTTTCTATTTTGTTTGCAGACAACAGTTTAATAGACGCCAGGGTAAAAAGGTCATCAGCCTGAATCAGAATGTTAGCTTATTTACAAGTGATGATCTGATTTCTCCACAAGCTGAAACACACACAAGGACACATTTATCTCCATCATCTCTCTCACTTATCCCAACTAGATGTTTGTTACAAGACTCTTATAATGCACAAACTCTGTACAATGGCCTTTATGCAAGTGTAGCACGACATGAAAGTAATGATCAAATCAATGCCCACATGTTAGGTCAAACTGAAAACTATAGTGTCACTGTCAAGCCCTATGTACGGAAACTTCAGAGTGCAGAATATAAACCAGCCAGCACTGACATTCTCGAGCCATCCCATTCCAGCCACTCATCTTTAGACTATTTCCATGAAAGGCAAACCTCAATTAAACACAATGGTAATATCTGTGAGGACCCTTTGATAACACCTTCACATCACCAATTCAAGACAAAACCATATCAGAGGCACAGTAAAACTGTCAACAGCACTGAAGCCTCAACTTGTAATTACAATGGCTTAGAAACTTTCAGTCTAATATCTACTCCTATATTAAATAGGAACAAAAAGTAGCAACTAGTTGAGTGTTAATTTGTAATGTATGTTGGAATGCCACTGCTTTTATTTTACATTGTTCAAATAAAAATGATATGCAAATAAGTAATTGTCGTTGATTGATTGTAGCAGAAAATTATGAGCGATATTTCATATTGGATGTCTGGCATTCTTCATGGATTTTCTGACATGGTCCTGATAGATCTTATTAAGTCTAAACCTGTTAAGTCTTCCATTTTCATCCATGCCAGCATAAGCAAAAAAAAAAGAGAACAACCAATGAGAACAATCTGTAATATACCTACGGGTACCAATAATACAAATTAAAACTCTTATTGTGTTGTATTTAACATATTGCATGAAATGATCTTGTAACTATCAAATTAAACCAGAAATTGCTTTTTATTTAACTAATAATCACATTGTTATAAGGAGGTGGATTAGCTATTTAATAATAAATAATATTTTGTTTATGCCTGAAGATTGTACAACAGGACACTATTTCACAGATCCTAAAACTTATGAAATTATAAAGTCTATTGGAAAAGAAACTATGTACTTACATAAAAGTAAAAAAAAAAAGATCGATTTCTTTTAATTCAATGGCCTACAAATTCAGAAAGTTTCAAAGTTTTACAGAGAAATAATTAAAGAGAAAGAATATGTAGGTTGGTTTATTTATAATTGATTTTACAACAATATGATTGTATTAGAATAACAAAGAAATACGGTATCATTAAATTATTATTACTTTTGTACTTGTCTACTTGGCTCTAAATCAACACCGATAACAGTAAACTCAGGCAAACCAGTAACACAGACTAAAAACTCAAAATACCTAGGTGTTATAATAAATGAAAAACTGTCATGGAATCCACATATTGATGAAACTATAAAAAAATCAAACAAAGCATTAGGATTTATTAAAAGAAATTTCTATAAATCAAATAAGAACATAAAACTAAAATGTTATTTAACCTTGGTTAGGCCAATAATAGAATATGCTTTCTCCATTTGGGACCCTTCAACTCAAGAAAACATTAAGAAACTGGAACAGACACAAAATAGAGCAGTGAGATTCATAACAAATGAATATTCACATTTGACTAGAGTAAAATCAATAATAAAATCACAAAATTTAGAAAGCCTTCAGGACAGAAGACTCAAAAGTAAAGTAGCAATTATACATAAAACACTGAACCATAATCTTCAAATACAAAAACAAAATTTAATAAAATACTCTGAAAGACACAAAGATAAAGGCATATTCCTCATCCCATATGCAAGGACAAATTTGTACAAATACTCCTTCCCTAGTGCTATTAGAGCATGGAATGGGTTGCCTGAGCTAGCCAGGAAAACCAGTGACTTGGCAGAATTTAAGTCATTGGTTAATATGCATGACTTTGAAGTAACGTCTGTATGATATAAGATAAGATACTAAATAATAATATTGGGGAAAATAAGGTAGGGCTGCCTGGTAGAACTCAAACCCGGCTTGTTGCCATCCCCTGTTGCTGTAGGTGTTGACTAGGATATTCATTACTGAACTAGTGAAGGAATTTCTTAGTCTTGTTGTGCCAAGAAAGCAATCCATATGAATTGATCGACACATTAAATGATTTTTTCAAAACAATAAGATAATTTTATTGATCCAATGAAATGGATATTCAGTTTGACTACAATTGACAACATCAGCGTAACTACTGTACAATAACATTATAGATGAAAACTTCGAACAACATTCACACACGAAACACATTCACAACCAGCGCTTTATGAATTTGACTTCTATGTACTTCTCGATGACGACAGCTGATCTTGTATCACTCTTTTAAATCTTTCTGTTTTAGTCCTAATGGAAAGGAGACGACCACTTCGTTCAGATCTTATGTAACAGTGGTTTTATGAGTGCAGGTTGTTCTTAAGAATCGAGAGTGTTTTGGAAATGCATCTTTCACGAAAAAGCTCTTCAAGACATGGTAGCTTAATTCGAGTGATATGCGATGCTTTTTGAATTAGTCTATTTAGTCTAAATCTTTGTGCCAGTGAAGTATTACCATACCAGCAGTTGATGGCAAAGTTAATTAGACAGCTGATGGTTGCTGTATAAAAAAGTTTAATAATTGTTTTGTCGATGTTAAATTTTCTTAGCTTTCTGAGATAGAAGAGTCGTAATCATCATTCAATTTTATTATTAATACATAAATCTAGAGAATCACATTCCTTGTTCCCTATGCTAGGACAAATTTATACAAATACTCATAGTTCTTTCCTAGTGCTCCTAGAGTCCTAGAGCATGGAATGGGTTGCCCGAGTAAGATAAGATAAGTTAAAGTCACTGATTAACATGCATGACTAGATTGACGGTCGACCAAAATCTAGCAGAATCTATATTAGTAGGCCCTATATATATATATATATATCTATACTAGGTTACGCAATTTTTATATTTTCGTTAGAGTAAGGCATGTGTTGTCTGAATTTGCCAGAAACATGGGCGCCCGCAGGATTTTTTGCAGGGGGGGGGGTGCAAGCTGACCACCATGGCTAAAAGTCGTAGCCTCAACGCTCTTGTTATAATATGAAAGAAAAGAATTGCCCCCTACTCGAGACCTCATCCCTAATCGATATTAAGTGCACAGTAAAAAACTTCTTTTTCATGAAATAAAAAAATAAGCAATAAAAATGTGAACAAAGTATTCACTGTACACATTGTTAACTTTATCCGTGAGGCCCGTGCTTCCCTACGTTTGATCAAACAAAAAACTGCAAACTTTGACTGTGGCTGCCGAAACTATCAATAACTTTACTAATGTATTGCTTTTCGTCGCAATGGACAAGCTAGCGTTGAACGCTTATCGAGCAGTTCTGATATTATTCTTTGCATTGCGGCCTTTAGGATGAAGACAAAATAAGTTGAACAGACGATTATTATTGATCGAAAAGCGAGACGTACCGGTAATGAAGAAACTTAAGAATCAAAATAAGTAATGTAAAGCGGAGTTCTGTAATAACTCCCAAAATCCAAACATGTGTTGTTGTTTTTCTGAGTGTGTCTGTCAACTGCGAATTCTTGGCAACAGCAACTCAATATCCGGTATCCTCGGGATGGTCAAGTTGGTTTTTGATTATGTCATTAAGAATGTGCTGTTGAGCGGCTACTATGTTAAGTTGGAAAGACTGCAACACCTTGGAAACTGGTTCAAGAACATATGACTAATTAATGACAATAAAAAGACAAATCAGAAACAAGAGGAGAAGACATTTACTACATGTCTGCAGTTTGTCTGGTTTCACTTGCAGTCGTTATTTTAAGATCCGCCAAACAGTTAAAGATAGCAAAGTTGAGACTTAATTCTCGAATGGATTCGTATTTTTCAGTTGATTGTGTCTCACACAAAAGAGGTAAATAGCACCAATGCTATCGCTAGGGACAGTTACGGAAAAAGAATACTAGCCATCAGGGGCAGCCTTGGCAGAGTGTCACGTACGCTTTGTCTATATTTAGCCAAGGTCTGTCGGCTAGATCAGCTAGCTCGGGAATTTCCAGCATGCAACAAACTTCTGTTTTGGAGTGAATGTGATTGGTTAGAAATATTAATTATTGTACGCTAATCTATATTTTATTGTTCAATTGATTAACCAAGCGACAAAGAGATATTAGTCACATGGTAACGCCCAAAGGTCTAAAAAGAAGATTCTAGATATTACCGCCAGTCTCGTGTTGGAACTCAAAGAAAGATGACATGATCATATTATTGTGTAGATCATTTATTCTAGTAGAAATATATTTCATGTTTTATTCAATCACATTATATCATTGTAACTATTGTGAATAGCTTTTTCAAGTTCTGAATTAAAGTATTTGTATTTGTCGAAGAGAAGTTTCTTCATTGATTATTATGATAACATACTTAGATCGTCTTATCGACTAGCGACTTCTAGATGATCCTCTTATCAGCTAACAACTTCTAAATGATCATCTTATCAACTGACGATTTCTAGATCCTCGGCAATCACGATCATTGATTGTGCTGTTCAGATCAAGATAATCTTCAACGTGACATCTAACATCATAAAAGATCGTAACATTGGCACATTGATGATCGTGACACCGAGTATTTTGTCCATGTCTAGACTGTACAATGACATTAGACACATGGAGTGCGTCTCTCTGAACCACGGGAACTAAACCAATATAGTCGAATACAATCGCAATCAACAAAACGAACACTCAAAGACATCTGCTCAGTGCCTGAGATATCTACAATTTCTTCACTAAAAAGTTAATTCATGATGTATCTTTTGGTTTCTTGCTGCTGTCAGTGCTCCGTTGATACAAATCAACGTTTTGACTTGGACGTTGGCATGTGAAGAACTTTCTTGTATCTCTTCTATTGTAAACTGGTGGACGTGTTTCACCTGCTATTTTATCGAGCGCTGACACCGACCGCAAGAAGTTAATACATTTACACTCTTTACTTTTGTTCAAAGAAACTAGAACATTTATTGGCAAGGATTTCTCCTCCAAGGCAAACAAAAATAACTATTCTAGACCTGAACTAAATATTCTAGACCTGAACTAAATATTAGAAAAGTAAATATGGCTTACGTCTCGAGACGATTGTTTCCCTTTGCAACATCTTGTGTGACTAAAGGGGCCACAATCCTTTGTACTCTCACCCTTCTTTCTACTACTAATGTGTACGCCATCTGCAATCCAGGACCTTTCCTTTAATGCTCGCTCTTCATGTGGATCTATCCAGTGCCACGTTTTCCCCAGCTGTTAGTGTCGATTTTAAAGAGCTTTATGTCGCGTTTGCATACATCAGTATACCTTGGCAGTGGACGACCAGCGGATCTCCTGCCTTCTGTTAAATCACCATACTTGTAAAAGTCGACCTTGTGACACTCATAATAACTTAATTTATGTGCAAATGAAAACAAATAAATAATAAATCGTACATGATAGGGCATGAACTACAGATTTGCCTATTCTAGTTACAATAATAGCATATCTTTACAACTGTAGGCCTACTTCAGTGGAAGCACTACTTGTTAAGTTACTACACTTTATAATATTCAAATGATAGGCCTTTAGATCTAGACTTAGAAGCGAGACGATGAGCAAAATTTTATTGAACATTAATTTATTAAACTCTTGAATCAATAATGCATGGGCGTGCGCAGGGGGGTAGGCTATATGGTGATGAACTTGCACCCCCCCCCCCGCCGAATTTTGACTAAAGGGGCCGTCCATAAAGTACGTCACGCTATTTTAGGCCATTTTTGACCCCCCCCCTCCCCCCTGTCACAAAGTGTCACAAATCTCGGGACCCCCCCCCCCTAAAGTACGTCACACTTTAAAAAAAATTTAATTAACAACTAATTAAAATTTAATCGAAAACTTAAAACGCACTTCACTATTAAACTGCCTTAAAATATAAATATTAAAAGAACTATCAGATTATTAAATGACTTTAATAGTAGAATAACTATTGTCAACAGTTGTCACAGTTATTCTTTGAAACAATAACCCAATCAATTGAATTTGAAAAAAAATTGCGCTCCTAACTAGCATGAGGAATTGGGAACAACACATTGAAAGATACGCATTTCATGCTATTTTGACATAAAACAAATTCAAGTGTTTCACAAAATTTTTGAAAGTTATTTTTGAAACTATTAGTTTTACTAAAAAAATAAAAAATAAAATTAGTAATAAAATTAAAAATATATAAAATGTGACGTCACACTTGGCCTGACCCCCCCCCCCTCCCCCCTGTCACAAACTGTCACACTTTCTTACACCCCCTCCCCCCCTTGGAGCGTGACGTACTTTATGGACGGCCCCAAATCTGCATCTACGTAATAAAAACATAATAGATCTTGAAGATGTATTTCATTATAAAATATAAAAAAATTGGTTGAAATGTAGCTTATTATACTCAGAATTCAGAGGAGTTCACGTAGGCCTACATGGTTGGTCATCAATTCCTGATAGGCCTACACCTAGGCTAATCTACTACTACATTAACTATTGGAAGCACTACTTGTTCAGTTGCTACTTAGAATATAATTGATTTGGTGGTGCGAAAAAATGGCTAGAACTTGGCTACTCAGAATCCAAGGCACCCCCTAACCCCCCCCCCCCTTTCGGGCGCCCATGGCCAGAAAATAAGTAGATCTACGACTAAGTCACTGATGCACGACTAGGCTGAAAGATGCATACCAGTAGGACGCATTAATTATCTTCTCTTTTGTAGTAACGTATGTAGATTCTATTTTTTAAGATAAGATATCTAATCTAGAGATCTGCAATCTACACTACTTTCTCTCTTAAAAACTTG
The DNA here is from genome assembly GCA_036873155.1 of Biomphalaria sudanica. NCBI lineage: Eukaryota > Metazoa > Mollusca > Gastropoda > Planorbidae > Biomphalaria > Biomphalaria sudanica. The sequence goes on from JAZGLO010001986.1 coordinate 1,156,099, forward strand.
GTCCCTGGTGCTGTTATTTATTTATGTTTAATATATGTATGTATCATTTGTTTCAGCACCTAGCTTCAACTCTATGTTTAGATCTATCTAAAGAGGTCAAATTTACGTTACTATTAACAACGCATCATGTAACACTTCCGGTTCCGTCTAGGCCTTCAGCTGTTGTTTACAAACAAAGAGAGTCACTATGTCAGAAACTCAACAATTGAATAACATATTTGATGAACATTTAGGAAATAATTTTAAAGAAACGTCTTATGACTCTGTGTTCAACTATTTTGATACAAACAGGTAATCTACAACTAGTTTAGATCTATGTAGATCTAGATCTAAATCAAGTATTGATCTATGAGTATGAATATCAATATGTCATAATAATGATAATATGATAATAATCATAATAAATAAATTAAATATAATTCTTCTAAATCTGAACAAATAAAAAATGATACAAATCTTTAATATCTATTTATATTATTCTATAATGCTATAATTTAGTATAATAGAAAGTAGAATCAGAATATAATTTTCAATATAAACGAATGTACAAATCTACTAGATTCAAATCTATCTGCAATATAATTAGTTTTTAAAAGGCAAGGCTTATATTAATAGTAGAGCATTATTAATGAAATATGATTATATTTATAATTAGATCTCTATTATATATCATGAATAATCATGCTATAGTCTATAAGTGTAGTCTTAGACATAGAACGTTTGATAATTAAGTCACAATTATGAGAATTATCTATAGATCTAGATTTTGTTTAGTTGAATACTTAGTTTTAGAATATTCTAGCTGAATCAATATATTGTATAGATCTAGATTTATCTAGAATCTAGTTTATACTTTTACAGGTAAATGTAGATCTATATCTATAGATCTCTAAAATATAGAATATAATATTATAATAGATCTATTCTACTTTTTATTCTAGATGTTTTGTTACTAACTATATGTGAGCTTAGAAGGTCTAACTATATTGTAATTTTAAAAAATGATGAACATAAATATTTAAATCTATGTTTACTTTAGGCCAGGGGTGGGCAACCTTTTTCTATCTAGGGCCACATTAAAAAAGGTTTGGAAATGGCGGGCTGCTTTCTAACTGTGTAGAATGTCTTTTAACTCATATTTACACTGTATTGTATTCACGTTTCTTTATTTTTTTCATACTCCACGCTGAACAATTACAACAAGAGTTTGCAATTTTTGAAAACAATTTTACGATTTTTAAAAAAAATGCTGTTGTCTTTTTATTTCACACTATCCCCAAAAATATACAATTGTACTTAATGTGCAGTATTTTACTTTTTACACTCATGCATAAGTTCCAGAACTGTGAAACTTGCTTACTAGTTGTTATCCTTGTTACTGCTGTCAAATTACAGACAGTCAACATTGACCAGTGATTATACTTGTTTAGTTTCCACAAAAAAAAGCTTGCTCACTAAATGAGACAATATATGTTCCGGAAGTTAAATGTCGGAATGATTGAAACCTGCCTTTGTGTAGCATCACCAAAGAATGCTTCAATGGTGCATACTAAATTAAGAGACCTGAACTGCCTGATCTGGAAACCTATGTGCGGTTCATCTCAGATATAGGATTACTGATCTGAAACCTGCAACATGTAAAATGAGAACGAAGAAGAAGAACAGATGAATATGTACCCAAATAGTGTGAACAGCAGTACATTTTTTTAAAGTTTGGAAATGCAGCTTCTGGCACCCATGGTAGTACTGATTGGAATTTCTCTTTGCTTGGAGTTATGTCCTCTGGAGCTGAATCAGCTTCAGCGATAAATGGTGAGCTGGTGAAAACTGGTTCTTGTCGTCTGAAAATTTGCTTTTATAAATGGCACAAATAAGGAATCTTAATAAGCGTTGTACTTTTAATCATTTCACTAGAAATAGTTTCACCTTTCAGCAAAAGAAAATGACAAAAACTATTTTCTTTTGCTTGCCTGTATGAAAAAAAAACAAAAACTCTGTCTTCCACTCTTCATTAGAAATATTGGTACCGGTAACAAAGTAACAGTCAATGTTCTTCAAGTAACATAACATTTTCTTTCATGAGTCTGTATTTATTCCTTTTTGTGTTTACTAGTCAACATTAATTTATTTCTCAATAATAACGGAAAGATATATCATGATTTTGTTTAGTGTAGCTTTACATGGAAGGACTCTGCCTGTTTAGATCAATAAGTTGACTGCTGACATACTTTCATTCTCTCTCTCTCCTCTTTTCATAGATCTTATTATATTATTACTTGTATATACTAAATAGAGATATAGATAATATAGTGTTGTTGTTTTTTCAAATTATTCTGAACATTTTTTAAAATAATAATATAAGGTCTGAAAAGAGGACTTTTATTTTCTGAGAGGAAGCAATTTTGCTTTGCTTCACATAAGAAAATGTCCATCATACACACTACATTGTTTAGGGTCTCCTCAGGTCTGATTTTTTGTAAACTACTTTTTATCTTTTCAAAACTGTCACTTTTCAAAACTAGATCCATAGGCAGCCTTAGATATTTTTTTAGAGTGGCATTGGATTATTAAGCCAGATCTATAACTAAGAGCCAGTGTTACATACAGTATTGAAGAGGTTGCTTGTAAGAGTACCCCATGTTACATGATTATGGGGATTAATTTTAAAACACCACCCCATTGTACATAAGCGCCATGTTACTGAGCGCCTATAGGCAGCACGGAAAACCAACTCCTAGATATCCCCCCCCACTGGTTCACAAATGAGATTGGACCAAAAGCACTCTGAGCATGCTATAAGCATGAAAGTAGCGCTATATAAAAGCTATAAATATATATAATATATTTAAAAAATTTGATCAATTAATTTACTATTAGCGGGTATAGCTAAAAAGATTCATTTAGACTTATAGCTAGATTTAGGTATTTTAGATCAACAGATCAGTGTTAAAGTGTGCTGGCACATTCGTCCAGTGGCCTATTGGCCCCCTCTTGTATTTCCTAGGTTATTAAGTATAACCTTTAGGTATACATTAAAACTAATGTATGGAAAACAAGACTTAACAAAGTCTCAGGTAAACTAAATGTGTAAATAAATGGCCATCAACTCACTGGCCTTCTCAACACAGATTAAACAAAAGTTACACATTCAAAAATAGTATGGCTAACCGCCCTAGTCATATGTTACCACTAAATATACAATCTATTGTCAAATCCGGGAAATCACACATCAGTGTAAATAAAACTGAAGGTCATAGGCCTCAGGTCAAAACATAACCACTTTTGGCCACAATTTATCAAAAATAGTTATTTCCCCATTATGTCACAGCCAGTTTGGACAGATTGACATATATGACACCTGCATAACTATTTCCCTCTGAACAAGGTCACACAATTTGTTCTTTGGGTGCAACTTGTAGGGTTATCTTGCTATTATTCATTAGTCTTTGGAAAACCATCAACATGTTCAGAAGTTTGTGCCATGGACTTTACAGACCTTAGCTAGTGCTGAACTTGGCAAAATCACCATACAAGGAACAAAAAGAGCTGAAAAGTGAAATATTTATAGATCAAGACACAAATAGGCAGGAGATACTGTTTTTCATTAGGTTTTAATATTCATGTTTAAAAAATGTTTTGTATCTTCATGATAACTCAGAAAGAAAACTAAGACAATTTAAACAAATAAAAATTAACTTTGAATCTTTTAATTGTAATTTTTTTTTATATTTGTAATGATTGATATAATACATCTGCTTGCAACAGAATCAGGACAAATAATAATTGTCCAAAATGAACAATACTAAGTAAAAATAAATATAAAGAAAAATATAAATAACCCAAAAGCCCATGTCCATGTCCATGCTTCCCTGTGTGCATTACTACAAGTTACAGAATTTGTTTTTATAATGATATACCTTGGAAAATTTTAAAGATATTTATAACATGAAACAAAAGATGTTGGAGTCAAGTGACTTATTCTAGCTAGTGGTCTGTTTATATTTATTTACAAACTTTAGGAAAAGGTCTAGCTGATCATTAAACTGTTGGCTGCTAGAGACAAAAGCCAAACAAATGCAGCGCTATATAACAATATATATGTTGATTTCTATTTCATAGGATCAAGAATACGCTTATCTAATATGTATTAACAATTAGTCTAATAGTTCTTATTTCTCATTTGGTGATCCATATTAAATTTAACTTATTAAACTGTGAACTGTAAAATGTTAAATAGTTAAGACACTGGGTTTTCTAAATACTACCATTTATGTTTCAGTGATAGTAATCTGGACAGAACAGAATTTCAAGTTTTAATTGAACAACTGTCTGTCTCTGAGGATAGAGGCCCTACTGAGGACGATGTCAACTCTATTTTTAATGCTCTTGACCTAAATCAGGTACTCATTTTTTTTTTTTTTAAAATGCTTTTGCATAGCACATCTTTCATATTTATAGGATTAATACACTATGGGGCAATCTCTTATGTGGACTTGTAAGCTGGGCCCCTTCGTAGATAGCCAAGTCACAACCACATGTCCAACTTCTGCTCTAAGAATCATCACATTGTGACTTTTTTAGATCGCTCTATTTTCTGTGTTTTATGTCAATAAATGATAGTAACTCAGTGCTAAGGCACAGGCTGTTGGATAAAAACTTTAGCATAAACAAGTATTTTAACTCCAGGCATTCTGAAGTTCCAAAAGTTCTAATAATGACTTAACATCTTAGGGCAGGGGTTCTCAACCTGTGGGTCGCGACCCCTTTGGGGGTCGAATGACCATTTGCCAGGGGTCGCCTAAGACCATTGGAAAATTGGGGTGTGGGGGGAATTTTGTTATCTTTTTAATTCTAATGTGTTGTAACAAACATATTTGTACCATAGTGGATATAGATTTACATAAGTGGTGGTAGCAATAAGGGACATTACTCAAATTACATTATTACCAAAGAAATTATGAAACAATTGTCAAGTTTGAACGAAAAAAATAATCATAAAAAGTGGGGTTGAAGAATATAAACAAGGACATACTTTCAGAGCATACAGAGGGCACTTTTAGTCAATGTACCATCCTTGTTGGAAAGTGGCTATGTTTTTAATCTCCGTTGTTGCAGAATAAATTTTTCCACAAATGAATTAACTGTCCATCAATGTGTCGAAACCAAGTTGCAGGATCAAACATTTCTTTGGTGAAGATCTAATCACGTCACGTATTATAGTCAATGGAAATATATAATTTATGAAACAACTCATGAACACAGACTTTGAACTAAAGAAAGCTAATAAAAAAAAGAGAATGACGATTATTTTGCGGTATAGTTTTAATTCACTAGTTCAAGCAGGAATTCAGAGATCACTATGCAACATTTGTGATGAAGTTCTCTCTGCCGTATGTATTGAGGCCGAACAAACGTCTGAGCTTTGCAGATAACGACATCCAGTAGTTTAGTTTTGAATCCTGATGAAATTCAAACTTGACTCAGATGGAAAGTACCATAATTAAAACATATTAGCCTATGAAGCTTCTTATTTTGGTGGCTCTCCGAATCGCCATAGTTCTGAAACAGCACATCATGTCCAAGGAGTTTAATTTCAGTGTTCAAAGACATTGCTTGCTATAACTGGAGCTAAATTTATTAATAAATTTAGTGCAATTTGCATACTGATATTAAGAAAATGATGTCTGCTTCTTTTACTATATTTAGCATCCAGCTTGATGAATACACAGGCGTTGTAGATTGTTCACAACTACTACTTCCAGTATACTTAAGATATATACATAATGGCGATTTTAAAGATTAGTTTCTATGTAAATATCTATAAACGACATCTACAGTGAGTGAGGTAACTGACAAAGTTGGTTAAATTTGAAAAAGTAAAAGACCTCTTGAAAAATATTTGTGGTGTCTGCACAAATGGTGCTCTAAGTATGCTTGGGTGTGGGTCTGGAATTCAACGTCACCATACGAATCCATTGTAACTCATTAATGATTCATCGACATATATTAGCAACGTCAATAGCAATAAATCTAAATATTTCTCTTCAATGTCAGTTACACAATTTTAGATCAAGTGTTTGTAGTCATTCTTTTGTATAGGAGATTTTTTTTCTAGACTTACTCTTCCATTTCCAACACTGTATCTTTGTGAAACATGTTTGTTTTTTCTGCCTTGTAAGTGATCAAATCTAAATACAGAGATAAACTTGATGGGAATTCCTAATCTAGTGAAATAAAAACAAGCTCAACCTTTGACTGACTTTGGCGTGTTTGAAAATACTGTCTTCCAGGATTTAATACTTTTTAAATTATAAAATATGTATGTAATGTGAATATTATAAATACGCAATGACAAGTAAATAAATAAAAATCATAAAATCTGATTTTAAAAAAAATTAAAGCACAAATTTATTTTACACTAAATAGATAGGATACGTTTGTAACAATTCAATTAACATCATTTTTTTACGGTTGGGGTTGCCTCCTAGTGAAAAGTTGTATAAGGGGTCGCGGAGCTAAAAAGGTTGAGAACCGCTGTCTTAGGGGAAAGTAAGGTCAGAATTAGATTTCTTATAAAAATTAAAAAGTATGTGAACTTTTTTTTCAACATGCTGTCATCTCATCAACTGTTATGTATTCAATATAATTTTTCTCTTCATTTTGGTCTGAGGTGTCAGAAGGAAAAATGATCATGATATGGTTGTTTCAATCTCTTATTTTTGTTTCATTTGTAAAGGCACCAGGATTTGTTTTTAAAATTTGCATGGCTTAAAATAAGTTCATGGGTTTAGCTGGGAGAAAATAAAGACAATTGGTTGTTACATAAAGTAACAAAATCAAGTAACCTTGACATTATCTGCAAAACACACATTGCAACTCAATGAGAGAACTGTAGACATTTTATTTAACTAATAAAACATTTTTAACCCTTCAGGCGCGTGAGGTAGTTTAGCCTCCATTGTTTATGCACTCATTGTAAAACAGCTCAGCACTTTAAGGGTTAAAAATTACTTCTGTCATTACAAATGGTTGGTTTATTTCATTCTGTTTTTTTTTTTTCTCAGGATGGTCTCATTAGCCTTGAGGAATTTAGTTTTGCTTGGAAGTATTGCATCAAACAGGTTTGGATTAACTTAGTTTGAATCCCCAATATTATGTATTTATAATAAACTGAGGTGTTCCTGGCTAAACACACTTTAGTAACAAGTGATACAAATGTATTCAATGGTTATTTGCATATAGACTCTTATATATTTAAACAGATCTTGAAGCCTGTTAAGGCTTTAGTGGTTGTGGATGTACAGAATGATTTTATTACAGGTAAATATTTGTATCTTTAGATAGTGTAGATATAGATATATAGAAATAATATCCCAGGTAAAATTCAGCTTATGCTTTTTTTAATACATTTAGATTGGGAGTCAATCCTCAGGAAAAATGACCCTCAGATAGCCTTATTTATCTTAATACAGAAGCACTTTACATGTAGTCATGTGTTAATTTAGGTGTGCATGTTAATTAGAGATTATAAAGTAAAAAAGTAAACTATTCCTTTCAGACCTTGTGATCTTTGGGGCAGATGATGTAAAGATCATCTATTTCTGTGACCCACTGTTAATGTGGCCAGCACAATGACCAACAGTCTTTACTTTTCCAAAACTAATGTCAGGTACCCATTACAGCTGGGTGGACTCAGAGATGTCCTAAAGATCCTGAAATAAAAAATTACAGTCTTCACTAAGATTTGAAACCAGGACCCTCCAGTTCAGAAGCCACACACCTTACCACTTGGCCACTGCGCCTCCAATCAGAGATTCTAAAAGGATGAAACTTTTCAATGATTAAAATTATTTGATTATTTTTCAAAGTTTTCATGTAAATGGGTTTATTTTTCTATTTTCTTAGTATTTCCTGGCATATTTGACTTTAGACTTTCCTATATTTTATTTTATTGATTTCACAGGTACACTGTCTTTGCGTGAATGTCCAGCTGGTCAAGATGGTTATGCTGTTGTCCCAGTCATCAACTCACTTTTAGAACCCAATTTGTTTGATGTAGTTGTCTACACATTAGACTGGCATCCTGACAACCACATTTCTTTCATTGACAACATATTGTTACGGAAGTTACATCCATCTTCAAAGGTTTTTATAAACATAATTACCGTTTTTATTTAAACATATATTAATAATATTCATAATTATTTCAACTATCATCTATTATTACTTAGGCTTAGACTTATGTAGACTTAGATCCTCCCACATTGTTTGGTACATTAGACTGCAAGCTGTCTCCATAAAGATCTGTAACTGGCAATGCCTCAATCCTCTTCCCACCTGGTGTCCACTGCTATGAGGTCCTCAATGAATGTTTGGCACCATGTTATACAAGGACATCCTTGATTGGTATGCATAATTCATTCTGTTGGAGGACATGTCCAACAAAGCTCATGCAAAGACTGGGGCATGTCCATCAACACAAAAAAGACCACATATACCATATTCTCACTGTCAACAAAACAGCAAACAATAAAATTAACATTAGATAAGGAAGCTTTAGAAAAAAATGACAGCGCTTCATACCTTGGAGTCACCTATGATCCGAGACTAACCTGGAAAAGCCAAATAGATAAAACACAGAGTAAAGGCATCCAGAGACTATCCCTCTTGAAAAAATTAGCTGGCTCAGATTGGGGAGCAAATCACAACATCCTGAAAAAGACCTTTACCAGTTACGTGAGACCTGTATTAGAATATGGTGCCACAGCATGGGGCTCAGCAGCCCAAACCAACCTAAGAAAAATAGACAAGGTTCAAAATATTGGTCTAAGGATAATGACAGGAGCTATCAAAACAACACCCATAAGAGCTATGGAGGAAACCGCTGCCCTGATCTCTCTGGATGAAAGAAGAGAAATAAAAATCCTTTCCCAATTCACTAAATTGGAAACCATGGAGGAGCACCCACTCAGAACAAAAATCCATAAAACTGGCACCAAAAAACGCCTCAAAAGGACCAATTTCATACAGGAATCTCTAAACCTAAAAAAGAAACACCAACTTGAAAAAATTACCCTGGAATCCTCGCTACACTATAATGAATCTCCACCCTGGGACGAAAGCCCTCTTCCTACTATAAGGGACCATATTGAAAGCATTAAAAGAAAATCTGATTACTGACCAACAGAGCTCAAGAAAATAGTGAACTGTTTTCTACATACCAATTATCCTACCAATCAGTGGATCAGAGTTTACACAGATGGCTCAACCCATAAAGCCACCACAAATGAAGGAGCTGGAATACTTATCGAATGGCCAGATGGAGGAAAACTAGAAAAATCTATTGCAACTGGAGAGCTCTCTGACAGTCACAGAGCAGAAAGGGAAGCACTAGCACTAGCTGCTACCATCCTAGCAAATCATCCAAATTCCCCACACAGTCAGATTGTCTTACTAACCGATGCAAAAACAACCCTCCAAAGCCTGCAAAACTCTGATTCCTCATATATTAATAACCTCAAAACAGCACTTATAAAGCTCAACAACATCAGCAAAAAAACTGTAATTCAATGGATCCCAGCTCATATAGAACTAGAAGGAAATGAGAAGGCTGACACACTCGCCAAGAGTGGGAGAACTAACACACTAATAAACTCTGCACTCTATCCAGAAGAATTGAAGAAATTAATAGTAAATAAAATAAATGAGAAATGGACGAGCTCTCATCCAAATCACAAGAAAGATGACGCTTACTATAAGCTATCCCGACAAGACCAACATCTAATCTTTCGACTCAGGACCGGACACAACAGAATGCGACAACACATGTACCGGAAGCTCAAAATTGGAACCAGTGAAATCTGCCCATGTGGAGAATCACCAGAGAATACAGACCACGTCCTCCAAAACTGCTCTCTATACCAAGAGGCCCGTATAAGACATTGGCCCCAAATCACCCCACTAGAAAGGAAACTATATGGAGAGCTCCCTGATCTGGAAACCACTGCGCATTTCATCTCATGTATTGGTCTACTCATCTGAACACTCCAACATAACAATGAGAACGAAGAAGAAGAAGAATGCCTCAATCCTCTTCCCACCTGGTGTCCACTGCTATGAGGTCCTCAATGAAAGTTCGGCACCATGTTATACAAGGACGTCCTTGATTGGTATGCATAATTCATTCTGTTGGAGGACATGTCCAACAAAGCTCATGCAGTGCTTGATCACAACATTATTAAGTGGTCTAGTCCCAGTTTGGCTTAGGATTTCTTTGTTTGAGATGTCATCTCTGTAACTGATTCCTAAAATCCATCTTAGCCATTTTTGTTAATCCACATTTAGTCTTTTCTCAATTTCGGCAGATGACTTTAATGTCTCGTGCATATGTTGCTGTTAGGATTTTAAATGTGTTAAGCAAGAACAAGGCTTGTGAAATGCATAGCACACAATAAATAGATCTAGTGATATTGTTTTAAAATGAAACGTCATTGCTTCAATAGGTCAGTGCGGAAGAAGCTAACATACAAGACAAAGTTATTTTTGATGTAGACGGCTCATCAAGGGAACAAGTCATGTGGCCCCGACATTGTGTCCAGGAGACAAATGGAGCAGAGCTTCACCCAGATCTTAAGGTCAGAATTTTAAACCCTTGAGCTCTTACTGCAATACAGTGTGTCTTTTAGGGTTAAGTCCTACAGCAGGATAATGTGTTGGAATGCTAGCAACACTTTTTAAAGTTTCGTATAAAAAGACTTCATCAAGTCTTGTTTAGAAGGAGAATGAAAGTGTGAGGACTATTTTTTAGTGAAAACCTGATGTGTTTTGATTTTTTATTAAATTTCAAAAAACTTTTTCAAATAAAAAGGCCCGTAGACCCACATGGGAAAATGAGTATTTTTAAAGCTTTTTTTTTTATATTCTAAAGGTATTAGAATCTTTTTTTTTTTAAATTAATCTATTAGTATTAGATCTTAAATTTTTATAATTTTTTCAAAGTATTTATTTTTAAAGATTTTTAAAATTCTGAGCTACCCCTCTTTGCTTATTTTTTCAAACCAGAAATATGAGCTAATGGGTTAAAGCAAAGTGTTTTTGTTTAGAGTTACAAGCTTCTTTAAATATATATGTGTTCATATGAGACATGAGACAATGTAGAACCTTTTTTGCTAATTATTATGTGTTTTTTTTTTTGCTTTGAAAATTTATTTCAGACAACAACAATAGACTTTAAAAGTAATATTTTTTTACAAAATACTTCTCTTTTTTTAAATTTTAGATTGTCAATGAGGCACTGTATGTAAAAAAGGGAAATAACCCAGATGTTGACAGCTACTCTGCATTCTGGGATAATTGCAGATTGTCACAAACCAACTTAGCCTCTTTGTTGGGAGAGCGCCATGTCACAGATGTTTATGTTTGTGGTCTAGCTTATGATGTGTGTGTTGGTAAGTAAGTAAAAGTAAGGTTTCCCTTTCAGACCTTGTGGTCTATAGGGCAGGTGATGTAAAGGTCATCTGATTCTGTGGCCTATGGTTAAAGAGGGAGTCATGTGGCCAGCACAACGACCAACTGCCTTTACTTTTCCCCAACTGATGTCAGGTACCCATTAGAGCTGGGTAGACTCAGAGACGCCCAAGGATCCCGAAATAAAAATCCCAGTCTTACCAAGGATTCGAACCCCAGACCCCCGGTTCAGAAGCCAAGCGCTTTACTGCTCAGCCACAGCGCCACCATGTGTTGGTAAGTCACCATCATTCATCATTGGCCTCCTTCAGTGGTCGAACGACTATGGTTCATCTCAGAGCACACTTCCTTATGTGGCTGTGGAGCCCTATTTTGGAGAGACACTCCCGTCCACAGATAGTGAAGGTTAAGGTGGCTTTTGCTTTGGTGGTAGAGGAGCTGGCCGTTTTTCGGATTGTACGCTTTTCTTCTTGAGCTGAGACCCATGTACTTTCACTGTCCATAGCTTTCTTGGTCACTGTCTCTCTCCATCTGTTGCGGTCTAGAGCTATGTCTTCCCAATTGTCAGTATTGATGTTCACTGATTTGAGGTCACGTTTTATTACATCTATGTAACAGAGGTGGGGGCGACCAGTTTTTCTTGTGCCAGTCGCGAGTTGTCCATAAAGGATGACTTTGGGGATGCGCTTGTCCTCCATCCGGCGAACATGTCCAAGCCAGCACAAATGGCGTTGTCTGAGGGATGTAAAGATGCTGGGAATGCCTGATCGCGCAAGGATCTCAGTATTGCCCACTTTTTCTTTCCATGTGACATTCAAGATCCTACCGAGACATCTCAAATGGAATGAGTTCAGTTTTCTCTCTTGCTTTGCTTAGGTGGTCCATGATTCACTGCCATGTTTGGTTTAGTAAGTTACAGAAACAGCTGAGCGTCCCGAGACATGACGTTAAACTGCGTTCCTCTTTCCTTAGCACTTTTGGAGCTCAAAAGTGCTCTACTTCTTTTCTATCATTGTGTCTGCCTCCTCCTTTCCTCAGTCTGCCTTCATTGATCATCACTCTGTCTCCTTATCTCTAAATATCTCACTATGTCCTAGACCAGTCCGTTTGCCGTGGACTGCGACGGGTAAGGGGGGATAAAGAGATCCTGGTGTTTGAGTGGTGGCTATCTGAGGATAAACCACCACAACACAATACTTTGGCTCCAAGTTCCCCTAGACCTGAGGCCCAGATGGCCCGCTCTGGGTCAACCGGCTGGTCATGCCGAGGGCGGTGGCTGGAGGGTCAATCAGGGAGCTGCTGTATCGGGCACATGTCCGATGCAGTAGCTGACTGAGTATAGCACATGTGTAGCCCTGGCGGGCTCATTCTGGACTTCCGAATGGCCCGTACCCTTGTTGGACTCGATGGCGGGTGGGGAGCACATGTGCCGAACTAATAAATAACACCTATGGAAAAAAAAACTTCAAAAAAACTACTTGCCCCAGACCTATGTCTGGGCAAGAGACGCCGTATGGAGGATAGAAAGGAGGAGGCCACAAAAAGCTGTGCTTCCTGGCCATCATTTCTGGTGGTTAGGTGCACAGAGGAGGGGAAAAGTCTGACAAAGATGAGCCCTTTTGTCATCTACAAGGGACTTAAGTCAGTAGTGGGAGAGCCCAAGTGTGTGTCTAAGCTACACAAGTCTTTGGAACTTCTAGTAGAAGTTGATAGCAAGATACACTCTGATGGGCTTTTAAGATGCAGAAGACTCTGTGATCTCCAAGTGGAAGTCATGCCACACAAGAGTCTGAACACCAGCAGAGGTGTAATCAGCTCTAGGTACCTACTGGAATGTTCCGAGAAGGAAGTAGTGGATGGCATTGAAGGAGTCACCCATGCCCGGCGCATTACCAGGCGCAGGGATGGTGAGGAGGTCAAAACCGCCACTATTATCCTCACATTTGGAACTAGGACACCGCCAGAGTATGTGAAGGCAGGATACCTACGAGTTCCAGTGAGGCCCTACATACCTAACCCCATGAGGTGCTTCAAGTGCCAAGGTTATGGACACGACGCGGCAGTCTACAAGAGGAACACTGTGTGTGCCAGATGTGCTGGAGAAGGTCATGAGAACAAGGGCTGCACAGCCCAGTTCAAATGCCCAAACTGTCACGCTGGCCACTCAGCCTACTCCAAGGACTGCCCTGTGTGGAAACAGGAGGTTGCCGTGCAGGAGTACAAGGCAAGAAATGGATGTACCTTCAGCCAGGCGAAATCGGCTGTATTGGCCCTACCCAAGGGCCAATTCGGCTTGACAAAGACCTATGCCCAGGCTGTTGCTAAGATAGGAAGATCCATAGCCACACAGACGGACACATTGACCCCACCACCCCCTCCTCCTCCTCCAACTCAGAAGAAAACACCGCCAAAGAACACACCTCTGAAGAAACAAGAAAGCCCTGTTGTCATGCTAAAGAACAGGTTCTCTGTGCTCGCTGATGAGAGCATGGAGACTGAGCAGCTAGTCAAAACCAATACTCCGGGAGAACCCGGAGACATCATGTCTGACACAGGTTCTCTTCAGAGAAACCAGTCAGACACCCCAACCTCTACCGAATTAGAGGTTGACCAACTCCCTAAGGGGAGAAATCAAAGCGGAGAGGATGCCCGAGGTGAGCGAGGAGGAAATAACCTCCGCTCTAACCAGAGGGATCTCCCCTCTCCAGAGAGAAAGACTTCCCCCAAAAGGGGGTTGTCCTCCTCTCCATCCAAACCCAAGAATAAAAATACCAAGGTCACTGGAATCAAGGGAAACCCCTCCGTGGGCCTCCCAAAGCCAAATAGCTCCAAGTAGGTCATCTAGAATAAGCCATGGATTCCAGAATTGTACAGTGGAATTGCAGAGGCCTCAAGGCCAATTATGAGGAAATGCAGCTACTGATGGACTCTGAGACTCCTGTAGCTGTCTGCCTACAGGAAACATTTCTGAAAGATAGCATCAGCTTCCGAAGCTACAGTGCTTACAGCAAGAATGTTGAGGATGCAGAGAGAGCATCAGGTGGAGTCTGTATCCTTGTGAAGGATAGCATCCCCCATGAGAGGGTAGAACTACAGACCACACTACAGGCCGTAGCAGCTAGGATAACCCTTCACAAGGTTATCACTTGCTGCAGCCTGTATCTACCACCAGGCGCTCCATTAAACCAAACAGACATGGAGGACCTATTGAAACAACTCCCCGGGCCTTACATAATCCTTGGGGATTTCAATGCCCATAACACCATGTGGGGATCCAACGATACCGACACAAGAGGCCGTATGCTGGAGGATATCTTCCTCCAACATGATTTATGCATACTTAATGATGCATCACCGACCTACTTGCACCCAGGAACTGGATCTCTCACATGCATTGACCTCACCGTATGCGTCCCTGGACTTCTGGACGACTTTAAATGGTCAGTTAGCAATGATCTACGGGGAAGTGATCACTTCCCAATCATCATTGCTAACAATCTCCCCTCATTGGGACGACCTCAGCGGTGGAAACTGAATAAGGCCGATTGGGAACAATTCCAAAAAAGATGCTCAGAGGATATTACAGAAAATATCCTCGATGAACAGAACCCAGCTGATACCTTTGCTAGCAAGCTACTTAGTATAGCCAGGAAAGTTGTCCCCCTAACCTCCGCAAATCCAAAACGGCCTAGCAAACCATGGTTTGATACAGCCTGCAAAAGTGCTATTGGCGATAGGAAAAAACGACTGGCTGCATTTATAAAAAATCCATCCCAGGAAAACCTAAAGCTATTCAGAATAGCTAGAGCAAAGGCTAGACAAACCATACGGTCAGCCAAAAGGAATTCCTGGAGAAGTTTTGTCGGCAGTCTGGATGCCAAAACTTCTGCTAGAGCGGTCTGGAAGGCAGTAAGGCGAATCAAAGGGAAAGAATCAAATGCAATAGGGCATCTGAAAAACCAAGGACGAACTGTCACGTCCCCCAGAGAAATAGCTGACTGCCTTGCATCCTCAATAGCAGAAAAGTCATCCACTACACATTACACGCCAGAGTTTCAAAAAGTCAAAACCAGGGAGGAAAGACACTCCATTGATTTCAGGTCAGAAAACATTGAAGACTACAACAAACCGTTCTAGCTTGAGGAACTGAGGGAATTGCTAGACAAGTCACATGACACAGCGCCTGGAGAAGATGAAATCCATTACCAGTTCCTCAAGCACCTTCCCGAACCCTCATTGGCAGTCCTGCTAGGGGTCTATAACTGTGTGTGGCAAACAGGCGCTTTCCCAAACAGCTGGAGGAAAGCCACAGTTATACTGATACCTAAACCGGGAAGAGACGGCTCTGACCCAGCTAACTATCGACCAATAGCACTAACAAGCTGCATCTGCAAAACCATGGAAAGAATGATTAACCGTAGGCTGGTGCGGATTCCGGCAAGGGTGGACAACAACTGACCACCTGGTAAGGCTGGAAGCTTGTATCAGAAATGCATTACTCAGAAGAGAACCGAAAATTTCAGGTTCGAGTGGGCAACACCACTTCTGACACTCATGACCAGGAAATGGGTGTACCCCAGGGCAGCATTCTGTCAGTCACCCTGTTCAACATTAAAATAAATAGCATCATAAATGCTCTGTCCCCTGGCATAGAGTGCTCTTTGTATGTTGATGACTTTGTCATTTTTACTTATGGGAAAAACATGAACACCCTAGAAAGAAAATTACAGTTATGTTTAAACAAAATTCAAAATTGGGCAAACGATAATGGTTTTAAATTTTCGGACTCCAAAACAGTTAGTATGCATTTTTGTAATTTAAGGGGACTCCACCCAGACCCTGAACTATTTATACACAAAAAGAAGATCCCTGTCGTGAAAACTACAAAATTTTTAGGCCTCACTCTAGATTCCAAATTTAATTTTCTCCCCCACATTAAGGAACTTAAGAGAAAATGCCAAAAGTCATTAAACATACTTAGAGTGCTCAGCCATACGGACTGGGGAGCTGACAGAGATACTTTGCTGCTGCTATATCGGAGTCTAATTCGATCCAAGCTAGACTATGGATCCATAATATATGGAGCAGCAAGGAAGTCGTACCTAAAAATACTGGAACCAATACAAAATGCTGCCCTGCGTCTCTGTCTCGGCGCGTTTCGTACATCACCTATCCCAAGCCTCCATGTGGAGGCTGGAGAACTCCCCATGGATATAAGAATGAAAAAGCTTGCAATGCAGTATATAGTCAAGCTAAAATCCGACCCTACGAACCCTGCTTTCGATTCCATATTTAACCCCACAGAGGTAGAATTATACAATCGAAGGCCTAACGTCATACAGCCGTTAGGCCTTCGAATGAGAGAACCCATCCAAAATTTAACCCCACCCATTAACCAAATCTCTAAAATAGAAACCCCTCAGAATCCTCCTTGGCTAATGAATAAACCCAAATTAAATTTATCCCTCCTTAATTTCAAAAAAGAAAATACAGACCCAAGCATACTACAAGTCCACTTTAGGGAACTGCAAGAGAGCTACGGAGATTGTGGCACCATCTACACAGACGGATCCAAAATGGATGGAAAGGTCGCGTGTGCCTGCTCCTTTCGGAACAAAACAATCTCCCGTAGACTCCCCGATGGCTGCTCCATCTTTACGGCCGAATTGCATGCAATATCGCTTGCACTTATGGCCGTCAAAGCATCAGAAAGGAGGAAATTTATAATCTGCTCCGACTCCAAATCTGCATTGCAAGCTTTGGGGCGGATGAAGACTGACATTCCACTGGTACATAAGAGCCTGAAGCTGTTGGACCAAATAACAGCCGACCATACGGATGTCACCTTCATCTGGGACTCACAATAAACTCAGGCAGATTGTGGCGGATGTCAGGTGGCGGTCCACATCTAAGGGTCTGACAAGGCGTGGTAACACGACCATGTCCAGACTTAGGATTGGCCACACCTACATCACGCACTCTTTTGTGCTGAAGAAAGAAGAGCCCCCACTTTGTGAGTATTGTGACTCTCGCCTCACCGTGGAACATATCCTCATCGACTGCCCCAGATACCAGGATGTCAGGGAAAAATATTTTAGAGCCACTCATTTAAAAACACTATTCAATAATGTCGACCCTGGGAAGGTACTGGGCTTTATCCGGGAAGTGGGGTTGTCTACGAAGATCTGATTTATGAATTCTGTAGACATGCACTATTTACATTAGATTTTTACCAAATTATTAAATTTTTACTACCTCTACTATTTTAACTGTGAATAGACCTTGATTTTAATGATTTGACTGTATGGAATTTGGCCCTTGTTGTGTGGAGGGAGAGTGGCCCTTGAGGGACTGCAGGCACGACATGGCCTTAATTGTGCCGATGTGCCCAAAATCACAAATCACAAAAACAGCTGATGAGATAAAGTTTCAAACAAATAATTGATTATTAAATGTTCAAGTGATTAGTACATCATTTGCTTTAGTTAATAACTTGATTTTTATATTTAGACAATGATTTATCTGTGTATTTGTAGAATATACCCTGAATACAGTCGCAGGACTCCTCAAGTGAATGTCTGCCTGTTTGTATGGTATGCCCTCTAGGCTGTCTTTTCAATGGTCCTGATTTCAAATCCTGTTATAATGGTTCAACAATTTAATTGTATAAGCTTTATATATATATATACACACAGAAACAGATGACCTTTACATCATCTGCCCTATCTATAGATTGCAAGGTCTGAAAGGGGAACTTTACTTACTTGATATATATATATATATATAGGCCTATATATGACAGGGCTCTTGTGAATATACATATCAACAATATTTTTACATTGTCTGACACCTTAAAAACTGCATAAAACTTCTAAATGGAAGAAAAATGTCTTTACTTGTACTGTCTAAATGCCCAACAAACTAAGGCTGAAAGGAAATTATTTTTTTCAACCATAGAAAATGTTGTTCTGATAAACATTGTTATTACCTGTCAGTGGGGCATTGAGAACTTTGCTGTTATATTGCAGGTTTCACAGCCAAGCATGCACTGAAGCATGGTTTTAAAACTGTTCTTATTGAAGATGCCAGCCGGGGTGTTTCATTGGATGGTATTTATAAGATGAAAAGTGACCTAATTAGAAAAGGAGCCCACATAGCTGATTCTGAGGAGGTAAATATGTTCTTTCTTTTTTGAATGATGTATGTTTATGGCCTTACTGGCATAGAACAGAACACTAGCCTCAAAGGACTCCTGAAAGAGACAGCTGGAGAACTCATACAAACACTGCTGTATTTCATTTGAGACCCAGAGAAAAACTGCTCCCAAAGATAGGTAGAGATTTAAATATATAATGTAAAAAAGACTTCTATCAGACAAAAGTTTTGTCTACATTAGATTGTTTGGCGCTTCTGCAGTGTCTAATGCAAATAAACCAAAAGGTGGTAACACTCAATGGAATATGTAATTCAATAACTTAGACAAAAGGCTGAACAATCAATATAACTTAGTCGACGCTGATACTGAATGTCAAACAAGTTTAATAGCAATGAAAGGAACCGTCGAATGTGAGCTATTTCTATATGTTCTCATAAAATGCTATCAACTGCCTTTACTTTTCCCTAACTAATGCCAACCAGCCATTAGAGCTGGGTGGCCTCCAAGGTGCTCTAAAGATCCTGAATTGAAAATTCCAGCTTTTTGTTTTTTTCAGGATTCAAACTCGGAACCCCTTGGGTTAGAAGCTAAGTGCTTTACCACTTGGGCTTTGTGCCTCCCACCTTTTTATTACATTTGACAAAATAAAAAAAAATTGTTTTGGGAACACAAGGAATCAAATTTTTGGTTATCGCTGCCTAAACATTTACTTCTGCTGACCCTTTTTTTGGTCTAACAATCAACGTCAGGAAATCAGATGTCATGTTCCAGAATCTCCCAATAAAATCTTTTCTGTCTCACAGATCACAGTAAATGTCCACTCCCTCAATACTTTATGTATCAGGGAAGTATGATATTCAATAATGCATCACTTTCAAGAGAATTAGATATCCATCTGGCTAAAGGTATCAATTCTTTTGGTCACCTTCAACTGAGAAAGTAAAAAAACAAAAAAAGCTTTGTTTGCCCATTAAAATTGATATATACCAAGCACTGGTTATCTTCACACTTCTATTTCAATTAGATCAGAATAAAAATATTGAGAGATGATGACAGTAGGGCAGTGCACTTGATTGCCAATATGGAGTTGTTTTGAGTTGTGCTGGACAATGTAGGTGATCTATAAAGAATCGACACAGTATTATGAGTTACTTTTGCAATTAGTTTTGTTTGGCTGTACTTTAGAACTTCATTGTACTTAGTTTAAAATGAAAAAAGTTTGTTTCATAAATATTATGTTTCACTTTTTTCTTTTTAGTTTCTATGTGAAATGTTCAGTTAAAATGGAGACATTTCTGTTTGATACAATAGGTTCCTAGGCTGACCAGTGGAGAACTCCGACCATTTTGTTTTATTCAAAAAGCTGCTATGAATTATAAAGTTGCCCTGGAGCTGAGCATAAATAATAACAAGTGATACTGTCCAACAATTATTATCAAAAGCCTTAGATTTAGAATATTTTTTTTTGAACCATCTATCTGTTTTTATGTGTAAAACTAGACACATTGTCTTTACATATATAAAAAAAATACAAATTGTGAAAACTATTGTTTAGATAATATTTACTTAAACAAAGTCAACAATTATATATGGAGATTTTTTTTTATCCATTATTCTATAAATGTTGTTCTGATGTATAAAAAATGATGCTTTAATTTTGTTTACAGTATATGTTTTTTAAGGATGAATGCTTTTTAGCTTCATGGAAAAACTTTTGAAGATGAGTCCCCTCCCTTCCCTTATGACTATGTGGGAAACCACCTGTATTGGATGTGTTCATAAATGTTCAAATATTTATTTTGTTCAATTTTGTTTTCTTGGTTAATCCCTGTGACACTATTCAAGTCCTGAGATATTTCTATCAACTGCTGATTTATATGCTGAAGTCTTATTTTTTATATATTGATGATTGTTTTGGCAAGAATTACTTTAATTCAAATGTAGGGAAATAGTTGAATTATTAGAAAAACAACCCATTATTGTTTCTAGATGAGTTTGAAATTAATAAAAGGTTGCTCATGTATGCAGTGAGCTCTCCATGTTGGCAGTAGTTAAAAATCAAAATCACTTTCATTTTGAAATCAAAAAATTAAGTTGTACAACTGCTTGATTCATTTCTAAATCAAGATTGTAACATCTTATTATTTAAAGAAGTTATTTCAATAAGAATAATATAATAATATAATATAACATTGTACTAGAATTCTGTCCTTGAATGAGATTTTTTCTTTTGAGTTTCATTTGGCAACTGTAATTGTCTAGCAGCTTCTATCAGTCAATTAGCAAACGTTTAGGAGCTTCTCTTATTCAATTAGTATATAGATTAGAAGCTTCTTTCATTTACTGCTGCTAATGTCACTGTTTAAAAAAAAAAAAGAAAGTAACTCTTGTGATCTATGTGGCAGCTTATGTAAAGGTCATCTGTGTCTGTGGCCTATAATGACTAACCATCTTTACTTTTCCACAAATAATGTCAGGTATTCAGAGTTAGGGGCTTAGGTAGGCAAGCTGAAATCCCAAATCCCAGTTATCATCCAGATTTCAAACCCGAAATCCCTGAATACAGAAGCTTAGTCATTTACCACTCAACCATCATGACACCACTGTCACTGTTGCATCTCAGAAATTCCAAAATGTTTTCCCTATTAGACATTTCAGAGGCGTCAAATAGTTTTTAGAAAAAAATTCTGTGAGTTCTCTTCAAACCACATCATGTTGAGGTGGGCTTAGTCTGTAATAACAAAAAAAAACAACTAAAAAAAAATAGATTTTTTTAAAACTTATTTTTTAAATTGTTGTCTAATGTTGGATTAATCAATATTTATCTTCTGTCAGTTCTTGGAATGCTTCAGTTAATTTGATTACAAAACATACACTTGAAACAATTTACAGAACCATATGAACTTGGACTCTTAAAATTAAAAATACTCTTTTACAATATATTAAAATATAAATATATAAGGTTTGTTTAGATATTAGTAGTTCAATGGTATGAAGAGAAAGTCCAAGTAATGTCCATCTAAATTTTAGTACTTTGATGTTATGAAGAGAAAGTCTAAGCAATGTCCTTCTAAATATTAGTACTTTGATGTTATGAAGAGAAAGTCTAAGCAATGTCCTTCTAAATATTAGTACTTTAATGTTATGAAGAGAAAGTCTAAGCAATGTCCTTCTAAATATTAGTATTTTGATGGTATGAAGAGAAAGTCTAAGCAATGTCCATCTAAATATTAGTACTTTGATGTTATGAAGAGACAGTCTAAGCAATGTCCGTCTAAATATTAGTACTTTGATGTTATGAAGAGAAAGTCTAAGTAATGTCCTTCTAAATATTATACTTTGATGGTATGAAGAGAAAGTCTAAGCAATGTCCTTCTAAATATTAGTACTTTGATGTTATGAAGAGAAAGTCTAAGTAATGTCCATCTAAATATTACTTTGATGGTATGAAGAGAAAGTCTAAGTATTGTCCATCTAAATATTACTTTGATGGTATGAAGAGAAAGTCTAAGTAATGTCCATCTAAATATGAGTACTTTGATGGTATGAAGAGAAAGTCTAAGTAATGTTAATCTAAATATGAGTACTTTGATGGTATGAAGAGAATGTCTAAGTAATGTCCATCTAAATATTAGGTACTTTGATTGTACGAAGAAAAAGTCAAAGTCTAGGAGAGTGCTTCTCCTGTTTCAAGAATGCGTATATGAGAACATTAGAAACATTTCCATTTGCATTTGTGATATTTTTTTAAGCTTGCATGGGTAAAAAAAAATAAAAAAATTATTATTATTATTTTTTTGTAATGCATTGTAGTATTGTAAAAAACCTTTTTGAGAAAGTGATATAAGTTATTCTTTTGTCCTGTTTTTTCCCACACCAAATTTCTTTACAATCTATGCACTGAACGCATTTATCTTATTTTTTATTTTCTATTGTAGCTAAATCTAAGAAGTTATGCAGTTGGTTGCTATACACTGAAAACATTCCCACTAGTCATTATACTGAAACATTTTATTATTCAGAAACAAAATATATTTTGTTCTGTAGAGAAGAACCTCTGTTATATGTTGAAATATTTCTATTGTATCACAGACTAGTATCTGAAGCAATACTTACTTTGCTTACTTTACACATTAATAATAATCTTGTACATATTGTTCTGATTGATTTGTAGAATCATCCGCATTTAGTTGACTTTTTCTTGGGTTTGAGAAATTGGTGTATAAAAGTATAAACAATTTTTTTTTCAGACCTATACATGTAAAGAATTATGGTTGTCAGTGTAGACATTTTGGCAATGATTTATATTGACTCTAGGTACCTGCAGCTGAATATTTATACACATTGATCATCTGGTTTTCCAATATTATATAAATTTAGTCATTTAATAGCATTTGCTTTGTTACAAAACTGAAACATTTTTCTTAAATTCTTATTTTTAAAAAATTAAATGATTATATAAGCAATATATTAGTCTTAAACAAAGAAAATCATTAAAAAAAACACTTGAGTTTTACTTATTTGTGTGTATTTTCAACTATTTTAATCAGTTTAGAAATTAGAACTAAATTTTGGAAGCAGTCTAACTAGTTAATTTTTTTTACAACTTTTCAGCACAGCTGTATAAATTAGTATTTTATATTTGCATCTGTCATTGAGTTTAAAGAGAGGCCTTCCTGTTTATAAAACACATTGACTATATTTCATATACCTTTTTTTGTTTCCATTTGATTTGAGTGAAGTCCTAACGCTATTCTTTCATTCTGTTACTTGTTTCATTCTTGAATGTGTTCTTGGCAGGTGTTGAAAACAAATTTTCAGACTTTCTTTTGAAATGTCGTGCCTGTATTTCTATTAATCGGTCACAACAAAAATGAAATAAACATGATTTTAAAAAAATATACATTTTGTACAGTTAATTGCTTTCATTTTAAATGCATTTCAATTTGTGTTCCAATTAAAAAAAAAGTATTTTAAAAATTTCTTGCTGATTTCAATAACGTTTTGCATTTTCCTGTTGTTTGAAAGGTCTTTTTTTTGTACAGAGATTCAAACTTATAGACATTTAAAATTGCCAAAGTAAATCAATCAACTGATTTTTATTCAAGTCGAGAGAGACAATCTACATAATCACTTGTCTGGATTGTTGCTCTTTCACATATCTATTTATTCCCTCTCTTATCAGATCCACTGAAGCTCGAAGTAGGCACGCTTGAAACAATTGAAAGCTATCAAAAAACAGCTATCCATATCTATACAGACGGATCGGCTTTCAAAGCCACCATCAATGCTGGTCTTGGTGCCTTCCTGGTCTTCCCTAAAAATAAACACTTTGAGATAAGCGCACCCTGTGGCAATTACTGCTCAAACTTCCAAGCCGAAATTGAGGCAATCACCATAGCACTACAGACAGTGGAAAACAAATTATATGAAGGAGAGCAACCACTATCAGATATTGTTGTCTTTTACAGTCTCCCAATCTACTCTGCAAGCACTTAACAGCAGCACCTCAAACAGCCCAAGAGAGTTGACAACACTCATTGTGATAATCCATCAGATGATATCAAAATTAAATATCAATATCACACTACAGTGGATCCCTGGACACATTGGCATCATGGAAAATGAAAAGGCAGATAAGCTATCAAAGGCAGGTTCATCTATGGAACAACCAGATAGACCCATTAACTACCTCACCCTAAGGTCAATGTTAGTCAACAATCACAAGGAGGAGTGGCTCAACCAATGGGCATCAGGAAACACAGGCAGAGCCATGTACAAAGAAATGACTACGCCTAACAAACTGGACAGTATTAACTTCCTCCCCCGCAAAGAACAATCTACAATCTTCCAACTAAGAACAGGACACACACCACTATAAATTACCACCTGAACAAAATAAACTCCACACAACTCCCCCTTTGCAGACACTGCACCCACCTCTTTAAAACCGTAAACCATATCCTCTTTGAATGCCCCTCCCTAATCCACCTTAGGCAGACCCTACTTCCACTACAGCCCAACATAACCAACACCCTGTACGGCAGTGCTGAACAACTGAAGAAAACAGCACACTTTTTTTCCTTGGCACAGTCTGCAAAAGAGCTCACAGCTCAGCAGCACTAAAGCTGGCTAGAAGAAGAAGATTCCCTCTTTTTTCCTAAATAGCTAAAGGCTAATTTTTTGGTTATTGCAAATCTTAAGCATTGTGATCATTTAGAGTTTGTTTTCTTTTTGTTATATGTGTGTACAATTATACAAGCTTCCGTTTTTCTTCTCTATTAAAAAGAACATTTCTGCTTCTCCTAAGATTAATTTTTAGCGGCCCCCGTAAGGGGAAAAAGCCGTTATTAGGTTTGTGCAAAATGTCTGTCTGTCCGTCTGTCACACTCAGATCTTGAAAACTAGAAAAGACATGAAAAATATTATTTCATCATTAAATGCGGCTTGAAAGGTTTAGGTGCAATGGCTACTTTTGGTTTTCTAAAAGCAAACCGTTTAATTTATAAAATTAATTATGCAAGCGATTTTTTCATAAAATTACATCAATTCTAAAACAATAACGTAAATGTAAGGGAGGCAATGTTACAATATGCCAACAAAGATGGACAATTTTTTGCGTATTTTCAGTATCACTAAGTCAGATATTTTTATAAAATGTACTAGAAATGTTTACAACAAATATAAATATTAATTAAAGGTGTTTTTTTCTGGTCAACTAGCTGCTAAAATTAAAAGAAAACATTTATTTTTGTTTACAAAGGCTAAGAATGCACTTTGTATGTAAATATCACCACATTTTTTAAAATGGACTTTTTATGCAGCGACTTTCGTGTAGAAGCGTAAAGCCTAGCCTCAACATAGTGTTAAACTAATTTCTTAAACTTTTTTTAAAAAATCAGATTTTATTTATTTTTTGTTTAGTGCCCTCATCAGAATAAAAAAGGTTTATTTTTTTGCATTTTACTGTCAGTAGGTTTGTCCGTCACGATTAGATAAAAAAAAACAACAACTCTAAAAGCTATTGAAAATCTGATTTATCCTTTAATGTTCCTCCCGTAACATCTCAATAGTTTTAAGCATCTAAAATTGATTGTTCCGGATTTTTTTGTGCAATACTAATCAACGCCAACAAATGTTTCTTTGCTCTTCTAACTTATATTACATTTAATTTCCATGTTTAAACGTTGCAAAAACACATTATCAATAATATATTATGTTGTTCGGTTTTTTATGTAAATAGCATATTAATGCTATATCAAAATCTCTATACTGACTTATATTTCATTAAGTGTAAAAATGTTCCGGATATTGTTTAAAAAAATGAATTATGCCTAATGATTGTTTGAAATCGCATAATTGACTAATATAACGTATATTATTTGACAACGCGTCACTATAATTTGATTATCTATATCAAATTGTTCCGTATTTTAATCTTTAAACAAGTTTTTAAAATATCGACAATAGGTTGTTCAGGGCTTAAAAAAAGTAATTTACTAGAATTGGTTACTTTTTAGGCATTTAATTTTCTTGCTGAAACATAACATAAAAGTTTAGTAATCGATAAAGAATGTTCCGGATTTTTTTTTGAAAAGAAATCGACTTACATTTTCTTACAAATCGTCGCCAGAAATTTCCGAATTTATTTTAAAATTTACTAACGCCAAATAACTGTTTGAACTCCCTCTTCTAATTAATAAACAAATAATCTTTTCATTTACGAAATAATGTTATTCCGGATTTTTTTGAAAAATATTTTAACTCACTTCTCTCTTACAGTACAATTAATTTTCTACCTAAACCATAAAAAAATCTAATTATCGTTAATATTATGTTCCGATTTTTAAGGAAAACAACATCCAAACACCAAAGTAAGGTATGAATATCTCTCCACAAGGGCTGTAGTTCTTCTAATTTTTATACGAGACCATCCAACAAATTTATTTAACGTATTAGATTTATCTGGAATTCTCTTTTTCTTTTACTATTTATACAAACATCCGGAACAATCTATTATATAAACTTAAATCAATTGTGTTCATACCTAAAATTATTGCGATGTTTTGAAACGTAAAATTAAGGTTAATCAATTTTTAATAGCTTTTAGTTGTTTTTTTTTTTTATTAAGATGACGGACAGACCGACTGACAGACAAAACGCAAAAAGCAATGCGGCTTTGATCCTCTTTAAATAAATTCTATTAGAACTCAGTGCACCAATATCTATGAACCCTCGTTAAATATCTCGTGAAAATTTTTTTATGTACTAGCCTTATTGAGGTAATGGATTTTTTTTTTCTTTGACGTCATATGAATGGACTCTTTAAATGTAATTCTAAAAGAAAGCACTCGGTGCACCAATGTCTATGAACACTCAATAAATGACTCGTATTGATGAAGGCGATTTTTTAGTCTAGGCCATGTGACGTAGTGTTTTTTTTCTAGATCTAGTTTAGACTAAAATAGACTAGATTAAGATATTGCAATGTTATAATAGGGCCTAAACTAAAACTAATCTACTATTTTTAAATTTAATGTTGCATTCAGTCTATTGATAGATTATCTAGGATATTTTTTTTTACACAAATCTTATCTAAATTACAGCTACATAATTCTAAGTTCATATTTTAGATCTAGATCTAGTAGATATAGATCTTAAGAGTGCTAAATCAGAAGTTTAATTTAGGTAGATCTACATCCTCATTCTAGTTCCATTTAAATAAAAATGCCGATATCTCTGTTGATAGGCCTAACTGTGCTGAGACATCGAAGTAAAAGCACGATATATCTGTTCTTTTCTTTTTTTGTTTTTTAATTACAAACCTCCCTTAGGACGACGGGGGATGGGAGCATGCAGGGTTTGAACCAGGGACCATCGATAAATCCGAACGACAGTCCAGCACGCACGCAAACTAAACGACCAGGCAGGGTTCATACCCTGCCTGTTGCCATCGTCCAGCGCGAAGTTAATTATTTTAAACTTAGAAGAAACACCCAAAACATGTAAAACAAAAAAACAACATTTTTTACATCGGCAAAAAAATCTTTGAAACATTATTACTTGTGACCATCAAAATTAAATAACCTCTTGAATATTCTTTGCGAATAGGCAGATCCGACAGGGATCCGACTTCGACCGGGGCCCCTCTGAGTTTGTGTAACACAAACTCTCTTTGTAATCTTGTTATAATTATTATGTTTTGTTTGGTGTAATGCACAAATTGTAAGACAAATTTCTTTATGGAAAATAAAGATTATTATTATTATTATTATTATTATTATTATTAAGACTCAAAACAAAGTGATGCCTGACGATTTACATTGCAGCAGCCTGAGAACGTGCCGTGTTGGAAAGGCAATGCGATCTGAGAATTTTATAAAGTAAGGGCCTAATGATGAATAGAAAAAGCCGCTTACTATGATTATTGAGAAAAAGAAAAAGCTTTGCCTCTAGACCAATTTTTAGCGAAAGGGGAAAAGACGCTGTTAGTTTTGTTTGGAATGTCCGTCCGTCCCGTTTAGATCTTGAAAACTAGAAAAGATATTGAAAATCCGACATTACGATATTTTAGACCTTTCAAAGTTCTGATGCAACGGCTACTTTTTTCTTTTCTGATATTGAAAAATTTAATTTTTAAAATGAACTATGCAAGCAGTTTTTTCATAAAAATACACCATTTGCACAACTATTCACTATTAATAGTAACAAACACAGGAGGCTTTTTAACACATCTATATAAACGCGTTTATATTTTTTTGTCAAAAAATATTATTTTTTTTTGCAAATGTATTGCTAAGTTATATAAGTTGTAACATGTTTGTGTGCGTAAAAGTGAGTGTGTGTTGTAGAGAGAGAGAGTCCTGGTTTTACGTTTCCAATAGTACATTATACTGTAAGGTATTGTAGAGAATTAGGACAAACTGTTTATTAAATATTAAATCTTGTTTTACAATAAGTTTCTGTATTGATGCTTACAAAATTCAAAGTTATCTTTTAACAAGCAAATATAAAAACACTTTTTTAAAAATCATTTAAGGAGAAGAACTCCGCATTACAACTATATCTCTCAATATCCCACATATTTAGCGTACCTCTTAATACTGAAGGACTAATTTGCCTTTTTAGCATCAAACAAAATAATTAGTTACCAGTGATTATTTGACTAATTGGTTAATTATGTTTATTGATAAATAATTTTCAGGTACAATAAATACGATAAATCCGAACGACAGTCCAGCACGCAAACTAAACGACCAGGCAGGGTTCATACCCTGCTTGTTGCCATCCTCCATCGTCCAGCGCGAAGTTAATTATTTTAAACTTAGAAGAAACACCCGAAACATGTAAAACAAAAAAAAACAACATTTTTTACAACGGCAAATGAATCTTTGAAACATTATTACTTTTGACCATCAAAATTAAATAACCTCTTGAATATTCTTTGCGAATAGGCCGCCTCTGAGTTTGTGTGCCTTTGATGCCCTTTTTGTACTGCTATAATATCAACATTCATCTGAATCATTAATTAGTTAACATTTGTATATGAGTAAAGATTAATGAAAGTATTGTGCAGCGATGATGAATAATCTCATGACAAAACATTTTGACAAACTGAATTCCAAAACAGAATTCCCTCTCAAGTCTGAACTTGAGTTATTCGAGCTATGAATGGACCTTTTTAATAAATTTTACTTAGCTGTATAACATTTAGATCTTGAACTATAAAGGGGGAATATCCATTCAGGGATTTTGGGCATGACATAGCTTAAATTGTGCCGATGTGCCAAATATCAGATATCAAATTACCTGCTAAATGAGCAGCATGCCTTGTGTTTAGGTAGAAACTTTACCGGTACCTACGTACTAAATGAACAGTGTTAAGGTAGAAACTTTACCGGTACCTACGTACTAAATGAACAGTGTTAAGGTAGAAACTTTACCGGTACCTACGTACTAAATGAACAGTGTTAAGGTAGAAACATTGCCTGCTAAATAAACAGCTTGCCTTTTTTTTTGGTGGAAATTTGCTTCGCACTCACAAGATTAAATGTACGTATTATTTATATTGTTGCAACTCTAGGTTAGGCTTTCAACGAAAAGGCATGCAACTCAACACAGATTAACAGGAAATAAATAGTTGTGTTTATTCACTAGGGTAAACACATAACACCCTTCAGCTTCCTCGGAGTCTTATTACTAAGTATACCAGTCCTTTGCTACTTAACCCGAATGTGGACCAACGACAGCCTTCCCCGCTTCGCTCCAGTTCCCTTCTACAACCTTCAGGCAGCACAAAAGTTGGCCTCTTAGTTCCAAACATTCAGACTCTTCACAATCCCTGATGCACTGACTGTTATTCTCTCTCTTCTAGTGTCTTCCTGTTTACGTTCACTAGTGCGCACCTCAAGCACTGGTGCAAGGCAGGGTTACAACAATATTTTATATATTTCTATTTTGACCTAAATATTTCATTTTATAAAAAAGCCACTTCTTCCTTAGCATCCATAGACTGCACTTACTTCATAGTCTCTAGATCCTAGTAAGTATTTTTTTATATATTAAATGTTTGACAACAAAAGGAGGACATAAAACTAAACATTCTTTACACTAGACTGTATGAAGCAGGTTTGAAGTGACAACAAAAGTTCATTTTCTTCTCATTTACATTTTCTAAAGATTAATAATAATCCTAGGACGTTATTAATTATTGTTTTTGTACTACTGGCTAATGTCACAGCTTTATTTTGTTATTTGTTCACCTTGGCTCATAAAGGTGATAGCACGAGAAAAACCTGTGAGTAGAAACAGGAAATCAAAGACATTCGAGTCAATCAAAGACATTCGAGTCAATCAAAGACATTCGAGTCAATCAAAGACATTCGAGTCAATCAAAGACATTCGAGTCAATCAAAGACATTCGAGTCAATCAAAGACATTCGAGTCAATCAAAGACATTCGAGTCAATCAAAGACATTCGAGTCAATCAAAGACATTCGAGTCAATCAAAGACATTCGAGTCAATCAAAGACATTCGAGTCAATCAAAGACATTCGAGTCAATCAAAGACATTCGAGTCAATCAAAGACATTCGAGTCAATCAAAGACATTCGAGTCAATCAAAGACATTCGAGTCAATCAAAGACATTCGAGTCAATCAAAGACATTCGAGTCAATCAAAGACATTCGAGTCAATCAAAGACATTCGAGTCAATCAAAGACATTCGAGTCAATCAAAGACATTCGAGTCAATCAAAGACATTCGAGTCAATCAAAGACATTCGAGTCAAGTCAGTTGCTTTTGGCACTCGGTGCAATGCACATGTATTGAAGTTGCCATTCGTTTGTACTTGGTGTGAGATACACATATTCTAGAGGACTTGTTTTCTACCCATGTGATGGGGGTGTAATTGTACTTGGTGTGAGATACACATATTCTAGAGGACTTGTTTTCTACCCATGTGATGCGGGTGTAATTGTACTTGGTTTGAGATACACATATTCTAGAGGACTTGTTTTCTACCCATGTGATGCGGGTGTAATTGTACTTGGTGTGAGATACACATATTCTAGAGGACTTGTTTTCTACCCATGTGATGGGGGTGTAATTGTACTTGGTGTGAGATACACATATTCTAGAGGACTTGTTTTCTACCCATGTGATAGGGGTGTAATTGTAGGCCTACTTGGTGTGAGATACACATTAGGGTGGCCCATAATCATGTGGTAAAAAAAAAAGTTTCTCACATCTAACGAGGCACCCTCTTGTTGAGTTCCATTTGTCTTACTTAGTAACTGACCACAATTTCAGCTTCCTACTGCTATCGGAAGGGGATGCTCAAGAGTTACAAAGTTTTGTATGTTAATGAAAAAACGCATTTTCGTTCAATTAAATTTTCAAATCATGCCATGACTGTAATGTAACTGTCAAGTAACGAAAATGACAACAAAAAAGTAAATTGTGAAGAGTCAGTATACAATGTCTAAATATTGTCTACACCGAAACAGCACAGATGACAGACTTCTTTGTAGTTTGTGCAGGGATGACTTTTCTGTTGGCTTCAACAACTTGCAATATAAATTGCTTTTCTTTCTCGTTTTTTGTCAGCAGTATGTTGTAGTCTTCAGAAAGTTTAACTCCACGTTCTGCAGTATCGTTGACCACACGCAAGTCGTTAATGTGCTGCTTACCTTTCTGGTAGTCAGTATTGTCATTCTACTGTTCTGGAGGAAGAACTAGAAAGGAGTGGCCTATCTGTAGCTTTGTGAGCAGGTTCTGTGAACGCCTTGTGGAAAAGTGACCCAAGCTGACGTCTTCAGTTTGGAGCCATGATGGATCACCTCGAACATGTCGCTCACTAGGTTCTATTCCAAAACCTGTTATTATTTTCTGCTTCTCGATTGGTGACACTTCATCGGAAAATAAAGCCAGGCTGACAGTCTCATCGGACAGGTACCACATGTGATTCTGGAGAATTTGTTGTGCTGCAATACTGATCTCGTGATCAATAGACTGATATTGCTGCAGGTTCTTTCAGAGCAAAAGATCTCCTCCAGGGGCTTCCGCTGCACAGGGTGCTTGAATCCAGGACTTTGTGTACAACAAGGCTCCAAACTGTACAAATCGTTTGAGTTGGCTCTCTTCCTTGGCTGTAAGACTAAAAATTTCTTTTTGATGACAGAAGAGGTAAATTTTGATGGCATAGATCAGCTTGGCCATCCACCTAGCATGATGTACAGGGACTGGTGCTCTCCAGTCAATGGTTTTTGGAGGATCTCCCAAGATGATCATTGTCAGTTCAATGAGTTCTTCATAATCATCTCTGACCTGGGATTTCAAGTCAACGAAATTTGTCAGGAAGCTCACAGTGTTTTCTCGGAAATCATCAGTGCTTGAAGTCAGTTCCAACTTACTGAAGTTGTCAAGCTTTATTCGTTCCCAAACTTCTTTAAATCTTTTGAAGATAGGTATGTTTGGTGAGTTAGAGGGACCGCAACACAAACTAAAAGCCTTTGCCAATACCAGTTCAAGAACATGATGACGACATGCCAGCCACAATAGTTCTCGACCAATACGATTCTCAAGCAGCACACAAGCTCCATTGAAACGACCATTGTTGACAGAAGTGGTGTCGAAGCTCATTGCCTGGCTGCTTTCCACCAGTGCCCACTGTTCTAACTGATCATAAATAGCATCAGCAGCATTTTGTCCTGTCCCTGATATTAGTATAGGGACACCTAGTAATTTTTCACTGCCATCACTGGAAACCAGCACTGGCAAGCGGTCAACTTCTCCAAGACCCAGGATTTCAGGTAACATTTTTCCATCCCAGTGTAGAACTAGATAATAGTCAGGTTTGAATGAAACCTTTATATCTGCTGCTTGTTCACACCTGGCTTTCTTTCTGGCTCTTTGTATGGTGCTTCGTGAAACTGTCAAAGATGAATGAACATGTCCCAGCTCTGCAGCAATAGGAATCATCAATCGCAAAGCTTCACGATCAGACATTTGGTTGCGATCCAAGGCACTGGTGACATGCTTAGTGAACAAGGCAGTATGACACCCAATCTCCGTCTTGTTTGTTCGTTTTTTAGTTGAGCTTGAACTTGGTTCATATTCATCTAGAACTTCAAATTGATTGGATGATTCACAGCTTTCTGTTTCATTTTCACCTGATTCACCTTCCATAGTTTGTTGCTGTCGTTTTTCTTCATTCTCTTTACGAAGTAGCTGTTTCTGTTGTTTGTCATGGACTCGTTCCTGCTGTGCTGTCATCTCTTTATCTTCGCCAGTCATGAACATTTTGCGGCATCCTCGTTGGTCAGCAAGAAATGCACGATCCTCCTCAATTCTTGTCTGTTGCAAAGGATTAGGTGAATTTTTGTCCAGAGCATTAACAGAAGCAATGTTGAATAATGTATCTAGTTGTTCAGTGTAGCAAGCTTCATTTTTTTTTGCTGATAAATAAATAATAATAAAAAAATATCCATTCTGAAAACAATCTTTAAGTGAAAAGACGGATTAATCACGCAAATTGTTAAATTTTACCTGTTAAACTGCAGCCTAGTGGGTGTAGAATAAAGAGAAACTGAACAAAATATTTGTTAATTTTCGTCTGCACAATGTTTATAAAAAACAACAGGAAGTCATGTATCTAAAATGAGAACTAGGTAAAAAAATTAAATAAGTATCACTATTGGCAGTCACTTTCATCACTGGTCAGCATGAAATAGGTCACAAATGAAAAAAAACGTTGCACTTCCACCAGTCAACAAAATCGAGTAAAATGCTGTGAAAGGTAAAAAAAACGAGGCCTGTGAGCATCCCCTTCTACTTGAAATTTATTTTTAAAATTTTAACAGTATACTACCTAAAGCAAATGGAACACAAAAAAAAAAAAGGGTGCCCCGGTGTGTGGCACAAAGTTGGATTTTTTGGGCCACCCTAATACACATATTATAGAGTAGTTATTTGTTTTCTACCCCTGTGATGCGGGTGTAATTGTACATTGTGTGAGATACACATATTCTAGAGGACTTGTTTTCTACCCATGTGATGAGGGTGTAATTGTACTTGGTGTGAGATACACATATTCTAGAGGACTTGTTTTCTACCCCTGTGATGCGGGTGTAATTGTACTTTGTGTGAGATACACATATTCTAGAGGACTTGTTTTCTACCCATGTGATGAGGGTTTAATTGTACTTGGTGTGAGATACACATATTCTATAGGACTTGTTTTCTACCCAGGTGATGCGGGTGTAATTGTACTTGGTGTGAGATACACATATTCTAGAGGACTTGTTTTCTACCCATGTGATGGGGGTGTAATTGTACTTGGTGTGATATACACATATTCTTATGTGCCAGGGACTTTGCCAAGAATTCTACAGCTCCCAATTTTTAGGCTCTTTGCTGCCACATGTTCACAGACTTGGAGAGAGCTAGAGAAGACATCCGCTTTGTAACTTTGGTACGATTGTATTCATTAGGGAAAATGCTACAAGGTTTCCATCCTGTGCAGAGTACTTTTAAAGTCAAGCTTGGTTTGGACCTGTCTCTAGACTAAATGTCATTCAGGTGATGGTTTCACATTTTGAATAAAGATACAACTAATTAAACAAAATATACTTTAAGAGATTTATTTACTTTTTAATATGAGAAAACAACAACCTTAAAATTTGCCTGCTTTAGCACGCAATCAACCAATCCAACGACAGCCATGAATGCAACGTTTATAAAGCTAGTCCATACAAATCACAAAGCATGAGCTTAATCTGATTTCACATTTGTCCAAAGTCCCACAGAGTAATCTTTGAAGTTTTGAGATATGTTAATTGGATATATCTTTTCTTTGACGGTATCAATGTGAAGAGAATGTTAGCCAGCAAGCCATTAGTTTAGAGCTAATAGTTCAATAGTTTGTTCTCTTTACAAGAATTGAAAATAAACAACAAAAGAGAATTTCTAGGCAGAAAATAATTGAACATACACCTACGGGTACATGTATTCACCAAACCAGGAATACGCTACATGTCACTCTACATGTCACAGAAGTATCAACCTTGCACGAATAATCATTGAAAAAAAAAAGACAAGAGAACTACTTTCACCACAAACTATCTCAGTGATACTTCAGGGAATTCAAGAAAATAATGCTCTAGTTGAAATAAGGAATACACAGTCACCTGAACAAATTTTACAATGAAGAAAAAACAAAAGAAAGGAATGTGGTAGGAGGGTTAGTAAATAAAACACTTTGTGACATACTTTGAAGTGTTTCCAGTTAGTTCATTACAGCATTCCATTTGAGTAGTTTCCAAACTAAATTTCTTTGAAAGAATAATTCTTGTTCTACATTCATCATACAAACTCCAAGGACAAGGTTCATTCAAAGACCTGACATTTCAAGAACTTCCAATCTTCTCTCAAATACATGACATGAGACAATAATCCATTTTTATTTCATTCATAACCATTGTAACCAAATATATAAGAAATGAGCAATAAGCAACAAACAAAAAAAATACCCAGCTTTAAATAAACAAGAAGTAAAGATACAAACAGAAATGTGGCTATTACAAACTCGTAATGACCTTGGAACTAAAGTAGCAGGCTATTAGTTTACCATGAGTTCACTTTTCAGTGGGTACAACTTCATCATGTCCTGGACTGAAACTTGTAAAAGGTCACACTATGTATATTACAAGACAATCAAATCCTTAAACATCTTCAACTAATGAAAGTGCTGAAATAATGTCTCAAGTCAACTAGAAACAAATGCACACATTCACAGGAATATTTTTGTTTCCAATTTAGAATTATTTCTTTTCCCAGACATCTTCATGGGTCAAAACATTTTTTTTTATTCACTTACAACTTCGAGGCCAAGGCACAAAATCAAACATTCATATTTACTAACACAATCTATTCAGAGTTTTGATAACCAAGAAGTATTAAGATTAAAATCTACACTTTAAAAATCTTGCTACAGTGAAGTTGTATAGAAGTCTGAAGAATTTCAGCTTATGCTAAATCAGACCATCCATCCTGACAAACTAAAATTCCCACCAAAAAATATACATTCAGCAGCTGTGTGGTTTCAACTTGTGTATCCATCTGCTTAGCATTAGGTCAGACAAGAAGAAACCATTGCATATGTTTGGAGCAGGGAAACAAAAATGATCATCCATCTTTGTGTCTCCATATTTGCCTGCATTTTATGCACATCAGATACACTCAACTTCAGAGTCACTTCTACATAGGTTACAATGTCAAGTCTAAGTCTAGCACTGTAAATATGGAAAACAGAACATCATCTGACTATACTAGACATATATTATATAGAATATGACGACTCCACACAGATTATAATTTTCATAACCCATTAAGAAAAACAATACAATAAAAACTTTGGTTTCCTTTAAAAAATAACAAGCAGGTTATTGTTTGAAAGTGGATGCATGCATTCAATTCAATACATTATTGAAAACAACAATATTTGGTGAATTATTTACATGCAATAAATAAAAATAGTGTTATCATAAAATAACAGCGCCAGGTATCAAGACATGGAAGTTTTAGAGACAGCTGTCTGAACATAAAAGAGACACAAAAATAAAATGTGTAGTTCTGATTTGTTGTTATGTGTATTATTATCTCAACATTAACAAAACATAACATTTGTTCTACTGAATAAAATGTCTCTACATTTAGATTGTGGAGTAGCAAATCAATTGGTCATCAACTGACTTGAAATATCACATTTGGAAATGAGTCAAGCTATAAGCAGCGCTGGTGACACAACAAGGCAACATTTGAGCTTTAATGATGGTGTCCAGGAGGTTCAATTACATAGCAAGAAAAAATAAATACTTTTTTTTTTTAAGACAATACTTCCTTTATATAACTTAGAGTGATTATTTTGCTCTTAATAACTAATTAATTTTTAGATTAAAAAAAAACAACATTTACCCCCCCCCCCTCAAGAAAAACATCCTAGTTAAGCCAATGTATAAATCTACTAGACCATATAATATTCTAATGATAGGCCTTTAAATTTAGACTTAGAAGATGGAGACCAAACTGTTCCTGAACATTAATGTATTAAACTCTTGAATGAATACAGCCTACAGGCGGAGGTCTTGTAATAATGAATTCAATAACTTAATGTTCTGACTTGATCCTTCCAGTCCAATAGCTGTACATTGTACCTGTACACACAAATCAAATAGATCCTGAGTTTGTAATTTAATCACTTTTAGACAATCAAACTATTTCAAGAAATCTAGTTGACTACATCTGGTACATAAAGACTAGGGTTGAACACAACAAAACAGTTAGTTGAGTCCAAATGGCAGCAGGTTGGCTAGTAGTACATGTAAGAGAGTTATGTTCAAATGAAGGTCTGACCCATACATTTGTACATAGTAAGTTCAGTCAATAAATGAACTAGTGATTCTTCAAGACTTTGACAATTAAGAGAAAACAACTAACCAAGATTTCATTACATGACATTAAGAATTAGTGCATAAGAGACGGCCCATAAATATGTGATATACAGCTAATACTTTACCATAAAAACATACACCTAATACTATATAGCTGTACATATGTGATATTATTTTTGTCGAAATGAACTTTTACATGCAAGAACTCTACATTAGAAATGATCCTGGATATAACGTACACACCAACTTATGTTAATATTGTTGTAAACAAAAGTTTGTTTGTAAAATGTTTTATATGTTTCGGATGTTCCTTCAGAGTTGAAGATAATTACTTCCTAGTCCAAACCTCCCGCAGGACGACGGGGGATGGGAGTGGGCAGGGTTTGAACCTAGGACCATCTATGAATCTGAACGACAGTCCAGCGTGCAAACCACACAACCAGGCAGCCATCCATTAGATACAAATCAGATTGCAGCTTTCCTGATACACCATCAGCAACAGTCATTCTTTTATCATAGTTTTTTTGAAGAGGAAATTCTTTCTATCATTGCAAAGTTAAATATATAATATAAAAAAAAATGAAGAAATACCTAGCCTTTGCATGTCACACAATAAATACACATATTTCTTTCATCTTCAGTTTTTTTTTGGTTATAAAACTGAGAATATATACAATTATTTTAGTTAGTTTAGACCAGAAATTAAAACATTTAAACAGTTTTGAAAATTAAAAACGGATGAAAGATGGCATTCAATAAAAATCAAAGTAACTTTTCATAGGTAGACTGAGTTAAATTGTGCAGAAATTGATGAGAGATGGCATTGGATAAAATAAAAGTAACTGACTCATAGGTAGACTACATTTAAAGAATTAAATAGTGTAGACCATAAGCAAGTCTCTCAGTTTGCCATCAATAAATGACCTGGTTATTACAGTGCTTCAAGGTCAACATGTCGGACTTCTGGATGTTTGTTCTGGAAAAAGACATTTTTATTTTAACATTATTTTTAACAATTCTAACATTTTTTTTTACAATTAAGAATTTAAAAATTAATTAAGTTCAAAATAAAAAAGATCAGATTTAATGTTTCAAATAAAGTAGATCAGATTTAATTTTTCACAGTTATGTGCGAAGCATCTTCAGATTTTTCACTAGATCTTTCTAATCAGCAGGCCTATACAAACAAAACTGATCAACAGTTGAAGTGCAGGAGGAACCAGAGGGGTGTAATGTTTGGCTGATGAATGCTTTAAGCAAAGACTATAGACTAGATCTAGCGTGTCTTCATTAGAAACCATGAGACGAAACAAGCATTTCTTCGCTGCCTGCAGAAAAATAATGCCATCTGAAATGCTGGCTTGAGCCAAGGCTGTCTTCAATTACAAGGTCACACAAATGGTTGAAAGGTGATGTACATGTGTCAGCTCATTAACACAGCCAGAAAATCAAGTGATGTACATGTCAGTCTGGTCAGTTCATTAACACAGCCAGTGATTGGAATGCCAAGAAATGCTGCTTCTTCTCCCCCCCCCCCCCCCCCCCCCCCCCCAAGAAATAAGCACATTTGTAATTTTTTTTTTAAATATTGGGTAAAAATTTTAGGAGAGTGTTCAAAATTTTAAGAGAATTCAAACTTTTAAGGATATTTTGGAAGTGCTACGAACCCTGATAAGAAATATGAATGCTTTAAATGCAGACATTTATATAATTCTTATTAAATTTCATTAAAAATTTACAATTGTAGTAGAAACTAAATGAACACCCCTCTCCCAAATATTGGCCGTTATGCTACATTGACTGTTACATTACACTGGCTGTTACCTTTAAAAGTTTCTCAATCCTATCTACTTCAGCACCCAATGCATCAATGATTTTCTCTCCGTGATTCATCATAAAAGTTTCCAGTTCTTCCACAGTCTTCAGATTTTGAGCTTCCTGGGAACAGAAGTAGGGAAAAAAATATCAAGAAACTGTTCACATTTTAGTTGAAATTAGTTAATTTGGCATAACTGTTTCATTTCTTAATGGCAAGGGAACAATTAGTAAATCTTTATCAATTAATCTTATATTGATATCATTTCATATCTTTTATATACTAGACTGTTTTATTTTACCTAATTAACAAATAATATTTTTTAAAATC
Source organism: Biomphalaria sudanica (assembly GCA_036873155.1). NCBI lineage: Eukaryota > Metazoa > Mollusca > Gastropoda > Planorbidae > Biomphalaria > Biomphalaria sudanica. The sequence continues at coordinate 1,195,818 of JAZGLO010001986.1, forward strand.
CAATTAAAGAAGTAGATATAATCTAAGATTATTCAACACTTTACACAGTGTTATTTAGCAGTAACACTGCCTTAGACATTTGTGATTATGGTCTAAATTAAGACAACAAAATTGCAAAGATTTTTTTTTCTTCTGAAAAATGACTAGACTAGGTTATTATGAGACAGCATCAATTGAAAATATAAATACAGGGCACACACAAAATAGAAGACACATCAAGCTATTTGATGATAGAACAACTTCACACCCCATTTGTTAATAAATTCAGATTACTGAAAGGAACTCTTGTGTCAAGTATTTTGAGTTCATCAGTCTTTGTAGAGAACATCTGATACAGGTGTATTACAGAACATAACTACATCCAGAAACAGATACTACAATAACTGATAAACCCTTCACAAGAGAATGAAAATTTTTTTCTAGCTATTTAATTTATTTACTTTAGAGTGTCTTCATACATTATAAATTCATACATTAGTACTTGTGCACTAGGTAACTTGAATGAAGAGTTATTGTACTTAAATATGTTCCTTAAAATCAATGTAATCCTAGAAAAGAGTTTCACTTTTAATTACATGTGACCCTACATGAAAATTGTGGTGATATGAAAAACCCATGAGAAAACTAATTGTTGGTATGAAATGTTTTCAAAGTTTCTTTTGTCTATCTCAAAATCTAAGCAGCACGTACACTCAACATGAGCTCCAAGTCTTGCTTGTACAGATAGGCCCTGGTGATTTCTTTACCATCAAAGTCCACCTCTGCCTTGTAGCGGACAACTCCACCCATCTCTGTGGCTTTAATGTCATGCAAAGATCTAAGTAGGACATAAGAAACTCAAGTTATTCAACAACATTTGAACAATTTTTTTTTATATTTAATTAGGGAAATATTTGTATGGTCACTTTCTATAGAATCAAACTGAAAAGTGTTATTTATTTAACAAAAGAAGAAGAAAATAATTTTAAAAAATCTATAGATCTAACTCCCCTGTATTCAGTCAAGTACCTGATCATTCTATCTCTCTCCAACAATTGACTAATTTCTTGTCTCTCTGACTCTGGGATAGACCTATAGATAGAAGAGTATAACACAAAATGTAACAAGTAAACATTTCAATGAGCAAGAGAAGAGACAATGTGAAAGTAAGATTTTAAACAAAGACAGAAGACTTCTTAATGAGTACATTTATTTGTTTCTTGTCTAATTGGATTCAAATTTTTAATATAAGTTAAAATTTAACAATTTAATTTTTATTTTACATTCCTTAAATAGCTAATTTTCAAAAGATTCAGATTTCAAGATTCCAAAAGGAATGTAGAAGCTTTGCTTAGCTAAGTAAGCCTTGAGATGTGCCTGATTTTTTTCAATATTTAAAGCAGATTTCTTTGGTTCTAGAGAGAATCACTTAGCCATTCAGTCACTAAATACAAACATTAAGACAAACAAATAGAAAAAATCCTTTTTATAAAAAAAAAAAGCTTATCAAATGGGAAGAACTCTACATATACAACTATATCTTTCAAGAATATAGAAATTATTTCTCTTTTTTAATATCAAATAAAATAATTAATTACCAATAACTAATAGGTTAATTTTTTTATTCATTCATGTTTTGTAAGGTAGAATAAATATTTTTTTACAGTTTCAACTTGATCCTAGAATGGATGTGGGAGAAATAACATGTATAATTATTTAAGGGATAAAACCTGACATATTTAGCCCTATCTGTGAATACTGAAGGATAAATATCACTTGTAATAAAAAAAATAATTAATAACCAGCAATTAATTGACTAGTTGTTTAATTTTTTTGTATTGATTCATGTATTGTTTGCGCCAATCAATAATTGTGCAAAGTTTCCACTTGATACGAGAGTGTGAGAGAAATAATGTGTTCAAACTTTTTAACAGACAGATAGATTGAGTTGATATAAGCTTAGTAAAAAACATCTTTATTATTTTGTTATCAAATAAATTTGTTACACAAATAATTAATCAAACAGTTTGGGAAAAAAAGGCAGCAGCTCAACTCACCTTCCCACCAGCTGGTGCGTGTTCTGGTGGACAATGAAAGCAGCTACTGATCCCAGCAAGGTTCCTATCAGAGCTGACCCCATGGCATCAGCAAAGGGAGAGCCAGTCACAGCCGTGATACCGATACACACCCCAGCTATGCCCACACCTAAAACAGCTGCTAAGTCTTCAAGAAGTACCACATTGACATTGGGGTCAATTCCTCGCATCACTGACAAAAAGAGAAACATCATGCTCAAAGTAGTGGCTAGGGCTCACAACTAAATAAGGAAAGATTATGTTTATACTTGTTGTTGTTAGTGAAAACATCATACAGAATAAATTCCATAGATTCAAACTCAAATGACTAAGATGTGTCATTGGAATACTTCTGTCCAGACCAATTTCTACAGGAGATACAATGTTGATGTAATAGAAATAATTTAATATATGTGTTAAAAATTAACTATTAAATTAGCTACCTAATTATTTACAAGCATAAATTAAACAAATTTTTTTGTAATGTTCTTCTTTTTAAATCTCATTTATGCTCTTTGTTTCAATGTTTTATTTCTCTCAACTAACCCTCGAGTTGCCTTGACATTTTCAAGTCTAATACACAAACACTAATGTGTCTACTGCTTCTAGTTTCATCATTATTTCTAAACTAATGGCTTTGTAAGCCATAATCAAAATAGTATCAGCTGTGAGCCACTATTCTAATGATGATATTCTGTATCTTACAAGATGTCTTGTCTTAGTACCACTGCTTGCTGTGTACTGAATATTTAATTGCAAATAAATGTACTCACAATAATCTTTGAATCCAATCTCCAAAGCTTTGGCACTTTTCCTGACTTGGTTGATGGCAATAATGAGAGACGCTGCAACAATAAAGTAACAGTTTATGTTTCAATTATTCTTTCTACAAGTTAGATGTTATTTGAGAATTAACTGAATGAAAGAAAATAAAAAGACTTGAACCACCATTGTTACTTACCCCCTTCAGAAATCAGAGAACCAAGCAATGTTGCTAAGCACTGAAATAAAATAGAAAGTGTGAATTCTGGTGAAGTATTACAATTGTAAAGTAACAGTGAAAACATCTGTCATTAATTTCATTCAAATGTAAACTAGACAAAATTTGTAAACCAATTTTGTTTCAGATATTTTTTTATGGTAGTAATCATGTGTGTGTGAAACGCTCTGTCAAAATACCCAGCTGCAGGCCTGCTCCCAGACAATTGGGTACCCTCTGCCTTCCTCCACAAGTCAAAATCCTTCAATATATATGATGCATAAAAAAAGCATAAAGTAGCCCCCTCCTTCTGCTGGGGCCCTAGGCTTTAAGTCCCATTTCCCCTAGCTGGCTTCTTTAAACCTTCATTACCATAATACTCAGCTTGCTTATTTTTCATAAGATTAGAATTTTGAGCTCTTATTCCACCTCTCAAATTATTACTCACATAGGCTTTGATGATGATGATATAGAATCAAATTTTAAATTTTTTAGTTTTAGACTATCCCTCTGATACCCCTTGACCTTTTTTTTTTGCTGTTATACACTATGTCCAAAGAAATATTTATGTGATCCCTTTTTTTTTTTTTCAAGATTTACATTTAAAAAAAAAATGAAAATCACTAACCCATGTAAGATTTCCTAGTTCTAATGGATTAATAAAGCCTTGAAAGCTGTGATAGTAAGATAGTCCTGTGCCAAAGAAAAAAATTCCAACTCCACTAATGAGTGATGAAATGTGACGCAAGTTTCGATATCCATAACTGAAAGAAAAAAAGTTTAGTTGAGAATTGAAACATTTGTTTCTTTTGGATTCCCATCTAGTAGGAGACAAAGTCCTTGGAGAAAATAATCTTTTTTCCCCCACAATCATTCACATGTCAATGAGATCAAAATATGTAATCTAGTTCACATGTCAATGAGATCAAAATATGTAATCTAGTTCACATGTCAATGAGATCAAAATATGTAATCTAGTTCACATGTCAATGAGATCAAAATATGTAATCTAGTTCACATGTCAATGAGATCAAAATATGTAATCTAGTTCACATGTCAATGAGATCAAAATATGTAATCTAGTTCACATGTCAATGAGATCAAAATATGTAATCTAGTTCACATGTCAATGAGATCAAAATATGTAATC